>CM021100.1:707197458-707919124 GCA_007115665.2 Sequoiadendron giganteum | reverse complement strand
CATTTGGATGCCTTACTAAAAATAGTAAGGTTGGCCCCCAACATCCAATTGACTTACTAAAAATAGTAAGTGTATACAAACGGAGCCAGAAAACCATGGAGATGATGTAATGTCCCCATTCTCGGAGTGACATCTTGGTGACTTGATTCTAGCCCATCCAGCATTCCCGTGGGTTAGATGGCGAGATAAGGGAATGATATTGGCCATGAGAATCATAATTTTGGTAAGATGTTTTTAGAGATTTAAGAGAGGAATTATCCTTAACAAGAAATAAAGCATAATATTAATCATATTTTATTATGATCTCATGGTCCACTTGCAAGTCAAAGCAATTTTATAAGGAATAAGGAAGGGAGTTTAAAAACAATTAGAATATTATTATCTTCCTTGGCTGGTCGACCCACATCAAATCAGATCTGATTTGCTTCTAGAAGGTCAATTCTCTCTCCTAGAGGTCGATTCTCTCTCCTAGGGCGGTTTAGAAGACTTAAGGAAGAAGGCAACCAATATATAATATTCAAAATCAATTTGATCTTCTCAAGGGTGGTTTAGTGCCTTAATAGGGAAAGCATTGAATATTTTTATATTTGAAAACCAAATCAGATCTTCCTAGGGTGGCTTAGATAAGGCAAGCAAAATTTTAATGAAATAAAATCAGATCTTCCCTAAGGGTAGCTTAGGTGCCTTAGCCATGAAGTCATTGAATATTTTAATGGAATAAAATATGATCTTCCCTAAGGGCGGTTTAGGTGCCTTAGCCATTAAGTCATTGAATATTTTAATGGAAACAAATCAAATTCTCCCTCTATGGCGGTTTTGGACAAGGAGCCTTATTTAAGAAGGCATTGAGGGCTAGGAGATGTTATGTTTTGGTATTGCTATTTTAAAAAAACATTTTGAAGAGAGTTGTCTCTTGGCTGGAAGTAATTTTCAGTCGATTCAAGATGGTGCTCCCTTGAATACAGTGGTATGGTGATGACCCCATTCCATCGTGAGAGGTGAATTCACATAGAGTTCATCACAAAGCTTCATTGACATGCTTTTGTGGAGTTAGGACCTTGAAGATAAGGGTTTGAAGACTGGTTTTGTTGCAGGTCCAAGAAGAAATCAAGGAGATTGAACCATATTTTGACTTCAAAGAACAAATCGCCTCTTTTTGCATATTGGGCTTCAGTTTTGTGGAGTTTGCCTTTGTGGGTTGGCTGGAAATCTACATCAGACTATCTCAAGTTGCTGGAAATCAAGTTTCAGACTTGGCATCAATCATATTTCAACCTTTTACAAGCATAGGAGGCAAGTTGGGTTAATTTTCTACCTTTCTAAGCTAGGCGATTCCATATTTTGAGCTATTTTGCAATATTTGAAGAGTTTCAACATTTCTAGGCCATCTACAATCAAATATAGATTGCATACCAGCTGCTACAGAGTTTAATCTGTCATATCAGACCACCATCAGTGCTGCTACAACCTTATTTCAGTCAAAGATTGAAGGGTAGTTCATCAAGACTACCTAGAGTTTCATCCTTCAATCTCTTGGCTAGGGTTTGATATATATTTTGAACATTTTGTATACTATATGAGTTCTGATTTCTAAAATCAGATTATCTGATTGTAAGCTGCAAGCTATACTCTATTTGTAATGAAATTATTGATTCAATAAGAAGCCATCATTGTTTCCTAAGTATGTTACTCTCATATGTGGATTGATTTGCTTACAACTTCATCATTGATATTTTGTTTCATAAATCATTTTATCTACATCTAAATAGTAAGCCAGCAAGGAGAAAAATTTGATTGTGATAAGGTAGGCTTCTTACAGATGATCACCTCAGAAGATGCCAAGGAACTAGAGAAGAAAACACTGCCAACTACCATCTAGAGAACCCATTAACTCCCCCACAAGGCTCTCTAATCACCAATATTAGCCTACGAGGACCTGATGATAGGCTAATCCATCAAACACTGACCCAGGCTAAAAAGGGGACATTACAGTCCGCCCTCCCCAAAATTGTTTGACCTCAAGCAATCTCAATTGAATGCCTTGGCCTGTCGCCTGAATGTCGAGATCCCAAATCAATTTGTAGAATGCCCAACCATGCTCAATACCACTATAGACAATTAACCCGATGTAGAGCAAACTACCAAACAAAGGAATCACGGGATCCCATAACCAGAATGGAAGTCCGCTATACACATTATCTGCTGACTTCCACTACGCAACTCTGACATAACCTTCACCATGCTAAGAGTGGTGAAGCAACTCGTCGAGATCCAACCGCACTAATGTGTCAAACTTGTCACCACCTAGATCCCAACACATCAGAAACTCACATCCATCGAACATGAGGAAATAAAAGTATCTCGAAGTATCTGCATCACAACAACTCTCTCCATCCTCTACAAGCCTTCAATGGAAGTGATAACTACCCCTCATAGGTGCCAAAAACGGTGTGACAATTAATGGTCTCTCATCTAGACACTTGGTCAAAAGGCTCTGAAAGTCCTCATTAGGCAAACTCCAAGTAGTTGTGTCATAGTTTGATTCCATCTCCCAAGTATGCCCATTAATTGGCACAAATCTCAAAAGTGAAGCAACTACATACTCCCCCAATGAGTCAACAACATGAGAGGATTGCATCCTATTAAGCATGTCATGAATGCTCATAAACCAAAACAAATTTGTCTCACCCATGTTTCCAACCACATGTTTAGTCATGACATTAGTGGCTCATCTAATAAGTGTGTGATCAACTATTCCACCCAACTCTAGGACTTGAGCCTTTAATGAGCTCTCAACTAGTGGCGACTCATGAGACTCAAGATGCAAGTTATGTATACCAATAGAATTTTTTGAATCATACCTCTTCTCTTGATAACACACAACCACATATTCTTCTTGCTTCCTTATCTCAAAAGGCTCCTCCTTTGCTTGCTCAACTTCTACACATTCTCCCCTTGGAAGAAATAGAGATCTAAGTTGTGACTCACTTGGCTTCTTTGCTTGATCTAGCTGGTTGCAACGTTCCTTGACCTCCTGCAAGCGTTGTTTTGTTTGGGCAGCCAATAACTTTGCCTTCTTAGCTTTTTGTAACCACCCATCACACAAAACTTGTGTCTTGTTCACATCTTCCAAAGTCTGATATACAAAGTCAGAATGTTTGTGGCATGAATCCACAACACATAATTCATCTTTAATTCCCAAATCTTGAGTATCAACATTAGAAGGCTCTACAAAACCATCATTCTCACGTGAAATGGCTGCTATCTCATGATGATGCAAGGAAATATGACTATTGTTGCAAAAATCAGAATTGTTGTCATACCTTTGTGTCATGCTTTCAACATCTCCAAGTGGCCAATCCATGTTTGCATTCTCTTCCTCTTTGTGATCGACCTAAAAACTCAAAGTTGTAATATGTGATTCCTCCTCATCCAAACTCCCATATGGCGGAAGTGAGCTTGTGAACATGGTCTCATCTTCTTTAGGACTCCCACATGATGACAGATTTTTTCTTTCCCCATGATCACTTGTAGGTTGCAAATCACAAACAAGTGACTCTTCTTTCCTTTCTTGTTTTTGTACCCTTGGCTCTTCTTTTGTAATTGATTTTCTACTTCAAGTGGATTAGGCTCCCAAAATCCATCATAGTGAAAACTCATCTTGTTGCCTGTTGCAACATCTTTCCCATGACTGAATTTTGCACCTTTAAATGAAGTTTTTTCCTTAAACGCCCTCCTAATATACTTTTTCAAACCAATCTTTTTAGGACTCAAGGTAACAGCACAGTTCAGATATCTATTAAAAGAGTACTGTGTCTTAAAATCATCTGGCATGCTCTGGTAGTCCTCAAAGAGTTGATTGGCTTCCCGTTCATAACCTTTCCTATATTGTTCTTCGTCCTTTATACTGGTAAAATTATGTGCATTAGTGTTTGTTTTCCTTCCCTTCACAAACAAAGGGTCTAATTTTTCCAGATGTTGTGTAAAGTCCTAAAGGACCTCCGTCAATTTTGCCATGAGTTCCTACATAGACTTCATTTTAATTTCTGAATATTTTTTATTCACCCAGCAGGATCGCAAGAAACCACTCTGATACCACTGAAATATCCACCCCTATTCTGAGATATTTACTACTGCCACTGCCTTGTCTGATTTTTTTTGGTTTTTTATGGTTTTTGCTTGTTTAGAGTTTTTTAATAAAAGTTTCACAGGAAATGCAGGAAAGATATATATACGAACAATTGCAATAATGAAAAACTACTGAAGCAAACTCTTATATATTCAAATTAGATTTATTATTGAATGTTTTTACATGTAAACTCATACCCGAATAGCCATAGCATCAAAAGTGCAGTTCTGAAAATTTGTAACAGCAACTGGTAAACCCTCATTAATGGACGCCTTGCTCAAATCAGCAACTTCTCCACCCTGATTTGATTGCAGATTGAATCCATAGTCTTAGCCGCCCCTAGTAGTGAAGAAGGCACACAAAATACTTAGGTGTTTTAGCCTAGAACCCAAACGCCAGCCTTAGGTGACTATACGGCCTGGCAAGGAAGACTTGTTTGGCTTGGCAAAGGTGAATAGTACGGCCCAGCAAGATGTAAACAGCAATAAAATCCTCCAACAGCTGGTATACTTCTTATCACAAACACTATTCTTCAAAAACCCTTGAAATAAACTCTCCAATATGCACAATGTGACTTCTGAATGAAAGCCACCTCAAGATTGCAACCTTTGGGTGATATTTCACACCTATGGGATGTAAGAATCTGATAGAATGAACGTTCTCCAAGACTGGATTGCAGCAGCAAGAAACCCTTGTTTCTCCTCTGAACAAAGCTCTTGAAATTTCACAAGTTTCAATAATAATCAATAATGAATGAAGTGCTTTTATACCTCCTCAAGAAAAGCACGACTTCCTTGGCTTTTTCAAACATTTAATATAATAAAATATATTTGTTTTTTGTTGCCTTGTAATATCTTTTCATTTGGGTGCCCATATCAAAGACTAAGTGATTTGACTTTATGTTATAAAATAAGCCAACTATTATAATGTCAAATATATCATTAAAGATGGGTACACTTTATTATTTAATTATTATTAAAGTAATGACTTTAATAATAATTAATTATATCTTAACTCCATTAAAACTCATCATTAATCAATTATGACAACACCACAAGCTAACCCACTATTTACTCTGCCCATCTGGATGCCTTACTAAAAATAGTAAAGTTGGCCCCCAACATCCAACTAACTTACTAAAAATAGCAAGTGTATATAAACAGAGCCAGAAAACCATGGAGATGATCACCCCAAAAGATGCCAAGGAACTGGAGAAAACACTGCCAACTACCATCTGGAGAACCCATTAACTCCCCCACAAGGCCTTCTAATCACCAATATTAGCCTACGAGGACCTGATGATAGGCTAATCTGTCAAACACTGACCCAGGCTAAAAAGGGGACATTACACAAAACCAAACACATTGCAAAAACATACACCTTCTAGATAGGAACTTTACAAATTCTTTAATACCTTGAATATTGCTCTTGTACACTTCCTTTCTTCTTCTACAAGGAAGTAATCAAAATCCATCTCAATATAAACACTTACCTTAATTTGTGGGGACTTAATTGATTTATAGTGGACAATATAACAACTTCTAACCCAACTAGGTCAATATAATGTATACTTCATCAAGAAGGGGAAGTTGCCTGGCAACTTCAATCCACTCTTCTCTTCCAATTGGCTAAGTATTCTCTAAAGTTGTTGGACTTGATCACTTTGTTTGTTTGGGTCCAAACCCTAACCACCTTGTCTTCTTCTCAACATTTGTTCATGTTGATAGTGTTGATGTTTTGCAGCGTCTGGATTATACTTCCAACCTTGCACGATTTTCAAGAAGAGAATGAAAATTGAATGTAGCCCTATGGCTATTCAATTTTAAATATACATGATGATTTCGAGTTATGAGGAGGCCGACCTTATGTATATAATTAATGATCTTATATCATTTGCTCTAGGCCGACCTTCCTTCTTATTTGTAATTTATTATATTCTTAAGGGAGGCCGACCTCCTTGAAGAGTCACATTATTTTGCATAAATACAAGGTGATGTTCGATCAATTAGGCATCAAGTTCATGAAGCATAATTCGCACTCCTTGAAGAAGTTCGCACTTGAGCAGCAGATCATTATGTAGTAGCAGTAGATCATCATACTGTAGCAGCAGATCATACTGTAGCAGCAGATTGATCTCCAGGAGAAACATATTCGTTAAATCTTTGCATCTAGGAGAGGTGCTATTATTCATTGTATCAAATTCAGCCATGAGTTGGGCCTGAGTTGTAAGCAGATTTCTGCTCCTATTTCAGAATATATGAGAGATATATTTGCTGGGTTTTCCCAAGGTATCTGTGGTGTTCATTGTCTTATGTGTTGCATTTTCTAAGTGCTTTCTTTCTGTATATCTGATCATTAAAAACACTAACATGGTATCAGAGCGAGTTAAGTGAAGGATCTGATCAGATTCGTTTAAGCACAATCTTGGATTGAATTCATAATCTGGCTGTCTGGATGTGACTTTGATGTGAAGACCATTCCTAGTGATATGACCATTTGTCAAGTTTCCATATTGAGAATACGGGAAGTGTTCATTTCATGAGACGCAAGATTACTTTATGCCAACGCCAGAATTACCAATTAATCGAACTCTTGTATGGTGATATCTGAAGTCTCTATGAATTTAGTGGTGGCGTGGTTTGGCTTAATTTGGAGGACTGTGTACGTCCTTGCAGTCATGATGGACATCAACGGTCTTTACGACATTGCAGTCTAAAGCTTATCTGCTGACAAATCGAGCTGCTAATGGATGATGTTGTATTCAATGGCTGCAACCAAATGATTTCATCGAGATAAGTATTTGTTTTATTGTTGTTTATATTTTTTGTGTGAAACTCAGCCTGCTGAATTGTGCAAATCTGACCTTGGTTATTTTGAATCATATTTTTGTGTTGTCTGGTCATCGAGTTTATCCAGATTAGATGATGACCCTACACAATGTTCCAATCCCGTGAAGATTTCAACTCCTATGTTGTGTGATCAGGCGAGTTGTGCAGGCATAGTGCCCACTTCGATTGCATTACAGTTGAACATCTTGACAGAGAAGTCATCATCAATACTTAGAGCAGAAGTATATGTATGATGAGGACTTAGTGGATGATGTTTAATTCAATGAAGATTTAAGTCAAGAGGTTGTAGAATGTTTGGAGTTCACACCGATGAACAGTGTCACGGGAGTCATCGATTATCGGCCCTTTTGAAGGGTTGACTTGCAACGATCGATGCCATGGAAAGCGCGGAGAGGGCAGATATTGTGATAGTTGTTTGAGTAGGATTGATCCCTCATTCTCAATGTACAGGATTCTGAGTTCAATGAGATAAGTATTTTATAATGTTCATGAATTCTTGTGTAGTTATTAATTCATGCTATAACATTGTTTATATATGCTTCTAGCATTTCTCTTCGAGCTAAGTAATCTCTCTCTATAATGCTTCCAGGACGGACCAAGAAGCAATAGGGTGATAAGAGATCACTTAAAAGAGCTTAAGGCATCTTGTGAGGAAGTCATGCCGAATGAAGAGATGATCAAGCTTGGAGTCATAGCTTGCAGTCATGCGACTATATTGATGGCTGGAAATATCTCTCGAAGAGGAAGTACCTTTCAAGTTGTCTTTGTGATCAGCTTCGAAGAAGAAGAAGAATTAACCTTCAGAGGGAGTCTGGCAATTCATCAGAAGCAACCTTGGACGAGGAGGTCAAGAGGTTGATGTAAGTACTTGGAGATTCAGAGGAAGTCTACTGAACCAGAAGTGGATGTTGTTCCAGATCTTCGTATGAGAGGTTTGATCAATACTTGATGAGCTTGGGCTTCTCCAAAATGATGCTGATTCAAACCTGAACTTCAAGGTAATTGATGGCGAAGCATTAATCTTGGTTCTCTATGTTGATGTTCTATTTCTTACTGCTAAAGATTACATCATTATCAAATGTAAGAAGGAGCTAGCTTCTGGATTTGAAATGAAGGATCTTAAGTACATGCATTACGTCCTTGGTTTAGAAGTATGGCAAAAGCCTAATGAGTTTATTCTAAGTCAAGTGAAGTATACAATAGACATCTTGAAGAGAATTTGGAATGATTGATTGCAAACCTATGTCTACACCTAGAGTCCAACTTACATAAGTTGAAAGAGGTTGCAGCTAGTTCAAAACTGGTGGATTCCACGATGTACAGGCAGTTTATTGATTCATTGAAGTATCTAGATAACACTAGACCAGATATTTTTTATGCAGTGTGTGCACTTAGTCAGTTCATGTGTGAACCAAGGCAGGTACATCTTGTTGCAGCTAAACATATCCTGAGATACTTGCGTGGCACAGTTGGATATGGGTTGAGGTATTCTACAGGTGTGGATTTGAAGCTGCATGATTTTATTGATTTGATTGGGCAGGGTGTGTCACAGATCGGAAGAGTACCTCTAGTTGTTTCTTCAGTTTGGGATCTGCCATGATATCCTGGTGCAGCAGGAAGCAATCCTCAGCAGCATTGAGTACAGCCGAGGCAGAGTACATTGCAGCTTGTGTGGCAGCTTGTGAAGCAATGTGGCTTCGTAAACTCCTTGCAGGATTGTGTGAAGCCTTCTGTCAATCCAGTGTTTCATGACAGAACAAAGCATGTTGAGATCAAGTACCATTATATCAGAGATATGGTATTGAGGAAAGCTATACAATTGAGGTATATCAACACTGATAAGCAAACGACAGACATTCCCACCAAGCCTCTCTCCAGGATAAAGTTTGTGTACTTTCGAGATAAGCTTGGTATGGTGGAGAATACAACCTTGACTGAGAAGGAGTCTCAATATCAGTGATCCTCTTTAATGAGTTATTCTTTGTGAGAGAAGTTCGAGGTGAAATCCCTTGGTAATGAGTTCTTCTCTAAGAGAAGTTCGAGGTGAAATCCCTTGGCTATGAGTTCTTCTCTCAAGAGAAGTTTGAGGTGAAATCCCTTGTTTCCACCCTCTGGGAGAGCCATGGTGAAAGTCATGTTGAGGTGACAACATCACGCAAGTGATGTACACTTGTACATACCATACATGGTTGCAGCCATTATGGTTGATATCACGATGAGGTGATATCTAATATCAAGATGAGGTGATAAGCTCTTTCCTTTCCACATATGGGAGTAGCCATTGTGGTTGACATCACGATGAGGTGATACGTCTTATGCAGCTAGAAGTATCCTCTCTAGCTGAGAGGGAGTGTTGATGTTTTGCAACGCCTGGATTATACTTCCAGCCCTGCACAATTTTCAAGAAGAGAATGAAAATTGAATGTAGCCCTATGGCTATTCAATTTTATATATACATGATGATTTCGAGTTATGAGGAGGCTGACCTTATGTATATAATTAATGATCTTATATCATTTGCTCTGGGCCAACCTTCCTTCTTATTTGTAATTTATTATATTCTTAAGGGAGGCCGACCTCCTTGAAGAGTCACGTTATTTTGTATAAATACAAGGTGATGTTCGATCAATTAGGCATCAAGTTCATGAAGCATAATTCGCACTCCTTGAAGAAGTTCGCACTTGGGCAGCAGATCATTATGTAGTAGCAGCAGATCATCATACTGTAGCAGCAGATTGATCTCCAGGAGAAACATATTTGTTGTATCTTTGCATCTAGGAGAGGTGCTATTATTCATTGTATCAAATTCGGCCATGAGCTGGGCCTGAATTGTAAGCAGATTTCTGCTCCTATTTCAGAATATATATGAGAGATATATTTGCTGGGTTTTTCCCCTCATGTTGGAGGGTTTTCCCAGGGTATCTGTAGTGTTCATTTTCTTATGTGTTGCATTTTCTGAGTGCTTTCTTTCTGTATATCTGATCATTAAAAACACTAACAGATAGCATTAATGTCTTGGATTTAGTTATCGGTTTTCACTCCATTCGTCTTCCTTTGGACAACACTTCTTTAGACCAATGTAGAATTTGCTGTATGTATGCTTTGTAATCTCTTTCAATATAGAGAGATCTTGTAAGATTATGTAATGCCTTGCTTGGATTCTAGGCAAACTATCCATATTTGATCAATGTCTTCAATTAGGGCCAAGTTAACCCAAATGGACTCTATGGATACTGCATTCCTTATGATACTTTTAAGTCGTGCTCCGGTAACAAGAGTTTACACAAATAACTAAGACATTGGATGAGTTGATCTTCTCTTTGTCTATGTGCCAATTAGTTCTTATAGCAGTTGGCCAATTTACACTTATGATTCCATCTCATTGTGCAGACGTCAATAATTATTGTCTGACCTCAAATTTGTTAGGGATTGACCCAATTTCACAAAGGCAGCAACACAAAATGTTAAGTGTGAAAACTACACTACAAGATAACATGTTGTAGAACAAATAAATGACAGGAGGAATCACAATCATACACCAAATGGTTTCAGTAGAATATGGAAATTGATGTTTTATGTAGTGGTGGTGTTTAATAAAATGTTAGTATAGGGAGGTATCATCATAAAAAACATAATCAGTTAAGACATAATCATTGGTCTAATTATTTAGAACCATTATGTAACTTACACTATCTTATTTGATAATTAAAACAAAAAAACTGTGTTTGCATAACACAATGCATTAACAAAACACTATCTTTAGAGACAATCAGAAAGGTTGTCATAGTTGTGTTGATTGATTCAAGGTCAACTGCCAAAACTTTCCATTGTTTGAGGGTTTAACAAAAAATTTATGGGATTAAGATCCTTGCGCTGCATCTAGTTTGGTAAGAAAAGGACATTCTCATTCTAAAATTACAGACTTGTTTCCTATCCCATTCATAACCTCCATACTAAAAGAAGTAGTCAGATATGAAATGTATTCTTTTAATGATGGTTTTTCTGGGTACAAAAAGATAAGCCTTGCCAAAGAAAATAAATTAAAGACCGCTTTCATAGTGGAAGATAGGGTTTGTGCATACGATGAAATGCCATCCAAACTTTGCAATGAGTTGGATGCCTTTCAAATATTCATCTTCCACATTTTTGACATATTTCGAAGACCAACTTTAAAAACCAACCTAGACAATTTGTCAATATAAAGCAACCAAGAGTCACATTTACAGGCTTTAAAGCAGTGCAAGCAGCATCGTAAAATAGCACAATTGGCACTAAATCCAGAATAATGTAGATTCATGGCACCTCAAGGTAAACTTCTTGACCATATTATCTACAAAGAAAGATAAAAAACAGAACCTGATAAAATACAAGTAGTTATTGAAATGGAAGAACCTAGAGACAATACTGAGATAAGGTCATTCTTGGGCCACGTTGGGTATTTTAGGCACTTGATCAAAAACTTTGCCCAAGTTTCTCACTCTCAAGATGTATTAACAGGGGAGTTTTGTTTATATAGTTTAACATGCAAGAGCAAGCATTCAATAAATTTAAGATACGTCTTATCAGTTCATCCATCCCTGCATATCCAGATTCAAACAAAGAGTTACAACTTACATGTAGCTGCTTCAAATTTTGAAATCAGAGCTACCCTAGAACAAGTGGGAACTCAAGATTTGACCACCCAGTATAATTCACTAGTAGATTGTTGTCTAATGCAGAGAAGAATTATAGCACCATGGAGTGGAAAGCTCTTGGCATGGTTTATAACTTTATTCAGTGCGAAAATTTCATCATTACTTGCTGGCAACATCATCTACATTTTGTGGAACACCAAGCGCTAATGTACCTAGCTAATAAACACATCGTCCAAGGTCTAGTGAGCAGATAGCTGACATTACATCAAGATTTCACATTTATAATAATTGTCAGACTGGGCAAGAGTCACATTATAGCTGACTAATTCTCAAAAATAAACTGGATTACACTATCCAATAGTGTAAATGCAGACTTCCTGGATGCACATATTTCATATTGTTTTAGTACCATCCAAGTATGAAACATCAGGCACTATCTGCCTACAGCCTCTTTTCCGAAGGAACTGGAGCCAAGCAATCACAAAAGGTTTGCACTGAAAGCCAAACCTTTCTAGTTAAGCAATGGGATATTGTACAAGTTGGTGCCAGAACAAGTATTAAGTTGGTGTGTAATGTACGGGGAGATCAGGGATATACTTCAAGAGGCACGTGAGGGTCTTGCTGAAGGTCATATATGAGCTGATACTACAACAAACAAGTTACTCTTAGCAAGCCTAAGGTGGCAAACATTACATCAAGATACCATTGAATTGGTAACAAGGCATGATACATGTCAGGGAATTAGCAAATCACAAAAGTGGGATTTTATACCCCTCTAGGCTCTAGCCATCCCAACCACAAGAACTGTTTGAAAGATCGGCATTGGACATCATCACCCAGTTAAAGGTTGGCAAGTTACATTGTATAAGTACATTGTGATTGCTACTAAATACCTGAATAAGTGGACTTCTAAAAATCATTCAGAGGTGGAGACAAATTTATGTTTCTATGGTCCTCTGCAGCTTTTGGAATTGTACAGGCACGAGCATCTTCATTCACCATAATAACAACAAAACACTGGGCACATAGCAATAAAAAAAATTGAGATTGTTGCTGATTTTAATTTCTTATTTCGAAAAGAATACACTGCAGAGTGAAACCTTACTGAAAAATCTAACCAGCATTTCTAGGGTTCTGAGCAAGCCTCAAAAATTCAAGAGCCCAAAGGTAGCATTTTACTGTAGAAGTTCTGGTTTTTCGACATTATCGTGGTTGAAAAGGGTAAAAAACAGCAAAGTGTATAACTCCATTTTCCATTGTAAGCTCGAAAATTTGGAAGACAGCCTTGGACAAGGCATTTGCAAAGATGTCACAACTTGGACAGGTCAGCTTCTTCCAACACTAACTTCAACTCCTTTGAGGATGGTATAGACAACCCTACCTACATGTGGTGCGAAGGAGCACAAAGAAGCAAAAGTTTGCAAAGCAGGACAAAATAAAACAATGCCCACAATCAAAACTCTTGAAGAGTTAAAAAGCTAGAGTAAATAAAATATTACAGATACCCTATTTGAGTGTGTAGGGCTTTGAGCCCTAGTTCATATAGTATCAACTTACGGCAAAGATAAAAGGGAGTTGATTTCCCAATATGTATCAAGAGGTCCAAACAAGTAACACCTGCCGATATTGCCAGTGTTTGGGAGAACCCACTGTAGGACTTTCAGTACAGAACTCACCAATAACAATCAAACTCAAGCATAAAAGAACCTTGTAGCTCAAACTTTAAGCAAGGCAGATATAACCAGTTCAAAGGTCACAAGAATGTGTATTAAGGGTAATAGAGGAACGAAAAAAAAACATCTGGCCACAAAAAACTGCATTGTATCATAGATATTATTCATAGGAGACTGGTCAGTGCTACAGGAGCCTCTGGTATTGTGGTGTGAATGACAGACTAAATGGCCAGACCAAGTAAGGCTGAAATCTACAGTTGGAAGTTGTTGTCTACTCAAAATCACAAATTCTTCTCCATGAAGCATGAGGGATCTTATATGACCGAACATGCCATCAAACTATTTTATGATGCAGTCTAAATTGAACAACACTTGATGTAAACCTCAATGCTATTCCAGCAACAACCCAACTCAGCCATTTGTTTCTAGAAGGAAATCATTGGGCACACAATTAGTAGATGCGAAGGGACAGGAAGAAGTTGCAAAAGATGGTTGTCATGCCACCAAGAAACACAAACAAGTGGTTATACAGGACACAATCTCCAAGCAGGAGGATGCAGTTAGTGAGTACTAAGACAATGATTTTGAGGAAGTACTTGATGAGTTTGAGGGAAAATAGCATTCACCCCCTTCTCTACACCATCCACACCTATTTTTCCAACATCAGATAAGTCTCAACATATCCATAAGTGGTTAGATCAATTGGGTGTTCCTGTGGATACTTTGGATGCTTCTCCCATGAGCATGCTCTTTTCATTCCCTACAGTTCTAGCCACAATATGTTCAACTAGGATACTATAACAGGTGGAGTACACACCATTTCTCGAGCCTCAGGATACTATAACAGGTGGAGTTTTTCTTTTTACGATGCCTTCATTTTCAGGGCTGACTGGTTCTTCCAAACTGAGAGACTATTTATGTGCAATTTGAAAATTTCCCCCTCAAGATCCTACAGACTCATTGGGCACATTGCAGCATTTTTTCAAAGTAATGGGCCTATTGCTAAAGCTATGTTCAATATTGCCAATACATGCAAGAAAATGGATTTCTATCTTTCAAATAAACACATGAACTGCAAACATCCATACCCACATTTGCCATAATGCCCCAAACACGACTACAAAAATATCTGTGTCCCCTCACAACTTTTCCAAATGACTGATTTTTCTTTGGCATCAGAACCCACAATTTTCATGTGCCCTAGTTACGACTTTCTTTGCAAGTTGCAACCTCTAGCTCGCAATTTCTTTCATGAACCCACAACAGGGATTGGTGCCTACAATTTAGTGTATCAAACTCATTTTTTGGGCCTATGATGTACATTGAACTCTAATTTTGATTAATATGTGAAGGAAATCAGTAATATATTGAATGTTCCAAACTTCCATAAATTCAGTTATATGCATGTTTTGGAAGAATATTTTTACAAATTTATATATTTTTTGATGTTCGGAAAATTTGCCAAGTTATTGCTAAGTTTTTCCCAAAAATTATACCAAGTCTTGAGTTCTTAAAATTTTTGGGTCAGCTATGTTATTCCGAAATCCGAGTTTTGCAACCATGATTTTGAATACCTCTTGGTGGTTTTGATCAAACCTATATCCTATAAATTGAAAGGCTTGGGTGAGCAGTTTGGCAACACAGGTTTTGGGGTATAGTTTTGCTATCAAATTACTACAAACATTTAAAGAGGTCCTGCTACATTAGAGCTGTGGATCAGTGTATTGTTTTTGATATCTTGTTGTTGGATTAATACAATGCGAGCTCTCATTTTGACACTAGTTCTTTTTCCAAAATAGTTTTCTTAGAGTATATGTTGTGTCAATTTCTTTGTGCATGTTATAATTTGTTGCTTTCAATTTCATTTTCAGTTTACATTATTATTTCTGATTGATATCACCACATAAGATCAGATTTAAGACATGTTTTATGCTCTTAATCATAGATATTAACCCTATTATTCTACAGATACTTTGCAACTAACTGATTTCACTTTTGCTTCCACCTTAGGGTACCTAGATACTGTGATGAATCCTTTTACTTTTTGGTTCCATGAATACATATACATATATATCATAAGAACCAAGATGTTATATCAAAGGGGCCATGATCAAGTGGTAGGGCCACTTAGATTTCATGTTGGAGATCGAGGTCCAAATCTCCCCAAGTGACATCTTAGCACCTATAGGCATGTTGAAGCAGTAGTCCCGCTTCAATTGATACATATAGCAGGTGTCCTGTTTCAATTGATACATATAGTGGTAGTCCCACAAGTTGGTGAAGGCTGGAGGAACGCAAGAAAGAGATAAGAGGAAGAGAAGTAAATACCCTACAAGACGAAATCAAAAGAAGCAGCATTCGAGCTGGAGGAGCACATTAGAGGAGAGTAGCACTCGAGCTAGAAGAGCACCGTAGAAGAAACAGAGGAATGAGATAATAAAGAGAAAGGAGTGGATGCCCTGCAGGAGGAGATAGGAGGTAGGAGGAGCATTCAAGCTGGAGAAGTGCAAATAGGTGCCTATGTGAGCAGTATGCATGCAGATGATGTTAGAGGAGGCAGAAAAAGGATTGATATAGGATGAATTGTAATTGCAGCAATATCCCATGCTGGTAGAGCATTAGTTAAAGCAGCATACCCACAAAAAAATGTGGGGGATGTGGGTCCTTTGAACAAACTCACAATTAATCTAAAAAAAACAAACCAAGATGTTATAACTAACAAATATAACAGGCAGGACTTCAATATGTGTATTTTCACAATCAATCAAGAAATATATTGCTTAGGAAATTTGATTTATTCACCGCTGATTTACATAATAAACTTATATTTTGCAGATACTTGAATAAAATAGCATAGTTGTATTAACTGACGAAAAGATTGATATAAGAGTTATGCCTGCACCTGGTAACACCGTAGAAGGGTGGATTCAAAATCACGCACTTGTTTTACTTCCTTTGAAATCTTCATCTGCAATTCCTTCTCTGTCGGAAGCCTCACGCGATAGCTGTTTCAAATATATGTATAATAACAGGAATACTGACTCAGTTAAGAGACGGTACCTCCATAAAGCTTAGTTGCCTAGATGCAGAGTCAATAACTGGAACTCAAGCAAGAACACACACCATGATGGTTTCATATTACATTGTTTTGTCATTTAAACTCGATTTCTTAATATAATTTTTCAATTGTTTTAAGATAAAAGTTAAACAATAACAGTTCCTTTTATTAACAAAATAAGACACACATGGACAATTTACAACAAAAATTGCTAGACTACAACCAGAATTGCCTTTGCAAGAACTCAAAAAATACTGTAATACTTCACATATTATTTGGCTTAAACATCCAATATATTGAGTTATTGCAAGTGATCTCTCAAATTCTCAAATACTGCATCAAAGATATCGATCAATTAATAAAGTAAAGCGTACCCTGGAACAATGTCCTTAAAAACAGCCAAAGCAGATAGCATTGCAAGTTGAGAAATGCTCTTGTCGTGATCACTGCACATCTCAACCAACTCCTTCAAGGTTGAAATGTTTTTCTCTGGATCAGCAAGCAGTTCTGTCCCGATTTCTGCTAAGTGAGCCTTTCGCTGAGCAAACAATTCCTCCGCAGAAAGATCCTTCTTCAGTTCCTCCTAAATTAAGAAAACAATGTGTAACTAAAGGGCCAAAATTTCCACCATTTCACAGTCAAAGTATCAAAACTCTTCCACCAATATGCTCTGTATTAAATTTATATGCTAAAGGCTGTAGTTGAAGAGAAGAACCATTCAATTTTCAAAGAATGACATACAAAAACCACCTAAATCAGTCCACGGAAGTTTTATCTTAAGATGCCAATTTTGGTTCGGATTTTTTTTTTACTTGGGATTGGTACAGCTTGGGTATGGTTATACAAAATATAGATAAATAGCCATAAACTTTGATTCCTTGGCCAAGAATTGCACATGAGCTTCTTTCATCCAACTGTACAAGTTGTTTTCTTTTGTGTTTTATACTTTTATGTTGTTCGTTCAGTTAAAGTAGTTGCTTTTAGAGTTGGATAGCTTTTTTTTTAATATCACTTTAAATTTTTTAGTTTTGGGCCAGGGAAACCCAGGTTCACCTCAGGTAGGACATGGAAGTTCCTGTCTAGGTGCACCCCAAGTTCATCTCAAACAAACCTGGGCTGTATCCAGGAAGAACATGTTTTTTAAAGCACGTTTGGGATGTACCCGTATGCAGATCATACCAAGACCCTATACAGGCACATGCCTATAAACAAGCAAACCCAGTACCAAACGTTTTATCTCATACCTCACGGTCAGGAATGAACATGAAAGCTTCAAAGCATAGCTTACATACTCAGATTCGGAGAGTACTCGGCAAGCCCAAAAATTTTCACTTGGGAAAAACTCGGCAAATACTCGGAAAATGTGTGGATATTTATGTATGTGTATACTCAGGACTGCACTGTGCACACATACATATCTATAAACATACACAGGATGCAAAGTTTGCATGCATATACACACACAGACATGCTAAGTTTGTGGGTTTTCTGCAAGAAACTGGTGATTACTCGATAATTTGACAGGAGAAAGTCGTCTGCATACTGCCCACGAGTAAAAGCAAAAATTACTCAGCATGCAAATTTTTTGGAGATTACTCGGCTACTCGGAGAGTAATCGCCGAGTAAGTAAACTATGCTTCAAAGTACTGGGACTTAATGCGGTCGATAGGAATCCAATATGAAAGCAGAATGATCACACTTTGAGCAGATATAGAACTATATATGACCTTGAAGATCATAATGATGCAGACAACCAAACATTTTTTAAGATAAGATAGGGGAAGATAGGGGAACGACATTAACAAACATCTCTCACACAAAACCGTAGCATGTCTTTGTCTCAGATGCTTAGAGATTAGAATCAATTCCAATATTAGAGTTAAATTTAAAGAAATTGAGACCAATATTAGAATAATAAAATAGATTCATTCTTTTTTTGTTTAATAAATATGGAGCAGTTGCAGGATGAAAAACAATAGATACAGACATATTATTTATATAATTTTATAAATATATTAATTAAAGATATTAGATTATGATTAAGTTCGTAGGAAATACAGTGTAGTGAATGGAAAGTCCATACCTATAGAGACAACAACAATAAACAGAGTGTCTCCTCTGTCAATAGTAAATATATTTAGATGCATGAATTCAATCAAACAAAACTTTGGCAAGATTTTCCATATTCCAAAATTGTAAGAAACACAATTGAATTATAGGTACCACCATGTAAGACATGAATGATGAAAGTATTAATTAGGTTTGATGATAACAAAATTTCCATCAGGCAATATTTATCCAGCAATTAGTATGTTTGAAAATTGGCAACACTCAGTTGTGAGTTGGACAATGTTCAGGTGATGTGAAAACCATATATGAAAATAGACTGTCATCATAATGGCACATCAAAAGATGAAACAACAGCAGATGTAAACACATTTGAGACTATGCTAAGGTTGAACACAAGATGGTGTCTGACAAAAGAAAAAACTGCAACCAACAGACAAAGTAGGTGCTAATTGTTAAATTTTAAAAGTTTAATTAGTGTCAAAATTTACTATAACAAAGATTGCTGCATTAAACAAATAAATTTTATGGGAATTAACGCTCATCATTAATCTCGGGACACTTTGTATAGCTGAGTACCACAGATTAACTTTAAAGTTTAAACAGTTCATAGCCATGTAATTAGTATTGTTAGTGTTTTATAGCTTCAGGAGCTATGTTCCTTAATTAAAGGCTGGTCGGCCTTCATGTTTCAAATATTATTCATATTCTCTAGGGGCCGACCTAGAGAAGGGGTTGCCTAGGTGTGTATTTAAGGAGGATCAAGACCTCCCATTTGGGTATCAATTCAATCACTTCATTTCGTACCTTCAGCAGAAGTTCGCCATTCCATTAGCAGCAGATCAGATTTCAAAGGGAAGCATATTTATTTGTATCAAGGAGAAGTGTCTCCGTTCATTGTGTATACTCAGCCTTGCGTAAAGCCTGATTCTGTAAGCAGATTTCTGCTCTTATGATATATAAGAAGAGATTATTTGCTGGGTTTTTCTCCCTCATGAAGGAGGGTTTTCCCAGGATAAACATTGTGTTCATTGTCTTATGTGTTGCACTTTTGATTGCTTACATTTCTGATCCTAAAACTAACATGGTATCAGAGCGGGTTTAGAAAAGATCTGATCAGATCTGTCTAAGCATTCTTCATTGAATATCTTCCCATTCGGAGCAGACCTTGAAGGAAAATTATTTCACATTGGGCTTAACTATTTCAGTTTTGGAGCTTTAACGAATGACTTGCTGAAAAGAGCAATTTTAGGAAATTTTGCGTCTTCTTCAAATACAAAATTTCCAAGTTGACTCGATATATCAGACAAATGGTATGGGGATAATATTCACATGACTTGCTAGAGTCTGAAGGAATCGAAATTGAAGATTTCAGATGTGCAGATCAATAAGGCAAGGTAATATTATTTTGTAGCAGCCGATTCAAAGAGTCAACAGCTATAACTTGTAATATTGTTTTTTTTCTGAGCAATCACCAGATAAAGACAAAAGGACGCTTAAGGAGTCGGGTCTGGCATTACAGAGATAAACCGTGACTTGTCTTTGTGCTGCGATTTCTCTAAGGAAGCCTACGTGGAGACAAGGAGGCAATGCATAAATATAATGACATCTCTATCGTTGACACCATTGCCATTTGCTTGTATCTCCGTATATATGTTCTCATCACACCCTCTTTATGTTGTTGGGGCATAATATATGAAACCCTTGATAAAGAGGTTCACGGGAGGAATGGTGTGATCCTGAGCGAGTGTTGTGTGTGTGGATAGGAGATTCGTTGACAAGTATTGAGCCGGACTTACAGAGGCGGAAGAATCACGAGTTTGTGGCCTTCTTCATACATTTTACGGCAGATATTCACAAAAGTCATTATTGTCAGCTGAAAACTATATGTCTACAGAAGCAGTGTAGCATCATTGGTGTAGGTATTCCGATATCGGAGCCTTCGTATTGAATGATCCAAAGAATCGAAATACTCCCAGTTTCCTTATATTGCAGATTGTATTAAAGATAACGGGATATATAATGCGAATCACAGAGGCGACAAACTGTATGCATCAAAATATCTTGGGAAGGGAACCGCTTTATCCGTGTCATCGATCATTGCCTGAGACATGTTATGGAATCATGCTCATTCACTATCGCTATCACGAGTTTGGGAGTCTTCTAATCCGGCTGATCTGAGAGCATAGCTACTCGATCATGATACTCAGACTAGAAATCACACGGTCGCATGATATCTTTCCCGCCGTCTAGGCAAAGCCTTTGGCTCTGGCTGACGTCATCTGGAGTCACCATCGAACAAACCAGTACAAATCGAGCCTCAGATATGGCGATCATCTCTCCATTTGTGACAGGAGTAGGAGCGACATAGCCGCAGATCATCAGCACCTGCAATCATCTACATCTCAAGTCCGTGCGACGGGTATCGCGTCTTGCAAGTGTTTATCGGCACAAGACCCCGTGATTTGAAGCGTCTGGCTACCTTACGGCATTCAAAGGACTTGCGCCAGGACTAGTCAATCGACATTTACAGTCAAGGAGGCTGCGTAGAGATTTTAGGAGACAAATGCTCTGAGAAAGAGTGTTGGGCTCTATGAAGATTGCAAAGATATCACCACCGGCTAGTTCATCTTGTTAAGTATTACAAGAGGAGGTCGAAGATTATACAGAGCCGATCATATAATAAAGATATTCAAATATCTTAAGCCGATTTCATTAAGAGTCGAAACATTTTCAGGGAACGACCCATTATTTCCAGGCTATCTCATGACTACCAAGCTAATACCTGGGAGGGTGTATTATTTCTTGAGTTAGCTTCAGAAATATTATAATTGAATGGTCAAAATTAAGAGGCGTTGCAATATTCCAGATGTTGCAGAAGAAGAATATGACTGCAAATCCAGAAGCTTGGAGGGTGTATTTGTTTCTAGCATGTGTGTGATTGATCAAATAGAGCTGCGAGATACACCTGTGTCTGAAGTAAATTCATCCCTTGAAGGCAAAAAGAGATAAGTATTTCATGTTTGTACTTTTGAATAAAATGAAATCGCATTCTTCTGGGCTGAAATTTAGTTTCTATTCTTTCTCCTAAATTCTGCTAAGTTGTGCAAAGAGGATCTGACATCTCTCGAGGGCACAAGGTTGGGTCAACCTTGGATGGAGAATTTGCATCAGCAAAGAAGATTGAGAAAGAAGAAGACACTAAACAACAGAGAACCTATACAGATTGTCATTGCGATCAACTACTTCGAAGAGAAAATAACATTCAGAGGGAGTTAAATTCTGAGAATTCAAGGCATGAGTTGAGGGCATGTCCGAGAAAAGGATTAAGATTCTAAGATCAATCAATGGACAGGATTTCACTTTCAGAGGATTTCTTTGCAATCTCTGAGGCAGGGATCAAGAGGGATTTTTGTGACTCGTTGAGAAGAAGTGAAGGTTGCAGTGTTGCAAGGCCAAGAGCTAAATCCTTGGAAGACCTCTTCAGCAGTTGAGAACAGAATTGCACAAGACAGTCAATCTGGATTTGACATTGGTAGCTCCGCAAACCTATTCTAAATAGAGTGATTTGGGATGAGGTCAAGAAGGACAGTCCTGAACTCTCAGCAGTGTCGGAGGTGTGTGTTGGAAACCGTTCCTCTAAGGCAAGCATTGCAGGCAATCTTGGATGAGAAGGTTAGGAGGTTGATGCAGGAACTTGGAGCTTCAGAGGGAGTCACATCATCATGAAGATTTGTTGTAGTGTATATTTCTCTAAGACGGAGAAATATGAGGTGAAAGCCCTTGTAGTGTATATTTCTTTGAGACGAAGAAATATGAGGTGAAAGCCCTTGTAGTGTATATTTCTCTGAGACGGAGAAATATGAGGTGCGAGCCCTTGTTCATCTCTGAGACTAAGATGAGACGTCATGTTGAGAGACTCCATGAGACATCACGTTGAGAGACTCTGTGATGAATCCTTGTACTTGTGTTTCTTTCCACACATGGGAGTAGCCATGGTGGACATCATGTTGAGAGACTCCATGACAATATCACATTGAGAGACTCTGTGATGAACACTTGTACATATGTTTCCTTCCACACATGGGAGTAGCCATGGTGGACGTCATGTTGAGAGACTCCATGACGACATCACGTTGAGAGACTCTATGATGAACTCTTGTACATCTCTGAGACTGAGATGTGATTTTCCACAAATGGGTGTAGCCATTGTGGGCGTCATGTTGAGAGACTCCATGACAAGGTTATCTGGAAAATACCTCCCTAGCTAAAAGGGAGTGTTAGTGTTTTATAGCTTCAGGAGCTATCTTCCTTAATTAAAGGCTGGTCGGCCTTCATGTTTCAAATATTATTCATATTCTCTAGGGGCCGACCTAGAGAAGGGGTTGCCTAGTTGTGTATTTAAGGAGGATCAAGTCCTCCCATTTGGGTATCAATTCAATCACTTCATTTCGAACCTTCAGCAAAAGTTCGCCATTCCATTAGCAGCAGATCAGATTTCAAGGGGAAGCATATTTATTTGTATCAAGGAGAAGTGTCTCCATTCATTGTGTATACTCAGCCTTGTGTAAAGCCTGATTCTGTAAGCAGATTTCTGCTCTTATGATATATAAGAAGAGATTATTTGCTGGGTTTTTCTCCCTTGTGAAGGAGGGTTTTCCTAGGATAAACATTGTGTTCATTGTCTTATGTGTTGCACTTTTGATTGCTTACATTTCTGATCCTAAAACTAACAAGTATTAGGAAATAATGCAAGCACACTTGAAAGAGAAATTTGTGGCAAATGCAAATGAACAATAGAAAAGATACCTTAAGTAATCTACAGAACCAAATGCTCCAGATGCTTATGTTTATAATAATTTTATCACCCAATATGTTGTTAAGGTTAACGCCAAAGCCAACTAATCAAACTAAAGCCTCAAACAGAAGAATAAGTTCCCATTATAGGCTTAGAATGCCACACCGTCTAAACTGGTAAACCAATAAATACAAAAATAGACAGAACAATATGTTCCCATACTAATCTTTATTTTGGGACTTAAGGACAAAAATTGAATTTACATATCATCTCTCACTAATGTTGATTTGGAAGCACACATGACATAATCAGTATTCTTCAAAGTGCATGTCCCCTTGGACATGCGTCTTCATCCTATCTGTCTTGTCAGTCTTCACAATTTTCATATTTGTCCGCATTCATTAGTATGGCCAAGTTCAATGTCAAATTCTCCATCACAAGCTTCTTTCAATCTATTGAAGCCATCTTCACCTATTGTTATCTGGTCCAGCAAGCAACTCACTTGCAATCCAGGATGAAATAATTTAGATGGAATGTGGCATCCGCATGCACATGGACAAACCCTGTATCTTCCTTAAATGTATGGCAGTTTGTGTTTAAAGGCGGAACAAAATGATGAGGGCAATCTATGCAAAGACAAAAGTGGAACTTCTAGAAGAATGGGAGACCCACAACTAGACTGAGCTGATGAAAGAGCAAGAACCTGAGCCAGAGCCAATGAAGCAGAAAGCTAATCTAAGGAGAAAAAAAAAATTTGCTGCCTGATCAAGTTCATTTGAATGCTTCTAATACATTAGCAGGTTTTGAATCTGAGTATGTGTTTCTATTGGGTCCCTTCAATTTCAATTTACCTCAGTCTGCAAAAATGGGAAGGTTTTCTGGGTTGGTATATAGGTTTGGAATGGCACTGTTTACATCTATTTGGAGCTTTTGTGTAGTGTAGCACTACCATGGTTGTGTTGGTTTGGGGAACCCCTTAAACAACTTCTTAGTTCAAAATAACAATTAATTATTGCTGTTAAAAAGAGACACAATACAGCATTAAACAAGAAAAATAACATAAATAAATCACTGAACCTGAAAATTGTGCACATACAGCTCTGCTTAACTCAATAATTGTCTTCAATTCTGATATGTTGTTTTGAAAATGAAATTACATTGATAGCCATTCTGTTGCCTCATGTTCTTGAGATTATCAACTTGTGTGCAGAAATAATCAAACAAACCACAGATAGATATTAGACTCCAAAATGTAGCATTACTAAGAACTAGTTTTACTGACTTAAAATTTAGATAACAGACTGCTAACTATCATTAGTTACAATTTTATTGCCAAAACATCATGCATGGTGTAAACGACTAAAACTAATTAACTAGTCAACAGATTTATCAATACAGCTGTTTATACACCTTGATTACTAAACAAAAACAAACTGAACTTCTTAACAACCCTTCTACTATTAACTCAACAGCTGGATAATAACACAACTGTTCTGAAGGAGACTAGAAAGGAATGTGATAAATAATGGGTGCAAGAAACAGAGGGTAGTATAGAGATTGGGAACAGAAAACAATAAGATGATAGCTTATCCCTAACATAGTTAGGAGAGATGGAGCATTTGAGAGAAGCAGCTAGAGTTTGGATTGAAGGAGGTGTCTGGTAAGGGTGAGGATCAAAGGAAAAGGATGATTGAAAGGAGAAGTGTGCTGGTTCTTATCTTCAGAAGGTTGCTGCTAGTGGTGGTTCTTCTTTCTTGGAAGGGATTTTTACTTCTTCTAGACCTACAACCTCTAATCAGGTGAAAAAAAAGTGTAGGTCCTTTCTTAACATGGTTCTGGTTCTAGCACTAATATGGTGCCATGTGCTAAGAATGCAGTGGGCACATAAGGTAGATTTCCCGAGGAGAAAATGGTATATCAGGCCTCCAAGAATGCCTGCAGCCCCTTCTACTCCAGTAGCATCTTCTGTTTGTCAGTGACTCAGTTCTTTTAAAGGAGAAAGAGGCAGGCTCTAAAACTAGTAAAAAGCTTGTGGTTATGTTGGATGGGTCCAAGTGTCTGGCTACTGATAAGGTGTTGCCTTCTGAGCACACTGGGTTGTTTTGGGTGGCATCCCTTAGTTTGGCTCCATTTCTGATTGGCATGTCTCTAGCAGATGATTGTGTTTTGGAGATGTCTTCGGGATATTTCCTTTGTTTACAAATTTGTGGATAAAAATTTGAATAGTTCGGAGCTTTCTTGGTGGATGGAATCTTCTTGGTCAGATCTCATGATGTCACCTTTCTCCTTCCTTTCTTAGTTTTTCTTTCTCCTTACTTTCCATTTTCCTGAACAATGAGCTTTTGTGTGGAGCTGTGGTTTTGTGGGCTTTCTGGTTTGGCCCGAAGTCTCTTGCAGCCCCTCTTTGATCCTGACCAGGTTGCTTTCTCAAAGGTTCCATTTTTATCCGCTTCTACAATCTTCCACTGGTCTGTAGATCTGATAAAATGGTTCAGCTGTTGACAAAGAAGATTGGCATCTTTGCCAAATTTGATTCAGACCTGGAAGATTCGGTCAACAGCATTGCCAAGGTTTGTGTTAATATGGATTTTTCCTGCCTAGTTCCTTGTTGTCTTAATATTCATTCCTCTTCTGGCACTTGGTTACAATATGCGGATTATGAGGGTTTGCCTCTATGGTCATTCAAGAGCAATCAGACTGGACATGAGAGTTCTGTCTGTTCTTCTTCACCCTAGCAGATGTTGTTTGCAGGAATCATGGTTGCTTCCCATCTTTTCCCAAGAAATGGTTTGGGGTTGCTTTCGGAGGTTCTTGTGGATCAGATGGAAAGGGATGCTCCACCAAAGGAGACTTGGAAGCAGAATTCTGTTTCTCTGCATAATCCATAGCACAAGTTAGATGTCATAGATGATGAGGTTCAGCATGAGGAGCACTGCTAATTTCAGGATTTCCCTTCGGAGCAGAAGCTGTTGGAGTGTTTGGGTGATATCACTTCCTCAGAGTGCTTGTTGCCTGTTAGCACTCAAAACAAAAGGAGGGCCCAAAAATTGGAAGCCTCAAAAACTTCAGTTGGAGGATCAAGAAATAATCAATGATGGCTCCCAATGGACAAAGAAGCATCTTCTTTCCCATAGGAGAAGGAGGGTGCTTGCCACCAGTGCTTGAGATGTCTCTGTTGTGGTGTTTATTAGTTTGTTGACATTCTTTGTTCTCTAGTATTTCTGGCAGTTTCAACTCCTTGTAGTGGTCTGCCAATGATTGTGGAATGTGCTCCATCCTAAGGCCGGGATCGATTGTATGGAGATTACTTTGTACCCTTCCTTGGTGGCTTTTGACCCTCTTGCGTTTGTTTGTATACATGTTTTCTGATTTGGTTTCCTGGGCGGGGACCCCTATTGATCCCAATAGAATTTAATAAAAAATCATAAATGTTCTTACAATTGGAATACTTATAAACATACACAATTATTAGAGAAACTCCTAATCAGAAATGAACATTATTTATTTAATTTGTCTTTAGATTGGCTACATAAAAAGATGGCAGGCCCTCAGTTTTTAATGTCTGATTGAGGAAGGAGAATGCAGGGCAGGCTGACTTTCATAGCTCTAGAGCAAGATGATTAAGTTTACTCACCACACCCAATTCATCCTAGGGATACCCATTCATTCCAGACTCCTAGATCAACCTGTCTTCAGTGGGTTGATGCATATGCAGGTTTCATTTTCAGAATTGATTACTGTTATTTTTTCTGCTAAAGCACAAGCATTCTTGTCTATTTTATTTCATTTTACCATACTCAGTGTTTAGATACAGTATAGGAATGTATCTTACTTATTTGCAAGAGCAAACTATGGCACTCAAAAATTACGTGTTTTTAAATCAATGAAGCAGATTATTTTATTATTTCAGCTTTTGCTGGATGGATTTAAATGTTCTTGTTTCAATAAATTATTTGTTTGTGGTGCAATGGCACATACAACCCATGAGCATCAGAATTTATTCTTTCCTTCTATTGCCAGGGCATTGTTGACATTTTTTAATTTACCTATAAAAGAAATGTATATTATTTCAGCATTCAAAAAAATCAAATACCAGCAAAGCTGACTTTGGTGCTTTATTTATTGTAGCAAGCTGAGTTTCTTCCTTTGCCAATTTCTTAGCCTGCTTTTTCGCATGCTTCAACTCCTTTCTTCTTTCAGCTTTTGAAAGCTTCTCCTTGGATTTTGCAGCACTAACATCTTCATTTATGTTGCTCTCAACTGAGGTTCCTTTATTATTCTGCTGCAAAGGACGTGAACCCTTCAAATCTACACATTTTTTGAAAGAATATTAGATTTCCATTGACTGAATTTGTCATAGTTGATAAACACAATATTGCATTGCTTCCATGAAAAACATGAAATGTATTAAATTGCAAGATTAAAGTAGAGGGAATACAAAGTCTTCTGAAGAATTAAAATTCTACCCAAAAAAGAGGAAATTCACAGTTCAGGATTAATTCTGCATTTGATAAATACGGAAACATTATTCTATCATTGAGCATAATGCACGTGCACGTAACATAAATGTATGCCAAGAAACTACACACTCCAAGGCATAACTAAACAAAGCTGAAAATGACGACAAAGACATTAAATACATTATTAATTTTACTTCCCAAATTTAAAAACCACATGAAATACTCATTTCTGTACCTAATTATACCAAATTTCATCTTGTTTTCTAACTGCAAGATATTTCAATTGCTTAAGAAAAGAAATTTATGATTACCGAGAAAACATGGAATTAGAGCTTAAAGCTATAGATGATACAAAAAATACTAATTTTGGGATTTAGAAAACAATTGTAGCCAACATATCTGTGAAAAACTTGTCCAAATCAATCCGCATTCTTCTCTATCTTCATTTTCCTAACGCTAACACCAATCAAAATTTCCATAGCCAGACAAAACACCATTGTAATCTAACAAACAGGTCTTTTCAGCATGACCAGTATGGATTAATTTATTAAAAAATATGATCGGACACTCTACTTTTAGTATCTCAGGTTGACTTCCCCTTATTAACTCCCCCACAACCCCCCAAATTGTTCTTTTTGCATATGAAATACACTTCTCATATACATGTTAAAAGTACACTATTATCATGTGTGTTAGCATGCTCAATTTATCCAAGATCACTTTACTTCTTAAATGTAAAGTATGTCCACATCAAAAAAGACCTGCCATCTTACTTGACTTCTTCTTTGTTCTTCCTTACTTCTGTCTATTACTCCTTTTCTTTAACTTCTCTTGCAGATTAAGGGGTAACAGGCTTACCTTGAGAAGGTTTTGGTCACTTATCCATTATTGCAGGTTCAATGTTGAAAGACCTACTTAGGTTTCTATCTGTATTCAATGTTCTGGTCCAAGAGCCATCTCCATTCACCGTTATGCTTCCAAAGCCACAATGGCATCCTATCATTGGATTTACATTTCATGTTGTGACCAATCCATTTGTCAATATGGTCACGTCACCCCTCATTGCTTGCAAATAGCAAAAGAAGTGTAGCTAAAGGCACAATTTGACATGCAACTGTTGATTAGTGTGTTCTCTTTCAGTTCTCAAAGAACAATTTGCTTCAACAAAGAATACCAGCTTTCACTTTCCAGATGTTCATACATCTGAAGTCACCCATGAAAAAAAGGAAATTATCCAGGTCAAGATTGTCATCTGTACAGTCCTGCAAGATAAGCACTTAGTCCACTGGCTCTAGGTAGTCATTTGATTCAAAAGTGGTTAGCTTCTTCTACTAGTCCCTAGATTTAGATTAACTGATCATGTTCATCTTCAAGTTTATGGGTAGCTTTCACCCTCAAAACTTTATGATGTCATTCCTTTTGATGCAGAATCTACTCTAATCTCTCTACTGCCAGGTTCTGTTGTAGACAGGTGCATATCCAAACTGAGTCCTGGCTCCAGTATGGTCTGCATATAGGGTGCACTGCAAATTAGTTGGTTCATCTGAAATAAACACAGGGGATACCAATGCAGGACTCTGGCAATACCAGGGGTGAAGATGGGTATCCTTGGCCCAAAAAATAAACGAAAAGACAGAAGAAAAAAATAAAACCTAACCTATTAATGAAAGTTATTAGTTCCTTGTTACAGACACTGATTTATTCTCCTCTGACCTAAATTCTCAAAAGAATAGATATAATTGCATTGGAATGGCTCCTGATAGCCCCCACCAAGAACATTCTGCCTATAGCTGAAACCTCTTTGAGTCCTATCCCCACCATTACTTTACTTGCACAGCCTAATCCTAATACTACTCTACCAAAGGAACATCCTCACTACTACTCTTCTCTGGTAATTTCACTTCCCAATATTAATGAAAACCTAGCTGAGCTGGCTAAAAATATTATAATTGAAAGGGAGAGGTGATGATATACTTTTGATCACCAGTGCACTGCTAGGTCACTTTCCCATATCAATTGGCAAAAGGAAAACCAACTACTCATGCAGAGGTGCATCATTCTAACAAAAACGCTTCAACATTCTCAAACACAATTACCAACAAGTCCACTGATAAAACACAATATAGAATCAAATGAAGAGAAAGGAGAAGAGAATATTACAGAATATTGTAGAAGTTGTCAAAACCAACTTCAGAGTCCAAGAACACCTGCATGCAAATGGATACCTGTCACAGGGAAGAGAATGGACGAAAAAGCAAACGAGGGTTTGAAGCTCTGAAATACTGAGATTATATTATCAAAATAATTGAATGAAAAATATACAATGGATCAATCTTTAAGAAAGGAGATCATGCAAAACCTAAAAGAAACCCTAATAGGTAGACATTTAATAATTAATTAAATGTCACATTATGCAAACTAAAGTGAAATCTTAAGAAGGGAATAAAGGTAACTTAATTAACATAATTAAGTTAAAACCTTTACTCTAACAAATATCACAATCATAAGTGGCCATTTCATATTCTCCAATTCAATCAATCCTTCAATACTCACTCAATACAACATATCATACATAGCACAAGGTGGAGCAACCACCCTCTCAACCACAAAGGCAACCACCCTTAGTTAAATAGGATGTGGCTAGTGTATAATCAAGAGGCATAAGAAACATAGGGAAGAAATAATAACCAAAGTGTTAAGTGTGAGCATATATCCAACAAATCCCCTGACAATCTATAGTCAAACGTGGTCCCTGCATCAAAATGTGGCCAGTCAACAGTTCGCCAATATGAGTAGTCACCAGCTAATCACTCTTAGACAACTCTACATAATTATTGAATCATCTAAAAATTTGTCAATCCATATTGTGACATTGAACCAAACACTGAAATAGCAACAACAATTGAAAAAATACTGCTCAACAAGAATCATAAACAGTACCCAAAGGACTCAAGTGTAAGATTGGTACCACAAAATCATTGATTTGAATCAATGTTGAGGAATAGGTATACCCTTGGTCCACCAACCTGAAAGGAAGCAAGGTACATGGAAATGCTTCTACACCAATCTAATGAGGAGACTGCTTGTGCAAATTCTTTCAAAAAAATATAAACACATATTAACATAAAAAAAGCAATATACAAAAACACAGGTGTACATGGGGAAAGCCTTTTTGAAAGAAAAAACTCCTCACTCCAAAGCAACCCAATGTATTATTCAATAACTGAATGAAATACAATACACTTCAAAGCAAGCCATCAAAGGAGTATCACCAACATGCAATTCTAGAATATATTCAGCAACATAACAATACCTGCAAATCAACCATACAAACTACAACTCCAAGCACCAAATAAATAGTTGAAATACAAATTAGAAACCATGAATGATTTGGTAAAACCATTTTGCAAACCCATTAGAAGCATGGTTCCGAAATGCTTGGGTTCAAATTCCAACGCCCCTCCTTTGTCTTGGCCTTCACAGCTACTTTTGGCATATTCCTTACACCTCTTACATTGTCATATTTTGTCATATTTGACCACCCAAACTTGGGCACCCCAATTTGTCCTCATTCAATATTCAAAAAATGCTCCATAACAAGTGTACCAAACAGCCGTAATGCTGGTCAAGATTCCAACATAACCTCCTTCTTACATGCTCTTACGCATCATAGCATTTGTCATGTGTAACTCCTTCATGATGACCACACACACAAGATGCGAACATATGGCCAAACTATGCCACCTCAAAGTGGGATACCTACCTCCTCAAGAGAAGACAAAACTCACTAAAACATAAAGTCTAGTAAGCCTCTACGTGGGATGCCAACTCTCCACAAGAAGACAAAAAACACTAGAAGACGAGATAGCAAGTGCATACAAAATGTATTTGAATGAATATTAGGAATGCACAATTGAGACACCTTTTCCCAACACAACCAATAGAATATAATGAACACCAAGACAAAGTGTCACAAGGCATCCAAAAGCCAACTTTGCAATGAGCCAACAACAAGTGCATCAACCAAAGCATCATCAAATGCTACTCAAACACTCACACAATCCATCTGCAACATCATCTCATATACACACACAAGAAACTCTGAAATACAATGCACACAAGCAAAATCCGTAGTTGATTTGTATCACAGTGCATCAACTCTCCACCATATCATTGCTCTGAAGCCTTCACTCAAATCTAGCATTCAAATAAGATTCCCCCTTGGAAGATAAGAGAGAAGAATGCCAGCAAGGTCCTCCCTAATGGAGTAAAGAGTAGAGATCATAAAGCCTTACCCTAGCCCTTGCCCTCGAATGGGAAGTACCAAAACACTTGTCTCTAAAATGATGTGATCACAAATGCACTAATTCGGTGATGCCCTTTCAAGTTTTCATCACGACCGAACATTTCAAGTTTTCAACTCAATGGGAAGTTTCAGTTAAGCACCCTTGTGAGTTTTCAGCTTAACAAAACAAAATGATCACATAACTAATCATCAAGAGACCATGCAAACATCACTAGTCTCAACACACTAAACTCGGAAAAATTGATCCCACAAATCTATAACTAGTGTTGCATACTATATAAACCCAAAAGGGCCAAATTGTATCCGGAACAAGTAGGGAATCTAACATAATGGATTCTTGTATTAAACACCAAATCTAACCTCAAAATACATATATAGACCCATAAATGTGATCATTGAGCTCATAGTTTATGATATAAACATTTGGATTGAAATATACAACAAGAATATGTCAGGAATAATGTGCAATGGAATCGGCAACACAAAGTATCTTGAAGATCATCTACATTACAATCAAGAGCACTAACCACAACATCTAGCACAATTATTTGTCAAAAGGTGTCACATTTGAAGTATCCACAGTAGCATCCCAAGCAACATGCACAAATAGAAGATCGTTAACAAATAACACAAATCTCAACATATTCTTCTAGAAACAATGGGAAGAAGCATATGTATGTTGAGCACAGAAAGAACATGGGTTAATGTGATGAGCCCAGCTGGCTCCAACTCAAAATTCTGACGTTTTCTGACTTATCTTGTATTTTTAAGTTTTTTAAGAAGAGTTTTTTAAGCTGGCTCCAACTCAAAATTCTGGCGTTTTCTGACTTATCTTGTATTTTTAAGTTTTTTAAGAAGTAGAAGGGCCGCAAAGCATAAAATGTTGCTAATTCTTAAATTTAAGCAAAACTGAAGAAACTGCTTCTGAATATGATATTAAGCAACAGATACAAATAGATTTCAAACTATACACATACCCGGAAACCTCCAGAATAAATATATAAAATGGATCTGTACAATGGCAAGCAAGAAATGCTAAAAACTGAAGGAAAGCACGTCCACCTCCATATTTGGATTTCTCCAAAGCAGAAACTGGATCAAAGGCCTTCTGCAAGCAAGGCGTCCACAATGAAGACAAGAAAAGGCCCAAAGGCTAGGCGTTTTGGCTGGTTGCTTCACACACCTAGGCAAGGAGAAAACACGCTTTCAAGAAGAAAATGCTAACTCTTTATTGAATGCTAGAAATCTGAAGAAGAATGGCGTCCCTGATGAAGAACCCCTCTTCCATACTACAAACTGTAAATACTACTCAAATAAACTCTGATGAAGATCACTGAAGACTCCAGAATGAAGCCCTCCCAAAATGCAACGATTCAACTAGTATCTCACAGCCTCAAAGTAGCAAAACACTGAAGATCTTTCGTTTCTCCAATGGTGAAACCCTCTGATAAACTTGTCTTAGACAAAATCACAGAGAAGAGAGAAATTGCAATGTCAAATGATAATCAATTCGTTAGGTCGACTTGCAATTCTTGCCTTATACTTCTCCAAAAGGCACGACTTCCCATAAAAGCACGACTTGCCTTTATTAAAATACATTTAAATGTATTTTAATTCATTTTCCATAGTTGGCGCACTTTGCCATTTAAGTGATTTAAAACAATCACTTTATAAAGTATTTTTCATTACTTTATAAAGTATTTAAGTGGCATATCTTTATAAAGTCAATTTGACTTTATATTAAATCATTTAAGTTGATTACATAACTTAACCACCAAAATACCCATAACTTCCTCCAAACTCAGTATTATCTTGTGCCGTTAGAAGCTGGCGAACACTGAACACCATATGCCTATACTGAAATCCATACTGAAGTGAAGGGATGGGAATGGCAATACCCATCAAAGACAATAACTGACCCCCTAACCAGATCCTGCCAGCCCACGAGGGTCTAAGAAATAGGCTAACTCCACTGTTCTTGAATACTGACTAGAATGGGGACATTACAGTTAAGGTCAAAACAATGAACTAACTCATGTCTATGACAACCCCAATAAGCAAATTATTTAGGCCTATCTATGGACAACTTAGGTGGATGGACTTCACTGGCACACACATATGAAGATTCAATAGGATGTGGATAAAAGATTTCACCAAACACAAAGTGGATGGGTTTCAAGTAATCATGAACACATCAAAAAACCATTGAATTTGAGACCACATTTTCTCTAATTGGTTTTATGAGACTCCCAAACCCGCACAATGGATTTGAACTAAGAAGCAACAAAACCACTAACACAAATTTCCAAACTTGACTTTTGGCACATGTTTCTTTATCTACGATACTCATTTCTTCTTTTGTGACACAAATTTTGACAAAACACAGTTTCTTTGTGACACATTATTTTCTTGAGACATAAAAGGGGACACAAGAACCTTATGCTCAGCAGCATATGCATATGTTGAAGTGTTGAGAACTAGGAAAAACATCAACTACCCCAATGCCTATCTTTACATTCAATTGACTTTGCAACTTATTGATCTCATTTCTCAAAAATACATCGGTTACAAAATTGCATGAGCATGGGTCTATATTATTGCTAATATTCTATGATTAAGTTTGTCACCTATTGATTGTTTATGTTGATTTGAAGTGATAATATGCCATTAGTGTATATAGTTGTCATAATTTAGAGGCAATAAAATCAAAAAATATCTCTCACACAAACAAAGAAAGTTGAGTTGGGTACCATTGAAAATATTTGCAACACAAAAACACTGCTTGTTGGGTCTAGGCCTTGGACCATAGACAAACAAAAACTAGATGTACAATTTTTGAAAACGCATGCCTTATATCTTTGTTTTACACCTTATCAATCCAAAAAATAGCATTTGACAATTACACCTTGTCACTTTGCACAAAGCCCAACTTTTGGTGTCTTTGAAAAAAAACCCCTTTAAACAACAAAGAACTCAATCACAACTATTAAAAAAAGAGACATATAACTCAGCACTTTTGAACCCTTAATTTCTTTAGTAATTAATTATCAAAATACTTTTACTAATGCTCCTATCCATAGTTTGCAAACTCAGCAAATCCTTGAGTACTAGCCATTTTTTTCCTGGCACGAGTTTTTTCGAAGTAAACTCACGAGTTTGTCAACAAGTTTTTGGTGAGTTTGTGTGATTTTTGTGGCAAGTACTCGTAGGGTACTCGGCGAGTCTAACCCTACAACTCGTGTCGAACACCATATGTGTCAAATACACTCCAAAAACATAGTTTTGTGGCTTTATAACCCCTATCCACTCAAGCTGAATACACACAATAGCATTACAACATTCTAGAGCAAATTGCAAGGATATTTTAGGGGATTCAAAGAACATTTTTCTGGAATTTTGAATTTGCAAGTTATTTTCTTTTCTTTTCTTTTCCTTTTTCTTCAAACATATAATATATTTCTAATTTTCTAGCATGTTAAGTCTTTTATAACATGTAAAACTTACAAATTTTCTTGCATTGAATTCGATTTTTGTAAGAACATTTACTGATTTATGGTTACATGAGTTTGTGGATCAATTTTTTTTCATTCTAAATATAAGGTTTGCATATTAAAGTAAAAACATGTTATTTTTGTCAAATTAATTAATTTGATTGCTATTCAATTACCATATTACCATACTAAGTTTCAAATTTTCAAATACATTTAAATTTTACATGATTTTTTTTAAATCATGTTCAAATTGTTGTATTTTTTTAAATGTTACCTTTTTTTATTAATGTTGCTAGTTAGTATACAATGGCATGCAGCTCTATGTCAAGTTTGAACTCAACAAGTAGAAGTTGTCCCATTGGAACTCAACCCTTGAAAGTTGTGACCCCACTTGGAAACAAGTCGTAATGGAACTATCAACGACAACTAAGATTTGTACCTAGCACACAAAGGAGCTTTATCTCACATCAATTGAAAAGATGATTGATATTCATAATTGTGTGATTACAAAAGGAGACAAAAGCTCCTTATAAAGAATTTTACAAGATGATGTTACTAAAAAGAAACGATCGTTAACTAAAGCTAACTAAAGCACTTAACAGAAAGATGCTACAACGAACAAAAGCCAAAACAGAAGTTACTAAAAGCTAACTAAGTTAATTGACAATTGACTAAAGCTAAGATGACCATCAATATTACATTTAATATTTTAATACTCTCCCTAAATGGTCATCGTACAAACATAAACTTAGTCTACCCAATGTTTTTTGGAAACATATCATCGGTGACTGCTAACTGGAGAAGCATAACCGCCACGCGATTACAGATCCTTTCCTACAGAACAAACAAATCAAGACACCGGCACTCGAAAACTGTGAGCTTCCTTTGCTTCCAGGTATAACTTTTACCATTGAAACTCTCTGTACTTTCCAACATAACGTTGGACAAAGCAGCCATCCGTCCCATTTTCCAAAGCACGAAAAATGAGGTAACACTGTGATCAGCTGGCAAAACACTGAACAATCAGCTAGCACAACTCGTGATTTTTCAAAAATCGTCTAAAAAAGATGCTCATAAACTGTAAGATTTTCAGAAAAAACCTTCGAAAACTCTGTAAAAAGTTTTTTTTAGAAAAATTCCTCACAAAACTTTAGCAAAATTTTTATAGGAAAATTTTCAAAAACTCTTTTAGCAAATTTTTTCAGTAAAAATTTCAAAAAACTCTTTGCAGAATTTTTATTTTTCCCAAAATAAATTGTCAAAACTGGCACAAAAATTAACCCTTCATGCTGCCATGAAATCACGATTTTTATAAAATTGCCCAAAAACAATGATGAAAACACCTAGAAGAAAACCCTAGGCACTACTGCCATAGGGCACGTTTTCCCAAAACATCAAAAAACCATGCAAATGAAACCTGCAAACCCTAGGTTGCAGCAGACCCAAGAGTTTCAAAAAAAAACAAATTGCTGAAAATTCCTTCCAAAACAAGATGCACAAGCACAATCCGACACAAGGAAAGCAGGGAACCCATGAACTCCACAAAAATACCCACGAAAATGGGATCACGCGGCTAGGAGAAGATCAGAACTTTGCACAAAACAAAACCTTTAAAACCGTCGCCAATCCCAGCAACAGTCGCAGGCAGAAAAAACATTTGTAGCGCCCAAAAATTGAGGCAAAAAACTCCACCCAGCAAAATCATGAGAAGAGACGTCCAAAAAATGAAATCGCGGTTTTTGTCATTAAAAAAAAACAGGTTGTGATTTTCACTAATTAAAAACCCTCGAAACTAGCAAAAGAAATGCCGCAATTTCAACAAAAGAACCCTCGAAAACACATTTCGAAAAACGCCCATGAAATGCTAGAGGTCGTGCGCAGAAACCCTGCAAAAATTCGTCGCGATTTTTGAAAAACCTGTGCAACAAATCATGAAACGCCCAAAAAAAAGCGCAATTTTTGAGGAAAAAAAAAGGGGTGCAAAATGGCCCTAAAAACTCCCAACACGATTCCGCAAGAACCCTTCGTGAATCTTTCTTGCAAACTACCGTGATTTTTCCTGGAAAAATTCTTCACAAAATCACTCCCTCAAAAAAAAAATCATTTTTTTTTCCTAAACCCTCAAAAAATTTCTTTCAAAAAATCATAGTTGGAAGACTCTGCTAGACTCACCGCGGAGTCGAAGAACTCGGGAGTCTGCAAGCTGGCCAAATCGACTCGCGAGCCAAGTCTTTGGCTTGGACTCCCGAGTCCTTGGCTCGAACTCCGAAGTCTTGGGCTCGGACTCCCGAGTCTTGTGCTTGGACTCTTGCCGCAGCTGAAGGCTGCTTTCACAGCTTTAAAACATGTTTTTTTTCATATCTTTTGCCGAGTCCTAGTCAAGTTTTTTGCCGAGTCTGTGCCAAGTCCCAAGTCCAACTCCTATTTTGGGCTGTCAAGTCCACACCAAGTCCGAGTTTTCAAACTTTGCAAAAAATTCTTTGATTTTTTTTTATTCAAAAAAAAAAAACAAAACTTAGAAATTTCAAAAAACTAATCAGGTTCGAGCCTAAGCTCTAATACCATGAAAAGATAATTGATATTCATAATTGTGTGATTACAAAAGGAGACAAAAGCTCCTTATAAATATTTTTACAAGACGATGTTTCTAAAAAGAAACAATCGTTAATTAAAGCTAACTAAAGCACTTAACGGAAAGATGCCAAAACAGAAGTTACTAAAAGCTAACTAAATTAACTAACGACTAACTAAAGCTAAGATGACCATTAATATTTTAATATCAATCACCTTAAGTACTATCTTCCAAGCACTCCTAATCTTGATGCGAAGGTGTGTCTAGCTGCCCAAAATTGCATTAATTGATGAGAAGAAATTGAAGAGGGCAAGGGCACATGTCATGTCCCTTTTTTGGGCAAAGTTAATAAAAAGATCCTTCGCCAATTATTTATTTTTCAAAGGCTAATGGGGTGGTGCAAAGGAACTAATTTGATAATTTAAGTTGTCCAAAACTTTATGATTTATTCATAGAAAGGCAACTTATCTTTTATACTTAAAAAAGGTTGCTTTGAAAGAGAGACCAAAGTGTTGATGATGCTACAGCCACGTGATAAATACTTCAGGCAAATGAAGAAACAAATTTAAATAATACCACATACTATTTAAATTTATACATATTCGAATTAAATAGATGAGGCAGACTTCTCACATTAAATAAAGTGATTTAATAATAAATATTATTATTATTGGGCCGACCTTCCTTGTTATCATTTGTAAATTATTATTTACAAAGGGCGGCCGACCTCCTTGAAGAGTCACCTTGTTTTGTATAAATACAAGGTGATGTTCGATCAATTGTTCATCAAGTTCATTTGTCATAATTCGCATTCCAAGAAGAAGTATATACTTGGGTGGCCGACCTCCTTGAAGAGTCACCTTGTTTTGTATAAATACAAGGTGATGTTCGATCAATTGTTCATCAAGATCATTTGTCATAATTCGCATTCCAAGAAGAAGTTCATACTTCAGCGGCAGATCATCTTGTAGCAGCAGAGATCATCTTGTAGCAGCAGGTCTTCATTCTGTTGCAGCAGACCGATTGAATGGAGAAGCATATTCTTTGTATCTTTGCATCTAGGAGAGGTGCTATTATTCATTGTATCAAATTTGGCCATGTGCTGGGCCTGAGTTGTAAGCAGATTTCTGCTCTTAAGTCTGCTATATATATAAGAGATATAATTGCTGGGTTTTTCTCCCTCAAGAGGAGGGTTTTCCCAAGGTATCTTGTGGTGTTCATTGTCTTATGTGTTGCATTTTTCTGAGTGCTTTAAGTTTGTATTATCTGATCATATAAAATTAACACAAAGCGACTCTAGGAAAGGGGTCCAAAATTCAAAAATAAAGTTTCAAGGGAAAAGGAGGGAAAAACACATAAAATAATATTATTTAATATTTATCCTCAAAAAGCCTATATATGGAGGGGTTGAGGAATGGAAAGGGTTACCAATTCATATTATCAAATTCACTTCTCTAAAAGTTAAATAGTGTTCTTTTCTGCCCTAGGACAATTAACCTTTGGCAAAGAACAGATTCTAGGACAGAAAATCCTCTTATTCATTTGAGCAATTCCATCCAAGGATTACCATAGAGCTAAGCAATTGCTGGTTTTCAATGTGTCTGAGTTGGTGTGAAGATTTTCAGTTTTCCAAAATTTGTGTGTGTGTGGAGTTTCCAATTTATTTTTTTGTGATAAGTTACTATTCAAATAATATTTTATATTATTCATTGGCTAAACCAGCTCTACTTTATGTTGTACCTCTAATTAGCCACACCTCTTAGAGTGGCTGCCAAAGGTTGTAGCCAACACACTCTATCGTCTTGGCCATTTGCTATCCAAATCGTTTCACAAGTCTTATGGTGCCTTGCACGATCCTCTAATCCATCACCTATAAACTTAGGTAGCTTTGGCCTTTCTATGTTGGAGCTTGATGGTGGAGTCACCAAGGTTTTGTTCTAATGCAAATCTAGCATCTAAAAGCTGCTCATTAAAGAGTTTTGATTCAAACATTCTAGTGCTCCTCTAACTCTCAATTGCGTGAGTATCCTCTACTCTTCTTGTAGCTTTAATGTTCAGCACACTTGTTTCACCTTCAAGCTCTCTTTTAGACTACCTTAGACCCAATGTTTTTGGCTTAGTTTTTCCTTCTTTGATTAACAACTCTTTGATGCCTCAAAGGTTGCTCTCATATGCTTCTTTCTCTCCAATTGTGAAGGAATCTTTGGGATTCATCGCCCAACTTCCCTTACCTAGAAGATGTATTGACTTCTCAACTTGGTATGCAAGATCAACCCACAATTTGTCGAGTAATAGGTGTCTTTCTATTTTCACCCACTAATCCTTCGTGTGATTATTTGTAGTGGAAATGTTTTTCCTTTTCTCTTTTTCAAATGAACTCTTCTCCCTTTTATATCTCATGTTTGAGGGAGTCAACTCTTCATTTCATGCCTTTTGACCATTCATTAAACTTAATTATATTTTAATTATTTATTTATTTTTTACTTTTCTTTTAATATTTTAATTTTATTATTGTTTATTATTAAATCCTATTTCAAAAAGGGGACATTACACACTATGGGGCTGAGTCCAAGGCTGAGATGGCTCTAAGTTTGCCCAGGGTTGCCCTAGGAACCCAAGGTGCCCAAGACAAACCCAAATGAACCTAGGAGGACCTACAACCCAACTACCGATAAATGGAAAAAAAACACTTTTTAAAACAAGTTTAAAACCAAAAAGTATTCTAAACACTTAATTTCACCCTAAAGTGAGGACACTTAATTTCTTTTGCCTTATTTCACAAAAACAAGTGACTAAAACAATATTTTTGCCTCTAAGCTACCATTGTTGGTTTTTGAAGGTTGTTGCATTATTCTTTAAAGATGAGGGCTAAAAGAGAGAAAAACTTACACCGTTGGGAAAGAAAGAGTTGTACAAGGAAGACTTATATATCAAAGGTGAGTGAATCTAGTAATTTTTTTCAAGTTTTAAAGAGATTTTTGAAGATTTTATTCTTATTTTCAAGTTTCCTTTTTTTTAAGTTTAAAAAAAATTAAATCTTTAATTACATAATATAAGGGTTATGTAATGTCGTTTTTTTTAAGTTGCAAGGTTGTAAATTTGTAATATTTTTTTGCTTTGTTATGTTCATATAAAATGTAGTAGTTTGACTTCAATTGCCCCACATGCAAAGAGCTCATTTAAATTTGATGTGACATCACCTCTTTGGTGGCATACAACCATGATTGAACAATTTTGGTGGGGATTATTGTTGGTGTTGTAGCCAATGTGGAAATGAGTATAAGAACTCGTACAATCAAGTGAACACTCACCTATGCACTGTTTCCAACTTAGGGATAAGAATTTGTCAAAGGCTGAATAAAAAGGGTTGTCGAAGCTGCAAGTAATGGAATATATTAAAGAACAACAGAATCCCAACATGGTAAGAAGCAAATCAAAGGAAAGAGCACATCCTCTTGCCAAGAAAGCATTGCAGAAACTCCTAGTGGCTTATCACAACTAACTGGCCCACATCCTTTCATGCCACTATCTTCCCAAGAAGAGCATACCCCTTTCTTTCACGTAAAAGAGGCCTATTGAAAAAGGCCTTCAAGAATGAGACAAGGGAGGTGCAAATGAGAGCATTGCTTGTTGCATTTATGACAATGGGCTTCCTTTCAACCTTGTTAGATCACCATATTGGCAGGATATGGTGACAGCAATTGCCAATGCACTTGTGTAATGTCCCCTGTTGGGATATCCCTATATATTGTCCTTAAACCACAATTCCAATCAAAATAAGAAGTGCCAAAGATTTTTAAAATAATTAAATTGTCCTCTATAATATAAATCTTGATTTAGGTCCTACACACAATAATAGTCACTAGAGATTGACATTAGATCATTAGCCATGATTATATAAATATTTCTTATCATTAGTAAACATCATGATATCCATGTACATTAGTAACATCAAAATTTAATTAAGGCAATAGCCATTCCAATGAGGATTCCCCATAATAATCTTATTAGGAATTCGTTGACATGCTTGCAAACCACAATCTCAAGGTTGGTCGCCCTTGTACTACGAGAGCATGGAAGGTGGGCTACCCTTCCACCCCTCAATTCACCTTGGAGGCTAGTCGTCCTCCTTGATGAAACCCAAGGGCATGGAAGGCCGGTCTTCCATCCCACGCCTGGCCCACAAGCATGGAAGGTCAGTCTTCCATTCCATCTCGGGGTGGTGTACTTGATAAGAGCATGAAGGTCAATCTTCCTTCACCTCTCGTGAACCCGGAAGGTTGATCGCCCCCCCTATTTGCAATCCACTTCTCTAAATTCCAAATAGAATATTATATGAATCCCTTATCACATATAATAAAGAGAAGCATGTAGATTATTCACAAGATCATTAGTTTTCTGCAAATGTCACAATGGTAGGAACACGTATATACATGCATCTATGATTCTCCCTATTACTCAGATTTATCCTTAGAATAAATTTCTGCAATATATTCCTTATTCTGATTTCTACTTCTTTTATTTCCAATCTGCTTGCCTGATCCCAATTGATTCGACCTCCCTTATATATTCTTAATGGGGGAGGATGAATACTCACATCTTTTCATTAGCATCCTTGTCTTGATAAGGGATACATCCCTTCATAACCAAACGCTGCCTTAACTCCCCTAATTATTAATTATTTATTTTATTTTGCAATTACTGCATTTAATAAAGATGTCTGCCCTTTCCAAATTAGCGCCACCTTATTCCATATTTACATGGGCACTACTATCATTAATTGCCTTGACTATAATGTCCCCTGTTGGGATATCCCTATATTTTGACCTAAAACCACAATTCCAATCAAAATAAGAAGTGCCATAGATTTAAGAATAATGAAATTACTAGTTAAATTGTCCTCTATAAGATAAATCTTGATTTAGGTCCTGCACAAAATATTAGTCACTAGAGATTGACATTAGATCATAAACCATAATAATGTAAATATTACTAATCATTAGTAAACACCATGATATCCATGTATATTAGTCACATCAAAATCTAATTAAGGCAATAGCCATTCCAATGAGGATTCCCCATAATAATCTTATTAGGAATTCGTTGAAATGCTTGCAAATTGCAATCTCAAGGTTGGTCGCCCTTGTACTGAGAGAGGATGAAAGGTGGGCCAACCTTCCACCCCTCAATTCACCTTGGAGGCTAGTCGTCCTCCTTGATCAAGCCCAAGGGCATGGAAGGTCGGTCTTCCATTCCACCCCCTGGCCCATGAGCATGGAAGGTCGGTCTTCCATTCCATCTCAAGGTGGCGCACTTGATAAGAGCATGAAGGTCGGTCTTCCTTCACCTCTCGTGAACTCGGAAGGTTGATCAACCTCCCTATTTGCAATCCACTTCTATAAATTCCAAATATATTATTATACAAATCCCTTATCACATATAATAAAGAGAACTAGAAGCATGTAGATTATTCACAAGATCATTAATTTTCTACAAATATCACAATGGTAGGAACACATATATATATATGCATCTATGATTCTACCTATTACTCAGATTTATCCTTAGAATAAATTTCTGCAATATATTCCTTATTCTGATTTTACTTCTTTTATTTCCAATCTGCTTGCCTGATCCCAATTGATTTGACCTCCTTTATATATTCTTAAAGGGGGAGGATGAATAGTCACATCTTTTCATTAGTATCCCTGCCTTGATAAGGGATACATCCCTTCATAACCAAACGCTTCCTTAACTGCTTTAGTTATTATGCCACCCTTTCTCCTATATTTAAGGAGGTTCCCTCTCATTTAAGAGTGTAGAATTTGGAGATTAATAGTGAATTCTATCACTATGCACATGAGGTATTATTGGCCATGTGGAAGCATGGAGAAATGTTCCCCAAGTTCGGTCTATGTTATAATAGACCATTTTTGTAAGTGTTTTAATAAAATGATGCTTTATGGGGTTTTTTACCTAGAAGGGTTTTCCCGTGTATATCTTGTGCAATGTTAAATTGTATGCTTGTATAATTATCACTTTATTTATTTCATGTTTTGTTTATAATAATTAGTATCCTAAGATCCTAATTTGTAACAAGTTCTATGGTCATCAACACTCTTTGAAGTGCATGGAGGCAATCAAATATAGAGAGATCCCAAAAAATAAAGCTTTGATCCTAGATGATGAGTGGTGGGCTTATGTGGAATATGTTTTGAGTTTCATTGAGTCCATCATCAGCATGGTTAGGTATGCTAATACAGATCACCCATGTTTGGGTGAAATTTATGATGGCATGGACTCCAGGGTCGAAAAAATAAGGATTATAATAGAATCCAAGGAGCATGACTACACAAAAGCATTTTCAAAAAGGTGTTGAAGATCATTGTTGACCGTTGGAACAAGATTACCACACCCTTGCATCTCCTAGCATTTGCTTTGTCTCTTAAATATTATAGTTAAGAGATACTTTCTTTGTCGAGGAGGGTGACACCATATAGGTATGAAGAGGTTGTTGCTAGCTAGAAGATTGCATTCAGAAGAATATTCAAAGATGTAGATATACAGAGTGTTGTCTTAAGTGAGTTTGGCCACTTCATATCTTCAAAGAATCATGATGTTTGCACTCTTTGAAACAAGTACAAAAAAGATGCTCATGAATGGTAGTACATATGGTTGGAACTCTATTTACTTGCAACCTTTTAACTAAAAATTCTCTGTCAAGTATGCATCTTTCTATTTTTTTAACTTTCTCATTTTCATATGCTACTATATATTATAGAATTTATAATTTATAAATTATCTTTTGTAATTATAAATGTTGTATGCAAATTCAACAAGGTTTGAGTTCTTCTTCTGCTAAGTAGAATTGGAGTACATACTCCTTTATCCACTCAATTAAGCGCAACTAATTTGGTGCAAAAAAAATGTTGAGGATTTGGTCTTTGTGCACTCCAACTTGTGTCTCTTGTCACATAAAAGACCTAATTACAATAAAAGGGTGACGAGGAATTGGCATCTAACTCCTGACTGTACCCACTTAGATGCCATACTTGTACAGCTTGTCAAAGCCTCTATAGATGATGCAGCTTCTACACATGACATGGCTAGTGGGAGTGGCACTAGAGTTGATTGTGGTTCAAATGAAATTGAACTAAATGTTGACTTTGATGTTCTCAATAAAGGGCAATATGAAAATTATTGAATATTGACTACAACTTTCATCTTGTATTGACGTTTGACAAATCAGTGAATTATAATATTGTGAATTTATGATTATTCTCTTTTTGCAGATTATGAGGTATTTAAATATTTCGTTTATCAACAATTATGAGTATTACTGTTTTTATATTTTATAATTTAAAAACAATATATATGAGTATATGTATATGTATATATTATTATATATACATATGCATATACATATACATATTATTGTTGTTGTTGTTGTTGTTGTTGTTGTTGTGGGAGTGGCACTAGAGTTGATTGTGGTTCAAATGAAATAGAACTAAATGTTGACTTTGATGTTCTCAATAAAGGGCAATATGAAAATTATTGAATATTGACTATAACTTTCATCTTGTATATTCACGTTTGACAAATCAGTGAAGTATAATATTGTGAATTTATGATTATTCTCTTTTTTGCAGATTATGAGGTATTTAAATATTTCGTTTATCAACAATTATGAGTGTTACTGCTTTTATATTTTATAGTTTAAAAAATATATATGTGGGTATATGTATGTATTGTTATTGTTATTGTTATTGTTATTGTTATTGTTATTGTTGTTTCTTGTTGTTGTTGTTGTTATCCAAAGACTTGTTCTAGCATAGTAGAGGTCGGAACGTTATCCAAAGACTTGTTCTAGCATAGTAGAGGTCGGAACAGCATCACAGACTTAAGCACTTTGACCACAACCTTAGCAGCAAAGATGATATGGCAACTCTTCAAAGAGGCATATCAGTCGTAGTCATGCAACAATTATTTTGACAACCCTACCCCCAACAAGATCCTAACTGCAAGCTTGATTACCAAATGATCACATGGTTGGAACTCCATCAGAAATGTTGTAACCTGGTGTGTAAGTTCACCGGTTGGGATATTAGAAATGGATATAGCACTAACTTTCAAGTGCACTCTTAAGCAAGGAATAAAACATTTTTGTTAAACCCATAAATTTGGCTTCTTATTAACTCCTTTGTGAATGCTTGAGGTGCAATAGTTCAGAAGTATTGGCAGTACTCTCACAATTACTGAGGTTAATCTAGACAACATTAAAATCCCTGCTCTACAAATCTGCTTTTGGACTTAGAACATACTTGTGGAACTCACAACATAGTTACAGGTTTTCAGATCCAAGTGAGCAGAGCATGCTTCTAGGGAATAGTCTGCGGGACAGAGCTACCTCCTTGTTCTTAGAGACCCAATAGCCCAGCCTAAATTTCCTGCCCACAAAGCCTGGGTTAAGGTGGAACTCCTTAAAGCAAAAGTCTTCTTGTGATTGACTGGCAGTTGCAAAAGTCTTTCCGTGGGTAGACTAAAACATTATGGATTTGTATGTCCAACTATGCATTTTGTATGGATGATACTAGAATACCCTGATTTATCACCTACTTCACTGCAATTTGTCATAGTACAATGGAACTATTTTCTTGAAAATTTTAAAATGAGATTGGCCTGGGCTAGATGACAATCCCCTCACCCTTGATCAAGAACTTGCAAGATTAGCAACAAACTAAGGCTCTCAATTGCCCCATCAATAACCTTTTGTCACCTATTGAAGAAGAGGAACTCTAAGATCTCCAAATGACATACTGAAAGTTGATAAGCCTTCATGGGTTCCTAATAAAGATGACCATGGGTTAAGGTAATGTCCCCAACTCAAATCAAGATGATTAGCAGCAGATTGGCTATCCTTTCCTTGGATTACCCAAGAGGAAGAAGACGTAAAGCATCATTGGGTAAGATATGGAGTCTTTGGCTTGTTCTAAATTCTATTCTTAAGTTGTGTGCACATCTTTTTATGCAACTTAAGTGAACTTAAGTTATTTTAAGTTATTAGCACATCTTTTTAAGCAACTTAAGAGTTTCCTAGCCAAAGGACTTAAGTTGTCCCCTTTTTATGTACTTAAAGTGACTTTTAAAACATGTGACAAAATGCCGAAAGGGGGGCGTACATCTTCTAGGAGCTGATAAGTGCAAACTTTAGGGTTTTATCTTGAACCATTGGATTAAGAGGTAGAGTTTCAAGGGTGGAGATTATTTCTTCCCTTTAGGACTTGTTATATAACTCTTGAGGATTCATTTTGGGGGCATTATGTGATGAAGTTTTCTGTTTATTGCTGCTGCAACTTGGCTTGAGGATTGAAACCCTTGAGTATCCCTGATTTCGATGAGACATACAGGCTCTCCCTAGTCGGAAGAGTGTGTTTCGGTGGAAGAACTCCAATTTGTGAAACCCAAGCACATTATTATTTCTGGGCTGCAAGTAATCATCAAGTCGGAGGCCAAATTAGAGGAGAATCTCAGCGCTGAAGACTCAGATCTGGAATCATCAATTTCTGAGCATTTGGTGGACGGCTACTAAGGAGCACATAAAACATACCTAGCGCTGACCATTTTGGGAGCCTAGCGCCACTTTGAGGGTCGGCTAGGGTTTGGAAATAATTTTGAAATGATCTGAGGTATTTTGGGTATTAAAATCTGCATATTTGTCTCTGTTTTAACTGTAAGATTTTAAGAGAAGTCATTGTATTTCACTTCTGAAAATTCTGGGCAGAGAAAAAGGGTTTTGGTTATATTTTCATAAGCTCAGAAATAATCTGAAATCTGTTTCTTTTAGCTGCAAAAATCATATTTGTAACCTGATTAGAAATCTGGGTTTGTAATAGAGGGGTTTCCATGCAAATAAATTTCCAGATTTTTGTGCCCTAGTTTGCAGAATTTGTATTATTTCCTAGTATCTCTATTTGGGGATATTACAGTTAATCCAATCAGCCCCAAATTGTTTGCACATAGTCACTTGTTCTATTGCTGTGAAGTGGGACAGATTGGAAGAGAAACACCATAACGATAAACCCCTTGCTTCTAGCCCAAACTAATCTCATCCTTCATATGACAAGTACTGACCATTAAGTGTGTTTGGCTCTTTTTCCAAAGAATATCTTGGGTTCAAACCTTCAAGATTTCATCATAAATTTGCCCCTGCTTTGTCCTCCTCAAAGGCATGTTTTTTCAGGTCTGATCTGATAAATAGGGTGCTTTCTATATACTATTGTAAATGTAATCAAATCTTTATCAAATAGGATCCTAATAAATCTAAGGAAACACTAAGATCAGAAATTCTGTGTGAGAATTCTAAGTCAAAAAAACAATTTCCAGATTTCTACTCTTTATGCTGAATGTGCTGATTGCAGAACATTAATGATTTCGATGTTTGCATATCAATGATGGAACAATGTTAAATACCCTTGGAGACCCGCCTCTAAAAGACGTGTCTCCACACGTGGAGACACGTCCGCTCATGGGACGTGTCCCTTTGGGCGCGTGGGTCCCAAAGGCAACCGACTAACACTCGGTTTAGTAAACATAATACATGCGCCCTCACATACATGGCAAATATATATAATATGAGTTCCGAATTTAATTCAATGCAGAATTTGATCATCATTTTATTATTTCGAATTTATGCATGCTTATAAATTCGTTTTACTTATTTCCAGAAATATATTTAAGGATTAAAATTTATCACATATAAATGATGATGATGCTATTTAGCAATCATCATTTATATCTGACCGAAGCTATATCTCATTAACACTCCCTCTTAGCTAGGGAAGATATTTCAAATCAAATAAGTAGAGATATCACCTTCACACGTGATATCAAAGATATGGTATGTTTTACTCAATATTGTCAAGTCACATGACATGCTTCATAACACATCTTCATTATGGTATGTGCATTGACATCAAGTCACATGATGTCTACCATAATTCATGGCATATCCACGGATATAAATATCCACCATGATAATCTCTTAAGGATCACAATGATCTATAGATGACATCAAGTCCCATGATATCCATCAAAGTGTCCAAGAGATACTATCATGACATGTCCACAGATATCAAGTCACATGATATCTATCATGATAGTTTATCATTGTAGAGTCATCACTTTACAATGTCAAATACAAATGTTCATTATTAGAAAGATCGTCACCTTTCAATAATGTACACAGGGGGAGTAGGCCCATAAGGTCATGGAGTCACACACATGACAAAAAGAGTTTACACATTAAACATCTTTATATATTAGTACAATTTATAAACAATTTGTATTTCAAACATAAATATCAAATTACATTTCAACCATACCAAGTTTCTTCCTGAAGTGCTCTACCTTGATTCGGGAGAGAGGCTTGGTGACAATGTCTGCAGTTTGATCATTTGTACTAACATACTCCAACTGGATCACTTTCCTTTCCACCATATCTCTTACATAATGATAGGGGATCTCAATGTGCTTGCATCTATCATGGAAGACAGGATTTATAGAGAATTTGATGCAACTCTGATTATCACAATGAATAATTGTAGGATTCAAGGGCTCACCAAAGAGTCCCACAAGCAATTTACGAAGCCAGACTACTTCTCTTGCTCCCATAGAGGCTGCAATGTATTCAACTTTTGTTGAGCTCTGTGCACCTAAAGACTGTTTTCTGCAAATCTAGGAGATCATAGCCAATCCTAAACTAAAGCAACATTCTGATGTGCTTTTCCAATCGGTTACACTTCCAGCCCAATCTGAATCAGAGTACCCATGTAGATCTAGTTGGTTATTTCTCTAAAGAAGACCATATCCAATAGTGCCTTGAAGATATCTCATAATATGTTTCACAGCCATGAGGTGAATTTCCTTTGGCTCACACATGAACTGGCTGAGAACATTCACTGCATAGCAAATATCAGGTCTGGTGTTAACCAGGTACATCAAGGATCCAATCATCTGTCTATAAAGGGTTGGATCTGCAGACTTGGATTCTGCTGCTGCTTCTTTCAGTTTGTGAAGGTTGGTTTCCATAGGTGTAGACATTGGTCTACAGTCCAACATTCCAAATCTCTTCAAAATATCAATAATATACTTCCCTTGGTTTAGTATAATGCCCTCTGATTTCTGCCATACTTCCAAACCTAGAAAGTAGTGTAGAATGCCCAAGTCTTTCATGTCAAATTCAGAAATTAGATCCTGCTTTCCTTGAGCAATGAGGTGATCTTCTCCTATTATTAGCAGGTCATCAACATATAAAATAATTATTAGCATATCACCTTTGATTACCTTGAAGTAGAGATTGGAGTCAGCATCATTCTTGGAAAATCCTAGTCCCAAGAGATAGCTGTCAATTCTTTCATACCAGACCCTAGGAGCCTGTTTAAGTCCATAGAGGGCTTTCTTCAATCTGCACACATGTGAGTCAAGTTTATGTATCACAAAACCTTCAAGCTGTTCCAGATAGACTTCCTCTTCAATGGTTCCATTCAGGAAGGCAATTTTCACATCCATTTGATGGATCTTTCAATCTTTAGCTGCATCAATGGCTAGTACTGCTCTTACCGATGTGTAGCGGGCAACAGGTGCAAATGTTTCTTCATAATCAATGCCATCCTTTTGAGAAAAAAACTCTTGCCACAAAACGTGCTTTATGTTTTTCTATACTGCCATCAGCAGCATGCTTGATTTTGAAGAGCCATTTGGAAGAGACAACAGATTTCTCTTTTGGTCTAGGCACTATATCCCATACATCATTCTTTAGAATGGACTGATATTCTTCCGTCATTGCATCCTTCCATGCTTGATGTCGGAAAGCTTCTGTAACACTGACAGGTTCTGAGTTTATGATGTTGTTCATTAGAGCAACATAGCTAGAGAACCGTTTGGGTCTTTTACTCTCCCCGAACGTTCCTTTGGGTGCTGCATGATCCTCGGCTTCTTTGATCATCTTTCTAGCCCAAAGTGGTCTCTTTTTGCCGTTGTCATTTGTATTCTCATCTGAAGTAGAAGGAAGTTCATGTGGCATTTCCTCAGGATGCTCCCTTTGAATCTCAGGAGCAGGTTCAATTTCAGGTACTCTAGGGGAATAGGTTTCTATCTCACTAGAACTCCTTGCCCTCTTGAATGCAATGTCTTCTTCAAAGATGGCATCTCTGCTCAATTCAATTTGTTTCTGCCCAAGTATGAATATCCTGTAGGCTTTGGAGGTTTCACTATATCCCACAAATACCCCTTTCTTTCCGGAAGGTTCTAGTTTGAATCTCTTCTCTTTGGGCACATGAATATAGACAGAGCAACCAAAACTCCTAAAATGACTAATATCAGGTTTTATGTCAGTAAAAGCTTCTTCAGGAGTTTTGTTATCTAGATGAGAATGAGGACATCTATTTTGGATATAGACAGCAGTCCTAGAGGCTTCTGCCCAGAAAGAAGTTTCAATGTTTTGGTCAAGCAACATTGCCTTAGCAGTTTCTACAATGGTTCTATTTTTTCTTTTAGCAACCCCATTTTGTTGAGGGTTGTAGGCAACTGTGAACTCCCTCTTAATTCCAGCACTCATACAGAATTTCTTAAAAATTTCAGAGGTGTATTCTTTCCCATTGTCTGTCCTTAAGGTTTTTATTTTCTTTCCGGAGAAGATTTCAGTAAGGGCTTTGAACTCTTTGAACCTTTTGAGGATTTCTATTGATTCTTTACACTTAAGGAAATAGATCCAGATTTTCCTACAGAAGTCATCTACAAATATGACATAGTATAGAAATCCTACTTTAGAGGGTACAGACATGGGTCCACATAAGTCTGAGTGAACAAGTTCTAACACATTTAGGGTTTTGCTCAAACTATTGGGAAAGGATCCCTTTGTATTCTTTCCTAAGGCACAACCTTTACAAGTTCCTTCATGAGATGGTTTTAACTTAGGTAAGCCTGTTACAAGTTTTTCCACAGAAGGTAGGGCACAGAAATGAATGTGTCCTAATCTTCTATGCCAAATCTCATTTGAATAAAAGGTGTCAAGGGTAAGGGCTTGTTTAACTTCAGTGCATAGTTTGTAAAGGTACCCTTGTCTTACACCTATGGTTTGGGCTTTCTTGATAGTTGAGTTTTTAGGCCATGCTAGAACTTTCCCATCCATAAAAGTAACTCTATATCCATTGTCTTCAAGAGCAGAGATGGATATTAGATTCCTCTTTATTCCAGGTACAAATAAGACTCCAGTGAGTTGAAAAGAAAGACCAAATTTCAGTTTGATGGAGCAAGTTCCAACCCCTTTTACAGGGTGTGCAGAATCATCCCCAATGGTTACTTCTTCATCAAACTTTTCAGTCATAGTGTCTAGGTGTTCTCTGAATCCTATGATATGTCTAGAGGAACCACTATCAATTACCCAGTTGTGGGTGTTGTTAGATACTTGACTAGATAAGGCTGTATAGAACACAAAGTTCTCAGATTCATGATCTGAATTTGTCTTTCCTACAAAAGATGCTTGTTGTTGTGATCTGTCGGGGCACTTCATTGCATAGTGGCCATATTGATCACATCTAAAGCATTGCACTTGAGAGATGTCTTTCTTCTTAGAAGATCCCTTTCCATTGGAATTTCTCTTTCTTTTAAAAGATCCTCTCTTATAGGAGTTTTTCTTATTCCTTTTATTAGACGTTGTGTTGAGTACATGAATGTCTTCATCTATGTTCTTCTGTTTATTTTCTTTTGAGGAGAGTCTTGTTTCTTCTTGAAGGCAGTCAGTTCTTAGCCTATCAAACTTAGGGAGTTTAGATCTCGCACTTATTCCTTGAACAAATGACTCCCATGAGTTTGGTAGGCCTCCTAGTGCAATTAGAGTTAACTCTTTGCTATCAATCTGATATCCAATTGTGGATAATTGATCCCTTAGTTCAATGATCCTCATGAAGTATGCATTAATGGACTCTCCTTTGTTTATTTGAGCATTGTTGATTTGCCTCTTTAATACAAGAGTCCTACTGGTGTTCTTGATCTCATAGGTACTCTCAACTCTCAAGAGATTTGAACATATGATATGCAGTTTCATGTTTTGCTAAGATGGGCACTATATGATCCCTAACTGCATCTACTAGGATTTTCATGGCTCTTTCATTGTTTTCAATCCATTGAGTTTTCTCAGGATCAGCCTCTGGTTCCCTTTTATTTTCTCTCACAAGTGAGTCTAGTTTATTCTCTTTAAGGATCATCGTGATTCTAAATTTCCATGATGTGAAGTTGTCTGCTCCTGCAAGACGATCTTCAAATCTGATCACACTTGACATTATGAAGAATGTGATGTGAATTTGATTTTAGAAAATACGAATTTTCTAGAGCAATTTGATATTTAGATTTGATTTGGATTCACACAACTTGGCTCTGATGCCATGTAAATGTAATCAAATCTTTATCAAATAGGATCCTAATAAATCTAAGGAAACACTAAGGTCAGAAATTTTGTGTGAGAATTCTAAGTCAAAAAAACAATTTCCAGATTTCTACTCTTTATGCTAAATGTGCCGATTGCAAAACATTAATGATTTCGATGTTTGCATATCAATGATAGAACAATGTTAAATACCCTTCAAGGCCCGCCTCTAAGAGACGCGTCTCATGAGAGGACATGTCTGCACGTGTGGAGACATGTCCGCTCATGGGACGTGTCCCTTTGGGCGCGCGGGTCCCAAAGGCAACCGACTAACACTCGGTTTAGTAAACATAATACATGCACCCTCACATACATGGCGAATATATATAATATGAGTTACGAATTTAATTCAATGCAGAATTTGATCATCATTTTATTATTTCGAATTTATGCATGCTTATAAATTCGTTTTACTTATTTCCAAAAATATATTTAAGGATTAAATTCGATCGCATATAAATGATGATGATGCTATTTAGCAATCATCATTTATATCTGACCGAAGCTATATCTCATTAACAACTATCATATCTTGTTCCTTCAGATTCATTGATTGGGATATTCCTCTTATCCAAACCAGGCAACTTTTGAAATATTTCTGCACTTCAGCAGATTTTCTATGATCAAAATCAATTAGTTATTCTGAGTCCCGATGTCTGTCAAAATTTGAAAAGATATTTTATTGCTAAAAATTCCATGTAAGACTGCTCTCTTAATTTGCAGGGAGTATTAAACTCTCCAATAGATTTGTGGGGTTGAGTGTTGAGTCAGAGAAAGCCGTTCATAGAGACACTCCTGGCAATTGTCACAATAATAAAGATCCTGCTGGTCTTCCAATTGTGTCATTCTCTGAGGTTAATGCATGTCTTAAAGATGAACTGAAAGAAGAATATGAGTGTGATTCAGGTTGCTTTTGAGGATGGTTCTACTTCTGAAGCCAGTATTAATAGTCCACAGAGCAATCTGTTGGCCCTTGGGATGTTTCTGATCAAATTGAGGACATTGAACAAAGCTTTTGTTCAGATGTGTGCTCTTGCAACTAAATATACCAATTATACCGGGATGAGTCTAACATGTATAATAATATCATGTGTACACCAAGAGTGTTGATTTTAATATTTTCATATTTATAATATCACTTCAGGTTTGCAAGTATCATCTGCACATCACTGTCCCTAAACTGAATCTGCACGCATATACTCTTTAAATATGCCTCTATACATACAACAAACTTATACTACTTTCATGAAAATCCAATCCAATCCTTTGAAATGAATTTGTAGGATGGAAATCCTGGCATGCATATGTTTCTTGGTTGTATAGTGCAGTTGACATAGCGATGGTTTTGTATAGGCCAGTGCTCCCTGATGATTAGTTGCATTGCCAGTACAAGCCTCTTGTATAGGGGTGTAGTTTTTGCAGGCCAAACTTTCGTTGGTTCTCGTGGTATTGTATATGATCAAGATTTTAGACTTATTCTTTATTGATGTATTTCCAGTATTTCGGATGAAGTCTTTGCAGTTAATTGATGGGCTAATAGATCGATTCTCGCATCTTTTTCAGTATAATTACTATAATAGGATCTTCTCTAGCCCTAACAACAGATTCTTTTCCAACTGTTACCTGTTCCACTGTCCAATTTGTAAACAAACTATGATGACATTGAAAGGAGGAATGTTAGGAGGTGCTCCTTATGAATTTTGAGGGGGACCCTGCTGTTGTTTTATATATTTTCCATCCGAGTGGGGCAAACACTCCCTTTCATGGCCAATGCAAATGCGGTGCATCGGAAATAGAGAAGCCAAGCTTTGCAAATCCTATTGCAACAAACTCTGGACACATCAGCAAAGTCATTGTTTGATGGGTGTTTGTGCAAGAGCTGCTGAGACAGCCAAAACCAGTGAGATGGTTAATGTTCAAACAACGAAATGATCAATCAGAAAAGACACTGTCCCAACAGTCATTTCTCCACAAATAGACTTAGGCTGTTATCATAAAGCCTGGAATTTGCTTAGAGGCTCTGTTTAGGTGTGTTTTTTTTCCTGCCCTTCACTATTTGAAACCAGATTATTGTCTGTTGTCACTGTGACTGTTGTGATAGGCATGTATACAGAAATGTTCGGGAGACACGCTAATCCTTTAACTTTAATGTAATACTTCATCCAAATGTGACCTCTTAATACTGCAAAGGTTGCGATATTATCTACAGCTATATGAAAGAATAAACCCATAATCTATCAAGTATCAACTAATAAATCGGTAATGGATCAACCCCCTTCGTTAATGAGGTGCTTCCTAGAACTCTGTTTTAGCAGCATTTTTCAAATTTCATATTAATATTGAAAACACTCGACTCTCTGTAATTGCATTCATGCTTAGGTTTTTCTTGATTAGTTTTAGCTGGGTAAGGGAACTATTGTCATCTTTCATTTGCCTATTAAAAGAAAATAGAAGGCCGTTATTATCTCAAGGGATTAAATCTTTGCTGTGTTGAATGAGACGTAGAATAATCTTACATGTAAATTTTATCTAATCTTCCATTTTATATACAACACCACTAATCAGTTATGAATTAAATGTTGTTTTCTTTTCCATGTCTAGATTGAGAAAAGATTGATTGAGACAAGTCAAAGATCTCTCTTTAAATAGCTGTGTAATTGAGAATTGTGCTAAAAAGAAAAAGAGTGCGTGCATGTACAAAAAGAATGAATTGATAACATAAAAATAATTTAGAGCAAAAAGAGCATTCTAATAGAGCCATTGCAGTAAGATTGAGTTAGTTGAAATTGCCTGTTTTATAATAGAGCTGTCCGCAGAGGCTCTTCACGGGAAGCACATCGACGGGATCTACTAGATTTGAAGTGATCTCTTCCTTCTTCTTCAGCCGCTTCTTCTCATAGTAATTTTCCAACGCCTCCTCATCCTTTCCTTCATCAAGCAGCCCCACCACTTGTCTACACAGAAAAGCAATGAACCACTTTATGGCAGTGTTCTCCATTTAACTTGCACAGTTCAGACTAATAAATGATAACAGAGACCAAGCCCAATACTAAATTCTAAACTCAAAGCAAAGCTTATTTACTTGGTGATGGTGTGAGTGTCCAAGCAGTTGAGGAAGGAAGCGTATTGTGTGTTCCTCTGTATAAATTCCACATCCTCATCGGATACCTCGACCTCTTCCTCTGCGGGAAGCAACGGCAACTGAGACTTGTTACTGCTCTTGTCCTTCTTTCCCATTCTTGTCCAGTGTGCTCTGTGGGACGGGGGTTCAGGGTTTTGGGTTCGGAGGCATATAAACGTAAGCGAAAATCCTTACCCTCCAAGGTTTCAAGTTCAAACAAGACTTTTCGTAATTACTCTACACTAGAGCATAAATTACGTTTAAGTTGGTAATGATGGCGCCCGCGATTTCAAGCTCTGAACTTCTAGATGAATGTCAAATAGTTTGGCACTCGCTATGGAGGAAAAATTTGTTTAGGGTTTTCACATTGGTCTATAATTTTTTTTTAATAAATATTTTTATAAGTGTTTTGGGTTTTATGGTGATTAGGTTTTTCTTAATGCATCAATTAGTATGTAAGATGAAGTATTTCATGTTGAAGTTGGCAAATAAAAAACTATGATCTTAATCTCATCATCACTCATTTTCAAAAGTTTATCCTAATCTACACATTTACATTTGTCTATTCAAATTCACAGGTACATAATTGATCCAAATTATTTTTGCACTTGTGAATTAGAATCCCAAACATTTAAATTCAATTTTATAAATTGGGCCTCATTCTCTCCATTTCCACCAACTATTATGAACTAACTAAAGCAATGATATTTCAAATTATACTTGGACAGTGTATTTGAGGACCAACCCTAATTCAAAGAGAATAGTCTTTAAGTAAAAGGAATGCCTAGGTCAGAGAGCTTAAATAAGAATCAATTATATATCATTTGTGTGTGACATCATTGTGGGAGTATTTTACACACTTGCCTATTATCTTCAATTTTCGTTCATCATCATTGATTTGGTCCATCCAAGGGTCTAAATGAGGAGAACATGGCCCTTATGTATTAGCAAAATTCCCAAAGGCATTGCTAGCATAGCTTATTTGTTGTCAAATTCATAACACAAACAAAGACAAACAAGTTTCAAGCAACAAGATTCGACCAAATCAATACGTGAATCATAGTCTCACCTTCATCCATCAATTTAGAAATGCATCCACACACATCACTTCTATATTCACAAAAGTGAGACAAAGAGTTTCACAACCAAATTTGTAGGTCAAAAACAACTGTCTAGTTGGTTCATATTTTCTAATATCTCGCCAAGTGAAATGTTGATATGTGTACAAAGTAGTCTTGGTCAAATCTTTAGCTAAGTACCTTGCATTTATTTTTATTTATTTCCACGTTAATTATGGTATCTAATATCACTCGTATATCATTTATCTAGATTGATATTACATTATGTAATATTAGTTCTAGCTCATTTATCTAGATTGATATTATAGCATCTAATATTAATCTCAACTTTAATTATTTAATTAGTATGTGTATTAATACAAGTTGTGTATTTTTCCTTTACATTTTTGTGCACACAACATTCCTACACAACCTAGGGTTTTCCCATAGGGTTTATCCTAAATTCTAGTTAGGGTTTTTTAATTGATACTTTAAATTACATCCTTTTATACCATATCTTGTTGGGGTTTAGATCCACTCCTTGTGTTTACTCATCACACCTTGATTAAATGGTTTTACCACATATTGTTTTGTATCTATTTGATCTCTTTAAACCAACCTTGGATTATACATCACCATGGTCCCCTTAGGTCATTTCCTTCAGCTAATATGCATGCATGCCTTTCTAATTTTGATATGTTACTATCCTTTTATAGTTTATGATCCTTGCATTCTCAATACTCTCATAACTTTCTAGACTATGGATGAGGATGTATTCCCTAGTTGTTCTATCATGTGCATATTTTTTCCTCTTTTGTAGAGTTGATTTACGCTTATCCTTTTATTTTAAAGATGATCATCTCACTTTTCCATGAGCTTCATAATGATCCTATCTCTCTTATGGTTCTGATAGTTATGAGCATCCATCCAATGAAGCTTCCCCTCGTGTTATTGATACACCTTGTGTGAAAAATATTGAGGAGGTTACACCTTATTAACTTATTCATGGCATTGGGTTGTGGGCCTAGCTCGATTGGCTAAAGCATCCTATTGCAGGCAAGAGGTCACGAGGTCTAGTCTCCCCACTGTCCCTGAGGTACTAGAGGGCGTGTCGCGCTAGTGCCACTGGTCACGTGAAAAAAGTTTATCAAGTGCACTATAGTTTATATGGGGACGGATACTCGATTGATTCTTGCAGTCTAAACTAGAAAAAAACTTATTCATGGCATTGAAATGTCTTCTAATGATATCCCTCTCATATGTAATGTCCTCATTTTATGGTTAGTCCAAAATATTTGGAAGCTCCAAATTTCTTGGAGAGCACTAGCTTTTTTGGAAGTGAGTTTAGGAGATCGAGATGAGCCAAAGGTACTTTTCAAACGCAATTTCTTCAATTTGGGAGCTCTCCATGCTTCTTGGAGGGGATTACTATTTTTGGAAAGCACTATTTCATAAGGTTCGGTTTTTTGAACGCTTAAGAATAGTTTGGTTTCGTCAAAATTCATTTTTGATCCATTATAATATTTTTCGTAACTTTGGTTGGATGGGCGACAAATAATTTAATAATTAAGTAATTAAATGTTAAGTTATTAAAAAGAAAAAATAAATGACAACTTATGTTAATTATTTAATCGGAGTATAAAGTCACTTTTATGGACCAAAAAGGATTATTATTTAAAAGTGATTTTTAAATATAATTTTTGAAAAGTTCCATCAAAGGTTGTGAAAACAGGATAAAGGGGCCCATTTAAATATCTTTGGTCACTTTTCATTCTGCATTGTGAAGATTGGACTTTGTTTAATTCAAAAATATTAGTACTAAAACTTTGAGGGTAATTTGGCTTAAGAGATGGACGATTTCTTCCTAATCAAATTAGAGGTGGATTGAGGTGAGATTCACATTTGGGCTTAACAATTCAAAGAATTAGAAATTGTTTTGAATTCAAAGAGATTTTTGATAAATGGAAACTTATTAGAAATTTTTCAAGTAAATAATAAATTTCAAGGATAAATATATAGGATGCAAATTCAATCTACATTGGTCACCACCAACATATGATACATTCTTATTCACTCATAAAGTCACAACAACACATCACTAGGTGGGAATCAAATAAGGGAGTTGAAATAACACTACATATAGCATGATGTGCTTGGAAACCAATTCATGCAATTATAAACCCTAAAAGATGTTACAAAAAATGGTGTCTCAACCTTGCAATTACAGTAGGTTAATATATCGATCCCAATGGGTTGCAAGGGGGTTACCCCCCTTGTGGGGTCTAAGAATCGCACACCTCGATGGGGGTTCAAGAGCAACACCTCCAAAAGCCACATTTTATGTATATTTTATTATTATAAATTTAGATCATTCATCATTAGATCTTAAATTTGACAATAGATATTTGTTGGCTTGTCTTGTCTTGGAAGGCAACCCTATTCTATGAGGGCATTGTATTACAGTTGTGCATTATGATGTATTCTAATAGTCTGGTAGTTTTTATATTGCCTCTAGATCTATGGTTGGTAGTACTCATGTGAGAAGGTTGCTCTACAAGTATATTGTAATGTTCATGATTTTTGAATAATCTATTGGGCAACTATTAGAGTGTGGGTTTTTCTCCCAAAAAGTTTTTCTCCACGTAAATCATTATGTTGTGGTATGTATGATATTTATTTTTAAGTTTCTATAATTATTCTAATTTTTTGTAAATTTTTGCATTACATTCTCTTAAGATTAGTGTAGGAAGTTGTTTTGCTACCTTAGCTTCATTGCAAGTGGTATCAAAGATTGATCACCTTTGGTTTTAGTTGTGGGTTGTTGGGTTTTTTGAACTAATCCAAATTTGGGCCAGAGCTTGTGTAGAAGATACTTTATGTTCTTGTTGTAGGATTTTCTAGATGGCAATTTCATCAAGGAGAATAGAGGTGGATAAATCTTCTAGAAATAATTTTGAGGTGTGGAAGTTAAAAATGGAGGATATGTTGATAGATTGAGATCTATGGGATGATGTTGATGAGAATTTTTTAAGGCCCACATATCCTACTTTCGCTGCTTAATATGATATTAGACTGTAAAGCCAAGGGTCTAATCATATTGTGTTTGGTAGATTGTTGTAATCAATATCCATGAAGACATCTCTCCACAAACACTATAGAAGAAACTTGGTGAGACATATCAAGCCAAATATTAAGTGAATAATATTTTCTTGAGGAAGAAGTTGTATTCCTTAAGAATGGAAAAGGGTGGACGAATTACAAACTACTTGGAAGCATTCAATATGTTGGTTGCTCAATTGGCATCAGTTGATGTCAAAATGGATGAGGAGGAGAAATGTTAGATATTGCTTTGTTATTTGCCTAATTTGTGGGTTTCTCTTGTTATGGCTATTAGGAGTACTTGTGTTATATTGAAAATTGAAGATGTGCTAGGTTATTTGTTTTCTAAAGAGATGAGGAGTAAGGTTTCCATCGATGCCAAGGAGACCCTAAATTTTCGTGGAAGACCTAAGGAAAAAAGAAAAGAAGAATAAGAAACATGATAAATCCAAATTCAAGGGGAGATCCAAATCTTTTGAAAGTCCAAAGTTATTTGTTGGAATTGTGGTAAGCTTAGAAACTTTCATAAGGAGTGCAAAGAAGAAAAATAATAAATTTGATTTTAATTCTATTTGAGAAGGAAGATGGTGATGCATGCATTGCAGCTTTGGCAACTCATGTAAGTAATGATGCATGGTCAATTAACTTAGGTGCATCTTTCCATATGACTTCTAATATAGAATAGTTTTTTGAATATGAAGAATTTGTTGGAAGTAAGGTGTACATGGGTGATGATTTGTGTTTAAATATTGTTGGTTGTGGTAAACTTAGAATCAATTTTCTTGATGGTAGAATAAAAAGGATTCACGGTGTGTTAAATATCCTTGGATTAGCATGAAATTTTTTATTTCTAAGCAAATTAATAAATGCAAGTGTGCAAATTGTCTCTGCTGATACAAGATGCAAGATGGTTAGAGGTGTTATGGTAATTAATAGAGGTGTTATATATGGCACACCATATAATCTTGATACATGCATTGTTGAGTGCAATAATACGTATGTAGAAAACAACTATGTGGCTACTTCATTGGAAGAGGTGAGGGTTTCATCTTCAATGAATGGTCATGCTTTTGGGTACCCAAGGGTGCTCTTTCTTCAGAATCAAAATTACTTGTAGAGAAGACTATGTTATGACACCAGAGACTTGGCCACATTGGAGAAAAGGGTTTAAGGACCTTGAAAAATAAAAACCTTGTTGAAGGGTTGTCTAATTGTAATCCTGAATTTGATTTATGTGAGCATTACATTTATGGAAAGAAAAAACGTGTTTAATTTTACTTGAGTTTCATAAATATTGTGGTGTATTGTATCTTATTCATTATGATGTGTTTGGTCTTGTAGATGTTCCTTCAATTGGAAAATCTACATATTGTGTTTCATTTATTGATGATTATAGTAGGACATGGATATATTTTCTAAAGAGTAAATTTGAAATTTTTAGTCAATTTAAAGAATTTAAAGCATCGTTCAAGTTGTAGACTTGAAAGAAAATAAAATGTTTGAGGGTTGATAATGGAGTGGATTTTTCTTTACTGATTTTAATAGATTTTGTAAATTTTGTGGCATTCATAAATAAAAGACAACTCCATATTCTCTATAGAAAAATGGAGTTGTAGAAAGAATGAATAGGACATTGATGGAGAAGGTTGGAAGTATGCTAAGTGGTGTCAATTTAGAACAAAGGTTTTGGGTTGAAGTTGTTGTCACTACTTGTTACCTAATTAACAAGTCTCATACATTAGCTCTTGTTGATAAGACACCTATAGAGGTATGGTCGGGTCACAAGAATTCACTGAGACATCTTAGAGTTTTTGGTTGTGAAGTATATGTACATGTGCCAAAGAATAAGCAAACAAAGTTAGAGAACAAGGCTATGAAATTTACTTTAATTGGATATAGTTATGGTGTGAAAGGATACCAACTATGGGACCTTGTTGCATAGAAGGTAATATATAGTAAAAGTGTTGTTTTTAGAGAAACTAAGTCTTTTTATGTTACATTACAATAAAAAAAAATTCAACAGGAAAATGTGATTCAACTCCTCTCTATGCTTGAAAAAGTTAAATCAAGGCCCCTAGACAAACCTGAAGCTGAGGAGAGCTCATCTATCTTTGAATCTTTAGAAGAGGAGGAAGAACCTCCAACTTAGCTTGTTCACAGGTCTACAAGGTAGAGACAACTACCAAAAAGGTATTCAATTAATGATTAGAGATGTATTTTTTATTTGAATATTAACATGCATAAACCCATATCCTTAGAAGAGGCATTAGGTATGAATGATGCAGAATCCTAGAAGGTTGGTATTGATGAAGAAATGACAGCTTTGAAAAAGAATCATATGTGGGATCTTGTATCATCGTTTGAAGGATGAAAACATGTTGGTTGCAAATGGGTGTTTAAGAAAAATATGGGTCTAGATGGAGGTATTGAGAATTACAAAGCACGTTTGGTTGAGAAAGGCTACTCTCAGGTTGAGGGTGTTTATTGTAGTGAGATATTTTCTCTTGTTGAAAAAATGGCATCCATTAAATTTTTGTTTTTTATAGTTGTTGAACTTATGATTTAGAAGTTGAGAATGTATGTGAAATTTATTTTCCTTCATGGTGATTTGGACGAGGATATTTATATGACAAAACCATAGCACTGTGTGATGAAAGGTAAAATTAATTTGGTCTATAAATTGAAGAAGCCTTTATATGACCAAAAACATGGTCCTAGGATGTGGTACCAAAATTTTTATACATATGTGTTGAGTTTGGGATTTGAGCATTCTGAATTAGATCATTGTGTTTATTATAAATTTGATGGTGATCATTTCTTATTTATTGCATTATATGTTGATGATATGTTATTTATTAGTAAAGGGAAAGGAATGAATTTAGAACTAAAGTCTCCATTGCAACTAAATTTGAAACGAAAGATCTTGGTGCAACTAGACACATTGTTAGAATGGAAATTAGAAGAGATAGAGTGAATAGAAAGCTATGGCTTGGCCAGAGTAAGTATGTCAATTCATTTTAACAAAAGTTTAACATGCAGGATTATAGTCCATTGTGTGTTCCTTTTACAATTGGAACAAAGTTATCTATTTCAGATTGTCCAACATCCATATCGAAGATGGAAGACATGAGTAGAGTGTATTACTGGAGTGCAGTTGGAAGTTTGATATATGTTATGGTCTACACTAGACCAAACATTACCCAAGCAGTGGGAATTATTTCCAAATATATTTCTAATGTTGGTAGAATTCATTGGTGTACAATTAAATGAGTCTTCAGATATTTGCAAGGTATCTTAGAGTATTCCTCATGTTATCTTGGTAATTTTATAGGAGATGAATTTTCCCTTGATATATATGGTTATAAGATTGATAGTAGACAATCCACTGATGCTTATGTGTTTACTTTATTTAGTGGTGCAATTAGTTGGATGTGTAAGTGATAGACCGTGGTTGTTTTGTCCATTACTGAGTTGAGTATATGGCAACTACTTATGCTTGTAAGGAATCCATTTGGCTTAAGATACTATGTTCAGATGTTGAAATAAAACAAGGTATAGTGATAATTTATTGTGTGATAGTCAAAGTGTGATCTACTTAGTTAAGAACTTGATATTTCATGTGAAAAAATCACATTGATGTACAATATCATTTTTCCAGAGATATGATCAAGGATGGTAGGGTGAAGCTAGTTACGGTAGAGAATTTGATAAACATTTTAGATTCTTTAACTAAGGTTCTGAGTAGAGAAGTCAATACGGTGTTCAGAGTCCATGGGCCTCATAGCCCCTAACAATTAAATCATGGTATTGATCCTCTAGTTTCTCTTGCAAGGTGTTTGACAATGAGATATTGTTAGGAAGAATGGTGTCACAACCTTGCAATTACAACAAGTTAATATATTGAGTGTGGGGGGTTAGTCTGGGGACCGCACACCTCGATAGAGGTTTGAGGGTAGTGCCCTCGAAAGCCACATTTTATGTATATTTTATTATTTTTAAATCTAGACCATTCATCATTAGGTCTCAAATCTATTGATAGATATTTTGTTGGTTTTTCTTGTCTTAGAAGGCAACCCTATTTTACAAGGGTAGTGCATTACAGTTGCTCATTATGATTTTTTCTCAGAGTCTAATAGTTGTTTTCTTGCATTTGAATCCCTGGTCAGTGATACTCATATGAGAAGCTTGCTTTACAATTATATTATAATCTTTGTGATTTTTGAATAATAAATTGGGCAGCTTTTTGAGTGTATGTTTTTTCTCCCGAAAGGTTTTTCCCCAAGTAAATCATTACGTTGTGGTATGCATGATATTTATGTTTTTTTTTGTGTTTTTGTAACTGTTGTAAATATCTTTAATGTTTTGCATTACCCTTCTCTCAAGATTAGTGTAAGAAGTTTTGATACCTTAGCTTCCTTACAAAGGAAAGGAGCATGACTTATATGTTTGCTAGGTCAAAAGCCCTAAAAGGGTTAAAAGGGACACAAGCCAAATATTTTAGGGTTGTGTGATCATCTGCAAGTTGTGTGATTATCTACGACTCATGTGGGTATTCAAGGGGCTATAAAATCTTGATGTGCCTTATCTTTTTCACTAAATCCCTAGTTTTAGGACCATAATAATCGTGAAAATGCCTACAATACTAGTATGAGGAAATTTACTAATGATTCATGGTAGTTTAAGGGTGAGTTTCAAAGTTGTTTAAATTTGAAAGTGGTTGTTGGACAAAGATGTTGCCTAGTTTGGAAGGTATTAAATTTGGTAAGGGAGGTGTGAGTAGGAATGGATCAATAGAAGGCGATCAATGGATTGAATTGCAAATAGGAAATCAATAAATAAAATCCTAAATCCAATGGCCTAATTAGACCTATTTCCAATGAAGTTTATGTACAATTCAAATAAAAATAATCAAAAAATGTAAATCAAGTCAAACTAATATAAAATACTTTACCTCACTCAAAAACATCTAGCCTTACTGGGCAATCTCATAATACTGAGTCCTGCTTTTGGGACAATGAATTTTTGGAGGGAGGAGGGAATATTAATAAAACACCTTTGTTGGAAGATATTTCTTTGAACGAAGGTCCTTCGCTTGAAGGTTTGCACACATAGACCTATGATCGAAGGTTAACCTTCGAGCGAATATATTCTTCATTCAAAGACCCTTTTTACATAGAGACCTTCAATCGAAGGTACCTTCAAACGAAGGGGCTTAACAAGAAAGTTTTGTTTTTTCTTTAAAATTTCCTCAAAAAAATCAATTTCAAACCTCATTTTGGACCTTCAAATTTAGTTAACTTGACAAGATAATTTGCAAGATCATAGTCCTTGAAAAGAGATTTCAAACAAGTATAGATTTGATATGTTTTCATTTTATCATGTATTCAATTTTTTATTTTTATTGAACATAGGTTTTTCACTGAACATCAGTTCTTCATAGGTGGAAAAGTAGTAAACCATTGTAAAAAAGTTCAAAAAACACCTTTGCGCTAGGTATTGATGTCCTTGTTTCACCAAAAAAAAAGGAATTTTGATATATACACAAGATATGCTTGATAGGGGTGTAATTATTGAGGATTTATAGTGGGGATGAGGTCCCTCATTTGTGACCTCACCCGTTCGTACCTTCAATTCAAAAGCATTTACCCCTCTTAATAAAAAAAAAAATCATTCTCGACAACATACACCTATGCCCAAATTACAGTTATAATGACTTCAAAAATTAATTAATATATATCTATATATATAACAAAAAATTATGAAAAAATATCCATGCACTAGATATTTATGTTAAAAATATATATTTTAAAAATTAAAATTTTATCCTTTCTAGAAAAAGTTATGTTGGATGACATAAACGTTACTTTATGAAAATGGTGTTTACTATTAAAAACTAGTTATTAAAGGATATGTTGAAAGATTTGTGATTTATTTTAAAAAATATTTATAATCTACACATAAATCGCCACAAATCACTTGTTCATATAATCTTCAAATTTTTAATGGTTTAGCTGCTACAGGTCTCAAAAAGTGAAGATTCAATTAAAAATGTTAATATATAAATGTCCATCTTGGCTAAAAGTGGGACTCATTATTGTGGGATTACCCTACTCCATTTTCAAAAGTATAAGAATTATGTTGTTTCATATGATATGTGGATGGCTCATAAAGATAACATAACCTAGTTGTGCAAAAGCAAGATTGATCATGGTGCACTATAGGAGCTTGGATGCAAATTTGAGGAGACTCCATTGAATGATCAAAGGATGTTTGATTTATAGGTTTTCAGGACATGAGATCAAGGCTATGAGATGTGAGATAAAGTCGACGAATGAGGTTTGATGAGAGATCAAGATTATCATGCATGGGCTTGCATGGAAAGATGAAATTAACTGAAGTTCACTCAATATTTTTAGGAATGACCACTAATTTTAGTTTGGTTTCTAAATTTAGGGTTTAGAAGAATAAAGATAGGACATGCTATTATTAGGAAATAAATAGAATAAACATTTTATTTATTTTTAGAGGAATGTGCAAACTAAATAAATTAAATAATTTATTTAATTTTGGAGGAATAGTTAGCTAATTAAATAATTAAGAAATTATTTACTTATGAGAGATGAGAAAGAATGCATGATCTTTAAATAAATTATTAAAAATTATTTAATTAAATTTGATGAGGGAAAATGATTTAATTAATTATTTAATTAAAGATGATGGAGGGAAAAATAATTAAATAGTTACATGTTTCAAATTTATTTAATTAATAAAGGCAAACAAGTTAATTTAATCAAATAATTGGAAATCATTCAATTAGTAGTGATGAGTGATGATGACTGGAAATGATAAATTAGAAGAATACGTGATGCATGATGATGAGGGGAATCGATGAATTAAAAGAATGTGTTAGGCATTTTTAGGTGTCTACAAGAGGTAACAATCGAAGTTTCTAGTACCCAGTTTAGTTTAAAATATTATCAAAATCCTATAGTTGTATTTACATGGTAGATATTTATCTATATTTTATCTTAGCCACCTATTAAAGTATTCCTTATCAACGAACCATGTTAAATGTAAATGGTTAGACCTTGTTGTCAACTCTAGTTTCTGTCTCATAATTTCTATTATTTAATATTCAAAAATTAATTACAACAATTACATGGTTATTGTTGTCACATAGAACTGCACCCTACTAAACAAGAGTTTGGTGTTCTAATGACATAATGGAAACAACCTCGAGGTGTGGGACCTTGCGCAAATGAGGTTGAATCTCTAGAGAAGTCCATGAAACCTATCACTACTTCTAATATAACAAATCTCAAAAGATAACGTGAAAATGAAAGGGAGGCGATGCACCAAGGTAGAAATATGTTTATTCCTACTTCTAAACAACATAATACATCAATAAACAATAAAAAAACACATTCAAACATGAAGGTAAACAAATTTTACATAAACATGCAAGAAAAAAAATGATAATAGCTTAACTTCATTAAAATAAAAGCTTAGAAGCAATCTTTACAATAGAAAAATGCAAGAGTTGCAAGTCTGTAAAAGAAAAATCCTAGAGGAGCCAGAGGAAGAACTCCTAGAAAATATAAAAATGTTTCTTTTATAGATCAAGCATAACTTAGAAGAATACACTCCAACCCTATCCCAACCGGGGTTAGCAGTTAAAGAAATATCTGCTCAAAGAGAGCCTGGAGAGAACAAAGCTTGTACCCCATCCACCCTGCCATTAATATTTACCTGAAAGTTGTCCAAATCCCCCACAAAATTAAGGATATGGGTATAGAGCTCTCCAAAAGGAATAAATCAGCAACAATGAATGAGTATGGTCACCACAAATCTACTTGGAGGAGTTAGAGAAAGCATTACAGTCATCCTTAAAGCCCAAAAAATTAGATCTAGATGTTGGGAGGCAGTTGCACATTAATGGTGTCGCCGAGAAAAACATAATGCAACTATCACCAAGACTTCAGTGTTGAGGGGACCAACATCTTGGTCCCACTGATATTCACCTTTCCCTTCGATGAGGTGATCTTATCGTCCATTATAATTTCGAAGGGATTGCAATTTTTGTCTCATCGATATCCCCTTATCACTTCAATGTTGCCTTCACCTCTTTGTCGGGTCCCACCAACATTCTATCTTACATAATTGACTGAAAATGTGAACCATAAATACATGTGTCACCTTAGCATTCACCATCCACTATCATCACTAGCATATCGGGATGTCGAAGGGACCATCATCTTGATCCCACTGATAGCTGCCTTTCCCTCCAATGAAGAGATCTTACCGCCCATCAGAACGTCGAAGGGACTACAAAATAAGTCCCACCGATATTGCATTGTCACTTTGATACACATCCATCTGAATATTGACTGGAGCATCATGTAGGTCCCACTGATATTCATCTATCCCTCTAATGAAGAGATCCTCCCATCCATTGGAATGTCGAAGGGATTGCAAAATAACTCCATCCAATATTCATCTTTCTCTCTAATGAGGAGCCTTCAAAGATCAGACCTCTGGTCATCGGAGGTCGGGCAACGGTTGATGAAGGGAGCGGAGAAGATAAAGGGGAAGGCCAATGGCCAACCCTCGAAAATTGGTGAAAACAGAGAAAGGAGATGAAGGAGGTGGAAGAATGGAAGAGGAGAGAGATTGATAAGGGGTAAAGGGTAAGGTTGAAGGCCGAAACCTGAAATACTTAGACAAAAAGGGAAGGAAGGGAACGATGGAGAAGGCATGAAGGAAGTGGGTAAGAGACAACCCGAAAACTTGAAATTTTAGGACTTATCCAACTTTAAGGAACCTTAAGAAAACTCATGCGAGATGGCCCATGTAGGATCTCTCAGATCGGATATCAATGATGGGTCATCTAAGGGAGGCATGAAATTTCAATATTTTGGTGATTTATGTGGGATGATTGCCTACTAATCATGGGATACAAGGGCCTAATTAGTCCATTGGTCATAGAGTTATGAAGGGAAATTATAAAATTGGGCCTCCCAAGAGCAAAATAAAACATGTGTAGGCCTGCAGTTGGAGAAAAGCATGGAAACTAGGAAATACATTCACTTAAGGAGAATGTAGGGTGTGCAAAGCACTTTATGAAAAGAAAAAATATTTATAATGTATTTGAAAACTCAAAACTTATTAGAATTAATATTTGAGATGAATCCCATTGACTGAGATTGGAAGAACCTCACCGTTCAACCTAGAAAGATAGAATACATTGGCCTCCTTGCAGCTAGTGATGGCATATGGACCACTCCACATGGCATCAAACTTGGAATGTCTTCCAACTTTGGCTCTATCTGCATCCCATTTCAGCAATAGATCTCCCTCTCAGAACATCATATGAACTGCCTTCTTGCCAAAATTTATTTTGACTTGTGCTTGATGTGCTTTTATGACTCGAATAAATCTATTCCTTGTATCCTCTAGTTCCAAGAGTTCAACCATCCTTACTGTCATAGCATCATTTTCCTCTAACCCGAGTTGATGTTCCAACTCAAGGGAAGGTAACTCCAATGATAATGGTAACCTTGCTTCCCTTCCATAAACTAGCACGGAAGGAGAATTATCAATCACTCTTTTAGGAGTAATTCTATTAGCCCAAAGGGTTGTCTTCAATTTTCTATTCCAAACCCTTTGGTTGTCTTCAATGGTCCTTTTGATTATCCTAATGAGATTTTTATTTGAAGACTCAACTAGGCCATTACCCCGAGGATATTAATTAGATGAGGTCTTCAAGTAAATGCCATGCTTATTGCCCAATCAAGGATCTGAGCACTAGTAAAAGCTTAATGGTGGAAGGAGTGCCAAATCTGGTAACACTTCCATCAAGGAATTTTAAAACTGAAGCATCAATGACATCCTTCAAGGCAACTACCTTTAACCACCTTGTAAATTAATCTATGGCTATCAAAATTCACTTATGACCAACACTTGATGGTGGATTTATTATGCCAATAAAATCCAAACCCCATTGTGTAAATGGTTGATCAACTTGAATGGGGTGAAGAGGGAGGGCAACAAACCTTTGCTTTCTAGAAAATAAATCACACTTTTTGCAATTTCTCACCCATTTGTGAGCATCATTGAACAAAGTTGGCTAGTAATAAACAACCCTCATAATCTTTGCAGCAGTAATCTTTATAGAAAAATATCCACTTGAAGAGCCATCATGGAATTCATTTAGCATTATGCTGACCTGATCTGCCTCTATGCATCTTAATAGGACTCCATTCAAATCCTTTATGAAGAATATGCCATCCACTATGACATAGGGAATGGACTATAATTTGAAATGTCTTCTTTTGGTCTTATCTAGACCCAAAGGATATCTACCTTCCTGTAAAAAGGTAGTCATATCATGCACCTAATTGCCTTGTATGTTTACATTTAGTGCTTGTTGTTCCTATAGCACAAGGGAAACCTTTGTAGGAGTCTCAAATTTTGAGATAAGTTGCTAACATAACCCTTTGCCTCTCACTAACTTGGTGATTTTGATGTCAATGTCATACTTCATCACCTTGGTGATCCACCCAGCCCTTTTTTCATTGATATCCTTACTCAAAAGGAACTCTTTAACACTAACATGGAGCACCATTATTTGTATCTTATTATTAGATAAAATGTGTCTAAATTTTTTGAATGCTTTGATAGCAGCAAGAGCTTTTTTTTCAACATAGTTGTACATGACCTCATAATCTTTGAGCCCTTCACTAAAGAAAGAAATGGGTTGTTCCAAATTTTCTTTATTTAGTTGGGTTAAAACAACTGATATAATGCTTCACCTCCAAAGGTATAAAGAATTAAATCCTTGTCATACTTAGGATTGACAAAAGTAGGAGCTTGAGCAATTTCTTGTTTGATAGCTTCAAATCTATCTTTACCTTCTTTGGTCCATTTGAAGACCATATTTTTCTTAAGCAGAGGCAAGAGGGTTTACCAAAGCAATAAGATTTGGGATGAACCTCCTCATAATTGTGCCCAAGAAACTCTGTAATCCTTTCTTGTGACTAGGAAGTGGGATGGCCAAGATAGACTTTACTCTCACGGGATTAGTGGCAAAGCCATCCTTTGAAACAATGTTCCCAAGAAGCTTGCCCTAATCAGTGGCAAAGACACATTTATTTGGATTTAGGGAAATACCACATTCCCTACATTTCTGAAATACTTGCTCAAGGTGACTAAAATGGTCACTTGCATGCTTTGAAAACACCGTGATATCATCCAAGTAGACCAAAACAAACTGTCTAAACACACCTTGAAATGCCATATCCATGGCTCTCTAAAAAGTGGCACCTGCATTGGTTAGACCAACTTTTTGCAAAATCTGCTCCATGTAGGGGAGGGGATAATGATCCTTTAGAGAGGCTCTATTTAGATCCCTAAAATCTACACAAAAGTCTTATTTCCCCATTCTTTTTTTGACAGGAACAAAATTTGCAACCCATGAAGAATGCTTGATGGGAAAAATGATTCTAGCCTCAGTCAATTTGGTCAACTCCTTTCTCATCAAAGGTTCAATCTTAGGATTTATAGGCCTTTTGACCTTACAAGTTTGGCATCTGGATCTAATTCAAAAGTATGTTGGGAAAGGCCCAGGTCAAAAACCTTTAATTATTCATAAGTCCAAGCAACTACATCATTGTATCTATTACAAAGATCTATGAAAACATCATGTTCAGCAGTAGAGCATACCTTTCCCAAGTTTAAAGACTTGCCCTCTGAAATTTCTATTGGCTTAAATTCACCCTCCTTTGCAGCCAAGTTCATCCTTTTTCGCTTTAATTGATCACCGAGGTTAAAAATACCTTCAAGGGTGATAAGACCGTTTGGTAGGTTGTTACCACTCAGCTGCATAATCTGATCACCGTACTGATTTTGCAACTTGGACTGATTTCTTTTAGAAAATTTTGCCTCATATTATAGAAAGTTCACTATCTATTGGTCACTATTAAATACTTTCCAGTGATCTTGATTATCTGAAACAACAAGCCTCACCACAAGTCTAATATGTTGCTCATTTTTACTTGCAATATGTGCTCGTAGTTCAAACTGAGCACCAATTGTTGCAAGTCTATCAGCGTGTTTATTCTGACTTCTCTAATTTTTTTGGATGTTAAAACTTTCAAAGTCCTCAATTAAATCCTAAACCCTATGCTTGTAGGATTTGAGCAGATTATTCTTGGTTGAGCTTTGAGTTCAGACTTGATGAAAAACCAATTCACTATCACCAAAAACCTCTAACAATTTGATATTTCTTTTTTGTGCAAGTTGGAGACCTTGGATGAGTGCTTCATACACATCCATGTTGTTAGTGCAACTGAATTGAAGCCTGAAAAAGAAATAATACTTTTCGTTGCTCGAAGATACTAGCATAACACCAACACCAACACCATTTATGTTCTTGGAACCATAAAAAAATATCTACCACAATCCCCCTACATCCTCTTGAGCTTTTATGAGATTGGGGATAGGATAATTCTCCTTATGAATGCAATAAGTGCCAAGACCAGTCTCCTCTGCCTCAACAATAACAAATGGATCAAAATGAAAATCATTGCCCTATTCATCCAACAAACAATCAGATACCTCCTCTACAAGATTTGCAGGCTCATGAACATAACACTCCTCCTTTTGATCATGCAATGTACAGTTCATGTTTATTGGACTAGGAGTGTAAGGCTCTAGATGATCTTTTGCTATAGGTTCAAATTTGATGGTTGATTTAGTGCCATATCTAGTTCTAAATAGCATGTGAGACCAATTAGTAGAAAAGTACCCACCTATCTTAGCAGTGAGATCTCTAGATAATCAAATGGGAAAATGAGCAGGGAGGTCTATGTCTGAAATATCTTGAAACACATCATAGCCAGGACATGCATGCAAGGACAACTTTAAGTTTTTAATTGCCCCCACGGTATTAAAATCAATTATATCCAATTGTAAAACTTTTATACCCACCAATTCATAATTGATTCCAAACATGTTAGCAATCCCCTTAGGCATGACTGAACTATTTTCCCTAGAATCTATCATACAATTATGCACTATCTAATTTCCAATAATTACAAAAAGCTAGAAGGGAGGTAGCTTACTGATTTTGCTTGAATTCCCTTCTTCTTTGGGTTGCACCAGGCTGATTGATGGAGTAGTCTGCTCTTTCCCTTGTACATCATTCGTTTGTTTATATTCCTTTAAAGTCTACTGTAGCAAATCCCTTTGTGATGGAATAGATAGAGCTTCCCACATAGTAACATTTATATTGGCTTTCTTCATTTGTTCTACTATGTTGAAAGGAAGTTGACTAGCTTTAGAAGGAACCTTTGGAACAAGTTCAACTCTTGTTGCTTGTGTGATCTTAGGCTACTACACCACTTGTTTAGGCCTACTAATAGGCTGATTTGATTGTGGAACCTCTATTGTTCTACCTATTGGTCCATTATTTGCACTTGGTTGGAGTTTGTTGAGAAATTCATGCTTTCCAACCATGGAAGATGTAGTACCCTCCATTGCTCTTTTCTTTGATCTTGTATTATGTGCTATTGCATTGATATCCGCTTGATTTACACCACAAAAATCTTCTTGACCCCAAATGATAAATGAGGAGTCACCTCGTGCATTATTTTGATTATTAGCAGTTGTTTGGTTCATGCCAATTTGCTGCTTCAAAGTAGAGGTCTCATTTTGAGCAACCAGAGTTTGCACAAACTCGCCATTTTGACAAGAATTTTGATTATGATCTTACTCACAAGGGTAACACCACTCTTGCTCTTGTGCAAGATTATTTTTCACTAGGACCAAATCCTTAGAAGTGTTGGTAGTATTTTTATGCATGTTATTCATGGGCTTAGTATGATTCCATTGGTTTTGTCCTTGATAAGGTGGTCTATTTTGTTGATATCCCTAATTTTGAGGTTGATAAGGCCTATTGTTTTGAGCTTGTTTCCTATCCAATGTTATTAACTAGTTATTCATATTTTAGATCAAGGTGCCCCAATCTTTTGGAAGTGCAGTAGAAGTAGAAGGTTGGTTTGTGGGAAATATTGGAATAGGAGCCACTGGGATAGGTGCCAACGTTGGTTGTGAAGGAAGCTAAGGAAATAAAGGCATTGGTGGCCTAGGAGCTATCTTCCCAACCTGAATTAAACAATTTTCTACCCTTATGTCAACATCATATGCATCTAGTAAAGTGTAACCACCATTTGATTAGATCATAACAACTATATCACTATTAAGAACTCTCAAGAAATATAGGAAATCATGCTCAGGAGAAGGCTTGACCAAAACAAGAATTCTATCCCAAGTCTTTTGAAATCTGTAATTGAAGTCACTCTTGAATTCATGAGGTGCTCTTTTAATTATGGCTAGTTGTTTTACTAGGGATGGATGGTCACTCTTATCTTCAAAATGTTTGCATAACTTCTCCCCTAATTCATCCCAATTGTGAATGGAGTTGGGTGGAAATCCTCTATACCACTGTAGTGCTTTTCCCTTAAGTAAAGTGGCAAGTAATCGAACAACCACGTTGTCTTTTGTTACATCATGCACCGAGCATATTTTTGCCACATCTATGATATGTTTTTTTGGAGTAGTAGACATTTCACCAATAAAATGAGGAATAATTTTGAGGGCACTGACTGGTATATCATCCTTTTGGGCTAGAATCAAGGGGCTACCGCCGTAAAAGACACGAAAGGTTGATTTTTAGGTACAACTATATGGAATAATTTTGTGTTTGTATGTGCAGCAAGTGTCCTAGTTTGAAATAATCTATCCACAGGTGGCATAGATTGAGCTGTAGGAGAAGGATTTGTGCTTCTATTTCTTCTTACATATGACAAAGATGGTCTATTTCTTCTTCTAGAAGTGGAAAATGAGAGCTGGATGTATTGAAAATTATCTCTAGAAGATCTTATTTGAATTCCTAGAATGAATTTGTAGGCTTGATCTTGAACCAAAAGTTCTAGGTAGCAGTAGGGTCACCAATTTGTATGTAGAGTCCTCCGTTGATAGAAGAGTCATCAGGTACTTGTTTGAGAGCCTCTTCAAGGTTGGAATGTTGAGAGCAACACCACTCTCTCAACAAGATGAAATAAAATTTCTTGCTTGTCCCACCGGGCATGCCAAAAATTGTTGTCACATAAAACTGCACCCTACTAAACAAGAGTTCAGTGTTCTAATGAAACAATGGAAACGACCTTGAAGTGTGGGACCTTGCACAAATGAGTTTGAATATTGGGAGAAGGCCAACTTCATCTTCTAAGCTAAGTGAAAATGTGTTGGTATAACCCAACACATGAAACCTATCACTACTTCTAATCTAACAAATCTCAGAGGAAAAGAGATAGAAGGAGAACATAAAAATAAAAGGGAGGTGATGCACCAAGATAGAAATGTGTTTCTTCCTTCTTATAAATAGCATAATACATCAATAAACAACTAAAAAACATATTCAAATATGAAGGTAAATAGATTTTACACAAACATGTAAGAAAAAGCAATGATAATAGCTAAACTTTATTAATATAAAAGCGTAGAAGCAATCTTTACTTTGGCAGAATACAACAGTTATAGGTCTACAAAAGAAAAATCCCAAAGGAGCCAAAGAAAGAACCCCTAGAAAATATACAAATGTTGCTTTTATAGATCAAGCATAACTCAGATGAATACACTCCAACCCTAACCCAATTGGGGTTAGTAGTTAAAGAAATATCTGCTCAAAGAAAGCCCGGAGAGAACAAAGCTTGTACGTCATCCACACTGCCATAAATATTTTCCTAAAAGTCATCCAAATCCCCCACGAAATCAATGATATGGGTATAGAACTCGCCAAAAAGAATAAAGAAGTAGTAATGAATGAGTATGTCCACCACAAATCCACTTGTAGGAGTCAAAGAAAGCATTAAAGCTATCCTTGAAGCCCCAAAAATTAGGTCTAGATACTAGGAGATAGTTGTGCATTAATGGCGTCACCCAGAAAAACATGATGCAGCTATCGCCAAGACTTCATTGTGTTGAGGGAACCAACATCTTGGTCCCACTGATATTCGCCTCTCCCTTCGATGAGGTGATCTTGCTGCCCATCAGAATGTCGAAGGGACTGCAATTTTTGTCCCGTCAATATCCCCTTGTCACTTCAATGTCACCTTCACCTCTTCGTCGGGTCCCACCAACATTCTATCTTGCATTGTTGACTGAAGATATAGACCACAAAGACACGTGTCACCTCAGCATTCACCATCCATCATCATCACTAGCATATCGGGATGTTGAAGGGACCATCATCTTGGTCCTATCGATATCTGCCTTTCCCTCTGATGAAGAGATCTTGCCACCCATCGAAATTTTGAAGGGATTCCAAAACATGTCCTACCGATATTGCATTGTCACTTCAATACAACACCATCAAAATATCGAATGGGCTTTCATGTAGGTCTTGCCAATATTCATCTATCCTACTGATGAAGAGGTCCTTTCGTACATTTGAATGTTAAAGGGACTGCAAAACAACTCCCTCTAATACTCGTCTTTCTCTCTGATGAGGAGCCTTCGAAGATTGCGCCTCAGGCCATTGGAGCCCGAGCGACAGTTGATGAAGGGAGCAAAAGAAGATAAAGGGGAAGGTTGATGTCTGACCCCTAAAAGCTTAATAAAAACGGAGAAAGGAGATGAAGGAGGCGGAAAGATGGAAGAGGAGAGAGATTGGTAAGGGGTAAAGGGTAAGGCCGAAAGCCAAAATTCTTAGAAGAAAAGGGGGAAGGAATGGATTGATGGAGAAGGCATGAAGGGAGCGAGTAAGAAATAGCTTGAAAACCTAAAATTCTAGGACTTAGCCAACTTTAGGAAAAGTCATGCAAGATGGCCCATGTAGGATCTCTCAGATCGGATATTAGTGATGGGTCATCTAAGGGAGACATGATTTTCAATAGTTACAATTCCTATTTGTGTTATAATTATTGTCTTCATTAATTTTTTTTATCAAAATTGCATGAGAAAACTATCAAACATTTTCATACCACTTCTTAAATTTGTAAAACAAATGAACAAACATTATCACAAACACAAAAGTTTTAGTTAGGGTTATTGTTGTGGTATCATAGTAATGTATCTTTATAGCTTATGGGGTTAATAGTAAGAACATCATTTTCATATTTCTTTCAATAATTGACCAACACTTACATATATCAGTTTCACCAGTTCAATCTATTAATCAATATAGTGAAATGGCTTACATCTATTTAATGTCATTTTCAACAATTGGTGTTGAGTTGCCATAAATGAACTATTGCAAGTATTTGGACAATATCAAAAGTGAAAGGAAATAATAGTGTGGAAACACTTCCCTAATGTAAATCAATCAGGGAAGAGGTTGCAAAAATTTGTTTCAAATCTTTATTCAATTATAGTTTCGATAAGAACACACATGCATTGATTTAATTTTCAGGTTTAAATTATAGTTTCCCTAATGTAATACTTAGGAAAACCCTTTCAAGAAAAAAACCACACACCAAAGCACATATCAATTGTATTACAATAATATGGAAATCACATATAATATGTAGAGTCTATGCTCTTGCAGGTGCAATTTCACAGTGTTACAATTCTAGAGTGATTTCGGTAACATAAAAGTATCTTAGATATTACAATAGCCTCTCATTAAAAATGATGGTAATTAAACATTTTATACATATTCAATATGGGTTCCCAAGGTTTCCATGTGTCATTTTCGTAGTCTCTACATGCATGCAAACTATAACGAAGAACATGCATTGAATGCATTGGTCTCAACTATCCACAAAAGCATCCTACCAATCATACATCAATATGCAGGAATATGCAACCAATATACAATCACATAGAACCACATGCAAGATAAAAATCACCATAAATCATGCAACAATAAATATAGGCATCGACCATGAGAAAATGAAGTCAATTTCCAATTTAGAACTCAACCAAGACTCCTAATCACTCTAACTGACAACTCCATCTTCACAAAGCAACTTTCCCTTTTGAGCTTTAGTCAACGATTCAAACTAATGCCACATGGAATCATGGAACACCTTTGGGAAATTTTCACAAACTTCCCATCCCAAATGAGCGCCTAGGTGACAAGTTTCACCCTTCCTTGCTCTTCATGCTCATACAAAGAAATATGCTAACAAATAGGTCCTAAAACTCATCACACACTGACACTTGGCATCCAAGCGCTCTTCCTTGGAATTTTACCAATTCCTTTGCCTAGATTGACCACCCAAGTGACAAGTAGCACACTCCCATGACATTGGTTGACTAGTCAACATACCCCCTACAAAATAGGAAGCTTCCAAATGTGTCCCACTTCCTAAAAAAAAGGAGATGCTTAATTTTTCATTTATCGACATAAAAATACTCCTATAAAATAGAAACCACTAGAAAATAAGACAAAATTTTGAGACACCAATTCGCAACATTCTCCCATTTGTCGAAGATCTTTTGGAGTCACTATACCACTGCTCAAGCCTCAAGGCCTATAGAACATGCACATCATATGAACTTCTCTATGCTTAGTGGCTTTTTCAGTGCATCTACAATATTCAAAAAAGTGTCCACCTTTTCCAAGTTCACCTTTCCATATTCCACCATATCATAAACAAAATGGAACTGCACATAAATGTGCTTTGTTTTAACATGGAAAGTAGGATTCTTTGTTAAACATATAGCACTTTGGTTATCACAACAAATAGTAATTTGTCCTACATCAAAACCAATATGCAAACACAGTCTCTTAAACCAAATGACTTCTTTGCAAGCATGAGTATCTACCATGTACTCTACTTTAGTAGTGGCCAAAGTGACTATAGATTGTTGCTTACTCATCCAACTAATAGCACCACCAAACATAGTGAAAACATATCCACTAGTGGATCTCCTGTTGTCAAATTGTCACCCACCCAATCAAAATCCACATATCCATGAATGCTCACTAAATGTCGACGTCTAGTAGGTCTACCATGAAAATATAGGGCATACTCAAAAGTACCACACAAGTACCTAAACACTCTCTTAACTGCATCCCAGTACACTCGTCTAGGATTAGCCATAAAATGACTAAGGACTCCCACTACTTGGGTAATGTTTGGCCTAGTGAAGACCATAGCATACATAAAAATTACCAACAACACTCGCATAAGGAACTCTAGTCATGCCATCCATCTCGATAGGAGATTTTGGACAATCCTCCATAGAAAGCTTTATCCCTTGCATAACAAGAGCAACTAACTATCTAGAAGTAGTCATGTTGAATCTCTCTAACATAGAGTTCACATACTTGCTCTGGCTTAACCAAAGATTTTTTTTAGCTCTATCCCTTTTGATCTCAATCCCCATAATATACCTCCCTACACCAAGATCTTTCATCTCAAATTGTGCTGACAATTGACACTTCAAATCTGAAATCATACTTTTGCCATTCCCATAAAAAGCATATAATCCACATACAAGACAATAATGAGAATGTGACTATTATCAGTCTTGTAGTAGACACAATGGTCAAATTTGGATCTTTTAAATCCCAAAGACAACACATAGGTGTTGGTAGAGCTTCTAAAATTTTGATAAAAGTTGAGTTTGTTCTTTGCTTTGTTATGATTTATTGCCTCTGTGCCCAAGGGTAGGGTTTAGGGTTTTGGTTCAAAAGCCCTTTTTTCAAATTTTCATAACTCTTAAACCCTTGGGAGTTTTAATCATCGTTTACTTGTTACACTCGATTTTCGGTCATTTGAGTTACAACCTTGAGCCATCATGAACATGTTTTCACTGGCTCCTTGGTCTAGGTTTGTTGGTCACTGAATACATTTCCATCGCTTTTAATACTTTCTAAGTCAGGCAAAAAAATTTCATGATTAAATTAACTTATGTCTTAAGTCATTAGTTCCCAAGGGTCTAAGTCCCATCAACCTAGTCGGGTCCCCTTCTTTAAAACTAACGTTTGTGCACGTGCAAATTTTTTGACTATCATATTTGGAGATTAAATCCTAGCCGCTCCTCGCCAGCCCCACGGGATTAAATTAATACTTTATGAAATGCAGCGGGGTTAGTGGGATATTGATGCATGTCCAAACCAAAGAGGTGGGTCCTAGTCCCCACTAACATGTCGGGTGCTATGAACTTGGAACTAACGGTCAAGATCTCTTATTGAGATTTAATCCCGGTCGTTTTCCACTGACCCCACGAGATTAAAATAATATTTTATAAAAAGTAGCGGGGTCAATGTGCTACCACCACGTGGATTCTCCCGTCATTTGGTAAAAAGGAAGGTGGGGATCGTAGAATGAGTGATTCAACATCCCAACCAGTAGAATTTCATTGATTGAAGAATAGGTGAACGATGGCAATGAAATTTGAAACCTTATTGACTCAATCTGAGCCGTCTAGAGTGCCATCTCATAAACAGATTGACGACTAATATTCAAAATTGAAGATGTGAACATGAGAGCCATTTCTGCTTCACACGAGCAAGCAGTAATAGTGGAGGAGCTACTCAATCTCAACTTAAATGCACATAAAAGATTGGTTTTTCACATAATTGAGGATTGCAAGCGAATTTGCAGCTTTTAGGAGATTGAGAAGAGCATTTCAGAGTTCAGAGCAATCAGAATTAGGGTTTCCTACGAGTGAAAAATTCATAAGTTAAATAAATGCCATTCTCTATGTTGTGTTCAAACTATCTTGAATTAGGGTAAGTATCCATTGAGTTTTCTAGTCGAATTGGTCTATGTGCCTTTTAATTGATTTAAATTGGTTTGAAATTGTATTTAAGTCATGAATTTCTTGTCAAACCCATTGAAATTATACCTTCGAGGCGTGCCCTGGGTTTTGAATAGAAAATCTAGGTTTTGAACCTGTTTGTGTTGAAAACCTAAATCAGTTTAAACCCACCTTGTTTCTAATGGTGCCCAAAGCACAAGTTCCTGGTTTTGAAACCGCATCTAGACCTCTAGCCCATGATATTATTGATCAATTAAAACAATCAACTAGTAGAAGGGTAGAGGGAGTAGCTCTGTTTTATGGCCCTAAGATTAAAGAGGGACTAGTGGACAAACAATCCAGTATCAAGGATGCCAATGTGTCATACATAGGGTGGCAATTGTTCCAAAATTGGTTTGGGAACAGAAATTTGGGAGTTCCCATCTGCAACCCTTAGAGATTGGATATTGGAAAATTAGTAGTGCCAAATCTATACCTAGATTTAGATTTGTTGAAGGACATCGTTGCGAAGTATGACCCTATTTCAAGAGTGATTAGGACATATGATGGTGTTGAAATGGTCAAGATAACCAGAGAGGAGATTGCAGAGGTTTTCAACCTACGTGAATGGAATAGGGATATGACTCCTATTGACCTTAAGACTTTTAGAGAAGAGTATAGGAACACAAAGGCTTTGTTTAGATTGACAATGTTGCCCATTCACACTGCAAGTACTGGGGTTGGGAAGAATAGGAAGCAGATAAATATTAGCGAGAATGAAAAGGAGCCTTTCCCCATGAAGAACTTTGCTAACTATTTTAAGAAAAATAAATTCTCCTTATACCAAATCTTTGGTTTTGATGCACCATCCACCCTACCGACAAATTTCATGTATATGGTAGCACACCTCCAACACCCAACTTATATCATATTGTATGATTATGCTACCTATTTGGAAAAGAAAATGGATAAGGGTTTGTCTGCAATGAAGTCAGGAAAGGAATTGGTGAGCTTCATATGGTGTTCTCTCCTAATGCACATGTTCCTATATAAGGGAGAGAAGAATTTTGGTAAGGACATGACATTGAAGAAAATGGGGGGTGATATTGAGCTACCTATCCAATGTTGGACTCAAATTCTGGACAAAGCTGATTTGAAATTTGACTATGTGGTGTTCCATAATTTTTTTTCTTCAAGACTGAGGAGGTTCCTAGTTTGTAATCCACCAAGAATCCCTATGGAGATCCATGATTTTTTGAGGCCCATGGAGAAGAGGTCTGATTTGAATTTGAGCCACAATTGGGGGATATAATTACATACCCTAGCACAAAAAACTTCAGAGTTTATGGTACTAATGTGAATCCTCATGCATTTCCAAGAGATGTGCCATTGAGGATTGGATTCATTAAAATAATGAGATAGCTAGGGGCAGCACAAATGGCACACTTGCCAGAGCAAAAAAAGAAGGGTTCTATCTTCCCTGAATGGACAATATTTGTAACTTTGTAATGGAAAAGGGAGGATGGAAGGACTTGGGATGGCTTCTCACACCATACGAATTGAGAACAATGCACCCAAGGAACCATGACCCTGAGGTATTTATTGTTGTGTTGAAGGCAAAGAATAGGAGTGGCTCCTTTGTGCACAACTTTTATTATCCTAAAGATGTCATCATGAATATCTTTGATTTGCAAGAACAAAAGGAGAGGAAGGAAAAGTATCTTGCTTTCAATAAAATGATGGATAAAGCTAAAAGGGAAGATACCAATTATGACCCTATGCCCAATATTAAGGGTGAATTGAATAGAGTTATGTATGTTCTCGACAATTTTGAGAACATAGTGGGTGTCTTGAGGGAAGAATGTATAATAATAGACAAAGGGAAGTCAATGGAAGTTGAAGAGGATCCCACAGTAGTGTTGGAGGAAAGACCTTCTTATCAACCACAACCAAAAGTTAGAATCTACTCCAAGAAGAAGGAGACAATAAAGAAATAGCAAATATTGCCAACCCCTACTACATCAGAGGGATCTAAGGAAATTTCTCCTGAGAGATTGGTGCCATCACTTCCAAGACAGGTTCCACTTATTATAGTTGATCTTGACTCACCCTCAAGAGGTCCTTCTCAATTAGAGTAGCCACCAGTCAAAAGGCAAATGATTGAGTTGAAAGGGGTAGTTGATTACCCTAGCATAGACGAAGATGAAATTTTGGTCACACCTAAAGAGATGCAACAAGGAATGCCTTCTCCCCCAAGGGAGGTTGCATCAAGTATGACAAAAAGTAGCCTTAGGTTGGAAAAGGCAGATGTTAGTGGTATAAGCAATGCTGATGATATGAGACATGAGGCCTGCAAGGCATTTATTTAAGATGATTATTTTATACAAACCCAAACATTCAAAGATTTTGTATGGAGGGCTAAAGCCCAGGATTATGCCGAGAATGTTGTTAAGGAGAGGAGCTTGCACCTGAACTTCTAGAGGAATTTGTGCAAAAAAATGTAAGGAAGACAATGAGGAAGGAATTCCAAAGTATGACAGTTGAAGAGGGTAGAGCACTTGTGGAGAAGAGTGGTGTATTATTGTTGCCTGAATGGGATATTGTAGATGCAGTAGTGCTGGATACAATAAGGAGGTCTGAGAAGACCTTATTCCAAACTAAAGAAGAAGCCAAATTAGCACTACAAGGGTCATCATTTAGTGAGGAGTGGGATGCCTTGGCCATTATCTTTGGGATAAAAGAAGCCAAGAGTTGCAGAACCAACTGACTTCTATGGAAAATTGATTATAAGGAGAGTTTTTGATACTCCAACATTGGAAGCAGCTAACATGACAATAAACATTGCTAAATTCACTAAAGCAATGGTGGAGAGTCTCAGTACTGATAGAGACTTATATAGGGGGAAACATAATGAACTTGTTAATGAGTACAATAAGAGTCGACAAAGGGTAGTTGTGCTAGAAATAGAATTGGCTTTGTACAAGAAAAATAGAAACATTGAGGGCTTGGGTCCCATCAAGTCCAAGTCATGTTGCACCCACTTCCCCAACAACACATCCTCGATCTCCTCCTCCTCCACCAGAACAGTCCTTAGCAATAATGCCATATAGCTTGATTCAAGAACCAATTGTAGTTGAGGAGCCAAGCACATCAGATGTAGCTCCATCAAGTGAGCCCACTTAGGAATGGTTTTTGTTGTAGATTGAGGTATATAATAAATTGTTTGCAGAGGTTCAAGATATTATGTATGAGAATAATGTGAAGATTGTTAATACTGTTTTGGAGCATTTAAATAAGAAGATTCAAGGTAGATTAAACAATATTCATGCAAATTATTCTTTAATGTTGTAATCAATAAAGTTGTCTCAAAGGGATAAGGAGTTAGCTGCCCCAATCTTGGATAAATAGATTCCTAGGGTTGAGAACTTGAAACTCATGGCATTTGGGGTTGCACATCAGAAGGATAAGTATCCAAAGGTTGGCCCAAATTATAAATTCTTCAATGAGATTAAAGAGTGGAAGTTTCAAGGGTATGTTGCTCCATTGGAGGTGAAAATAAAATAGTTAAAAGCAAAGTTTGATGAGGCAGATTTGGTACTGCTACCTGACATCCAACACACATATGATGAGGAAAATCCTCTACAAGCATGGAAGAATCAATTGGATACAACAATTGCCTCCCAAGCATCATTAATATGTGAGAGTGTTGATATTGATGTGTTGAAGAACACCTTTGAGAATTTTTCCTTCACCATCAACTTCCTGGAAGATTTTGATAAAGAAGCAAATTCAGTGATGGCAAAGTATGCTCCATATACAAAGAAGATGGTTGAACTTATTGGATCTAATTGGCCTCTTGATGCAAAATTTGAGCTGTGGAAAATGTTTTTCATTGATGAAGTGGAGTTGTAAATACAAGGGTGGAGAAAACATCTAGACGGTCAAGTATAGTACAGGTATGGCCTTGGAAGATGTAATGTATGAAAGATGTGTTCCTCCTAATTAAAAATATGACAGGTAAATGCTGACTTGGACTAGTGACTTGGATGGTGATTTGGATTTTAATCCACCTTTTCCCTCCTTTTGGGTGCCTTTTGTCATTTTGCTGAAAGGAATAAAGATGCTACAATGGTTTGAAGACTACTCATTTCAACAAGCTACCTTTTGGAAGGTGTAGGAGTCTTCATCGACTAAAGGGAATTCTGGGCCATTTGTGCAGGTCTCTTTTTGAATTCTAGATCTAAAAATGCAAATTGAAAACATAGAGCAAATACATTTTGAGTTTGTATCTTAGGTTTTGAGTCGAGCAAGTAAATTTTGTAAATTGTATGGCTTCTAAGCATGTCTGAATGACAATGAAAATCTTTTGAGTCTATTATCTCTCTAGCTTTAACATTCTATATGAGTTATTAATGAAAATTCGATCAATGATCCTTTCATTAATCTTCATTGTTATCTTGCATTGATGTATGTTTTAATTCTAGCTCTGGTTTAATGAATCAGTTAAAATACCTTGATTAAAGCATGAATTCATATAGATGTTTAGTGGATCTGATAAGTAGTAATAGAGTTTGAGTATATGATATGTGAATTGTAATGCAATTTCATAAAGATCACGATTGTTTGGAATTAAATTCTCCTTGCAGTTCAGTTTATTGTGTTTTGACTCCCTGCCCTGAGATAAGGCACTGATCTAAAGGTGTTAAGTGCATTTCCTATGGTTTTGTTCCTTCAATTTGAGAACAAAATTTTAAGCGATCTACCTTTGTTGAGGTTGGTGTTGTGTGAATTCTGAGCTTTAGGTGTTTAATCTTTCAAAGGAATTTCTAGTTTCTTTAAAGGTTTCATCAATTTAGCATTTAAATGAGAATGCATTTGTTTATCATACAATGTGTGGTATAATCACGTAGCAAGATTGTAAGATACACATTGTGGGATTACCCTCCAGGGTTTTGCAGAGCCCAAAGATCAGGAGGGAAGCATTTTAGCTTCCTCTCGTTCGTTGGCCAATCATCTCCTAAGTATTCAAGAATTGAATCTGGCAAGTTCATAGATGCTTGGTGAGATCTGCCTGGTTCTTTAAAAACCACCAAAATGTGTCAAAATTTTAATACCACTGTGACCAATGACATAGTAAAGTTTAACTACACCCGATCCATATGAATTCGAGGCATATTTAATCCACTAAGCATCAATCCCAATAAGATCATTTGTTGTAAACAAAGACAAAGAAGCCATTAAAACTAACATTTTAAATCATGAAAGCTTGACAAACCTCTAATCTAAGACATTGAAACTTATCCTATTGGGGGAGTGGTGTCGCATTGATGTGGAATGGTGACCCTTTCCCAATCTGTTGGATAATGAGCTTGTTTTGATCGATTCTATTGAATAGAATTGACGAAATCGATGAAAGATGTTTGATAAAACATGATTTAAAGCTAAATGAACATGATGCAAGCTATTTTAATATGATGTATGCTAAGATGATCGATAAGGGTATATGCAAATCTACTCTAAATGTATGCAAACTTCAGAAGACTAAAATCCTAAATACAAAATATGCTAAATGTATGCACCTATGTTATCATGGAAACCATTAATGGATGCTTTAAGCTATTGATGCAAGTAAAGTAAGCTAAAATGATATTAAATGTGAGTGCAAGTGCAAATGATTTTAACAACATAAGTTTGATGTTAAAAGATGGATCTATTTGTCTCCAAATAGTGACCTATTTATAAGAGAGCAAATGAGAAATGAAGGGTTAAGATCAAAAAGGTTAATCAATGGTCAAAAAGGAAGGAAGATGGAGGCATGGATCATGGATCATGGATTCCCATCAAGGGTTGAAAATTCAAGATGATATTTAATCAAGGGCTCACATTAATACAAACAAACACACTTTCAAGACTTGCACAAGAAGTCTTGTAAGTTAACTTGCACATGAAGTCTTGTAAGTTTGTTTCAAAAAAGAATATTCCCTTTTTCAAATGAGTGAAGAAAGAGAATATTCTCATGGGTGAGAAAAAAATATATTTAGCAAATTAAAAAAAAGTTTTTAATGTGCAAAAAGGGAAAGGAATATTCTATGGGAATTTTCCCTTTTTGGAGGAATGTGCAAAGGAGGAATATTCCCTTGCAAGTTGGGTGGAATTAAATTTATTAGTAATTGATAATTAAAACAAAGTTTTTAATTATGTCAATTAGGGGAATTTCATGATATTCATTAAATAAATGATTTAATGAAAAGGGGGAAAGTGAAATGATATTTAACTTAAACAACTTAAGGTTATTTAATTAAATAAGAGGACTTAGGGATTTAAATTAAATAACTTGATGTATTTAATTTAATAAGACAAAATGTTAGCATGAGAGGGGATGAATTAACCTAATTAAATTAATTAGATTAATAAATGAAAATGACATAATTAAATTAAACGAAAAGAGAATGGGTTTTATGACGAAATGATGTTCATTAACCAATGTGATCCATCGAGATATTTTTAGGTGTCTACATTTCGCCCCTCTTTGAAGCAATGTACTTGTTGCATTGGTTCAAAGATTGATGTTGATTTTTATGTTGATGATGATGTGGAAACGAATATCGATGATCTTTTTGAGATGTTGATAGGCAATCTAAAGATGATTGATCTAATTGATTGATTGATGACATTGTTGAGGATTCACAACAATGCAAGGATAGTGTTGAATAAAATAAGAATTGGTAGGGAAAGGTATATCCCAATGATGGTTGATTTGATTGATCAAGATTTGATAGCAAGGCTAGGAACAAAATTCGTTAGATGATTTGATATTGATATGATCAAAAGATGGTTGGTTTCCCCCTCGAGAGATCAATCAAAGAATAAAGTGTTTCGATTGGACTCACGATAGGTGAAAATCAAACTAATGCTTGAGATGTTGATATTTCAGGTTGCTTTTGAGTTGAAGAGATGTAAATTTTCATATTGTTGAGCTGAAGATAATATAGATGCCGCACTATGCCCCAATGGAAGAGGGATTGTTGTTGTGTTAGCTCATATATTGATGTAGACAGATTTGATGATGTATAGACAGTCATCAGCCATGGATAGCCTCATGTATATTTTGGTATATCAAACATATTTGATGCTTGGATAGAAATGTTAGTAAAGATAGAAGAATAAGAAGAGTAAGATGGATGGATTAACCATTGTTTTGAGATTGATTCAGAAGTCCAGCAAGCCTATGATTCTTTGAGACTTTATTAGATATGGTGATGAGATGGAGATAATGATTACTCATATCTTGGGATCAATATTTTCCATCATTCCTTATTTTGATATAATACATAAATATGATGCATCAAGGTATTGATAACCAGGATGGTGTTATATCTAGTGTAATGAACTTTGACTCTGCAAACAAATAGGATAGTTCTTGTTCACACCTTGACATATGGAAACCTCATTGAAATGTAAGTTTAGTAGCTTAGAATATATCAGACAAAGCATACACAATAGTCAACAATATACTCCAAACAACTTCCCTTCACACAACAAAGCAAGTATGCGCCAAGATCATTTTACAAGAATACCTGCAAGCACAACAAATGAAAGATAATAATCGATGCCCCCACTCCTCTCTCTTTAAATATATTTTGATAGGCATCATCAAGAGGTCCTTGGGATGGGTCATTAAGATAAATCATAAGAAAAGATCAAAGATAAATAGTCAGTGTTATCTATATCTCTTGCCAGGTTTAAATTTAGCTAAGTTGATTCTTGATGTTGATGTCCATCGCAAGAAGGATACATCCTAGGACATGTTGATCAGATGGTTTGATTAGGATGAGGTGTGTGATAAGCTGTTGATACAAACTTCACTGACACATTTACCTATGATCTAGACTTTAGATTTTGACAATTAGGTTCTCACTTTACGACTTGTGATGCTCACTTTCTATTTGTTTTGACAAAGGTTGAAGGGGATGATCGATTTATTATGGATGAAGGTTTAATGTGAGTGAAAGCGAAATTGGATGGATGGTTTTGGTTTTTTTGGAATATTTCAATGTTTTTGGTATTTTGAAAATCTTTTGAGGTTGTTTTTAGTCTTTTTGAAAGTTTATGTGAATTATTTTATTTTATTTTATTTTTTGAGGTTGTTTAGGGTTTTCCAAGGTTTTCCAATATTCTTGGATTTTTCAATTTTCAAATTTTTTTATGTTTTTTGAGTTTTCAAATGTTTACAACTTTTCTAATATTTAAATGTTTAGGGATTTTTCGAGATTTTGACATGTTTATGGGATTTTCTAAGTTTTTTGAATGTTTAGGGGTTTTATGAGATTTTGAAATGTTTATGGGATTTTCTAGGTTTTCTGATTGTTTAGGAGTTTTCTAAGTTTCGACCAAGAACCTAACCAAAAATAATATCCTAGGGGCCTCGAGGGTTGATCAAAGATTAGCCTTGCCTACGTTATACACGCAGAAACCACTTAGTTTGATTAACTTGACTTATTGAAGATAAAAAATGAACAGTTGTTGGATGCCAGTTTATTATGACGGGCTCCTAAAGACTAACCTAGGGTGTCTCAGGGGCACATCAGTGATCGCCTTGCCTACGTTCAAGCTTAGAGACTCATAGTTCAACAAGGAAACATTTTTTATTTTCAATGTTTTAACCTTTTTAAGGATTTTGATATGTTTTGGATTTTAGTTGAGATTTGGATGTTTTGGATTTTTTGCATGATGTTGACGAGTATATGGATATGTGACAATTTCAGTGATCTATTTTGGGATTTTGTTGAAAACCAAGCTAGGGTTGATTGATCTAATTGATGGATTGATGATGATAACATTGTTGAGGATACACAACAATGCAAGGATAGGGTTAAGCAACACGAGGATTGGGAAGGATATCCTGAGATAATGATGGATTGATTGGATTTGATTGATCAATATTTTGAAGCTCGGTTTGGAACAAATTTTGTTGCAATGAGTTGACGTGACGTTGAAATGCAAGGCAGATTCAACTGATATGGATTGTTTGGATTGATGTTTGATAAAAGATAAAGCTTGATAAGGAACATCTTCTTGTCAAAATGTGTCATGGGCTAGTGATCTGGATTTTTTCTTGCAAATAATTTGACCAATTTGATTTTGTGGTTTGAAAATGTTTATAGTATCACGTAAGTTATAGGATATAGCTCAAGATATATTCTTGAAGTAAGATGTAAGTATCTACTCCCAATCTAAAAATGTAGAGAATGGTATGGGTGGATGTATGGATAAATGAATGGATGGATGGATATGATTATTTTGTTATAGGATAATATGTTTGGATAGAGTATGCCTCTTTGGACAATGCCTCATAACTCAAATAATATTGGTTAGGATGGGATCAATGATAGTGACCCATGTCAAGATGTTTACCATAAGCAAGTGTGAAGTGCATACCAAACCTTTGCCAAGATCAGGGTAAGTTAGATTGGATGAAAATAGATTGGATAATGAAGGGTTCCTGGATTTATTATGGATGAGATGGATGGAATGCGAGATTTATTATGGATGGGATGAGATGCCTCCACCTGAAATGGTGCACATAGATGCTTGATTCTACTCATGATGCTTGTTTTCCAGGTTTTCATCATGGTACTTGTCCAAAGCACCACAATGTGGTTTTCACTAGAGGATGATTTTTCTCTTGACTATTTTCTTGAATTTTTTTGAAAGTTTATGCTCATATCAAACCACTTGGTGGTGCTGATGTAGACATTGTTGGTGTTGATATAGATTTTTTTGTCATGATGTACCAATGATATCCTACCTGGAGGAGTTTCTTTGTTAGGATACAGTCGCTTGAATGTAACCCCTGGATTCTCTTATCTGCTTTGTCGGTATCAGAGTCAACCTCATCTACAAACGTACATCATGATAGAGTGCCCTTAAAGTCCTTATGATAAAGAGTAGCTACCAATACATAGTCAATACGAGAGTTGGATACCATGGATGTTGAAGTGGATGGTAGAATGCATTGAGGGATATGAAATGCAGATGAATTGGTCGACAGTTTGGAATCTTTGATTCTCCAAACTTGGGATGATGAGCAATGATGGGTCGATATGGAGATTCGATTGGGACCATCTTCTTGATATACCTTATAGATCACTCTTGAAGCTTTGTTTTGTATCGATGGATAGTTTTGATGGATACATTTCCCTTTTCAACTTTGCCCCATAGTTTCTTTGACTAATGAAGTTTGATAGGGATGATTTTCTTTATTTTGATTTGGTTTCCATTTGAATTTTTCTTGTCCATTTTTCTTTATCGATTCTTTCACTTCAATAATTTGCTCTTTTCTTTGATATAGATCTCTTTCTTGTGGTTGGTCCCAATTAGGGGGTCGAATGATGTATGGACGATGACTCATGATATGAATGGTTGGAGTGTTGGTAGCTATTTCATCATAAGGACTCTTCTTGCTCCCCATATTGGTGTTCGTGCTAGATAAAGTTTCCCCCAATATTATGGAAGTATTATTGGCATGCTTTGATTCTGCTACTGACGAACCATTTCCTTGCTATAAAAGATGGTTTAGCTTTGTTGAATTTTGAAAATGATCGATATCCTCATACTAACTTTCTTCAATCTGTATGGAGGATGTGTCTTATTTTGATGCTTCTTCAAAAGGTGTTGATGCTTTACAATCCATATAGGAGTCTTCCTCATGATCCATTTTTGCTTGCTCTTCAAAGAATGTTTTTGATTCACCATCCATGTAGAGGTCTTCTTTATGAACAATTATTGATATGTCTATGGATTCTGCTATGCCTTGATCATGTGTAAAGATATTAAGAGTAGGAGACTCTTGTTCCTTGGTGATGATATAAAGACTATGAGACTCTTGTTTTGGATGAAGATCATCTACATGTCCATTAGGAGTAAGCATCTCATGGGTAGATGGAGGAGTGTGTGATATATGTATATGATCATTATTTGTGACATCTTGTATGGATTGGAAAATACCCATTAGATCATGGTAGTATCTTGGAGATATGGATCCTTGATCTTGATTAATTTTGGAATTTCTTTTGACATGCTTTGGATCAAGTTCTTGACATTGCTCAATTTCAAAGGATGGATTTATTACAAAGGGTTCTTGAATGTCTTCATTAGGCATGGGTATTGAATCAATATTTTCTTGATCTTTAAGTGAATTTGGATCAAGTGTTGAGTTGAAGATTCTTTCTATATCTGCAACCATGAGGTCAAAGGATGTCAATATGCCTTGGAAAAGACCATTATTAGACTTTGGTGAAAGATTTTGATCATTCTTTGGAATAAATTCTCGAGGTATGTCATCTAGCTCAATGGGTGATGTAGATACATCATCAACATGATCATTGGTGGATGGATCTTGAATTTTATCCTCAACAACTGTGGTAGAAACCTTGTTGATGTCTTCAACCATGAGATCAAATGATGTTAAGATTTATTGAAAGGGATCCTTGTTGGATATTGTTGATGGGTTTTGATAAGGATTAAAAAGTGACTCTTCATGTATGTTGATTTGATCATAAGAGGTGGTAGAAACAATAATTGTGGTGGAAATATTTCCACTGCTCTCATTAGTGGTTGAATCTTGATCATTGTGTTCGACAATTATTTTTACTTGATCAAGAAGGTCTTGGAAGAGATCTTTGAGTTTGATACAATCTGATGTGACATGACCTTTTGTGCTATGGTGTTCACAATAAACATTATCATCATCCCATGGGAACTTGATGCTAAGTTCACCCCCATTTAATGATTCTAGAAGTTTGATAAGTTTAACATGGACTAACGTGTTTAATGCTGATTCAATTGGCTCCACTAAAGGAGTGTATTCATGTTTGTTATCTTGTGATATTTGTGCTTGTTGAGATTTATATAGTTGTGATTCATCTTGGAGATGTGGTGATTCATCTTGTTATTGAGGTTATTGATTTTGATATCCAACTTCTTGATAGTGAAGATGTTGTTCTTGATGTGGTTGCAGACACAACTCAATGTTTTGATGACATGATTTAAACAATGGGGGAGTGTGTCAATTTTGGGGTGGAGATGTCTCTTGGTGATATGAATCAACAAATTTTTTGTATGGCAATTTGGTTTCGCATAATTGATCTTGATTTTTATTTTGATACCCTTGGTGTAGTGGATTTGGTTGTTGGTCAAGCATATTTGGAATATACACTTGTGGTATTTGTATGGGATCATGCATAAATTGATTATGGACCATGTTTTGATTCAGGATGATGTTTAGATTTTGCATCATAGGTTGGCATTAAACATTGTTGTGGTTGGGAAACACATTTATTTGATTTAGGTAACCTTGATTTGCATGGTGTTAGCTTGATTTGGATCAATACATTGAGTTGCTAGTATATTGTTTGGATTTTGACCAACATTGGTGTGATTTGCAAATGTATCTATCCCATAGTTCACCAAGTGTGGATTTGATATGTTGATGTTAGGTAAGTTTGTATTTGGTATATTCACATTTGGCATGTACTGATTTGATGGGATAATGTTGTTTTGTTGAACACTCATGTATTGATTGTTTGGTTGATATATTTGTAGGTTTTGACTTTGATTTAGATCTACCATAGGGAAAGGTGTTCCAAAATTTAGATTGGGTATATTCACATTTGTTGTAGCATTGAGGTTTATAGGATATAATGATCCCATGAGTGGATTGTAAAAATGTGAGTTATGATAATGAATTGGTATTGTAAGGTTTTGATAGTTTGGTTAACTTAGACCACTCATGATGTATGAATCAATTTTATATTCCACATGTTTCTTATGTTTTGACTGTTGCAAAGGTAAACCTCTAAGGTGTTTTAGACCAATGATGTGAGTTGATGATGAACGGGGTGAATGATAAGGGGTGTGGACTTTCTAAAATTTTGGACAACACTTTAGACTTAAAGGTTTGATGTTTTGATGCCACAAATAAAGGTTTTAATTAAATTATAGACTTGTGACCTTTAGGATAAACTTGTTCACAAAACATGGTAACCAACTCAACTAAGTGCACGTAAAAGGATCCATTTCACACACAAAGTAGCTAATTTAGGGTTTGGTTTGATATATGTTCAAGTCTAAAGTGTTGATGTGTTCAAAAGTTTCCAAAGTTTGTTTGGTGAAATGGGATGTAAGATGGATGAAATGTTTGACCCAAAATGTTAACCTAAAAGAACCTTTGTTTTCAAAGAACAAGGTAGTGAGAAACTTGCTATACCTCTAAAGTGATCAAACCCTAAGGACTCAATGATTTTGGTAAAATATAACTCAAATGATTTTGGAAATAGGACCCAATGATTTTGACAATAGAACTCAATAATTTGGATAATACGATTTGGACTAAATGTTTTGCAATTTTTTCTTTGTATGATAATGGGCATAAGGTTTGGTTGCTCCATCGGAATGATTGGGTGCCAAATGGTCATGTGGGGTTCAATTTTTCTATTTATCTTGCTTAAATGAGTTTATTTTTACCACAAACACTTGTCTTGATTAAGTTTCAAACTAAATGTCTATGCCAAAAACATCATAAATTTCACAAAGTCCATTTTATGAAAAGGATGAAGTTAGGGGCATAGTTACCTAGGTTAACTTTGGGAAGTATGGATTGAGATGTGAGTCAAGATATTTATAAATATCTAAGGATATAAATCCTTAGGACAAACATTAATATCAAGGCTATTTCTAAGGGTATTCATCCTTAGACCAAAGGGTTTGAAATTTTGAGGAAGATTGTGAATGTTTGTTTCCAATGTTTTGGAACCAAGCAAAGTATTAAACTGAATCACAAGCATTTACCACCCTAGGTTTGAAATATACTAGTTGAATCCCCACTTGGACTTCTCCAAACACTAAAACAATGTGAACAACTAGAGATTTGGTGACACTAGCTTCCCCTTACACGACACACTTCTCGGGACCACCAAATCTCAAATCTTGAAGATTTGAAGATCCTAAGGATTTTTCTGTTTCAATAATGAATAGTAAAATTTGGGGCGGCTTCAGAACGATTGTTCCTGTACTAGCAAGCATAAAGGTTTTTGGCTTCTAAACAGTTGGTTCTTAGTAAGGACTTTCGTTCAAGGTGGCCATACATGCGACAAGATTAGATCAAGATTATTTCAATCAAGAGGCCTCCAAGTCCCTTCCTAAGAAAGGATTTTGATGTGTCACACATACACTAGGGGTGGCACTTTTTAGTATGACACATTCGCACCTGTTGCTTATGACTTTTGTCACAAACACATTTTTATATAGCGGTTTGAAAGAGCTTGGCTTTAGCTTGTCACCACTTGGGTCATTCCCTCCTTTCGAAGTGAGGAGGTAGGCCCTCTAAATATAAACAAAATCAAGGAAGTATGTTTGTAGTTCGATCTCCCAGTTCACATGAAACAAGGAGAGAGCACACACAATGCCTTTTCCCTACACTAGCATGGGGTACATTTTTAATCCAAATTGAAATATGTGGGTGATTATACAAAATTTCAAGGAATGTTTTTGATTCTCAAGATCATCAAGTGACATGAGAGAAGTGCATACACATTCAATGTTGAAAATTTAAATCACAAGACACAGAAAAAACTCATTAATTTTAACGTTCAGAGCAAAGATGAGTTCATTTTAAGCACCAAACTAAGTGTGAGTTTGCCTTGTTCAATTTTATCTAAGTAACAAGTAAAAATGATGTGACGGTTCAATTTTAACTGATTTGAGCATTTATTTTAAAATTGAATTGAAAGCTAGTGTGGTCCTAAAGCGTGAAATAAAAAAGCATTACAAATGGGTTATAATTGCCCCAAAAGTGTTGAAACACTTGTTACAATCATAGTTCAAATGATAATAGTATGCTTCTTTTCTTCAAGTTGTATTGTCCAAACCGGCAAAACCCAGTTAGTCTGAAAACCAAAACAAGAAGTTAGAGACATGTTAGAAATCAGATGAAATAAAAAATTTAAAGCACATTTAAAAATTTAAAGCAAATGTGAGGTTGTTTGGTTCAACTATATCCAACTTTGAAAGGTCATTCATTTTATCCTTTCAAATGTTGAGAAACATTTTTAGAAAATTAGATTATAACAACAACTCGAGATAACGACAACTTTCTAAAATCTTGGTCAATTTTGAAATCGTAAATTATTTTGGAAAGCTAAACATGAGATCTTCAAAACCCAACAACCTTTCTGCAAGAATAATCATATAGAATTTATTAAAAATGGAAAAAAAATGCATTTAAGAGATTAAACCTAGAAATTTAAAAAAAAAACATGATTATAAAAGCAACTTGATATGACAAAAACTTTCTTAAATCTTGATCGATTTTGAAATCATAAAGTGTTTTGGAAAGCTAAACATGAGATCTTCGAAACCCATCAACCTTTTTGCAAGATTAATCATATAGATTTTTTTTTAAATGAAAGAAAATCATACATTTAAGAGATTAAACCCAAAATAAAAAAAACACGACATAATTAAAAATTTGATATCTTTTTCAATTCTTCATGAAATTGAGTGTCGTAAAAAGCTACGAAAAGGTAAGACCGAGATCTTAAAAACCCACATAGTCATTTTTCAAGCTTTAATTCGCCCATTTTTTATGATTAAAAAAAGTGAAGATTTTCAAGCAAAATTTTGGGGTGTAACCTACAAAATTTCTCCAAAGAATACTTAAAACATTAAAGTTTCTCCTACTTGTAGTGCCAAAATGTGACCAATGACATAGTATAGGTTAACTACACCCGATCTATACGAATTTGAGGCATATTTAACCCACTACGCATCAATCTTAATAAGATCATTCACTGTAAACAAAGACAAAGAAGCCATTAAAACTAACATTCTAAATCATGAAAGCTTTAAAAACCTCTAATCTAAGACATTGAAACTTATCCTATTGGGGGAGTGGTGTCGCATTGATGTGGAATGGTGACCCTTTTCCCAATCCCTTGGATAATGAGCCTGTTTCGATCGATTCTATTGAAGAGAATCAACGAAACCAATGAAAGATGTGTGATAAAACATGATTTTAAGTTAAATGAACATGATGCAAGCTATTTTAACAAGGTGTATGCTAAGATGATTGATATGGGTATATGAAAATCTACTTTAAATGTATGCAAGCTTCAAAAGATTAAAATTCTAAGTACAAAGTATGTTAAATGTATGCACCTATGTTATCATGGAAGCCATTAATGGATGATTTAAGCTAATGATGCAAGTAAATTAAGCTAAAATGATATTAAATATGAGTGCACATGCAAATTATTTTAATAGCATAAGTTTGATGTTAAAAGATGGATCCATTTGTCTCGAAATAGTGACCTATTTAAGGAGAGCAAATGAGAAATAAAGGGTTAAGATCAAAAAGGCTAATCAATGGTCAAAAAGGAAGGAAGATGGAGGCATGGATCATGGATCATGGATTCCCATCAAAGGTTGGAAATGCAAGATGATATTTAATCAAGAGCTCACATTAATCCAAACAAACACACTTGCAAGGCTTGCACAAGAATTCCTATAAGTTAACTTGCACATGAAGTCTTGTAAGTTTGTTTCAAAAAGGAATATTCCCTTTTTCAAATGAGTGAAGAAAGATAATATTCTCATGGGTGAGGAAAATAGATATTTATCAAATTAAAACAAAGTTTTTAATGTACAAAAAGGGGAAGGAATATTCCATGGGAATATTCCCTTTTTGGAGGAAATTGAAGAGGAGGAATATTCCCTTGCAAGTAGGGGGAATTAAATTTATTAGTAATTGATATGTCAATTATGGGAATTTCATGATATTCATTAAATGTCAATTATGGGAGTCTTTTTTGAGAAACATTTTGCATTGTTTGATATAAGATGATCAATGACTTAAGTTGTTTTACATAAATAAATTATGACACACCCACATTATGGGATAATTTCTAGAATAAGTATTACCATTATTATAATAGGAATATCTTGACATTCATAGAAAAAAAGCAAGGGCTAACAAGTTAATATCATCTTGAATGATATGGTGATACAAAGTACAAACGTTATCAACATACCTTATTTAGTGATATTCATTTATTTAGTTGTTAATGAGAGGTCACATACTATGGAAATATCATATCTTTAATTAATAAAATATTAAATCTTTATTATAAAATATGACCCTAGATTCCTTTTGAGGAATCTTGAGGGAAATATATAGCTACCATAATAGTATAATTATTCATTGGATTCACCTCCACTAACATATAGGATAAGTCAAACCTCTCTATAAGAAACAACCTTCCCAAACAAGAAGATAACAACATTAACCATAACTCTAGCTTTGTCTAGCATGAAACAACTCACTTAATATTTATGATAGAGCAAAGAATGATGGAAAGACTCAAGGTAAACCATTTCTAAACCCTCCAAACCATCTTGAGGTCATATATGAAAATAAAGGAATTAACAAAAACCTCATAGAAAGAAAAACAAATTTACATCCCATGAGACAATATCTTCTTCAAAGCCATAAATCAATGTATATAGCTTATCATTAGAATAAAGGCCTTAAAAATTATAGATTTTCCAACATTGGTGTCAACCCCACACAATGCATTATGTCCATGATATTAGAGAGAAAACTAGAGACAGTGTCACTCAGTAGGTTATTCCATGAAAAATAATTGATAACCCATTGTTGATCATGTGTTGGACGACAATTTCCACCTATGCATTATTTAAAAAAATGCTCAATTTGGTAGTATCAAACCTACTAACATATTTGTATTCCCATTTATTTGGACAAAGTTTAACTTTCCTATTAAGCCATAATTCCATTACTACAATCTTCAAAAGCAAAGTAAAATAAAAATATATTTAACAACACATAACACTAAGAATGACAATGATCTCATATAAGAAGAAACTCAATCATCATTATTAAAGGTGGAGTAATTAATACATAATGATTGATTTAATGATTATTATGATAAAATATTTTTGATTAAGATATAAGGGAAAGGGCCTTAAACTCGCACAAAAGACTAGGCCAAAAAGGCCACCAAAGATCCAACACCAAGAACTTTATAAACAACCATCAGAAACCGGCTGAGCAAGAAACCAAAAACCAACCCAACTCAAGCAAAAATAGAGATAGGAACAAAAACCAGATAACTAAATATATAAACAATCCATATTGAAGACATAAAAACAATTTAAACTATCACTAAAATAATTGATCATAAAGATATAGTTAAACATGCACGTAGGCTAGAGTCTTAACAACAAAAATGAAACAAATAGAAAAAAAAGAACATTAAGATCATTGATGAGATTCTAGTTCTCTTGGAGTGCAGCCACAGACTCCATCCAGCTAGCTTTGATCCCATTGTTCTCCTTCTTAGCAAATTCCTTCTTTTTAAGAATCTTTCCTTTTTTCCTTTGTTGTTTCTTGATCTTTCTCTTCAAGTTTCATTTCCACATTTGTCATGTGAACATTGAGGTAAACCATCTAAGAAAGTAAGTCATCAAGAGCTTTTTCAAGCAATTGAGTGTCCTAATCAGTTGTATTATTTTCTTCCTAAATCCTAAGCTTCGCATAGTGCTCCTCATCCTCCACATGCTCCTTCTCATCTCTATCAACATCACCATCATCCCTATCAGGGTTGTTATCTTCCTCCTGAATCTCATCTTCTTCCATAATCGATTCACTAGCCTCATCATCCTATGACTCCTCACTCTCACCATAATTGTTTGGAATAAACTCTTCCTCATAGAACACATTCTCTTCCTCATCAAACAATGCTTTGCCTTTTTTATCTTTACCTTGATCCTTGGTAGCAACCTTCACTAAATGAACAAATCTCCTACTACTCAACTGAACATTACCACTAATCTCCTTCTTCTTTGAGTTTCCACTCTTTGGATTTTCACCTTGGTCATCAGATATAGTAATGGACAAACCTTTAATTTTAGTCTCTTTAGAATTTACTCTTTTATGCTTTGATGAACCAGGGATAAGGGGAGAGGTCTTTCATTTTTCAGGGGTTATTTTTAGTATATCATTATTGTCAGGGTCAAGGATAGCAGTAGCAGAGTTCTTTGGATTTTTAGTAGCTGACTAAGAAACCCTACACAGAGAGTGAGGTTGACTATTAATAAGATCAATTTTAACAGAATTGTTAGGGGGAGGAGAGTTATCAATTAGGTTGACAAAGAAGTTTTTAGATAAAGTGGTATCAAAAATAAATCTATAAAGGTCCCTAATCAAACCCTGATATAAAGGAGGGGAAGCACATTTTCAATACTCTGTTGAAGGGAAGAGAACATAAAGAACAGTAAATTCACCTTCTCATTATGTCTAACATGATTCAAAAGATGGAAATGATACCCGTGAACAATCATGTAATGACCTTCCAATGTAAAATATCTCATTATATGAAGAATAACCAAGGCATAGAGGGGATGAAGGTTAAGTCTAGCATACCCATTCTAGAAACGTTTCAACTTCTTGCCTTCTTCAAAAATTTATCGATAAAATTCTAATAATTCATTGAGCTCTTCTTCACTATTTTCATGCCCTCGCACTTCAACCCAATAGCTTCCACAATCAGTCTAGGAGTCATAGTAAAATGTAGACCAATGATATTAACCTTACCTTTGAACAATGGATTGGTAAAATTTGAAGTGAGAGAGTCGGTATAACCCTACATAGCTTCAAATAATGGAGTAAACCCAACCCTACCAAACAAATCCAAAAGCTCCAAATTTTGTTGAACAAAGTTGCAATTGACTAGCTTAGATCTCTTCTTGGAGCCTCCCATCATACCCACCTTAGTAATACTAATCTCCTAATTCACCAAGAAATCTACCCCAGAACCTTTACCACACTCATTCAAAATAACAGGGATAACAAATTCTTCAATAACAAAGCAGGGAAAACTTGCCTCTTTCATAGCTAAAATCAGTCTATTATACTCATGAGCAATGATAAAAGGGATCAAAACTTTCCAATAATCTTGAACACAAGGATTAACCATATCAATATACCCCATGAGAATAATATCAAAATGAGAAGCATTAATGAGGAGGCAAATTGAGTTGGCATTCTGCACGTAGGAGAGGATGGAATTCTCATTGTTAATAACACCACCTCCATGCATAAGGAAATAATTATTATAAACCTTTTCTAAGAAAATCATTCCCTCGTCAGCCTTTAAAAAGGTGGTCCTACCATGCTTAAGGCTCTTTAAATGCATAACATTCCTCATCATCATTATCTCATTTTCTTTCATCTAATAATTAGAAAAATCACATAACTCCTTGCCATTAGCATAATAATTACATTTTTCCACATACCTTTCTTTTAAAAGAATACCTTTTATATGATGTAAAATATTATTTAAATTCCAGCAAGCCCAGTTTTGATAATTTAATGCTTCATTAGCTACAACACCAGTTGCATTATTACCTTCCCTATAGGTATGCACAATCTTGGACTAAAGAAAGCTCGTTAGAATCAATCTTCAATTTTCCATGAAGTCACGAATCTCCCACATCCTAGAATCAACTTCCCTTTTAGAATGTCAATTATCAATTTAGAGTCATCTTCTATGACCACTTTAGAGAAACCCAATTCTTTCATTCTTTTAATTCCCCACCAAGCTGCCATCGCTTCAACAAAATTATTAGTGGTAATCCCCATATTTTTAGCAAATCCTTCAATCATCAACCCTTGATGATCTCTTATCACTCCCCCCACACCAACCAGACCAGGATTCCCTTTTAGGCAACCATCAAAGTTACACTTAACCCAACCAATGTCAGGGAGCAACCAAGAAGTGTTTTTCCTACTTAATTTGGCTATCCAATTAATTCTAGTCAAGTCTTGCTTCATCCCCCAATTCTATTTTATTTTAAGCTCCTTATAAGAAAGCATGTGTTTAGAATAACCATAGACTCCGACATTGATATCTCATGTATTTGATGTTTTATATCTAGAAAGGCTTCTATGTTGTTTTTCTTTTTATCTTTAAAAATTTTGTTATTACATTCTTTCCACAACCCCCAAACAATAAAAGGGGGGATCTGTCTCCAAAGATCCATTATAATATTGTCAGAGAAGGGGAAACTTAACCAACTTTGAACAAATTGCATAATAGTATTAGGAAAAACTCAATCGATCCGAAGTAAAGAGAGGACTTGGGACCAAACTTCATGAGCATAAGAGCAGTGGAAGAACAAGTGATCAATATATTTCAATTTTTTCAAACAAAGACTACATCTATTCATAAAATAGAAGCCTCTTCTATTAAGATTATCAATTTTCAAAATGTTTTTATAAATAGCTATCCACCAAAAATAATTAACCTTCGGTATAAGTTTAGAATTCCAAACCTTTCTCCAATCAAAATTAGTATGAGCAATAAGAGGCCTTTCCAGTAAGGAATAAGATGATTTAATTGAAATATTACCTAAAGAGTGTATAGACCACACCCATTCATCCTCCTTGTTCTTGGAATAGAACAAACAATCTCCAATAATCAGATAAAGGTTTTGAATGGCCATCTCATAATTATGTTATATTCCACTTCTTAGCTTCCTCCCCCCATAGAGTTTTTCTCAAAAAAAATTTCCAATTTGGCCTATCACCATACCATTGAATATAATAATGAATTTGTCTACCATAAGATCTTAGCAGTATTTGTTTTATGTGATTTAAGCCATTAATAGTGGATAAAGGGGGGCCATTTGTCTAGACATCATCCTACAAAGTTGTTTTCCTACCATTTCACACTCTTCTTCTCACCCCCTTCCTTAGAATAATTTAAATTCTTAAGATATTATTCCACATGATCAAACCATAAGGTATGTCAGAAGCATAGAGGAAGCACCCTTGATCCTCATTATTGAGATATTTATCTTTTAGAATTTTGACCCAATCTTTGTCTCCTTAAAGGAATCACTAAGCAATTTTAGAAAGGAGAGCCTTGTTAAAAATCTTTAACTTCCTTATCCCAAGACCCCCAAACTATTTAGGAACACAAACTTTATCCCATCCAATTAGAGCAATTCGAGAATGCTCTTCAATCCCAATCCAAAAAAAATTTCTTTGGATCTGCTCTATTTTATCAACTATAAAAGCAAGGATTTCTAGCAAAGATAGATAATAAACATGAATATTTTGCAAAGAATCCTTTAATAATTGTAACTTACCAGCTTGAATTATAATTTTTCCTTTCCACCCTGCCAAATTCTTTTGAAACCTCTCAATTATTTGATTCCAATAGGCATTTCTTGGGTTCTTCGATATTAGAGGAAGACCAAGATAGGTAGCCAGAAGAACATCAGACTAACACCCCATAATCCTCATAACTCTATCTTTAATCAACTGATTTGCATTAAAGAAATAAAGATTTCTTTTATGACAATTTATAAATTGTCCTGACACCTTGGCATAATCCTCCAAAATATTCTTCCAATTTTGAGCTTCTATAACATATGCTTCACCAAAAAGGATAGTCTCATCCACAAACTATTGGTGAGAATCAGGATAAAGTGATTAAGCAACTTTTATCCCCTTGATAATCCTTTGATTCAACAAGTTTTGAATATTTCCCCCAAGAAATTCAACAACTATAATAAAGAGGTAGGGGGAAACCACGACCACAAGAGAAGAAACCCCTCAGAACACCATTAACCAAGACAAAATAGTTGGGAGTAGTAATGCATGCAGTAACCAACTTGAGAAACCTCCGTTTAAACCCATATTTCTGCAAACAACCAAAAGGAAAGTCCATGACACCCTATCATAAGCTTTAGAAATATCCAACTTTAGAACCATCCCCGATCTTTTACTAGACTACATAGAGTGGATAATTTCATGAGTAGTTAAAACAACATCTAAAATGGGTCTCCCCTTAACAAAACCTTTTTTATTATCCACTATCATTTTATTAAGAACATCTTTTAGCCTATTAACTATAGGCTTAGAGAAAATCTTATATACTATATTAGATAAGCTTATAGGACAAAAGTCCTGCATAGTGGAAACATTTTCATTTTTAGGGATAAGAGCTATAAAAGTAGAGTTGATATTTTTTTAATAGTCACCCTAATCTAAAGAAATCTCTTGCAGCATTTACGAGGTCAACAAACAATAGCTCCCAAAAATATTGAAAAAAAACTAAGGAAAACCATCAGGCCCTAGAGCTTTATAAGCCCCAAAGAAGTAAACAACATTTTTCACTTCCTTGAGAGAAACGGGTTTTTGTAAATCTTTGAGATCCTGATTATTGATAACCTCTAGAATCACATCAAGCAACTCTGCTAGCCTAAGACATTGTGAGAAACTATTGTTTAGAAAGTTGGAGAAGAAGGAAACAATGGCTTCAACAAATCTCTTTATCCTTCGTCAGGGCAATTCCATCTTCTTTCATTAAGATCCTTATACTATTTCTACCATGATGCTTCATAGTGGACTGATGAAAAAACTTAGTATTTTTGTCTCCCATTAATCATCACACTCTAGATTTTTGTTTCCAAAAAACTTCCTCTTCTTTATTTATTTTTGCCCATTGCAAATGCAAATCCCTTTCCTCTTGATATATATCAATATCATTATCACCTTCGTCCATTATTTCTTGTATTTCTTTAAGTCTAGCAGAGATAGCCTTCTTTTTGTGAAATATATTGTCAAAAGAGATTTTATTCCATTGTTTAACTTTTTCTTTCATCCTCTTTAACTTTTAAGTTAAAACGTACATAGGAGTATTATTACAAGGGGAACGCCACCAATTCTCAATTAAACCATGAAACTCAAGATGAAAATTCCACATAATTTCATACCTAAAAGGAAAAGGAGCTTTAATAATGATGTCTTCCCTACAAAGCAAAAGAGCATTATGATAAGAACCTGACCTAGGAAGAGTCGATAAGGAAAGCTTGGCCATAATGTCCCAATTACTAGAGATCAAGAACTTGTCCAATTTAACTTGAATTAAATGATCTCCCTTTCTTTTGTTGGACCAAGTAAAATGAAATCCAACAAGATCAATATCCATTAAGGTAGCAGAGGAGACGAAATCAGAAAGATCAGACATACTATCATTAAAATCATCTAGACCCTCTAGTTTTTCAAAAGGAAACTGCGAGGAATTAAAAAATCCCCTCCAAGCATCCAAAAATATTTTTGACCACTCAACAACCTTGAAGTTAAAGAATACCACAACCCAACTCTAGCACCATGAGAATTAGGGGCGTAAATGTTAATTAGGTTCCATCTTTCAGAGGTAATAAGATCTTCCATAGACACCATTAAAATTTTCTTACAAGAAAAGCCTTTTGTCCCCTTAAATCTAGTTAGATTTCACAAGGTACCAATACCACCTAAAGCTCCATCAACATCATTAACAAAATAATCTGCAATAGGCCAAACATTTTTAACAATCTTTTCAAAAGTCACTTCTTTCATCTTAGTTTCTTGAATTAGCAAAACATCCACTTTAGCATTCATCAGACAGGTCTTCAACAAATGTTGTTTGAAAGGGCTATTCAACCCTCTAATATTCCAAGAAAAAATCTTCATTGGAAACAAAACTAAGACCTATGGTATAAACCTAGTCCTCCAAGTTATTTCTTCTTATTTTTAGCCCCTAAGAGGCCATCCAAAGTCTTTTACCTTCCAATTGCAACATCCCTAGTTGTATCTCGAGCCATTGTATCTTTAAGTGAAGGTATTCCCTATTTGTTTTCCATTCCAACATCAACCTTTTTCTTCCTTTTTTTTCATTTAATTGGGTCTATTCTTCTTCTAAAAAATCCTCCTTTAACATATTAGGGTTAGGTTGAGAAGTGGAATTACCAAATCCCAACAATTCCATGGATTCCAACCAATCCTTCCTTTCATCACTCTATACAGTCATTTGATTCTTCAAAATAGGAGTTTTTATCTCATCGGCTAGTTCCTTTAGGGTAATTTCACCTTCTTCCCTTTCTTCAGTCCACTCATTAGGCCTTGTAGTTTCTAAAGCCTATTCCCCCTTTAGCCTTGAACCTTTATTATTTTCGACTTGAAGATCCTCCACTTTATTTGTATTCTTTTCCTCTTGAACTGATACCTCTTGACCAACCTCTTTATCACTATTTTATTTCCCCTGGGGTAGAACAACATTCCTATTTTATACCATAGCTTTATCCTTCTTTACAATGTTAACATCTTTCGACATATCCCCTAAACCAATAGCAGGGGCATAAGCCTCCATCCTTCTATCCTCATTGGAGAGCCCTTTGTTCTATTTGTTTTTTATTTGAAGATCCACCACTGAATCTTCACCTGAAGCATTTGGGATAACATCATTACTAGCCTTAATAGCTAAAGGTTTCTTCTACTTACCCCAACAACTCTATTGTTTCTTAAGGATTGATTTTTATAGGCATCATTTAGATTCCCAAAACATCTAGAGTTTTGTCAAAAAACATTGGCATTCTTATATTCTATTGTCTAAATCTATCTACCATATTTATATTTTAAGGCAATATTGGTTGGTAAAACAAAATTAACCACAACATTCACACAAATTCTTGCAAAAACCAACTGATATTTTTGTTGGGTTACTTTATCTACCGCCAATAGGGTCCCGAAAGAGCTACCAATTCCTTGAAAGACCCCATAGTTCTAGAACTCCAAAGGGAGACCAAGAAGGCAAATCCAAGTTGGAGAAATAGTACCCAAATTCGTAGATGGGTCAAACCTCAGCTTCCATTTTCACAAGGAGACACCACTATCATAAGACCAAGGTGAACCCCTATTAACACCTTAAGAAAATCTTCTTGCACCACAAATCTAAAGAGAAATAGACCACCTGATATAGCATTGATATTCACACTACCCTTTAACTTCCATTTCGAATCAACCCATTTTCTGACCTGGTCAATATTAGGCCTAAAGAAGAGGAACTAACCAACAAGTGAAAGCTAAAGACCCATATAAACATCGTCAAGAAGATCATAAGGCACTAACAATTCAATCCCTTCAACAGTGCAATAAAATTTTGAAGGATATACAAGCTTTGACTTAGCCATGGATGGATAAAATCCACCCACCAACTTTTCTACATGTAAGATGTCGGGTCCTCTTCCATGAAGAAAGAGTCAAGGTCATAGGGTGAAGAAGCAAGAGACAACTATGACACTCTATCAAAGGTATTCCCAAAAAAGGAGGACTCCCCCCATACCGGGCACCAAAAACAACAATATTCGATGGGGGAGGTCATTGGGATCCCCACCAAATAGGCCCATAGAACAAAGTGCACAAAAGAGAGAATTTGAAAACAAAAGTGCTCGCTCAGGAGATAGTTATCTAATATATATTAATATTGATAATTTATTACCTAGGGCCAAAAGACAACAACAACCAAATTGTATGTTTTGAAAATATTTATAGTAAGAAGATAAAAGTGTATTAGTTTATTCCTTAAATCATGAAATATGAATGGACATATGATTGCATCCTATGGTGCTTCCAATTGGAAAATTAGGTATTGTAAACATTTATTGCAACCAAATTAAATATATTAATAACACCATGCTTGAATCTTGAATATACATCATAATTGAGTGCTTTTTGAAAATTAAAGTTTACAATATGAGGGGACATAATAATAGTGTCATACATTTGATGACATTGGTGACACTTGCTAGTAGGTTTGATGACATTGGTGACACTTGCTAGTAGGTTATCTTTAGGTTGCCACTTCTCTCTTGATCAATTTGGTCTTATTAAACATCAAAATCCACATATTGGGAACAAAAACATTAGGAATCAACCAACACACATTGAATATTATATTATATTATGGGCATCAAAGGAATAAATTCAATGAATTTTTCATCCATCCAAAAACTTAAATACTACAAAAAAGAGAAATAAAGGCATGAATCGCATGAAACAAGAATGAAATGTTTGAAGAAAAAATGAAAAATACATTTCATAAGTCATAAAAACTTGAATCATGTGATAAACATGAGTAAAAGATGAAAACACGTATAAATAGCCAAGGGATGGGTTGAGTCAAGAGTGCATTTTTTCTCAATAAAGAACTATTCAAAATCTAATTCCATCGTAAATTGCCCAATTTAAAATGAAAGAGGAAAGACTATACAAAATCTTAGGAATTTCAAGGGCATAAAATAGGTTTTTAGTGGCATTGTCCATTATTGTCAAGGACACCTAAAGTTGAGTAGGCCACCATAGAAATTGCAAGTCAAGTCTCTCTATCTTTTGTAAGTTTCCATGAATAGTAGGCCTGTTATCAATCTAACACCAAGGGGTTTTATACATTTAAAAAATCATATTCACATAAGGCACCTAGATTTTTGTATTGATCATTGTCAAAAGAAGAAAAATGCAAAATTTTGATGCATAGGGTTTCAATTTGTTAAAGGTTGCACCAAGGTTTCACACATATGATATCATTCTCCAAGGCTATAGTAGGGTTTATAATACTAATAAAAAAGGATTAGTAAGCAAATAGGGCTTTAAAAGAGCCTTTTTTAGCAAGAAATCATGTCACATTTAGATCCAAGTCATTAAGATTATTTGGGTTTTTCCTAGCTTATTGTTAAGGTTTTATAAATCACCTTCATAATGGTCTATCATTTTTAGATCATGGAGCTACCTTTAATGGTAGCATGTGGTCTTCCCATGATCAAATTGTGGAAGCTTAAGAATAATATATTTAACATAGAACTTTCTATTCTCGATGGCATGTCTACTACCTACAATAAGTTTTTATGATAGGTCTTAGTCATATGAAATCCACGAGCACTAAAGAGCTACTTGTTATGGGGGTCATAACAAATCTATAAGAAGATAATACCTTTAAATAAGATAAAACATACAAATTTATAATTCATCACTTTAAATATACAATAAAAACTTTAGGGAGAAAAGTATACATGATATGAAACAAAGCAAGAAATCTCTTATTTTATGTCTTATATTTTGTGTGCCTTCCATAATACACTTGAGAATGATCATATAGAGGTATGGAAATGTAATTCCATAGGTTTGTGACAAAGAAGGTAAAGGGACCACAATACTTGGACAAGGATAGTGTAAACAAATTGGTAGGTATCTTAAAGGCATCTTATTAAGGTAAAAGTGATAATTTCATATTGGAAAATTAATGGCAGAGAGTGACTATATTCTAGAAGTTCATGTAATCAAGATGAGTATCTAGATTCATTACATAAGCCATCCTAGGTTGAAATGATTTCTAGGATTCAAAATATCAAAAGAGCAAGAATTTCAATGTTACCATGCTAGATTCATTGAAGGATGTGGTCAACATTTTAAAATAATAATTTATAGCCGAGAATATTTAGATGACAATTATTAATAGTTAGCTCTCTAGAAGAATTTATTTTTAGATAAAATATTTTTTTATTGAAATCTATATTTTTGGATTTCCTTTTTGAGATGAAATATTTAAAGCAATTTTTATTTAGATATTGCTTTCTTTACAATATCTAAATAATACTCAGCGTTCCATTTGGAGTCGTCTACTTCCATTTCCAGAAATGTTTGGAGTTGTCTACTTCCTTTTCAAGAAATATTTGGAGTCGTCTACTTCCGTTCTCGCAAATGACAATTTGGTTTCATTTTTCCTGAAGCATCAAACCAAAAATCATGAATCCCAATCCCTCTCCTATATGGCAAGGGTGTTAGGATATGGTGTTGTACACCACTGCATAAAATATTATATTATAATGTAATTAAATAATTATCTAGTTGAAATGCACCTAAGAGGTGTGGTTAATCACACTAGGTAATTATTTGGGGACCAATTTATGTTGTATTGTAACATTGTATTATTATTTAATGTGTGAGAGACATGGGATAATAATTTAATATTGGGGAATATTTAATAAAGTGAAAACTTAGTACCCAATATTAAATAAGGGATTAGTGGTTTTGTATTCACATGGTTTTCCGGTACATGGTTTTATCTTACCACTTGGTTGTATTTGTGTGAGCTTGATTCTATAAAAGCAAGCGCATGTTTAGTGGTTAAGGTTGGTTGGGTGAGTGGGTTGTCATTATTGAGTCTTTCTAAGGAGTGCACATGTGAAGCATAGAATGGGATGTGTGGATTCATGCTTGGACACAGGAGGATGCATTGAAGAGGCTTGATGCTTCAAAGGTATTCATTCTAACTCTTGTAATGTTTTATTGTTGAATAATAGATAAAGTATGGATGCTTTTGGAGGCTGGGTTTTTCCCTCTTGAGAGTTTCCCCAAGGTATATCTTATGTTATCTTGTGGCTTGTCTATTTGATCTATGCATTATCATTACTTGCATGCATGCTTTTCTCTCATGGGGTTATGTATGAAATAGATTAAGATTATGGATATTCATGCATTATTTCCTAACAAGTGGTATCAGAGCTTTCATGGTAGATGGGAGGTGTGAGCTTCCAAGTTTTGTTATAACCCTTGTTTGAGTAGATTTGTGCAAAGTTGAGTCCAAGGCTATACAGGATAGATCTGAGGCATTAAAATATATGAAACACATGTTGTAGGTGTTTGTTTGTAGATTTGGGCTTTTGAGTTAAAAGAGTTTCTTGGATTGTGCTTTCATATGAGAGTCTTGTAGAGGAAATTTCATGAATGACCTCTTGAGATAAAATGGACCTCGCCATTAGATCCAGGATGGCTAAGGAATGAAAAATGACATAAAATTTTCCCTATTTTGGAAAGTTGAAAAAAAGGCAAAAAAACGTTAGCCCCTAACCGTTTGATTGTACAATCGAATGGTCGCAGAGGCATCAAAAAAATTAAAATGGCCTAAATTAGTCTAAACCGTCCCCACCTCCACTTTTACTAAAAGTTTAATTTTAAAATATTAAAAAGAAACACCACATTTAAACTTTTAATTTTTTTAATATTTTCAAAATTAAATTCGATTTTATTATGGAGTGGGGTCCACTTGAAAGTTGTTTATATAGTCAAATTGGATTTTTTTTCAAATGAGCATAACTTTCACCCAGGATGTGGGATTTTCAACTTCTTATAATTGTTGGAAAGGTGGTTTCGAGCACTATGCAATGGTGTAAGTTTGGTTCCTTGATTTTTTTTGTTTTGAACAATTTTTAGAGCTTTGAAGCTAGATATTCTCTTGTACACTTTTTTAAGCATAACTTTTGCATATGGAATCGAATTTTTGATTTCGAATAGGTGTTGGAGAGAATGTACATCATAATACACAATGGATTAGATACATTTCTTAGTTTGTTGTGCAAGATGAGGATGGTACTTGTTTGTGCTGAATGAACAAGACAACTGAGAGGGGGGGTGAATTATTTATAGCAAATTAAAACATCAAAACCCTCAATAGTAATCAAATTCACATGCATTCAATAAAACCTTATTCTATTAAATTAATTAATCATGAAATGCAAATAAAAAAAATTGAAATAACAACATCATACATAAAAAAATACTATATTTACATGGAAAACCCAATGAGGGAAAACCACAGTGAGGATTCGCTCACAACATAATTAATTGCAAAACTGGTACAAGGGCTCACTACCAGAATAAGACACACTATCCAAAAAGGCTCATAGCTAGAGCTCATCACCACAAAAAGAACACAAGAAGATAGAAGAGAAATTTTACACATAGAAAACTTTCTCAATGCAATAAGGATTCCACCATAATTTCTCCAACACTTTCATAGCCTTGCACAAAAGATTTTAGACACCTTCAGCTCACTGCCTTTAGGAATTTAATACTTTTAATTTCACACTGCTCTACTCAAATTCTCAACACTCACATCACTCAAATAAATCTCACATCTATCTTGCTTCTCTCTTACATCTCACATCAACTCCACTCTTTATTATATCAACCTCAACCTTGAAAACTTTCTCCAAGGTCGACAACTATCTATTATACATATAAATTCAAATTAGGTCGGCATCAAAAAATTTCAGCGGTGGATAGGAATGAAGATGACCCAAATAGATCCCAACACATCTCAAAATTCTTTCATAAGCTTCACATGTAGTGTTAAACACAAGGTAGACCAATACCCATACAAAACACCATAAATATTAAGTATACGCTTCCTTAAATCAATATGTAACTTTTGGGTAACAAAATTCTTTTGAACATGATATAGAATAATCTTTGAACCACCAGAGGTTCAACAAACAGTTCATCCAAACTTGCAACATAGAAATACTTCAACCTAGAATATCTAGTCAACCTTATTCGCACACTGACACGTGAAACACACATTGTACTATACCAAATCAAGTGAAACCTTAAATACTAAAAGATACAAAAAATATAAGCAACTTCCCAAATCCGTACAAAATTAAGCCAAACAACAGAGAAACATGGAGCAAATACATTTCTCCCAAACCATAGAAAACATCACTGAAAAAATGGTTCACACACTGGTGAAAATATCTCTTTGTACAACAATCCAAAAACCCAAATTTTGAATGTAGCAACGTCTAACAACCTTGAACAACATATCAAATCCACACAAGCATAACATCAACATAGAAGAAATGTGGAGCACAACCCAGAGCACATTTTGAACACTTGCACAACACTGTTTTGTCTATTTATCAAATTTTCTCAAAAGCACTTGGAAACCAAGTACCAAAGACATCATTTCAGCTCATTACTTGATTCCAACTCATCTTCATGCACTTCAACATAAATATAGTTTCATGTATTCACAACACTTCCTCAACATCTCAACTACACATGAACACCACCTGCAACAACCTATTTTCCTTTTTTTCACAATTTTCTCAATATCCTCGACACATAGTTAACATCAATGACAACACTAGCCAATAGACATCCTATTGACATCAGTGACAACACCTTCATGCTTGAAATAGTTTTATCACTTGTAGGATCCTAAAATTTGGGGTGTGATTGCATGAGCATCCAGATGAGTGAAGAGGTGAAACCTTGAGGGAGTAAATGTTTTTATATGATATTTATGATGATACAACTAATTATCAATTTGGTGCTTCCTAGTATAGGTTTAGAGGTGTTTTTAGAGTTGGAATTTGATGGTGACATGTACACATCTTGTCTTCAATTTTCAGGACATGAGTTGACATGAGTGGAGACTTGGAGTCTTGTGTGGGTTATAGTTGAGTGAAGATACAATATTGTCTATGGTTATGGTGTCATGGATATGTAGGTACATTTATGCTTTGGCATGACATGATCATATATGTGGTTGTTTGGTGTGAAGAAGTTGTTTCTATCTCCTTGATGCTTGATTTGTTCCTTGAATATGGTTAATCATTTGTGGACATGTTTGGAAAATCGGATATGTGGTTGATTTGTTGTTTGAGTCTTGATGTCTACAAGATTATCTTCTTTGACATATCAATTTGTAGGTTACTAATGTAATGATGAATTTGCATGCTTCATTGTTTGGTATCTACGAGTTATGTAGTTGTATGGATTGATCACCAATTTAGTTGTAGTGGGATGAATTGGTGTGGACTGTCTGTATCGATGAGATTGTTTTAGTGTTCATGTAGATTATGTTAGTTGACCTTGCCTATGATCATTTGTACATTGGTATGTTGCTTTCGGATGAGAGGATAGATGGTTAGAGTACCTGATTAGCCAGTTGATGAGACTTATAACATGTTATTTTATCATGATGTCATGATAGCTTGGTTGCATTTCATTGGTTACACATTTCAGTGGGAGCTTCTGGCAATGATGACTTGGCATTGTAGGATTAGTTCTTGATTGTTTGATGGTGGTTGTATCTTCTTGGCTTGGAGATCTTGGTTCTACTTGGTATGATTTTCATTTTATTTGCGTGTATGGACCTGGATGATCTTCATAAAGAATATGGCTGTCACAATGCCATGTGTAGCTCCGTATTGCAATTTATTGGGAGTTATTGGTAGTGACGTGGATTCATCATTGGTGATGGTTATCTTCATGTGATTGGAGATGGTTGATTCTTGGTTTAGAGTGTGGTTGGTATTGTGTCATGGTTTACTCTTGATATTGGCTTAGAGGTTTGACATGATACAGGTTCTCTTGAGATTTGGATGTATACAATGTTGCATGTGATCTTCTAGGAGGAGATGATTAGATCATGATGTCATGATAGGTTCCTGATTTTGCGGTCGGAGCTTTGAAATTGATCTTGTAGGTTCTCTTGGTATTGAGTACATTGGTCATTTTCTTGGGTGCTTCATGATAGTGCGACATTGCATTTGGAACTGTTGAGGCATAAAATTTCACCCTGGTGGAATTTCCCACAATATCACCTTCACCTTAGCCTAATAAGGTTGACAATACAAAAATTCATCGTCTTTACCCTTTATTCCCATGTGTGCTTTGTAATTTTACGTTGGTAAGAGAATTTTTGTTGTGGACGCCTTTGCACCGCACAAACATCTGCATGCCATGTTAGTGTTCTAAAAAGATTCTCAAGTTAGTGGATGCTGGGACATTATGATTCTCTATCACCCTATAGAATGCAATGCTTCTTGTGAACCTTGGCCACTCAAAATTTTCTCTTTTCCATCCATTCAATGTCACTCACTTCTTCCTCATTCACTCTTCACTCTCACTCCATTCTTCCATTCTACACCATTGTTCTTGTCGATTCTCGCTTCTACACCATCATTTTCTCATAGGTTTCAATCTTTACATCATTGGCACTATCATCTTACACTCTCAAGGCTCTCTTCCTTCCTCTCTCAGCTTCTCCAAGCACATAGAAGGGAGGGTAATATCTACGTTATTGTATTGTCTTACTTATATTTTAGCATACAAACTATCTTTTCTTGCTATAAGTTTTTTCTATTATGTTTCTTTATTGTTTTTCTCTCTATCGTTGAATATTAGTTATTTGTGGAGGTGGAAACACCAAAGCGGGAGTTTAACTAAGACAAACTCCTAAACAAAACGACAACATTTTTTTGTCTCTGTATGTGTAGGTACTTCGTTCATTTGGAGCTTGTGGGAGGTTGAACTACTCAAAATTTGGATTTGTACTACCCTTGCTATGTATTTCATTACAATCCATTTATCTTTTACGTTATAGTATTCTTCTTGTTGAAGTTAGTTTATTTCATGCATTAGTATCATTTTTTCATTTTCATTCAAACTATTGGATTAAGGTTTTTGGGTCGTTAACACACCTTATGAGTTTCTAGTTGTGGACTTTTTTCTCAGTCCATACGAGATGCTAGCGCATCCCTGAGATGACAACATGTCACATTGTTGTATGAGACCTATGCTATCATCCTTTAGCCAAGAGCTAGTTAGTCCACAACCCAAATCCTCTCTAGTTTTCTCACTTGATTCTCGAAATCCTCTAACCTAAAAACATAAAACAGTGTCTAGTTTATCTTCCATTTGCCAACTTATTTTCCTATCTTTGTCATTGAGGTAGTTGAGGTAAATTCACTCCTTGCTATCTCTTCTTTGTCCTAGATACATGGGAGTATAGAATTCCCTTCTCTAAATTTTGGTGAACTCGACATGAACCTTCCATCTCCTTCTCTTTGGTTCAAATTTTTCTTCTCTGGCGTCTAGGGTGTGTTACAGATAATGTGTTGTGAGTCTTTTATGAGCTTTATGACCCAATCTACAACCTCTAGATATGTTGTAAGAATAATTATTTGACACATTAGAATGGGATCTAGAAGGTTTTGTTGGAACACAATGATCTACTGAGAGGGGGTGAATCAGTAGATATTAAAAAATTAGCTCTTAAAACCTTTTATGTAGACTACTTTATTTAACCCTTAATTTTTAGATATTAACCATGTGATATAGAAATATGCATGCACACAAAAACATCACATAACATTAGATATACATGGAAAACCCAAGATGGGAAAAAACCATGGTGATAAATGCTACTAGGATCTACTATCCTAATCTAGCCTCACAAGCATCAAAGTTCAGTTACAAGTTTTTAAGGGCTACAACCCCAAGGAAGCTTTGACTTCCTATTTCAGAAGCAACAAATTCAAGGATTCTACAACACCTTGATCTAAGCTACAACTTAGTGCAAATGGAGGCTACAACCTCTTGCAGAATTACAAGTTCAAATATGCATATGAGTGGTTCTACATCAACCTGAGATGCATCAATACATACAATATAATGTTGCACTTATTGCAAGTTACAATCTATTGTTGTAGCTGCACTCTCAACAACACATACTTATATTCTTCACTCTCCTCTACTCTGCACTCTCTTCTCTATCATATTCTCATCTGTACATCTCTTTGTTCAACACTTTGTGCACTCATTTTTTTCACACTCTTTCAGAATCAACCATATATACAATACCTAATTGTCTTCCTCCTTTACCAACTTGTAATTATTACCTCAATATCCGCTACATCGACCAGATCAACCCTCACATCCTGTTAGGGTTTCCTTCTCTTGCAAACCTCACAAACAAGCTACTTATGCATCGAGCCACAACATTTATTTATGATACAAATAATTTTCCTTTGTCCTCTCTATCAAATATTAAAATATGATTGTGCATTTAATGTATTCTCTTATCATTATGATTCGATTCGATCTCGATCACTTCTCCAATCTGTTCTACTAACTAGCCAATCAAATCTTCACTGACATTGGTCACAAGTGTAGTTGGACCAATTAATTCCTTCCTCTATGTTGGTTACTGGTCAAAAATCTAGTTCATATTGTCGTAGCTGTTGTAGATCTTTATCTTTGAATTTGGGTCATTGATCTCCTTCTTCACGCCATGATCCTGCACTTTCCATTCATTGTCGCAACTTTAAAACACAACCATTCATTAAAACGTTGTTTAAAAATCCATCGTTGATCTCATCCTTCATATGCATCACGTGTCGTAGAAATACTTTCAACCTTCAATTAGTTTTATGTGATGTGCGATCACTATCAAATCACTTTCCTTTAATCTTTGTCATCCATTGCATATTGCTGATATGCTACGGGTATCACCATTCCTTTTTGCGATGCCCTCTGACATCATTCTCCTCTAATATCACTCATCTCTAAAATCTTGACTTCCTTTGATCTCATTACTGTGATGAACTAAGACCCTATGATGCAGTGTCATCCATTGGATATTCTTCATTTCAATCTTGTCCACATCATCGCCACACAACTCACAACAACGATGTGAGTTAATATTTTGAGTAATCGCTCTTTTCCACCTATCGGCCCTTGACATAGTATGTCATTGTCACCACATGTCATGTTTCACTTGTCATTTTCTACCACGTGCCATCCTATCATTCGATCTTTGTCTATACCCTCTTTCCTATCAGAAGATCGGGTGATCGATAATTTTGAAGGATGGAACCATGTAGATGTGTGCAATATTATCCTAAAAGTGTGATTGGCCGATATTATGAACTTGTGAGGACCCCCTTTGACAGACTCCAAAAGACTGACTAGTATCAGAGGTTGGACTATCAGGTGATTGAGGAATCAGGTTAAAATTAGGTTTGGATCCCACAAGATATTATAGGCTAAAACTCCGACTAAGGCGACTTTCTGATAACATAAAGGATGGGGCACTTTTTATGCAACAAAATTTGATGCTAAACACCATCAGGCCATTGGACCATCAGAGGAACTCCTGTTTGACTCCTGCCGATATTGAACTATCACCCTTACCCACTAAATATGTGTAACCTTGAGCGCTAGGTAGAGGGGCCAGTCACCCTCATGATATCAACAACATAAGTTGTAACTTATGTGAATAGTTACCTGTTGTTGATAATCAACTTTAAAATAGAACATATTGAGGATGCCATGACTGCAAATACATTAGGGTTTAACTATAAACCCTAATATCACCCGAGAGAGAATAAAATTCATTTCTAGATATGTTATACATATTTTGGGCCTACACAAAACTTTATGAAATCCTCAAAAATCCCATCATGAATCTACAACTTGTTCACACTTTTGACATCAATGACAACAATATTCCAACAATCTCCCCTTTGGCATTGATGGCAAAACTCTAACTATTCGATCAGGCACCACTGAACTCTACACCAATTTTATTAGCACACTATAACAGTGCAACTTCCCTTATGAGATACATCTCATCTCTTTTGTTTAGCATCAAACTTATTCCCATTTGACATCAATGGAAAATGGTACACTCCACCTAAAGAAAGGTTCCAATTTTGAACTCTACAACCATCAAGTCATTAGAAATTATCTAGTTTTGAACTCTAAAATTTACATGACTTGATCACATTAATATTAACCAGGGTTGAATAGCTGATCAATGAATCTCCCCCTAGATGCATGCCCTATCACTAGAGTTTAGTGATATGAGGTGGGAGAAACTACTCTCAACTTCTGCCTCAGGTATTCAAACTGCTCTGTAGGAAGGGGTTTTATAAATATATTAGCCACTTGTTCCTTGGTGGGAATATACTCCATGTTGACTTCCTTATCTGTAACCTTTTCTCTAATTAAGTGATGCTTGATTGATATATGCTTTGTTCTGGAGTGCATCACTAAATTCTTTGAGATATTAATGGCACTTGAATTGTCACAAAGAATCTAAATGGGCTCATTGTACTCTACCTTGATGTCCTTTAATGTCTGCTTCATCCATAAGACTTGATTGCAACATGCAGCTGCTATAACATATTATGCTTTTGTAGTAGAAAGAGTAATAGACTCTTGCTTTTTGCTCATCTAGGAAACTAGTTTGTTCCCCAGGAAGAACGCTTCTCCACTGGTACTCTTTCTGCCATCCACACTACCTACCCAATCTACATCTGTATATGTTGTTAATGTGAAATATTTGCATTTGGGATACCATAAACCATATTCAATAGTGCTTTTGATGTATCTAAAGATTCTCTTTACTACATTTACATGTGATTCTTTTGGTTATGCCTAAAACCTAGCTATCATATAAACTACTTGCATTATATCAGGCCTTGATGCAGTTAGATATAGTAGACTTCCAATCATTGATCTATACAAAGTCTGATTTGCATCAGGTGACTCATCTGATTTACTCAACTTGTAGCCAGTAACCATGGGAGTACTGATTAGTTTACAATCCTCCATGCCAAAAAATTTAAGCATTTCTTTTGCATACTTGGTTTGTGATATAAAAATACCTTTATCAGTTTGTGTAATTTCAAAACCAAGAAAAAATTTGAGTTCTCCTAACATTGACATTTCAAACTTATCTTGCATGTTTGTAGAAAATATTTTACACATTATATCACTGCTACCACCAAATATAATATCATCTACATAAACTACAACAATGATCATTTGCTTACCCTCATATTTGAGATACAAATTGTTATCAACGCAAACTTTCTTGAATCCTTGTTGCTGTAGATATTGATCTAATATTGAATACCAAGCCCTTTGTGTTTGCTTCAAACCATACAATGCTTTCCTAAATTTGTAGACATAATCATCATTCTCTAATAGTTGAAAACATTATGGTTGCTCAATATATACTTCATCTTCAAGGTTTCCATTTAAAAATGCAAATTTGACATCCATTTGATAAACTTTAAAACCTTTATATATAGAATATGAAAGAAATATTCTAATAGATTCTAATCATGCAACTGGAGCAAATGTTTCTTCAAAATCAATCCCTTCTACTTGTGCATATCCTTTGCACAGTAATCTTTCTTTGTTTCTGACTACAACTCCATCTTCACTCAATTTTTTTCTAAATACCAATTTTGTGCTTATTACATTCTTGCTTGATGGTCTAGGAACCAATACCCAAGTTTTGTTCTTTTCAATCTAAATGAGTTCCTCTTCCATTGCTTTTAACCAGATTTCATCCTTACTAGCTTCATCAAAAAAATTTGGTTCAATCTAAGACAAGAGAGAAAAGTTTACTTGTTCCTTGTCCTTTGCAAGTCTCCTTCTAGTCTACACTCCTGCATTCTTATCACCAATTATTTGATCAGTAGGATGATCTTTTTGCACATATTTTTCAGGAGCACATTCAACCTCTTGCTCATTCTCTTCTTCCTGTTCCTCTTCTTAAACTCATGCACCTATTTCATCCTCATCTGACTCACTTTCAAGATTGTTTCTACTAGGTTGATCTTGTTTTTCACTTTCATCCACCTTGACATGTACACTCTCTACAATTCTATGCAATATCTTATTGTAACACTTATAAGCTTTGCTTTGGCTAGAATACCCCAAGAATACCCCCTCATCACATCTTGACTCAAAACTTCCTAAGTCTTCATCTTCTCTTTTAATATCGCACTTACTGCCAAATACTTTGAAATGCTTGACTGATGTACGCCTACCAAACCGTAATTCATATGGCATTCTACCACTGTTAGATCTTATAAGTGCTTTTTTCTAAATGTATACAATAGTATGTACTGCTTCTTTCCAAAATGTATCTGCCAAATTTTGCCTCATTCAACATAGCTTTGGCCATCTCTTTCACAATTTTGTTTCTTCTCTCTACCACGCCATTTTGCTATGGTGTTCTTGGGGTTGAATATTGGCCCTTTGATTCCATGATCTTCACAATATTCCATGAATTCTCTTGATATGAATTCTCCACCTTTGTTTGATTTGAGACATTTGATTCTTCTCCCATTCTCATTTTCTACCAGCTTCTTATAACTTTTAAATGCTTCAAACGCCTCAGCCTTCTCCCTCAAAAATGTGACATACGCCATTCTAGTATAGTCATCAATCAACAACATGAAATATCTTTCTCCTTGAAATGCTCTTGTCCTCATTGGACCACATCTAGATCAATATGGATTATTTCCAAGGATTTTGTAGTAGAGTAATCCTTTATCGAAAATTTAAACTTTGTTTGCTTTCTTTGTTGACAACCCTGACAAACGATGTTATTAGGCTTTACAATCTTAGGCATATTTCTAACCAGGCCTTTTGAAGTTATTTTTACCATGTTGTCAAAATTGACATGTCCTACTCTTCTATGCCATAGCCAACTTTCATTTTCTTGACTGATTAGACATGTTTGGCATTCCACTTCACATAGATTGTAGAGATTACTATTAGTCCTTATCCCTTGAGAAATTTTTTTACCATTTAATCTTATCTTGTAGCCTTCATAATTAAATACAACTTTGTATCCATTATCACACATTTGGCTGACGCTAAGAAGATTGTGTTTTAGACCTTCCACGTATAGCACATCTTTAGTTTTGTTCTTTCCATCTATGCTCAGAATTCCTTTACCATGAATCTTGACAACAGTATTATCACCTAGACTTACTAAACCTCCTTTTTTAATTTCAAGCTTAATGAGTTTCATTTTATCTCCAGTCATGTGCTCGGAGAAACCACTATCAATAATCCATAGATCTTGTTCCTTTGCATGTAAATCCATTTGGGCAATCATAGACTGAGTGATGCAAGAGCCCCGCTCTTTCTCCTTCCATATCTTCTTGGGCTTCTTCTTAGTTTTCTTTTCTTCTATCTCAGAAGTCTTATTTCCTTTCTCTTTATTAGTAGGTGAGGATTTCTTCTTCTCATATTTCACACTTGGTCTTGTAAATCTTGCTCTACAGTTTCTAGCTATATGACCAAAATTGTTGCAACTATTAAAAATTATATTCACATAAACCAAGGGAGCAAATGGATGATTGCTTGCAAAATTTGTATTCTTCCTTGGAATGATTCTACATTATCTAGCCCTATGACCAAAATTGTCACAAGTATAGCAATACCCATTGAAATACGATGAGTACCTGGTCATCTAGTTTCCTTCAGCTGGATGAGGTGATCTTCTTTGTCTAGGCCTTCTTGGATAGTGTACTCTTGTAAATCTATCATTGTCTACTCTTTTTATGTTTTGCATCTTCTTTTGCTGATCTGGAACTATCTGGTTGTCCTCTTGACTTCGATCAATCTATTTTCTTTATCAGATTTTTGTTCATATTTAGGAGCTTCCTCTTTGTCAAATCTTTCTTTACTTGGGACTGATTTTTCTCCTGCTCTAAATCTTTCATAAAGTTTTGCAAAGACATCCATAAATGAACTCTTCCCTTTTTCCAAACCTAAACCGGATTTCTCTTTATTTGCAAGATTTTGTGTACTTATCAATTCATTAAGAATATTTGTACCACCTTTCAGCTTTCGAACATTTTCGATCTGCTCATTGGCCTTCTCCAATTCTTTCCTTAAGGCAACTATTTATGCCTCAAGTTTCGAGCATCTATCAATCTTAGATTGCAATTTAGATTTCATGACATTTGTTGGGACTGTAATTTTTTTTTTAATAGCTTACATACCATATTCACCAATGGTCCCATCCGGTTTGACCTTTTGACACACCAAAATTCCTCTGGTCATCATTAAGTAAGAGCTTCTAAACAAATAGTTCATATTGACGTGACTAGGTACATGTCTCTCCAATCCATAAGTCATAGCTTCTCAATTTGAGCATTTCTTGCATATAGAAAAAAGGTCAACAATGTCATAGTGATCAACAAATTTGGAGGATACATATTCAGGAGGAAAAGGCCTATCGTCCCACAAATGAAAAGGTTATCGGCAAGAACAATACTATCAGAGTGAAATCCTCAAGTCATCTTGAGCATACATGTCATGTCGATGGACCCTCATCAGTAAGAAATCCACTTTGTCTCTTCAATAAAACAAAGAGAAACACGTCAGGGAGACATGTGTTATCAGAGTGACTTTTCCTTCTCCTTTCAACTTCATATGTTACACCAATGAAAGTGATTTCGGCGAGAGTCTTGCTGATTCATCCAAAGGAAGAGGGTAATGAGAGAAACACATCGAAGAGACTAATGACATCAGAGTAACTTTCAGATCCCTCAGCAATACCCATTCTCATGTCAATGGTAATATGAATAGATCAAAGTTCATTAGAGTGACACTTGGCGAAAACTTTGATATCTAACTGACTTCACAAATCTCTTCCCGAAGGTGATATGGGTTAAAAAATAAATGAAAACCAACTATTCAACATCAGTAGGAAAACTATTTGATCTTCCTGACCATGAAAGATGATCTCTATCTAATGAACTTTCAGCTTGGTTCAAATATATAGATCGGTCAGAGTCTGAATAAGTCTCACTAATATAATCATTCAGTCTGACAGTGAGAGATTCAAAAAACTTGTTACACTCATGTTCAGAGCTGGACACTAATGGCTGCACGGATGTACATTGTATAAATAATTCTCTGATTGAAAGAGGAATAATTAAGGAGAATTTTCAAGATTGGCAACGAAAGGAATGAGACAGTGAGCAGAGGCCAGAAAATTTAGTGCAGCCGAATTTTTTCAAGTAAGCTTGCGATTTCCTTGTGATTATATTTGCAATTCTGTCACCTTGAGAAAATAAAATGGAGGGTTCAAGCTCTAGGAAATCAAAGAGTAGAAAACAACAAAGTGAGGGTAGCCAGCCTAGAGGTAAAAAATAGAAAACTAAGATAGGCAATGAACCGAAAACAAATGAGAGGAGATTAAACCAAGATCTCATTGATCAATTACCCAGTTTAGGATGAAAATCTAGGCATTCTGAACAACTTAGGGCTGATGTAGAAAGATTTGAAGACAAGTGCAAACATATAGAGGATGTATGGACCCCTATTCGAGGATATGAGCTATTTATGTTTCATTATCATCAGAGGGATAGGTTTGAGCTAGTATGCAATCCCTGGAACTTTAACCTAGGAAAATTGGTTGTCCCTAATGTGTTTGTAAATGTGGAACTAATAAAACTCCTGGCTACCCACTACAATCTAGACCTCAAGGCTATCTGCAATTCACTAGGTAAACCTTTTATACATGTGTTAGGAGCTGTAATTTGTGAGGTTTTTTACCTAAATGACACATATGATGAAATTATTTTACATGAGTCTTTAGAGAAAGAATAATGGAGGATGGATACAACCTATAGAGGGTGGAGATTACCATTCCATAGGCCCAAGAAGGATGGAATTTTAGTTCCACTTGATGATAGTGATGGGCCTCCTTTTCATGTCGACATATTTGAACCCTATTTAAAGTACACATTTCTAAGTGTGTCAGGTGTTAGGGAACGAGGCTCCCAAGTTTATGTCAATTGTACCAATGGTGATTTTTGTCGATGTTCAGTACCATAATGCCAGGCCATTTGACTATGCTTCATATATTATCAAAGGAATTGATTCAGGACTAATGGCAATTAAAAATGGATCCCCTACGTTGCATTTCAAGCATTATTCTATTTTAATGCATATAATAATGTATTTTGGGCAAGAAATAGGGATGTGGCCAGAGGAATTAAGGATTGTACAATTTGACAAAGAGGGTAAACCACTACCAATACAATTATGGACTGCTATTTGGGATAGCATATTTTTCAACTCCAATTATGTTCATTTTGAGGAGCATTTTGTCAAGACATTGTACAAAATTTTCAACTATATTTTTGATCACTCATTATCTGATAAAATCAAAAGGTTCCTTAGGCCCAAGGATTTCAATGGACTTGTAACTATTGGTCACAATTGGGGTGATTGGTACTGTTTTTTGGATGCCACCTTGATCAGAGTTTGTGGTTTTGAGGATACACAATTTATTTTGCTAAAGACAATACCAAATAGAATTGCATACTTGGAGATTGTTGGACAAATGGACTACTCAAGTGTCATGAAATTAGGTGCCTTTGGGAAGCATACATTCATGCCAAGCACTTTGTGCTTCAGATATTTCACTGTACTATCAAAAGAGGGGTATAAATTGATTTTGGATAAACTATTGCATTTCAATTTGAAAAGGGCTCCACCAAGGAAAGGGTTTGATCCAGAAGGATACACTGACTTTTACAGAAAAAATGTGAACTTGGGTGGGTATGATCGTAAACCTTATCCATGAGATGACACAATCAGGAACATGGAAGAGAGGGAAGTTGAAGTAGCTATTGATGAATATAACAGAGGGGTAGAGAAAAAGGTAGAATAAATACAAGAAATAGAGTTAGTATCCTTTGGTGAGGAGTCATCTGATGATAAAGAATCTTAGGGCCCAACTGATAAAATTTCCAAATTGAGAATTGAGGATTATAAGTCTCCCCTTAGAGAGCAAGAAATAGAAGAGGAATCTAATACAGACACAAGACAGTTGGCCTATAGATCCTTTGTTTCTGATGATGAGTTTATAAAGTCCCCAAAATTTAGGTCCTTGTATAAATAGAAAGGGAAATCAAGAAGAGAATTTGTTGCAAACATAACACCAAGAAATGAGGATTAGTTGTTGAATACTTTGAAGTTGAGTGTAGAAAATGAGATGAAGAACATGACTCCAGAATGAGGAAGGAAATTATTGGAGGAGTCAGGTGTAATTATTTTCTCAGGTTTGGACTTGAATTATGCTCTTGTTTTTGACAACTTATTGCAAGATAACAGTGCTACACATAAGCTTAGTCTTGAAGGAGTTATAGAGGTGTACACAGGATCAAAGTATAATCTTGATGAAGGTTCCCTCATGATTTGGGCCTTGTATCCTCCACACAAAAATTATTTAAACATTGACATAGAAAAATCATTTTTCCATGTCATGACTTTAAAAGTTGGAGAGGTTGATCCTGTGCCCACAGCCGAGATTGGCATCAATGTTGCTAAGTTAAAAAAATCTCAGATCCAAATGTTGATTAAAGAAAATGACATGTACAAAATGAATAATGAGAGGATACTCAAAGAGAATGATTTCTTGAAGGATATGGTCAAAAATACATCGAAGGAATATACTAAGATATTAACTCAAGGGGAGAGTTCACAATTAAAGGATAAAGGTGAAGGATTATATGTACATGATCAAGTAAATAAAGCCAAGTTTGATAAAATCTCTGCATCATTTCAGAAAAGACATGCAAATCTAATGATTTGGATGAACAAGAGGAGGTCAATCCATTCCAAGAATCATGCTAGAGTTCAGGAACACAAAAGGTTAGATGATCAAATACAAGAGAAAATTCAATAAATGCAAAAGACAGATGTTTTTGATAGTGGGGCTACCACAAATGCTGAAGATATAGTAAAGAAGCACAAAGGCTATTATTAGGAGCTCTAGGAAAATGTGAAAGGACTAACTAATGTTACAAGAGGTGGAGTGCCTACATTATTTGCAGATAATGGAGAGCTGAAGATTCAGTATGAGTGGACAAGAGATTGCAAGGTGATATTGCATAAAGCCTTGGAAGTTGCCAAAAGTGAAGAATCAACACTGGACAAATCATTTGAGGACTTGAGAAAAATGGTAACCATGGAGATCATTGTGAGAAATGTCATAGAAGATGTCAATACCCACTTGAGGTAGGATTATTTAGATCATATTACTAGAGTCCATTTGTGGCTTGCCAGAGCCTAATTGTTTATGTTTAATTATTGTTAGTTGTTGTTAGTTTTCAAAAGATATTCACGAAGGGGTGCGTCTATTGGATTTCAGTTGTCTCTTGTGTTTTTTTTGTCCTTGATGACAAAACTGGCTTGGGTAATACATGATACATGATGGTTTTGGTGACACATCTTGGTGGCATATGATGCTTTACACAGTTGATTTACTTGGCTCAGTTTTTTGGCTTTCACATGTAGTTCCAGTTTCTGGTTGTTACATGAATTACTTTGATAGGATTTGATACATATTGATTATTTTGGTAAATATTGATGCTGACACTTTTATTATTATGACAGGGTAGTACTATAGTCTTTTCATTTGAATTATTGTCATTGTCAATATACATGTTTCATTATTTGCTATTGGTATCTTGTGTGGTAATGAGATCCTTTGTTTACCATATGGTTTATAATGCATAAGTTGTGGCATTGCTATTTCCATCAGCATGACATATTGTCTTGATAATACTTATGAGAAGTTGGTTGACTCTTGTAGCTTTGCCATTGGAACTTGGTATGATTTCAAGAAATATGGTTCATTGTTTATATATTACATTGTTAGAAATTACCTTGAAAAAGGTATCAAACAAAATCACCATGCATTGTTGATTGTTGTTGGTCATATTAGGTTTATTACAAAGGAAATTGACTTTGTTTGAAAGTCACATGGTAGTGACAAAGTAATTGGCAGCCATCATTTTTGGTTCAATAATTATCAATGTCGTCATTTTTAAAGTCTTTGATTTGGGAATAATGCTTACAAGGTGATAATTTTTAGGCTTTGTGTGGTATCGGGTTTATCTTGACCGACAGTCATCGTTGGCAGCTTATGTGGCATTGACCGACTCATTGGGTTTATACTGTAATGTTATCAACATTTGTGGTAGAAGTTTTGGCATCAAACTCAAAAGCATTATGATGTTTTTGTTTAATCATATGCATTATAGTGTGATTTGTTATACTAGACTTCAAAGCATTATTAATTTTGATGGAGTCTATGAAAGACTTGAAGGAAAAGAAAACTAGGGCAAAGCCATTTGTTTTCAATGTGCAAACTTATGGAACCGTAGCCGCCACCATGGGTTTTTTGAGAATGCAGATTTCTGGTAAATTCTTCTTTGTCGAAATGTTGTAGACAGTAAAATAAGCTCAATGTATGAGCTAGGATGAGAATGGTCTTTTGGTTTGCTGACTTTCAATAGTAAAGAGCTCGAATGTGGAAGAATATTCAGTGGCATCTTCCATCTGGGTCGTTAGAATCTTCTTGACAGGTCATCATGTTTTTTATTCGGTTTCTTCCTCCATAATCAGGTATTTGCAAAAGTTGTTTGTGTTATTCGAGCCTTGTGAACAATTTGTTAAGAAAAAGGATTATGATTCTTGGCAGTTTTAATAGTTATGGGTTTATGAATAAATCTTTATGGTTGAAGACATTTTTTTAAGGCAAAGATGATTTTATGAGTAGTCCACCTGTCATTGCATTTGGGTATCTTGAAACAAAAAAGTTATTGTAATCAGTTTCATTTGAAAATTTCGATGAAGATACATGACAACATATGTGCATATTTTGTATACATATAAAACATTGGTTGATCACTGTTTTGGAGTTGGTATTTTGTAAAGAGTTAGTGCACAAAATTTTGTAATTGAAATCTTGCAAATATGATGAAAAGTATGTAACCGATATGTCTGGTATTTTAGAGATTCCAGAATGAATCTTTAGGGTATTAGATGTATTAGAATGAAATGAATATGTGAGTTGAATTGAAACAGAGAAATCCTCTGATACATTAATGTTCAGAGTTTTTGTATAAGGGGTTGGTGCTCCTTGGAATGGGTGTTCCTAAATGTATAGGGGTTGGTGCTCCTAGAGTGGGTGCTCTAAACTATGCCAATGAGGCATTGTAAATAGTGAGTTTTTGAGTTTAAGCCAGTGAGGCATCTTTTCTGGAGTGGTTTTTCTACCCCAAGAGGGTTTTCCACTCGTCAATTTTATTTTTTATGGTCTCATTGATTTGATGTGATAATGTGTTATGTGATGAGTCCTTGTGTGATTATTTTTCATGTCTATCTGATTTTCATAAGTTATCAGATGCATTAATGGCTATTATCAATTCTTATTTCTGCAATGTTAATGTATTGTGTCGTTACAAGTACTTTCACAGTCATATGTAGCAAACTGGTTTTAAAGCTTTGTTTAAACCAAACATGTTTTGCATGTTGTGATAAAAGGAATCTCTTTTATCACATCACATGTTCTTTCATTGAATCGTAGTTTAAGATTGTTATGTTTCAATCTGTCATAATGTACTAAAGCTCTCTATTATCAATAGAAAGGATATTTGCATTAAAAGTCTTTGTCAAAGTTTAAAAGGTTTGAATTTTTAGGTCTGTCTATCAGACTCTAATTCACCCCCTCCTCTTAGTTTCTATCCATGCTCCAACAAGTGGTATCAGAGCCATACCCATGCATAAGTCTAACCAACTTAGGGTTTCCTGGTCGTGGAGTATTCGTTATGGCTAAGTGCACAAGAAATAAAGGTAAAAAGAAAACCACTAGTGTCAAGTAAAAATTTGATCAATCAACCCCTGTCAAGTGTAGTGAAGTTTTGTCTCGAGAAATACCCTTGTCAATTGATACTAAAAGTGATCATGTAGTTGGAGAAGAAAGAGATCACTTAGTAAGTTACTTTGAACAAGATTTTGGTGAAAAGGAATGTGAAGGTGATGAGTTTGAGGTTGATTTGGAAGGAGAAATACTTGCTTCCTTAGATGAACTTAAGAGGATTAGAAAGGAAAATCGGGATCTCAAGGGTCGCTTACAAGAAAGTGTTGATGTCAATAAAGTTGTAATACAAAATTATAATGATGATAAAAATATTATTGAATTTCTGAAAAACTCAAATGATTGATAGAAAAAGGACTGAAGAGGGATTGGAAGTCAAGTTAAAAGACAAGGGTGAATTGTGTAATAAACTAGAAAATGAGGCTGCTTCATTGGAGAAAAGTTCAAATAATGATTCCTTTTTAAAAGAACTAACTCTTAAAGACAACATGATTATAAGTCAAAAAATTGAAATTGAAGAATGTAAGAGGATAACAAATGTTGTAAGGTCTGATTTGGAGGTCAAAAAGATTGAATGTCTAAAAATTGAAGGATAAGTAGTTGCATTAAGAAAAGAGCTTGAAAGTGTCAAGGTTCATTAAGGTAAAAATCAAAAATTTGATCGTAGTACTTATCTATTGAATGAGATGTTGGGCAAACAAAAGAATTCTAAGGATCCTACATTAGTGGGATATGAGGTTGGACAAAGCTCTACAGAATAATCTAAACATGAGACATTGTTTACTACTGTAGATGGAAAGAGGTTTACAGCCAAGCAAACACCAAGAATGAAGGTTGATCTTGGTTACCATATTGTTGCACCGAAGGATAACATTGATGCTAGAAGATAATTTAAAGACATTCACAGAGAAAGGAGAAATGTTTTCAGATCTTCACATCCTTGGCATGATCAGTCATTTAGGTAAAATCATTCTTTTCAAGGATATTGTTATGTTTGTAATGACTTTGGTCATAAGGCAATTGATTGCATGAGATGGTCAAATAAGAATCATTCTAATGTCTCTAGAAATGAGAATGTGGTGTGTTACAATTGTAACAAATTTGGTCATTTAAGAAGAGATTGTAGAATGAATACAAGTGATAATTATGAAGGGAACAAAGTTGGAAATGTCTATAGGAAGTCTTTTGTTCCTCAGATCAGTCACAAAATCATTTTTTTCAGATGTAATAACATTGGGCATAAAGTACAACAATGGAAATTTAATAGAAAGATAAGCACTTTAGACAAAAAAAATGAATTTTTTTACAATGGTGTGGAGAAGAAAGAGCAGTCAAGATGACAAGAAGAGCAATAAAGATAAATTTGTGAAAAATCCTTGTGCACTCCTTGCACATGTGATGCCATTCAGATCCTGAGAAGAAGCAAAGACTCAGGAGGAGTCTATTATGGTAACATATTTTACCCCTATGAATTCAAGAATGAGGGATGACAACATGCGTTTTCTATTGGTGGTATAAGAAGTAAAGAAAAGATTTATAAATGTCAAATTTTCATTCTATTTTATTCTGGTTGAATTGATTATGAAGGTTTGCATATGATATTGAAGGTTTATGTGCTGATTTGATGGAGCCTTTCATTTCCTATCATTCAGGCAACGGGAAGAATTAAGCCATTGAATATTCTTGTATCATGATCTTCTAAATTTGTTCTCACCATCTTTTATGTGTTTCCACTGACACATTCATTGCAGGAATTCAAGTTTGAAAGTACAATGGCAGTTCTTTGGCAAGTTTGATGCTTTGATGACTCAATTCTTAAGGTGTAGAGAACAATAATCAACGTGTGAACTATATGTTTTATGGATTTGATGTCTTGAAGTGAGCTTTATATCTAAAACTGTGTGGAGACTGCAAAATATTTGTGCATCTATGATCTTGAACATTTCAAAAGTTATTGTAACAATGATGGGATCTTACAAAGGGAAAAACATGTGTTCACGACTGTCATGTGGTCTCTATGTTATTGTTTTACAATGTGAGCATTTGTTTCTCTTGATAGTTTGTATCTTGTACACACGGTATCTTGAACTGAGAAAGATGGACATGGTCATAGTGAACAAACAAGGACTATGAGGTCTTGAAAGCAAGCATATCATAACAAGTAGTGGTGGTACAGGGTATTTGTTTGAGTGATATCAATTAATTTTTGCTTGGCTGTTAAACATAAGATGTCTAAGCACTATGATTTCTTGATGTGCATACCATTCTATCTCTTTTAGAGTGTCTTAACTTTTAATGAATACAAAATACATCAAGCTTCAACACAGGGGTGTTTGACAAATACCATTGTTTGGATAGACCATGATACATCTATAAATGTTACTGATTCTAGAAGTTTTGTTTTTGTAGTCATTTGATTAATAGTGACTCTGCTTGGACAAAGCTTCTACTTATTAACAGTGGTATTGATATTCAAAAGGTTGTGATACAGGTCATTTATGCTAGTTTGGAGTCATGTATTCATGATAGAAGGTGCAAGGGGTTGCAGACTTAAAAATTTGATTGGTGACAAAATATTGCACTGTGAGACTATAATTGTGATTTCTTTGTCCTTGGTCCAAATATTTGTTTCATGTTTGATATATGTTGGATTCTTGGTGTCTTCCTTGAAGCGTGGTAAAAGGATTAGAACAATAATATGTCTATAAAATATATTGGTGTTTCTTTCCTTGGTCATAAGGGGAATAGATTACAGGAGTCCTCAGTCACATGAGACAGTGACTTATATTAGCATCTTGACACCAGTGTTGAAATTGTAATTGACAGAGGAAGTAACATAAGTGATGATTCTATGTTGTCAAGATAAGGATCAACTTGTGTATGATTATGATATCTATGCCAAGTAAGCAACAAATAGGGAGCAAGGCTAATTGGTAAGAGTAGCTTGAGATTTTCTTTCTCACAGTGTGCTTTAAGCTTATGTAGATTCTTGTGACATTGTGATAGATGTTGAATAGTATCATGTTTTATGACAATACCATGCTTGAAAGAGATTTACAGTGAGATTCTTGAGAATCTTGTTTGCTTCGTTATCTCAAATAGGGGGAGAAGCTTATATGTTGTAGATTCTACCTTGCAAGTGACATAACTTCTTGATAAGTGCATAGTTGATGCCTTGGTACAAGTTTATTCATTATGGTAACATTGATTATATAGTTGATATTTGGTGCAGACAGGTTATTTGATTGCTCATGTGATTAACAACAGGAGATATATGACACAAATATATTTGGTTATGGCTGAAGTAATGATATGTTGATAGTCTTTGATTCTTGATTTCTCCTTCCAGATGGTTACTGTGTTGGTTGGTTTTAGTTTTTTATATTCATGGCATCTCAAATTCTCTTCTTTCATTCTTTGTCTTTGCATTTAAAGCATTAGCATTGTCAATATACATGTTTCATTGTTTGCTATTGGTATCTTGTGTTGTAATGAGATCCTTGGTTTACCATATGGTTTATAATGCTTAAGTTGTGGAATTGTTATTTCGATCAGCATGACATATTGTCTTGACAATACTTATGAGAAGTTGGTTGACTCTTGTGGCTTTGCCATTGGTACTTGGTATGATTTCAAGAAATATGGTTCATTGTTTATATATTAAATTTCTAGAAATTACCTTGAAAAAGGTATCGAGCAAAATCACCATGCATTGTTGATTTATGTTGGTCATATCAAGTTTATTACAAAGGAAATTGACTTTGTTTGAAAGTCACATGGTAGTGACAAAGTAATTGGCAACCATCATTTTTGGTTCAATAATTATCAATGTCGACATTTTTTAAAGTCTTTGATTTGGGAATAATTCTTACAAGGTGATAATGTTCAAGCTTTATGTGGTATCAGATTTATGTTGATCGACAGTCATCGTTGGCAGCTTGTGTAGCATTGAACAACTCATTGGGTTTATACTATAATGTTGTTGGCATCCATGGTAGAAGTTTTGGCATCGGACTCAAAAGAATTATGATGTTTTTGTTTAATCATATGCATTATAGTGTGATTTGTTATACTAGACTTCAAAGCATTATTACTTTTGATGAAGTCTACGAAAGACTTGAAGGGAAATAAAACTAGGGCAAAGTCATTTGTTTTCAATGTGCAAACTTCTGGAACCCTAGCCACCACCATGGTTTTTTGAGAATGTTGATTTCTAGTAAATTCTTCTTTGTCGAAATGTTGTAGATAGTAAAATAAGCTCACTGTATGAGCTAGGATGAGAATAGTCTTTTGGTTTTTCGACTTTCAATAGTAAAGAGCTCGAATGTGGAAGAAGATTCGGTGGCATCCTTCTAGCTAGGTTGTTAGAATCTTCTTGATAGGTCATCATGTTTTTTATTTGATTTCTTCCTCCATAAATAGGTATTTGCAAAATTTGTTTGTGTTATTCGGTCCTTGTGAACAATTTGTTAAGAAAAAGGATTATGATTCTTGGCAGTTTTAACAGTTATGGGTTTATGAATAAATCTTTATGGTTGAAGACATTTTGTTAAGGTAAAGATGATTTTATGAGTAGTCCACATGTCATTGCATTCATGTATCTTGAAACAAAATAGTTATTGTAATCAATTTCATTTGAAAAGTTCGATGAAGATACATGACAACATATGTGCATATTTTGTATACATATAAAATAGTTTTTGATCACTATTTTGGAGTTGGTATTTTGTAAAGGGTTAGTGCACAAAATTCTGTAATTGAAATCTTGTAAATATGATGCAAAGTATGTAACTGATATGTCTGGTGTTTTAGAGATTCCAGAATGAATCTTTAGGATATTAGATGTATTAGAATGAAATGAATATGTGATTTGAATTGAAACAGAGAAATCCTCTGATACATTAATGTTCAGAGTTTTTGTATAAGGGGTTGGTTCTCCTTGGAATGGGTGTTCCTAAATGTATAGGGGTTGGTGCTCCTAGAGTGGGTGCTCTAAATTATGCCAATGAGGCATTGTAAACAGTGAGTTTTTGAGTTTAAGCCAGTGAGGCATCTTTTCTGGAGTGGTTTTTCTACCCCAAGAGGGTTTTCCACTTGTCATTTTTTTTGTTTTATGGTCTCATTGCTTTGATGTGATAATGTGTTATGTGATGAGTCCTTGTGTGATTTTTTTTCATGTCTATATAATTTTTCTAAGTTATCAGATGCATTAATGTCTATTATCAATTCTTATTTTTGCAATATTAATGTATTATGTTGTTACAAGTACTTTCACAGTCATATGTAGCAAATTTGTTTTAAAGCTCTGTTTAAACCAAACATGTTTTGCATGTTGTGATAAAAGGAATCTAGTCTATCACATCACATGTTCTTTCATTGACTCATAGTTCAATATTGTTATGTTTCAATTTGTCATAATGTACTAAAGCTCTCTATTATCAATAGAAAGGATATTTGTATTAAAAGTCTTTGTCAAAGTTTAAAAGGTTTGAATTTTTAGGTCTGTCTGTTAGACACTGATTCACCCCCCCCTCTCAGTGTCTTTCCATACTCCAACAACGTCCTCTTCAAACTTTTGATATATAAGTCAGTTGCATAGCGATAGAAAGATATAGGCGAATAGGGATAGATAGATAGAAAAAGGCTTTCATGATGTTTACATTTCGAAAGACTATGTTGCAAGCATAATTTTGAGGAAATCAATGAAAGATCTCTAATTTTGTGGCTTCATATTGGTATCAATTTCTTATTGAAAATATAAAATTATTTGGTTGTCTCCAACTTAATATTTCCTTTTTATTTAAATCGGTGTATCAAAGATATATTCAGTTTATCAAAGAACATTTTTTGTTCTTGTGTGGTGTGATTAATTGGTTTCTTTAAAAGAATTAAAACCCTTATAGTCAATCACAGTAGTCTAGAAATATTATTTGGATCAGTAAGAAGAGCCATATAATTAGGATTTCCATTTTGTCTCCAATTTGGTATCATCTGTTGTTCTTGCGTGATTTATTCAATTGGTTCTTTCAAGCAAAGATTAAAATCCTTTTGATAAATCATAAGTAACTTGGTTGTGCTAGTTGGATCCATAAGTAGAGTTTGTCAATCACTTTCCTACACATTTATACAAGATATAAACCAATATAAGTGTGCCAAACAGTTTGAGTTACAACCAATACAAGTCATTCATTCTAGATCTTCATTTGACTCCATTTACCCAATAAGGCACTGGTCTTACTCATTTCATCATTTAATTTTATCAGATCTATTTTCAAAACTTTACATCTGTTAATTGGACATATTAAATTTCACCTTGATATTGCTTACACAATTTATACCAAATTAGGATTACATCTCTCCACTCTCAATTTCCATTGTGGATAGATTGCTCAAGTAGGAAACACATAGTTTAAGGCTTCTTCATTTGCATAGGTATACCCACCTAGGTTTGGCAGAGCCTGAAGAGATGAAGGTTCAAAATACACCAGATGGCCTTGTTCGTTAGCCTAAAACGTACCAAGAGCTTGGCAACCTTTCGAGGTTTTCCAACCAGCATTTTTGAGACCTAATAGATTGGTGACTTTGCTGGGGAAGCCAATTCTGAACCCGAGCCTTCCAATTTAGAGTCAATTCAAACATCAAGAAGGTGAACACTCCATTGGGAAGACAATTATTTTCCTAGTTATGACAAGTAGGTGGCAACTCTAAAATTTTTTTTATGAGTGATAAAGTAAACATTAGATCACAAAGAATAGACAACAGACATCAAATATACTTCGTATCATCCAATTTGAACGAAAGAAGATCCCTACATCAAGAGAGTCCTAAGAAGAATGATGTTAGGTGGACATACAAGCATGGATCTCCCTATGGGAAAGGCAACACAAACAAGGGTGAAACCACATCTAAGAACCCAGAAGATAGTGTGAACACATTGGAGCAGCCTTTCACAACCTTCAATTCTCCTTTTCATGCTGACAATGGAAATCTTGCAACACCTCGTGAGAGAAATAATCTAACTGATAGTGTCCTAAATTTCCAACCGGATCCTCAACAAGAAGAGGAGTTCAAAGCATGGGCTGAGGAGGAAAGAAGACGAAGGAAAGAAGAATATGATAGGAGATTCTCATTACAACAAGGAGAGGAAAATCAGGGAGAGTGTGTTGATCATTCTATTATGGAGATTAATAGTATGTATGATCTATAAATGCAAGCAAATTTGGAATGGAAAAGACAATGACTTCTAAGGAGACAATAGATGATACAAGAAAGTCAAGAGATAGATCGACAAATCGCACAATTAGACATCCAAGCACAAAAACCACCAAAATATGTTCCTCCACATAAACAAGGTGTCAATATTAACTCACAAGGAGCATCCCAAAACACTAGTGCTCTTGGTAGTTTGAGATTACCTCACAATGCAATTGGTAACCAGAGACAACATGCCCAGCATAACATACCACCACCAAGATCCCAACCTCACAACACTAGCAATGCCTCACAATACTATCCACCACTAGGTCAGTAGTATGTACCGCATCAGAATGTACATCCTCAACCATAATACAATGTTTATCATCAAACTCAGCATGGATGCCAACAATATCCCAATCTACCACCCCTGAATATGCCCCCACAAAACCCTGTGAGTAGACAGTTTGATTTGACAAGATATCAGTTATATCCATACCCAATGGACAACAATTGGAGAATCCTAAATTCAATGGAAATAATATGATATCAGTTGAGGAGCATATTAGGAATTTCAATGCCTTCATATAGGATATTGGTATGGACTACACAGATGTAAATATGAGACTATTCATGATGTCATTAACTGAAGAAGCAAGGGATTGGTTCAATGGTCTACCCAATGTCTCAATTTATTCTATAGTAGACTTTCATAATCAATTTCTAGAACAATATGGGAATCAATGTGCTCCTGATTTTTCCTTGCATGGGTTGATAAGCATTCAAAAGTATCAAAATGAATCAGTCTATGACTTTAATCAGAGGTTCTCCAAATTATACAATAAGATACCACAAGGGTCCAAATTGACTGACCCAATAGCTTTGAGCGTTTATCTAAAGGCCTTTGATCTAAAAACAGGGTATGAACTCATCAATACATGCCTTAGAATTTTGACAGAGGCACAAAAAATAGTGCTGACCATTGAAAATAACAAAAAAACTATTGGGATGACTAGTAAAAGAGATAACCTCATAATTCCCCAAAACCCCAACAATCCCTAGAGGCAGGAAAATACATATAGAAATGAGAGATCAAGACTACATGATATGCCATATAATACAAATTGGAAGGATGGGAAACCCATAGTTGATAGACCTAAATATAAGGAGACTCCAGATCCCTTAAAGAAGAAGGGGTCATACATGGTTAACAACCATCCTTGGTGTCAAGTTTGTAATCTGCTTCATTCCCTAGATCATTGTGTTGTAGCCCAGTCAATACAAGAAGAAGAAATACCAACTAACAATGAAGAAGAGGATCATACAATATACTTAACCTCCCATACCCTCCATCTGGTTGAGCATGAGTATTCCTCTTCAGAAGAAGAAGGTTATGAGTATGATGTTGATAACCAAAGGTAAAATATTCATATGGCAGAACAACAAGTCTTCTCTAATTAGGAGAGTGAAAGTATTGATGAATCACAGCCTCCATACATACCACCCAAGTCAAACAAACCAAGATGGAGGAGGCCAACAGAAGAAGAGATCAAATAATTGACCATTGCAGTAGTAGAACAAGCAAAAATTAACTATGGTCTAAGAAATAGAATAGTAAATGCAGATGAAGGCACTCCAAGAGGATTGTTTGTGAAAGAAAAGGGGATGACTCAGGATAAAACAAAAAAGGTAGAAAATAAAGAACTCAATAAGAAGGAACAAAGACATGTTCCCAAAAAGGAAGACAAAGAATTAAAAAACAAACATAAGCATGATGAGACTAATAAAAAGAAAAAAGAAGAAAATAAAGGAGATTCAATGGAACAAAAAAAGATGGTTAAAAATGAGAACACCTCTTCATTTGATTTCACACAAGCTTTTTCTCGGGTGAAGATGTTTGTGCCACTATTAGAAATGATGAAGATAAAAGAATATAGAGATAGTGCTATCCAATTGATATCCAATGGAACAATAAAAACACAAGTTTGGAAGATAGAAACAATAACAAACAAGGAGATATAAAAGTCCCTGAAGTATGTCTTAGTGATGCATTGATGAATCCTCCGCGGGTGGATCCATTTTTTACCACATTACTCATAAACAACAAAATGGTGAGAAATTGTATGATTGACTCAGGGGCTGCTATGAACATCATGCCAGTTGGAGTTATGAAACAACTTGGCATATGGGTGGACATTGAGGGTGGCAAGTGCTATGCCATGGATAGTAGACCTATCCCAATAGTGGGAATCATGAAGGATGTAGAAGTGAAATTGGTTGCTTATCCACAAGCAGTATATACTATTGACATAATTGTAATTGACACTCCTCATTTTGGGATGCTTTTGTCAAGACAATGGACTACAACAATTGGAGAAAATGTGCAATTTGACTTATCATATGCCACAATACTAGTAAACAGTGAAGAGGTCAAATTTAATAGAGAACCAAGAGTAAATCAGATTGTAGATTATGTTGCTCAAAATTAGTTGAATTGCTTCTATGATGTAGATCTAGGAAGTTTTAGAGTAGAACCTTCACAACCTGAATTAGTAAATACTAATCCAATTGAAAAAGATGTTTACAAAAATGAACATGGTGTATGGAGGATGTACTTTTATGAAGCATTCAACAAGGAAGGTAATGGGGCAGGAATGGTGTTTCTTTCTCCTGAAGGCACTACATTCAAATAATCAGTCTTGTTGGCGTTCGAGTGCACAAATAACATAACAGAGTATGAAGCCTTGCTAATTGGGATGAATATGGTTGTAAAACACAAAATTAAGCTATTGACAATCTTTGAGGATTCTAAATTGATCATTTCACAAGTAAGATCAAAATATGCTACAAAAAATAAGAGGCTAAAACAATACATGAATGTTGTATGGGACACCATTGAACTATTTGATGCTTTCTCTATTGAGTGGCTAGATAGATCTAAGAACTTGATGGCAAACTTTCTGGCTAATGTAGCTTTGAAAAGAGATGATAGCACTTTGGCTGGGATTTCACAGATTGAATTCAAAACAAGACCTGCCATCCCTAATAATATTTATAGTTGGCAAGTTTTCAATGATGATACTGATTTGATCAAGTTTCTACATTGCATAGATCGGTATGAAGCCCAGGAGATTGATTTTAATGCATTCGAGGAAGAAGTAGATGGAAAATAGACTGTGTTTGGAAAAGAAGTTGTGCAACTAAAAACCAACAAAATTCCTAATGGAATTGTGGTGCTGGAAAGGGTGTTTGATGGAAATGATCGTGCTCTCATGAAACAAATACCAGTAAAAAGAGAGGATGTTGAAGAAATCAACTTGGGGACTGAGCTAGCACCAAAAAGGGTATACATTGGAAAAAAGATAAGTCCAACAATCAGAAAATTGTTGATTGCACTGTTAAGGAAATACAAGCATGTTTTTGCATGGTCTTATGAGGATCTTAAAGCATATAGAGAAGATTTGTTCCAACATGAGATTCCATTAAAACCAAATGCAAAACCATTCAGGTAGAAACAAAGACCCATCAACCCAACTTTGGAGCCTAAAATGCACGAAGAGCTAATAAAGCTTAGGGAAGGGGGTATTATCAAGCCAATTAGACATTCATCTTGGGTATCTAATTTGGTGCCAATCAAAAATAAAAATGGAGATATAAGGCTTTGCGTAGACTTTCAAAACCTAAATGTATCTTCTCTCAAGCATAATTACTCGCTTCGAAATATGGAAGCTATGCTACAAAGGGTTACAGGTTGTGAGTTACTGTTCATGATGGATGGATTTTCAGGCTATAACCAAGTGAAGGTTAGATAATCAAAATAATACAAGACAACCTTCACAACACCATGCAGAACATATGTTTATGTTAGGATGCCATTTAGACTCACAAATATTGGTGCAACATTCCAAAGGGCCATGGATATTGCTTTTGATGACCTTATTAATGTGATAATGGTGGTCTATCAGGATGATTTGACTTCATATTCCAAGAAGTGTGAGGACCATGTGGCTCATCTTGAAAAAATATTTTTGAAAGCATTGGAATATGACATTTCTCTGAATCCCAAGAAGTGTCATTTTGCGGTGACGGAAGGAAAGTTTCTTGGGCATATAGTTTCCAAGGAGGGAGTAAGGATTGATATGGAGAGGGTGGAGGCCATTGAAAAAATACCTATACCCAAGACAGTTAAAGCTATTCAATCCTTTTTGGGACAAATCAATTTTATAAGGAGGTTCATAGCAAATTTTGCTGAGATAGTAAAGTCAATATCAAAAATGCTAAAAAGGGGTGCAAAAATGGACTAGATAGCCAAAGCCATAGATGCATTTATATCCATCAAAAGAACAATCAAGGAGGCCCCAGTGTTAAAGTCCCCTGATTTTATGAAACCTTTTCAAATATTTTCTTTTGCATCTTATCACACAGTTGCAACAGTAATGCTCCAAAAGAATGATGAAGGGCGTGAACAACCAATCTCTTTTTTCAGAAAATCACTTCAAAATGCAGAATTGAAATATGATATTATGGAGAAGTAGGCATATGCATTGGTGAAAGTTGTCAAGGTATTTAGACCATATATGGTAGGAGCAAAAGTAATAGCTTATGTGCTTAACGTTGTAGTAAAAGATGTATTCATACAAAATGAGACAACATGGCATAGATCCAGATGGATAAATAGAGTCCAGGAGTTTGATATCGAGTTTTAGATCACCAAGCTGGTGAGAGGACAGGGAATAGCCAAATTGATGGCTGAAACAAACATGGAAGCTGCCCAAATATACAATGTGAATGATGAAGAAAATATAGTCACTAGTATTGAGAATACACCATGGTACACTAATATTGTGTACTACCTTAAAAATTTGAAGTGTCCTAAGGGGTTTGATGATAAGAAGAAAATGACACTCAAATTAAAAGCTTCAAAATATGTATTCACGGAGGGAAACCTTTACTGGAAAAATAGAGATGGTGTCCTATTGTTGTGCTTGGATGAAAGCTAGGAAAAACATGTCCTGAAAGAGATGCATGAAGGAGTATGTGGAGGGCACTTTTCTGCAAAAACCACTGCTCATAAGATACTAAGGGTAGGGTACTATTGGCCCAAGGTTTGTAATGATGCACATGACTATACTAGAAAATGTGAAGCATGTCAGAAGTTTTCTGGGAAGCTAAAATATCAAGGAGCATTACCTTTGAGACCTATGCAGGTAGAGGCTCCATTTCACCAACGAGGAATTGAATTCATAGGGGAAATTACAGAAAAATCTAGTGGAGGACACAAATGGATATTAGTAGCCATAGATTTCTTCACAAAATGGGTGGAAGTTATACCCACCAAGCAAGCAACTAGTAAAGTTGTGACAAGTTTCTTATTGGAAAACATCATCACAAGATTTGGAGCTCCAACAAGGACTGTAACTGATAATGGAATGTGCTTTAGGTCAAATGAATTCAAGGGTTTTTTCCAATCATATGGTAGAGCAATTCCATACTCTTCGCCATACCATCCACAGGCAAATGGACAGGCTGAATCCAACAACAAAATTATTTTGAAGATCATAAGAAGAATGTTGGATAACAACAAAAAGGCCCGGGATTCTAAGTTGAGGCTTGCTTTATGGGTGGAAAAAATTATTGTGAAAAAGGCTATTAGTAAATCACCTTTTGAGCTTGTGTATGGAACTTAGGCCAAACTCCCTTTGCATAATCTAATACCAGTATGCAAGTTCATTTTGGAAGAAGATTTGGACATTCCCGAACCCATGGAGGAGAGGATGGAGGAATTAATGGATCTCAGTGAAATCATAAACCAAGCTCAACAACATAATAGGAAGAAATAATTACAAATGAAATACTTGTATGACAAGAAAGCTAAAAATAGGAAGTTTGAAATAGATGGCATAGTTCTCATGTGGAATGTCAGGAGTCAAGACAAAGGAAAGCATGGGAAATTTGAGGCCTTATGGTTACGACCCTTTGTTATTGTTGGCAAGGGAGGTGAGGATTCATACTTTCTCCAAAACATATCAGGAGAATAACAAGAATTTCCAGTACATGGGCAGTTCCTAAAACATTTCTTTTCTTGAAGAACATAGAGGATTAAGGATTGCTAGTGCATGGACAATTCTCGACAAAAATCTTAAAATAAATCATTTCCATGCATAGTAGAATAGGTGAAGGTCGGGGATTTCCAGTGCATGGAAAATTCCTGGATAACCTTCTAAAATAAATATTTTCCATGGATAGTAGTATAGGACTTCATATCATTTCCACCACTCTTGATTTTCCCTCATTTCCATTGCCATCCCATATCATAAGCCACTTGGTCTTCTCTTCCAGTGATCTGAATTATTGATATACCCACAGGGGGTATACATCCCCAGTCGGAGCCATTGTTGGGACTGTAATTTTTTTTAATAGCTTACATTCATGAACCCCACAAGGTAGCCACATTCTAAATACAGAGAGTAACACAAATTGTTGTAATCTAATCCACATACCATATTCACCAATGGTCCCATCAGGTTTGAAATTTTGACACAACAAAATCCCTCTGGTCATCATTGAGTAAGACCCTCTAAACAAACAGTTCATATCAGTGTGACTAGGTACATGTCTCTTTGATCCATAAGTCATAGCTTCTTAGTTTGAGCATTTCTTGCATATGGGAAAAAGGTCGACAATGTCACAGCGATCAAATTTTTTGGAGGATACATATTTGGGAAGACAAGGCCTGTCGTCCCGCCGATGAAATGGTTATTAGAAAGAACAATACTATCAGAGTGAAATACTCAAGTCATCCCGAGCATACATGTCATGCCGATAGACCCTCATTGGTTAGAAATCCACTTTGTCTCACTGATAAAACAAAGAGAAACACATCGGGGAGACATGTGTTATTCTAATGAGTTTTCCTTCTCCTTTTGACTTCATATGTTACATCGATGAAAGTGATTTGGGCGAGAGTCTTGCCGATTCATCCGAAGGAAGAGGGTAGTGAGAGAAACATGTTGGAGAGACTAATGACATTGGAGTAACTTTTAGATCCCTCAGCAATGCCCATTCTCATGCCGATGGTAATATGAATAGATCAAAGTTCATCAGAGTGACACTTGGCGACAACTTTGATATCTAAGTGACTTCACAAATCTCTTCCCAAAGGTGATATGGATTAAAAAACAAATGAAAAACCAACTATTCAACATTGGTAAGCAAACTATTCGATCTTCTCGACCATGAAAGATGATCTTTGTCTAATGAACATTTGGCTTGGTTCAAATACATAGATTGGCTAGAGTTTGAATAAGTCTCATTGATATAATATTTCAGTTTGATAGTGAGAAATTCAAAAAACTTGTTACACTCATGTTCAAAGCTAGACATTAATGGTCGCACGGATGTACATTGTATAGATAATTCTCTAATTGAAACAAGAATAATTAAGGAGAATTTTTAGGATTGGCAGCGAAAGGAACGAGAGAGCGGGCAAAGACCCAAAAATTCAGTGAAACCAAATTTTTTCAAGTAAGCTTGCGATTTCCTTGTGATTATATTTGTTATTCTATCACCTTGAGAAAATAAAATGGAGGGTTCAAGCTCTGGGAAATCAAAGAGTAGAAAACAATAGAGTGAAGGTAGCCAACCTAGAGGTAAAAAATAGAAAATAGAAATAGGGGATGAACCAAAAACAAATGAGAGGAGATTAAACCAGGATCTCATTGATCAATTACCTAGTTCAAGACCAAAATTCAAGCATTCTGAACAACTTAGGGCCGATGTACAAAGATTTGAAGACAAGTGTAGGCATATAGGGGATGTATATACCCCTATTCGAGGATACGAGCTATTTATGTTCCATTATCATCAAAGGGATAGGTTTGAGCCAGTATGCAATCCTTGGAACTTTAACTTGGGAAAATTCATTGTCCCTAATGTGTTTGTAAATGTGCAACTAAAAAAACTCTTGGCTACCCACTATGATCCAGACCTCAAGGCTATTTGCAATTTGCTAGGTAAACCTTTTATACATGTGTCAAAAGCTGCAATTTGTGAAGTTTTTGACCTAAATGACACATATGATGAAATTATTGTACATGGGGCTTTAGAGAAAGAGTACTAGAGGATGGATACAACCTACAGAGGGTGGAGATTACCATTGCATAGGCCCAAGAAGGATGGAAGTTTAGTTCCACTTGATGACAGTGATGGGCCTCATTTTCATGTCAACATATTTCAACCCTATTTAAAGTACACATATTTCTCAGTGTGCCAGGTGTTAGGGACTGAGGCTCCTGAGTTTATGTCAATTGTACCAATGGTGATTGTTTCCAATGGTCAGTACCATAATGCTAGGCCATTTGACTATGCTTCATATATTTTCAAAGGAATTGATTCGAGACTAATGGCAATTAAAAATAGATCCCCTACGATGCATTTCAAGCATTATTCTATTTTCATGCATATGATAATGTATTTTGGGAAAGAAATAGGGATGTGGCTAGAGGAATTAAGGATTGCACAATTTGATAAAGAGGGTAAACCACTACCAATACAATTATGGACTGCTATTTGGGATAGTAGATTTGTCAACTCCAGTTATGTTCATTTCAAGGAGCATTTTGTCAAGACATTGTACAAATTTTTCAACTATCCTTGTGATCACTCATTATCTAATGAAATTAAAAGGTTCCTTAGGTCCAAGGATTTCAATGGATCTGTAACTGTTGGTCACAATTGGGGTGATTGGTATTGTTTTGTGGATGCCACCATGATCAGAGTTTATGGTTTTGAGGATACAGCATTTATTTTTCCAAAGATAGTACCAGATAGAATTTCATACTTGGAGATTTTTATAAGAAAGGACTACTCGAGTGTCATGAATTTAGGTGTCTTTTGGAAGCAGACATTCATGCCAAGCACTTTGTGCTTCAGAGATTTCACTATATTGTCAAAAGAGGGGTATGACTTGATTTTGGATAAACTATGCATTTCAATTTGAAAAGGGCTCCACCAAGGAAAGGGTTTAACCCAGAAAGATACATTGACTTTTCCAGAAAAATGGTGAACGTGGGTGCTTATGATCATATACCTTATCCATGTGATGAAACAATCAGGAACATGGAAGAGAGGGAAGCTGAAGCAGCTATTGATGAATATAAAAAAGGGGTAGAGAAAAAGGTAAAAGAAATATAAGAAATAGAGTTATTATCCTCTAGTGATGAGTCATCTGATGATTGTAAACCCCTAAACCTGCAATTGCACAAGAAAAACCAAACAAGTCAATGTGTTAGATCAAATGCAAACAAAAATGAGGGATTCCCCATGAAATCCATTTATTAAAACTTAAACTAGGAAAATGAAGAATAAAATGTGGAAATGCATGTAAATCCTAATTAAGCAAATAAACTTATGATCCCATGGGAAAATTGGTGCCAGTTGAATGTTGAAATTGGCCCTTTCCCAACTCCTAAGTTGCAATGTTGAAGTTGTAGATTGATCAAATCTCCATGATGAGATTTGAGCATAACCTAGCTATGAAAATGATGAAATATGTGAATGATGGAATGAAGTGCACAAAATTAGCTCTCAATGTGAAGAGAGTAACTTTGCATGAAATTGTGGATGAATAATAAGGAGAGAAGCCTCCAATTTATAGATTTGAATCTAGAAGAGAAGGCAAGATTTGGGCAATGTGGGACTAACTTTCACCCAATGGTTGAATGCCACTTGTCACCATGTGAATGGTTGATGGTTGTGCACATTTTGGCCAAAGTGCCGATAAATGCAATTAGGTGGAATTTGAATTTGAAGAAATGACATGTGAGAGGGAAAAAGTAGTGAAATAAATGCCACTTGGCTCAATGCACAAGGACATGGAAGAAGAGTGAATGTCTTGTTGGATGTACAATTCCACTTGGACTTTTTGAATTCAAATTGAGGGAATATTCCCTTTTGATGCCATGTGAGGGAAAATAAAGATTTAATAAATGAATTAAATCTATTTTCACGTGCAAGCTGCATTCTCTAGAGGATTTTAGTGACAGAGATTAACTTAATCAAGTTTTGATTAATTTAATGAGAGATTAGATGATTTGACAATTTTGACTTAAATTGATGAATTGATTTAAATCAGAATTGAGAGGGAATGATTAATTAAATAAATGATTTTAATTTATTTAACTAAGTGGGAAGATGTTAAATTAAATCAAATAAGGTTTAATTAATTTAATTTAATAAGAAGACTTTTAGAGACTTTAATCAAATAAAATGATTTATTTAATTAAACACAAATGTAAGGTTAATTTAAATTAAATTGATTAATTTAATCAGAGGAGGAGAAAGACTTAATCAAATAAATAATGATTTATTAAGAGACAAAATATGATGAATTGCTGAGAGTACGATTTAGGAGGAAATGTTGTTAGTAATCAGGATCAAGTGTGCTAAACCGAAATTGTACATTTTCCATGTCTACATTTTGCCCCTCTTTGAAGCAATGTAATCGTTGCATTGATTCAAAGAATAAACTGCTGTGATCAAAATTCAAAATTTATTGATTTTTTCAGATGCTCCACTATTGCCCTAGCGGAAGGATATTGCTGGATATTGCCCCCTCGAGAGATCAGATGAAAATTTTAATTTTTTGGACGATCTCACGAAAAAAGAGGACAAGGTGCCTCACAGACCAAAAATGCCCTAGAATGCCAAAAAATGCGTTAAAAAGCCAGAAAAGAAGCAAAATGGCCCTGAGTTGGACAAAAATGGGATTGGAGGACCAAAACCCTAGTTAGACGGTCAAATTAGGTCAAAAAACCCTAATTTTGAGGATTAAATAGACCTTGAGGGGTCATTTTCAATGCATTTGCAATCTTAGCCCTTTGAAAATTTCACATTTTGAGCTTTGAGTCTTAGTCGAAATGGCGCAACGACAACTTCCCAAGCATGTGTCGGAGAGAGTATGAGTGCACCAGCGGCCAATTGGCGTAGGACCCGTGGTATGTACCCTTATCCAACTTTCAATTTTCTCGTTTTACGTGCATTAAATAGGGTAGAAATGTCTTTTAAGTTACACACCTCTATATAGCACCACTGAAAATGCTTTATCGACATCGCACGGTCCTGTATTGGACCGCATATGCAAAGTGCACCGTGCGTCTTAGTTTGGACATTAGGGTTTTGTCGATCAAAGTCCGTCACGTGTAAATATTTAACTGCATGGCGTAGTTATGAAATTAGGGTTCACCGCAAAGTTGGCCGCATATGCGAATAGCACCGCGAGAGCCACTTTGGAACTATGAAAAATGCAAACTCAACTGTGGCAGCGTAGTTTGCAAATTTCCAAATAGTGTCGTACTCGCAAACAGCATCACATTTGGTATTTTGGATGCGAAAATTAGCGCGAGATGCAAAGTTTTTATTTTTCCTTGACGTGATGGCTTCCCTTGTGCAGGAGGATCTTGATGTACTTCACTCGCGGGAGCATAGATGGCCAGTGCTCAGCAGATTATAGGGTATGCACGAGTTAGTTCAAGAGCACCTTGGTGCCCTTGGTCTTTGGTATGTTGCGTACGTCCCTCTCGTTTAGTTGCACTTAGGTATGATGATAGCTTTGTCTGGGTGGTGGCACAACGAGACTTCTTCCTTCCACCTTCCTACCGGTGAGGCTACTATTACCCTCGAGGATGTCTGGCGCATCCTCCGATTACCTATTCATGGGACCAAAGTTGTCTATGATCCAGATGCTGGTATAGATGCTTGCTATGGGGTTATGGAGCTTGAAGAGATTGAGTTTTCTAATGGGCAGATCGATTTACAGAGATACCGTGACAGTGTGCCCGTTTATAGATTGATTATTGCTGCTATAATCTCAGGCCTTGTGGTACCCGATTGGTGGGGCCGATATTTTAGTCTAGGATTGGGACTGGAATGGGATAAGATGGTTCACCATAGGGAGTGTTTTGCTTGGGGACCAATATTACTAGCGTCCCTATACAGGGATCTTCATGAGTTTTCCTACCTAGATAGCAGGTCGCTCAGGGCCGGAGTTACCTTATTACACATCTAGGGATGGGAGAGGATCCCAGTGCTTCCCCCAGATGTTACACCAATAATCCTTGAGACAGATGATCTTGTTGTTTGGTGATATGGCAGGGAAGAGATTCATTTCACCCACACTGGCACAGGTGGTCTAGCACACTGGCGAGAAGTTCTTGATGAGATGAGAGAGTCCGTTTGTAGATAGGATAGGTGGATGCAGGGCCGAGAGCACACCATGGTCAAGAGGTATCTTTCAGATAGGGTAGCTCGATAGTTTGGAGAGGTACATGACCGACCCGATGACCAGTATGTGGTGATCTTCGCCTGTACGACTAGAGAGACAGCATGGGGCCAGCCCATTGCATCAGCAGAGATAGTATCTTCCTTCCACCAGTTAGTGGCCCATCTGTGGCCATATGATCAGGGGTTGGAAGATGCAGGGGTCAATCCAACATACAAAGAATGGTTCAGGCCTCCCCTCAGACTGACAGTTCCGGGTGCAGCGATTCCACGACACAGGCCCAGAGGTAGAACAACGAGCAGAGGCAGAGGAGGAGGTGGACCTCCTCATCAGACACCTCCTAGGGATCTAGCACAACAGTTGCCTCCCCGAGTAGGGGACCATGATGGTTAGCGGAGAGTAGTCCCTCAGCAGCAGCCAGCAGCGCAGGCAGCCGTACAGCTAGATCACAGAGATGCACTGATCCAGTAGTTGTAGGGTCAGATCCAGGTTTTGATAGAAGAGCGGGATGAGCCCAGGTAGCAGGTTACAGTAGTTATAGCTGAGAGAGACCAAGCACGATCCAAGAGGAATCAGGAGATTAGTCGACGGCGACAGCTAGAGAGTGTAGCTTCCTCATCCCAGGGTCGATCAGTTGATTTACAGGCATACAGAGTGGTTGTCAGGGAGGTCGAGTATTATCGATAGCATTATAGGCAGGTAGTGCCACCAATAAACAGAGTGCCAAACTTCTCCCAGCAAACAGGGATGCAGCCGCCAGAGGATCACGGTGATAGGCAGGTGGGAGAGGGTGTGGGGCACAGCCAGCAGGGCTAGCCCTTAATCACAAATCATTTTTTTTTTTCACTTTTTGATTTGTGGGCTACATTATTGCCCCTTTTTGTACCATGTATTTTGATGTACATTTGATCCGATTTGTATCATAACAGTGTATTATTTGATGATATATATGAGATGATTCACCTTTTATGAGATGTTTTGCAAATGTATGATATGCATTATAAATTTTATGTGATATTATGAGATGTTCCTATTTCTTATGCTTGTGTGCTATGATGTATGTTTCTAATGGATGCACTTCTTTTTATATCTTTTTCATTCATTTTAATGATGATCCTATGAATGTAATGTATGGTAATGATGGTGCAAATGGATGCAAATGGTAATGGATGCTAATGATTATGCATGATGTAATGCTTTCTTAAGATGCATAAAATAACAAATTTATATTATTCCTTGTAACTTAAGATAATGATATGATGCAATATTCTTTTTATGCTAATGATCATGTGGATGCAGAGTGTATGCATTGGCGATGTTTCAATTACTGTCATGATACCATGTTAGTATGGAAAGACGATAGAAGAATTTTTAGAATCAGTGAGTTAGTTAGGATGATGATGATTTTGCTTTTTCAAGATTTGGGATTTTCAAAGGGTCAATTACATTATGTTTGATAACACACATGGGTACGACACATCAAGCTATTAAGAACCGTGATGGCGTGGTACCCAGTGTGATGGACTTTTACTTGAAAATCAGATAGGAGTATTCTTGTTCACACTTAGCATACATACTTCATTCAGGATGTAGTTCAAACATTCTAAACATCTCAAGCCAAAACACAGGAAAGCAAGCCTTCCTATGTGGTCAACAAGATATCTAAAACATCCTCTCCACAAACCAAACAAATCATATATGACTAATTTATTTTACAAGGGTATCACACAAGCATAGTAGATAAAAGAGACAACGATCTTTGCCCCATTCCTTTCTCTCTAAACTTGTTTTGTTTAGGTATCATCGAGAGGTCCTTTGAATGAGCACAAAATAAGATAAGCCAATAAAAGACCAAATAAAGCAAACCAAACAAGCTAATGTTCTTCATACCGCTAGCCAAGACTAACTACTGTGGGGTACCTGATGCTTATGTCCATCATAGGAAAGCTTCATCCTAGGACATGTTGTGATTAGGGTTTTGATGGGACTGATTTGGATGATAAGCTATTAATATTCCGACTTGATTAAATTGCTTGCTTATTGACTTAGACTTTCGAGACTCTGACAATTTGGGTGTTCACTTTTGAACCTGCTAGACTTGCTTCTGACCGACTCACCAAAGGGTGAAGGCGATGATTGATTCTATTATGAGTGATGAAAGTCGCGGGTGAAAGCGAGATGAGATGGATGCACCATTTTGGATTTTTCAAATATTTTGAAGATGTTTTACAAATGTTTTTTTGGTATTTTCAAGATTTACGGCGAAGAGACTAACCTAAAGACCTATCCTAGGGGTCTCAGGAGCTGATCAATACATTAGCCTTGCCTACGTTATACACGCAGAGACCACGTATTTCATCTGACTATAAACTTGATTCAATGATGAGATAGATGGACAAACGGATTGCCATTTTATTGCAACGGACACCTAAGGACTGACCTAAGATGTCTCGGGGGATGATCAAAGATCAACCTTACCTATGTTGAAGCTCAAAGATGACGTAGTTCAGACTAGGTGGATGACTGACAAGACTGAATGATGAAACTTTTTAAAGATTTTTCGAGATTTTTTGACATGTTTTTGGATTTTTGATGAATTTTCTGAATATTTTTGGATTTTCTGATGTCTTGGGAAAAACAAAAAAATATACACAAAACCAATCAAGTGCTAGTTTCAAGGACATGCCCCCAGCGTTAAGCGATAGACTACTTCAATAAAGGTAGGAAAAATTGACCTTAGGAATATGCCAAGTAGTACTATAGTGGAATATGATATGGGCATCAACTCAGGCTATGGTATGGATCTGAGTGGATGGGTGGATGGATAAATGGAATGTGATGGAATGAATGAGTGAGTCATGTAGATCCTGGTGGATGGGGAGCGCTTTATTTACACTTGGCGCCTGCTTGCCAGGTTTTCACCAAGGTACTTGTCCAAAGCACCACCGAAGTGGTTTTCACTAGAGGATAATTTTTTCTTTACTATTTTCAATCCTTTTTCTGATTTTTTTGGATTTTTATATATTTTGATTTTTTGGTTGTCACCAAGACGCCTATTTGTCAGGTTTTCATCAAGGTGACCATTTTTTCAGGACTTTTTCTGATTGTTTTTGTGTTTTTGGTTTTACACCTTGCAAGTTCTTAGGCATAATTTTTTTTGAGATGGGAGTTGTTCAAAGGCTCACCTTTTGGTGTTGCTAATTGATATGATCCTGATTTATAGTTGGCTATGATGACAAAAGGTCTCAGCCAGTTGGGCTCAAATTTTCCTTTGTTCTCGGGATTCGACACATTCTTTTGGTTCTCTTTCATCACAAGTTCGTTGACTTGAAAGGTGCGTTGCTTGATCTTCTTATTGTAGCTTCGTTTTAGGCGATTCCGATAGACCTTTAGGTGGTTTAGGGCATCCATGCATCATTCATCTAGTAAATCCAGCTCATTCAGTCTTGTGACCCTGTATTCCTCATCTGTGATGAGGTTTTGTAAAGATATTCTCAGGGACGGGAGCTCGATCTCAATTGGCAGTATGGCCTCTGATCCGTAGACTAGGGAAAATGGGGTGGTGCCTATTAGCATGTGGATACTAGTGCGGTAGGCCCATAAGGCAGGATTTAGCTTTAGATGTCAGTCACGACCAGAGTCATTGACTATTTTGTTAAGGATTTTTAGAATGGTTTTGTTGGTAGCTTCTGCTTGGCCATTGCCTTGTGGGTAATATGGGGTGGAAAAACGATGTTCGATTTTGAATTTTTCGACCAAGTCACGAACATTCCGATTCTTGAAAGGTGTCCCGTTATCAAAGATAATGGATTGGGGGACACCATATCAGAAAATGAGGTAGTTTAGGATGAACTTGGATATCTGCTTTTTGGTGATGTAGGTCATGGGAATTGCTTTGACCCACTTTATGAAATATTTTGTGGCAGTGACAACGAACTTATGGTTGTTGGATGAGGTGGGTGAGATTTTTCCTATGAAATCGAGCCCCCATTGTGAAAAGGGCCATGGTGTAACAATAGTGTGCAATTCTTGAGCTAGTGCATGAATAAGGTCTCCATGTTGTTGGCACTGCAAACACTTCTTCACAAATTCATGTGCTTCTCTTTCCATTGTCGGCCAGTAGTACCGATTCTCAACAATTTCTTAGCCAAGGTTATACCACTCGAGTGTGAACCGCAAGTGCCATTGTGTACCTTAGTCAAAGCAGTCAGGGCATCCTCAGGTTTTAAGCAATGTAACAGGGTTCCATCAATGCTCCTACGGAAGAGGGTTTCTCCTAGGATGACAAATCGTAAGGACATTTTGACAAAGGTTCGCTTTAGGTTCAGAGTAATGTCAGTTGAGAGGACACCTAATTTCAGATAGGTGTAGATGTCATGGTACTGAATATCACCAGGACCAACGAGTTCACATGCATATTTTGACTCCGGTACCTTGAAAGTGGGTACGAGAAGCTGCTCTACTAGAAATTCGTGTTTCGAGACATTGTGAGGGATATCTAGCAAGGATCCAATCGTTGCCATTGCATCAATCGTTTCCATTGCATCAGCTGCTCTGTTGTTTTCCCTTGGTATCTACTCAAAGGTGATATCGATAAATGATTCCTTGAGGCTTTCTACCACCTTCTTGTATGGTGTGAGTTTATCATCTTTAGTTTGGTATTCACCATTGACTTGGTTGATGATAAGCTGTGAATCTCCATAGACCTTTAATGCTATAATTCGCCACTGCGTTGCAATCTTGAGACCTATGGTTAAAGCCTCGTACTCTGTAATGTTGTTGGTATAGGGGAATGCCAACTTATAAGATCTTGGTATACAATCCCCCTGGCGGGGTGATGAAGAACACACCGGCTCCTGATCCATGTTGTGTGTGGGAACCGTCAAAGTATAGTTTTCGATGATCGGCTATACTAAGGTTAAAGATAGACTCGTTTGGAAACTTTGATATGAGTGGATTGTCCTCGTAGATGGGAGTTTCAGCCAGTTGGTCTGCAATGACTTGTCCTTTTATTGCCTTTTTCTCCACATACTCGATGTCATACTCTAACAATATCATTACCCATTTAGCCATCCTTGCTATGAGCATAGCTTTTGATAGTAGATATTTTAAGGGATCTATATTGGCAATGAGCTTAATTTTATGTGCCAGCATGTAGTGTCAAAATTTTTGTGAAGCGAACACTACTGCTAGGCAAGCTTTCTCAATGAATGTGTAATTTAACTCATGGCCAACCATTGTTCTGCTAATGTAATAGATATCCCTTTCTATTCCATTCTCGTCGTGCTGAGCCAAAAGAGCACCCAAGGCTACTGTTGTTGTCGAGATATATAAGATCAATGGTTTCCCTGCAATGGGTGGCATTAACACAGGTAGCGTAAGTAGATATTATTTGATTTTGTTGAATGCTTGTTCGCACTTGTCATCCCACTTGAATACTACCCCCTTGTGGAGTAGATGTGAATACACAATTTCTTTGTCTGCCAATTACGCTATGAATCTTCAGATTGACTAGAATCTGCCTTATAATCCTCTAAGTTTTTTCAGTGTTCTTGGTGCTTCCATATCGAGGATTGCTTTTACCTTTGTAGGATCCAATTCTATCCCTCTCGTTGACACTATGTATCCCAAAAATTTTCCTGATTGCACCCCAAAGACACATTTCTTTGGGTTGAGCTTGACCTTGTATTTTTCCAATATGTCAAAGATGTCGCTTAGGGTTGTTATGTGATTCTGCTTCTTCTTTGATTTACCCAATATGTCATCCACGTAATCTTTGACATTTTTGTGTATCGTGTCATGGAAGATTAGTGTCATGTCTCTCTGATATGCAGCCCTTGCATTCTTTAGCCCAAATGGCATAACATTCCAACAGTAGGTGCCCCAAGGACACGTAAATGATGTTTTATGCTGGTCTTCTTTTGTGATTATTATCTAGTTGTACCCCGAGAACCCATCCATCAGGGATAGCATCTCATGTATGGCTGTCATGTCCACTATCATATCAATGTTGGGTAGTGGAAAATCATCCTTAGGACATGCTTTGTTTAGGTCTCTGAAATTTGTGTAGATGCGGATGCCCCCATTTGGTTTTGAGACTGGTACAAGGTTGGATACCCATTCTGGATAGTCAATTGGGCGTATGAAGCCAACATCCAGGAGCTTCTGTAATTCTACCTTGATTAGCAAGGCTATCTGCGGGTGCATTTTTCTTAACTTTTATCTAACCGGCTTAGCTCCGGGGTACACAACCAAATGATGAACCACCACTTCAATATCCAAACCTGGCATGTCAATATAGGTCAATGCAAATTTTACCTTCCTTTCTTCCAGAAATGATGCTAGCAGTCCTTGTTCCTCTGTCAGGAGAGACTCAAAATAGAAAGCGATTTGTGGTTTTGTCTTTGTTCCCAAGTTAACAGGATTACATTGCTCTACCAGGACTCCTGATTTTTCTTGATGTACTACAGTAGGGGGGATATTGAATCCTTCATCCTCCGGCACCTCAGAAAGGTTTTCACCATTGGATGCATCCTTTATTTTTACTGTTCTGTGATTAGAGAGTGCCATAGTGTGGTTTTCACTCAATAACTCCAAGCTTATTCTCATTATATTTCTTTTGCGACTGAAGAACTCAATCATCTCCCCGTAATATGTTTGGGTGTCTAAAGTGATATCAAAACCTGCCTTGTGATACCCACATGGAACTATATCCCTTAGTCCCATAAATTCCGAAAGAGCCTCATCATTTTCGAATGTCTAGAATTGGCGGTCCTTGTTGGTCATGATCGATGAGTTGAGGGTATACTAAGGTGATTTTATGGGTTGATTGGTTTGACTCAGTGGGTGAGGCACTAATAATTAGTAGGGTGGAATCCTCAAAGAGCATGGGAAGGCCTGCTATGGTATCATCATCGTCACTACTGTTGCAAACATTACTTACATCAAAAGTGAAATTGTCAAGGGGGATACCTAGGCATACGGGTGGTCTAAGGGTAGTTGTCGACAATTGAGGAGAGTTCTTGATTGCCCTACTAGGAGTACCTCTACCACGTACGGCTATACTTAGGGGAGTGCGTCCGAGGCTAAGATTCTGCATTCTTCTTTCTGCAATGATGGGCTCCAAGCGTCCATCACTGTTCCTTCTTAGGCTTTCATTTCTATTGTAGCTCATGCCAAGGATTATTTGTAGCCCTATGTTGGCTTCATCCATAGGTAATGTGGGTGTGGGTTCTGCATCACGGTATATTATGCTTGAAATATCCTCCTCACCAACACTTTTCTGACTTAGGTCTCCCCAATGGCAAAATCCAGAGGGGTATTCCCTAAGGGTGTGGATGGGTGTTTCAATTGGTCGAGGTTGTCCATGTGACCTAGGAGATTGTGGTATCTCTCCTACAACAAATTCACTTTTCTTCATTCTATAGTCTCCACATCCATTGTCCTGGATCATGTTTTTGATGTCAGATATATCAGGGATGGTGGGTGTCTCTATCGCAGAAGTGGAGGCGAGGTTAGCTGGGTTGATGTATGAAGTGGATGGGCCTTCATCATTTTCGGTACTTGGGGGATTTTATAAAACTTGGCTTCCGAGTTTTTGTAGTAGGCAAATGGTTCAGGATCCCCATGTATAGTGACCTCCTCATTTTGGTATAAGAACTTTATGCATTGATGGTATGTTGAGGCCACTGCTTTCATTTCGTGGATCCATGGACGTCCAAGGAGGATGTTATATGGTAAGTCGAGGTAAAGGACCTGACAAGTAGTCTCCATGGTTGCTAGTCCCACTTGGATTAGGATTTTAATAGTGCCCTGAGACACTCTTTCTTGACCATCATATGCCCTTATTGTGATGCTTTTGTTTTTGTTAATGGAATCATCAGCGAATCCCAAATTCTTTATAAGTTTGAGAGAGAAAATATTAAGGCCTGCACCTCCAACCATCGGGACCCTTTTAACTTTCTTTTTATGGACCAACACTTGTAGGTGAAGTGCGCGGTTATGAGATGGCTGCGGGGGAAGTCTTGATTAGAGAATGTTAGGAGATTCTGGGTGACGATATTTCCAACCATAGCTTGAAACGGTGGACTTGATGGATTCCCCAAGAGCTGTGAACTTTCGCTTGGGGGGATATTTGCCTCGGGGAGGTGGTCCTCCTTGATTACCCAAGTTATTGATTTGGTTCATGGGAAGTGGTTTTTGTTGTGCTACTATTGCATTAGTCTGCACATTATTGTGATTATGATTTTGTGGTTGGTGATGAGTTTTGATGTTTGGCTTGGGAGCGTTTATGATCACTTTAGCATTGACCACACTGTCGTTTGTGATGTTTTTGTTCCTCGACCATGTTCGAGGTTTATCATTATAATTGTTGGATGAGTGGTTATCTTGTGGTGGATTAAATGTTGATGCGCCTCCCCGCGCAATAAAGGGCTCTTTCGATGTTGAGCGCCTTTGGGATCAATTGGTCGTAAGATGTGATGCATTGCATTTTTAAGTAGAACGCCAATTTTTCATCCAGATTGGATATGATCGTGCAAACTTGTTATTCTTCTGGCATGGTCCACTTGCTCTGATTGGCCTTGGATCGCCATCTTTGCAAGAAGGATGTGAATAGCTCTCCTTTCCCTTGTTTGAGCGTTGATAGTTCTTTGAAACTAACGTCTGCACCCATGTTGAAAGCATAATTTTTAAGGAATGCTTCCATAATTTCCTCGAATGTTTTAATGCCTGTGGATAGATGAGAAAACCATTCCATGGTTGAACTAGTCAGACTTCAGGGGAAGAGTCGCATTAGATATGTGTCATCATATGCAGCCTCCATGTAATGCACCTGAAATTACCTGATGTGGTTTTCAGGGTTACCCGTTCCACTATATTTGTCGAATTTGGGGATCTCAAATCCCTTTGGGAATGGTACCATTGTGAGACTTCTTTCAAGTGGATAAGGGCACAAGTTGCCTGATTTTCTGCTTGTTTTTCCTTCTTGGAGGTCCAACACCTGTTGCGAGAGCAGTTTGATTTGCGTTGCGACATCGTTGTGCATATCGGGCAGTGGGATGAATGTGTTTTGAGGTGTTTGGGGTGTTTGATTGATGGGAGGGGTACTGGTGGGAGTTTTTTGCAAGCTTTGTTGTGCATTCAAGGCCTACTGGTATGCCTGCATTTGCATCTTGATGTTGTTCCACCAATGCTTGTTGTTGGTCCATTTGTTGTTGTTCCCATAAAACCTGTTGTTGGTGAAGTTGTTATTGTACCAACAAAGCTTATTGTTGGTTGAGCTATTGTTGTGCTAATAAAGCTTTTTGTTTAGCTTGTTGTTGTGCCTGAAAGTCTTCCAGGGATTGTTGGTATGCTTGTTGATGGACCACTTGCAGTTGTGCTCAGTATTGTGCTTGCACCTGTTGCTAGGCTTGAGCTTGAGCTTGCACTTGTTGGGCTTCTTACGCGTCCTGTGCGACTTGTTGGGCTTGTGCAGCTTGTTGGGCAGCTAGTTGCGCTTGTGCTTACTGAGCAGCCTACTGTGCAATGTGTTGTTTTTGTTTAAGTACCCTTTGTTGATTGGCTTTCTGGATGGTTTGGATCAGGGTGGTGAATGAATTCACCATGTTAGCTTTTGGTGGGATTGGTGGTGGAATGGGAATGGTGCTAACTGTTGTGACAGGTGAAAGGGTTGTGTTGATGGTTGGGATTTGGGTTGATGGAGGTGTGGTTGAGATGCTCAGTCCTTGAGAAGGTATATTTTGAGAGATTTGAGTATCGACTGATGTATTGACTATGGTGGCTTGAATGGTTGCCACTTGTTGTTGTGATGTTGCCGATAAAAAGAGAGGATTCGATGTGATGCTCAGATTGCCTGAATTTGAGAAACTGATGATGGGTAGGCAGGAAGACCCAATCCAAGAGGTGATGTGGATGTGAATGAAAATGGAGGAAGAGATGATATGCTACCCTAGAAGGAAAATGGGTCGGCGACTTCTATTGTCCCAAACAAACCACCTTCTCCTTGCAGTAGAAAGTTTGTATGTTTGACTGATAGGCTGGTGTAGCATGAAATGAGGATGAATCGATGGGATTATGGAAGGTGAGTGGGATGTATGGGTGTGATGGATTCACCGGGACAAAGTTATCCGGTGTGGTGTTGACAGCTACCTCTTTATTGTTTACAAGGCGATGCTTTTGTAACTCACGAAACATTGCACTTCCTTTGTTTACAATTGGTGAGGTTGGTGTGATTGCCAATGTGGTTTCAGACATTTCTTGACTGATATTTGGAGTTGAAATTGGGGATGCATTTGTAAGAGGCATGTCCATACTAGTGCCTACATCAAGGTTAGAAGGGAACAAGACCCCTCCTTCTGTTAAAGTGCGCAAGTATTTAAACATGGCACTGACAATTTTATGATTCTCTGGATTTTGAACCATTTCTACCATTTCTGATTGTGTCATCCCCAAGTCCTCGTTTGTGATGTCCTCTTCATAGCTTTCCTCTCGAGGATTTTGTGATGGTAGAGAAGAGCTACTTGGGGGATTGCTTGATCCTGCAAGGTTTACTTCGGTGGTTACTTGACCCAAGTCACTGGAAGTTGATATTTCGTTGATGTTTTCCATGTTCTTCTTGTATTGTGATCTTGTTTGGACCATAAAAATAGGGATCATTTGATCTTAATCTTTAGGCCCAAAAGAGAAGAACTAGGGAAGGCAACGGATCAAAGGGGGTGGTGATGATGATGAGGTAAATGCATGAAGTGAATGAGTGAAACTTTTGAATAAATTTTTAGGGGTTCTAGTAAACCTTTAGGGCTTGGATTGATTGTGATAGTTTGACTAGGTGTATTAAGTCAAACAAGACTGTGGTGAAGTTGTAAACTCTAGGAAGTTGTGTTATCCTAGAGAAAACTTACACAAGAGAATAGATTGGCTAGGTGTGTTAAGCCAACCAAGGTGATCATGAACTAGTAAACCTTAGGAACTTGCGTTATCCTAGAGGCAAATTTGTTCGAGAGATTTGACTATTTGGATAGGTGTGTTAAGCCAAGATAGAGTGATGTTGATTTAGCCTTTAAGTTTAGCATTAATGATTTTTCTAAAGTTCTCAAAAAGTTTGTTGATGGGATGAAATTTGATTGATGGAGAGACAAATGAAAATGACGACTTTGATCTTAGACCTTGACCTAGACACGACTCCTTTTACAAAACCTCGGTGTTGAAGAACATGCTATACTTCCTATGTGAGGAAAGCAAATCTTTCAAAAATCTCAAGATTCTGTCGATAATAGAATGCATACAAAGTTGGTTTGTTTCTTGAAGCCTTCTTATAGAATTTGTACACTAGTCTTTCTCTGAATTCAAGGAGCATTTTAAGACATTGTTCGCTAGCTTTTAGACTAATCCTTTTGAATCTTGGTTTTGGGATTTTGACCTTTCGGGAAATTATTTGAAACAACACATGTGAGGTCCAATTTGTCTTTTATCTTACCTTAGTGAATTATTTTTACCAAAAGCACTTGCTTGATTATGTTTCAAACTGTACATGTCTAATGTCCCACTTTCTTTTCATCCCACAAAGTCCATTATGTGGAAATCAAGGAAATTAGGGCAAAAGTTTCCTTGGTTTAACCTTAGTGAAAACAAATGATGATAAAATACAAGCACTTAGAAACCTCTAAGGATATGATCCCTAGGGAAAGCAAGAGTAATTAAATTTGTCAAAGGATATTTGTTTCCTCCAAGGGGTTTGAAATCTGGATCGGTTTGTGAATGTTGTTTTTCAATTTTTTTGAGGACCAAGCAATGTATTTTTCATTTTCAAGCACATGTACAACCCTAGGATGATGAGATAATATTTTGTTGTGTTCCCACTTGGACGAATTCAATTGCGCATATTCTGTGTGGATGACTAGATGCTTGACCACACTGGCTCCCCTCCACGACACACACTTCTCGAGTTAGCCAAGCATCAGTACCCATGAATCTCCTATGGCATACATTTCATCTCTACAACAAAACCACATGTATAACGTGGGGCGGCTTCAAAAGACATGACCTTTTGCACCAACAAAATAGATAAGGATTTGGCTTTCTAAAAAAGGGTTTTAATTCGGTCTTTCCATTCGTGGAGGCTGACCCATGCGACGAGAGACCATTGTTGCCCTTCTCGTCAGAGCCAACCGCGTGATACTAGCTTTCATTTGAGTACCCACTTTTATATTCCAGCTGAAAATACACTTGTCCTTAGTGTGTTACCGGTTGGGTCGTTCCCTTGGGTGAGTACTTTTTCCCACAAGGCAGGCCCAGTAAGCTAAAAAAAAAATGAGTAAACATATTTGTAGTTCGATCAACCTTTGTTTAGAAACAAAGGGAGAACACATGCAATAAGCCTACTCACACTCGCAAGATGTTTTGTTCAATTTTAAACCCAAAAAATGAAGTGTGGAGGTAATACTTTTAACAACTTAATATCATAAAAAGACTTTTGATTCTCAAGATCGTCGTGAGGCGCGAGAGAAGCGCATATGCCTTTTAAATGATATTACTTTGGGAAAAGGATTATAAAACATCAAAAACACATGTTTATTTTACCCTCAAAACAAGAAATGAGTTCTTTTTAAAGCACCAACTTTGAAGTGTGAGAGTTTGCCTTGTTCAATTTTTAAACCTTTAAACAAAATCTAGTAGATTGTTTCTAGGTTCTTTTTAGCCTTTTGCAAACTTTGAAAGAGAAATTTGTTTATTCTTTTTAAAAACCCAAAAGAAAATTAGTATTTCTAAGGCATGAAAGTAAACAAATTCCTCTTAAAAACATAATTTAAAATCCTTTAAGAACTGTTTGACAACACTTTGGTGTTTAAAAACACTTTGTGCATAATGAACATCATGCCATGATGAACCTCCTATGTTGCTTTTCTCGTTGTCCCAACCTGCAAAATGACAGAAATTAGAGAGCACAAAAAACAACAAATAGGTCAATAGTTAAAAAATCCAACAATCAATAAAGCACATGTTAAAATTTAAAATCAGATTGTTTTCTGCGGCAGAGTTAGCGGGTGTGGTGCAGTTTGGAATAGAGGCGGCACTATATAGTGTCACGCATTTGACTAGGTGCGAAGCTCTGCAAAAATAGAGATCGCGGGTGTGGCGCAGTTTGGAACTGAAATACGTAGCAAAATTTCACAAATTTCAAAAAAATTAGGCGGGACCGCGGGTGCGGCGTTGTTTGGAGAATGATACGGTGCGATATGGCGTCGCGCCTACAAATGCATCACAATATAGAGTTGCGAGACCGGGTGCGGTGGAGTTTGTGACTGTCAATCCATGACCAAGTTTGCAATTTTTAAAAATCAAACGCGGGAATAGGTGCAGCAAAGTTTGGAAAAGATACAACGCAATATAGCGTTGCGCCTGCAAATGCGACGCAATATAGAGTTGCAGACCTGTAACCTGCAAAACAGAACGTGAAAAACCACAGATTTTTTTGAAAACCGTGATAAAAAATGCTCAAACCCTCCTTCTAGCACCAAAATGTGAACCCCTAAACCTGCAATTGCACAAGAACAAACAAACAAGTCAATGTGTTAGATCAAATGCAAACAAAAATGAGGGATTCCCCATGAAATCCATCTATTAAAACTTAAACTAGGAAAATGAAGAATAAAATGTGGAAATGCATGTAAATCCTAATTAAACAAATAAACTTATGATTCCATGGGGGAATTGGTGTCAATTGAATGTTGAAATTGGCCCTTTCCCAACTCCTAAGTTGCAATGTTGAAGTTGTAGATTGATCAAATCTCCATGATGAGATTTGAGCATAACCTAGCTATGAAAATGATGAAATATGTGAATGATGGAATGAAGTGCACAAAATTAGCTTTCAATGTGAAGAGAGTAACTTTGCATGAAATTGTGGATGAATAATGAGGAGAGAAGCCTCCAATTTATAGATTTGAATTTGGAAGAGAAGGCGAGATTTGGGCAATGTGGGACTAACTTTCACCCAATGGTTGAATGCCACTTGTCACCATGTGAATGGTTGATGGTTGTGCACATTTTGGCCAAAGTGCCGATAAATGCAATTAGGTGGAATTTGAATTTGAAGAAATGACATGTGAGAGGGAAAAAGTAGTGAAATAAATGCCACTTGGCTCAATGCACAAGGACATGGAAGAAGAGTGAATGTCTTGTTGGATGTACAATTCCACTTGGACTTTTTGAATTCAAATTGAGGGAATATTCCCTTTTGATGCCATGTGAGGGAAAATAAAGATTTAATAAATGAATTAAATCTATTTTCACGTGCAAGCTGCATTCTCTAGAGGATTTTAGTGAGAGAGATTAACTTAATTAAGATTTGATTAATTTAATGAGAGATTAGATGATTTGACAATTTTGACTTAAATTGATGAATTGATTTAAATTAGAATTGAGAGAAAATGATTATATAATAAATGATTATGATTTATTTAACTAAGTGGGAAGATGTTAAATTAAATCAAATAAGGTTTAATTTATTTTATTTAATAAGAGGACTTTTAGAGACTTTAATCAAATAAAATGATTTATTTAATTAAAGAGAGATGTAAGGTTAATTTAAATTAAATTGATTAATTTAATCAGAGGAGGAGAAAGACTTAATCAAAGAAATAAAGATTTATTAAGAGACAAAATATAATGAACTGCTGAGAGTATGATTTAGGAGGAAATGTTGTTAGTAATCAGGATCAAGTGTGTCAAACCGAAATTGTACATTTTCCATGTCTACAATGATAAAGAATCTCGGGGCCCAGCTGATAAAATTTCCAAATTGAGAATTGAGGATTATAAGTCTCCCCTTAGAGAGCAAGAAATGGAAGAGGACTCTAATACAAACATGAGAAAGTTGGCCTATAGATCCTTTTTTGTTGATGATGAGTTTATAAATTCCCAAGAATTTAGATCCTTGTATAAACAAAAAGGGAAATCAATAAGAGAATTTGTTGCAAACATAACACCAAGCAATGTGGATCAATTGTTGAATACTTTGAAGTTGAGTGTAGAAAATGAGATGAAGAACATGACTCTAGAATGAGGAGGGAAATTATTGGAGGAGTCAGGTGTAATTATTTTCCCAGGTTTGGACTTGAATTATGCTCTTATTTTTGACAACTTCTTGCAAGATAACAGTGCCACACATAAGCTTAGTCCTGAAGGAGTTATAGAGGTGTACACACGATCAAAGTATAATCTTGATGAAGGTTCCCTCATGATCTGGGCCTTGTATCCTCCGCAAAAAAAGTATGCAATCATTGACATAGAAAAATCATTTGGCCATGTCACGACTTTACAAGTTGGAGAGGCTGATCCTCTTGCCACAACCGAGATTGGCATCAATGTTGCTAAGTTAAACAAAGCTCAGATCTAGATGTTGATTAAAGAAAATGACATGTACAAAATGAATAATGAGAGGATACTCAAAGAGAATGATTTCTTGAAGGATATGGTCAAAAATACATCGAAGGAATATACTAAGCTATTAACTCAAGGGGAGAGTTTATAATTAAAGGATAAAGGTGAAGGATCATATGTACAGGATCAAGAAAACAAAGTCAGATTTGATACAATCTCAGCAGCATTTCAGAAAAGACATGCAAATCTAATGATTTGGATGAATAAGCTGAGGTCAATTTTTTGGTGTTTTTTCCAGTTCACCTTAAGAGAGCTCTAGAAGGTAGCCATCCTTCATTTTCAACCATCTTATAGATGAATGGCCAACTCGACAGGTGAAGGGTTTTAAACCTTTGACCCCTACACTTTAGGCTCTATGGGAACAGGGAGGGTACTTCCTAGTGAAGTTCACATGGATTTAACCAAATGAGTGATCATCCTGCATATATATGTTCCCCTTCACCCAAATAGATATTATTTAGCAAAATTTTGGCCGGATTTCACACAAATAATCTTCCATTTGTTGGGAACAGGGTTTCATTCTAGATTTGCATCTTGGAATAAGAGAAGTCTGATTTAATTTTATCACCATTATGAGTCCTTGACAAGGTATATTGGGCACTTCACTAAATTATAGGGACGCACATAAGATAAACCAGTGCCTCATCCATTGGGAATGGGGTTGAACACATGATAGTCGGTAATGCATAAATCATTAAATCAATGGCTTACTCTCATAATGCCTTACATCATGAAAATTCATAGTTACTAAGACACAACTTCTTATCAGAATCCTGGGTAGTTGCTTACAAACCTATGAATCTCTTCAAGTATTTTAATTAACCCTTAGGCTAAAACAAGAAAATAATCATTCATTCAATTAAATATTGAAAGACAAATGATAAAACACTTGGTTTCTCATTTATAATATTGTAATAACTACATATAGGAGAGCAATATCTCGGTTTTCAAATAACATCACAATATCACCGATTCATACAAAATTATCTAAGATTATCATGCACAGGATTCAAACCCAAGACAACACGCTAATTTACCCTACATACATTATGTATTACATCCATGTTCATCCTATGCCTAAGCCATTTTTTAGACTCAAAAGAAGACCCCCTGAAATGAACCCTGAAACCCCTTTTATGGATTAAGGGAGCAACAAGCAAAGGGTTCATTTTAGTTAAATTTATGATAATTTCGAGGACATTTCAGCTCATGGGGTTTTGTTCCCGAATAGTTATCTTTTAGTTGCATACCATGGGAAAGCAAAAACAAAAAGAAGTGCCAAGCCATTAGCCGAAGGTGCCACACAAGCCTTCCAAAAGGCATCACCATCATAGTCTGCACTTTGCCAAAAAATAGTAAAATTCACCATCATGCCTAACAACAAAAAACCCCTCGAAATACCCATGTCAGGAACCACATCACCACACCTAGGACCCAATTACTACCAATCAAAGCACATGGGTATCACCCAGCCTTGTTACTGGCTGAACTGACACCCTCACTCGGCCTCCTCACAGAGAGTGGAGTTACAACTATCACTTCATCGTTTGAATCAATGTAAGGCACAAGGGCAACAGGGAAATGGCCACTACTAAGGCCAACCCCCTCAATCTCCTTCAAAGAGATGTCACTAATCAATATCGAGGAACTGGATTTATCAAGACAAACCCCAAGGCTTGTCATTGTTCCCATTAATTCATTCGCAAACTCATCGGTTTCCTTTTTTCAGACTTGCCTTATTCCTCTAAGCAAGCTCTAGGTCAGAGATTATCAGCTTCTTGGATAGTAGCAGCTCTCCTGATCTACTTATGAGCACTCCTCTTAGCTCTTAGAATGATCGGTGCCTCCTCGACCACAATCGCTTTCTCAGGTTCACAAGTTAATGGCTCTTGCGAGCTCAAATGTTGCAAACTACGTACTGGTGTGGAAGAAAAGGTCGATTGACTCATTGTGTTAGCAACATAGACTAGATAAGTGCGAGAGAATTGTAACCTTCACCTGGAAACCCCCAAGTAGAAGCAACGCGAGCTACACCAACACCATACACAAAAGAGTTTGTCGAAGCACAGCATGAAAAGCATATTTTTCAAGGTGCCAGCCAACCACCTCAATGAGAATTCACCAAGCAACGACAATTACTACTCAACACCTGTGATAATTAGCCACAAGCTCAATCAATGAGGATCATTAAGGATCACCACTTGCTTTACTAGTCGTACTTTAGAAACAATGAAGAACTACTTTAAAACCACCATGTACCCAACCACATCCCAATGCCATTAATCCTTGGCACGCACACCGTTGATCCTAAAACTGCGAGCAAATCCCAACCACAAATTGAGAAGATCATCCATCGGTAGTTCATCATTCCCATATGTATTTCATCTAGCGATGGCTAAGAAGCCAACGATGAAACATCAATCATGGATCTTAATCGTGCAAGAATCCTAACTATTGGCATTTGATTGCATCGTTGATTGCATGTCGACAACCACCCGTGTTATCCTAACCAGCGATAGGACGAGCACACGCGATGGAGAAAATTAACCCATCGACAGTAGCAAGTTCCACCCTAAGCGACAAAGGACAACACGTGAAAATGGAGGAACCAGTGATGCAAACCATAAATACCCCCTTAGGAGCCAAATTGTAATCCATCGACCATCATGTGTTAGCCCTCGGTAGACCAACCTCAACCAGTGAAATGTTGCACCTTAGCGATGGAACATGACCAAGCCATCGATGATCATGTGTTCAACAATATCCTGCACAAGACAAGCAACGATAGTTAAGAAGGTAGCGATGGTCAAAATGTTGACCGCATTGCTCATCAAGTGCTACTTCCTCATGGACATAAATGAACATGCCGAGGCATACAAGTGAATGATACAAAAGAGGAAGGGCATCACTTATCGTGGGTTACTTGACATAACACGAGAATGGACAAGCGATGGGCGATGCAAAACTCAAAACTCGACTTAAGGCGAAATTAACAGCACGTGCTCCAAAGGTTGCTTTAAGAAGGATGACCTAGTCATGATGGGTAAGACAACAAAGGGGCTCGTAAACCACAAGGCAAAAGGCCATGAAGGATTAATGAAAAAACCGGGAACCAACATAACCGGTCAGCTTGAAAATAAAAAGTCGGAAGATCACAAGGAGATGGACATGAAAATTTCATAAAACCAAGACCCTAGGGTAATGACCATCAAGGTTTAACCTTATAATTCGGTGGAACCAAGAAGATTTTAAGGGTTCCACCAGTGGCTTCGACTAGGGATGTATGCCTCTTGTAGGCATAGCAAGATCACAAAATCTCGGGTAGAAGTAGACCACTTGAAAACACATAATTAGATCCCGAGTATGCCTTCGACTCTCATTTCTTCGGTATGGTTTGATGGTCCCTAGCCACCAAACAGAAAAAGGACACTCAATTCTTACCTCTGTCAAAGACCTTATCCTGTTGTTCTTGCGATGGGCACACCCATAGGTCAAGTGTGCCAAGGTAATTTAAATTACCCCAAATAGTATTTCCATTCCTGCCCTGTATACTATTTTCAATTTTGCCAGCCTGAAGGGCCCAAATCTCATTTGATTGAGACAACAAGATAAAAAATTCATCATCTATCTGGTGGTGATCTAGGACATCATATTGGCATCCTTCATACATGCCTTGTTGCATACTGGAATCACCTTTTGTGACATAAAAAATAAATGACTCATTGTTAATGATATCCCTTTTATAATCAGAGTGAATATTATCATTGTCTAGCGAGAAAAAACTGTAATAAGGTCTAGAAGATGAGGAGAATCGGAAAAATATTCAAGCACACAGTCATACTGGCCAACATAATGCACCAGATCAGGTACATACACATCAGACCTTAGCCTATCATAACAAACATATATAGAGTCCCCTTGGGTAATCTCACTAATAGTGGCATTATTTTTAGCATTACAAGACTTAACATTCCTGTCCTCTGTCCATTCACTGCTGGTGTCAATATCAGTACCTTGATCATTACACCCATCTGACACTTGGAGGGCAAACTGATCCAAGTCAGCAGTCGTGACAGTAAAATGTTAGTTATTTATGTTACCTTGGTTTTCACCCTTGGTCATCTGAATCATGCCATCTTTAATATATTTGCAAGGCATATATGCTATGAAATCATCAAAGCTTTCCACAAATAGTGGGTTATTTCTACACCAATAAGAATTATCTTTTGTCTTATCATTTATTGGCGAATGCTCATCATACAGGGGTTATACCACCCTCTTATTGCATTTAAATTCATCCCTGTTATTTGGGCATGTGGGTCATAATCTCCCACACCTTCAAAGTCTTCATTGAAATCATCTTCATCACTTATACTCAGAATTATGGATCCACATTCTAAAAATTTGTCACATGAGGAGAAAACTTTACCCTCAGCCACTTGAATCCCATCATGATTATCAATATATCCCCTGTTTGAGGCCACTGACTCCATCTCCACTTCATAAGATAACCTGTATCTAATGGAACAATGATCTGAATCCCACTCATCACCAGATGAACCACTGGTTTGTGTGTCATAGTCTTCAATCAAATCAAAATATGACACCTTCCCCTGCTTCTACTCATCTCTTGCAATATCCCAAAGGTGGAAATCAAGCATTACTTCATCACTCTGGTATGGTGTCTCAACAACTACATCACTCACCAAACAAACAACAGCATTAACCCATTACTCATGTTCAGATGCATCATCTTGTCCTAACAACAAAGATTATTGGTCCTCTTGGTAATAGGCTTCATTAATGTCATTTTGATGTGACACCTACCAAGTAGGTTCACACTGAATTTTCTCAATGATCCTGATCCAATCAGTGACTTGGCTCAACACATGGGGCTTTACCTCTTCTGGAAAATCACTCAATCCAAGTTGATATAATTCACAAAACACATCAATGCATGTCAAATCACCGGGCCTAAAATTTTTCAAGTATACCAAGCAAAGCACCAGTGAATCTAGAGAAGAGATGGTCAAGGGATTCCCCCTCATGCTTTTGCATGTCACACAACCTCCAAACTATAGATGCTCGATCATCTCTGTCATGAGCAGGTACACAATCCCTTTCAGCCACAATATAACCTTCCAGTGGTGTTATTGATGGGTTAGAAACAACAAGGATCCCATACCCCTGTTCTAAATCACTATTGACTGACTCATCTACCATGGAAGCATCATAGGGGGTGCTTAAATTCTCATCATAAATATTAAAATCTCTCCTCATCATTGAGTATTTTAAATTGTTTTCAATGTCTATGGCTATGTGATATGCTTGTTGTAATGTTGTAGGTTCCTTATCTCTCAACAAGTAACTCATCTTTTTTTTATCAAATTATCCGAAGTATACAACCAAACACTCAGAATCATTTGGTCTGATATGTGCTGTGATTTCCCTTATCATCTTTGAAAACTGGAGATTAAATGAAGGGACCAACTCATTTTCATCCTTCTACATACCCATAAATCTCTGCCTAACTAGGACCAGATCAATCCTTTCTCCAAACTGTTCCATGAACACCAATTTGAATTCTCTCCATGAGTGTATAGAAGACATACGCAAATAAGATAGCCAGTTTGTAGTGTCTCCTTGTAAGGATTGGACAAAAAATTTCATAATTGCATCTTCAAAGGTCACCTCATAGTCTCCCATCACATCAACAAAGTCCTGTAGATGTTGATTTGTTGACTCAGTCTGCTTACCTTTAAATATTGGTATCTTATCCCTGATCTTGTATGGTACAACATATGGGTACCCACAAATGTTACTGAAATTTGAGGAATTTTACCTTTCACTATTGAAACCTCCCTGATGTGACAAGGTGGGCCCATTGTTTACAACCCTGCCAAGAAACATGTCCTGGCTAGACATCCTGTTGTTCCTAGCAAGATTTGCTACATTCACTACCAGAGACACTCAAAATCCTCTTACTAAAAATAAAATCTCAAGCTCCTCTCATAATAAATTCCAAATTATATTTGCTTAAGATAAGGATTTACATGTTCCCTTTATTCATACAATTCCATAACCCTCACTTAGAAACATGCAAAATTCAACTACCCTTTCCCTTAATTTGTGCCCATTCACTTAGTGGGAAATCATTTACACTTTTGAAATAAAAGAATTCTCATAATCTATTTTCATAGCAATATGAAAATACTTGGCCTTCCTACAACATCCACTTAGCTTTCTTTTTAGCACATGGATCTGGATTTTCAGCATAGCTTTTGTCATGTTCTTTAGTCAGAGTCACCATCTCCCATTGAGAGGAATTAAATGAAATGAAAATTTCAATTTACATCAACACGTTCTGGGTCTAACTCCTCAACGAAGTCACTTCCAGATCCTTTTGAGTTACGTTGCAGTCCATTCTTCGACCAGGGTGAAGAGTTCTTTAAGATATGAACAAATTGTCCATACCATTTACACCATTTGACTTTGTGATTCAAAGATCTACATCTGGAGAGTGGAATTGTTCCCCAGCAAAGTCGCCAATCATGTTGGTGTTTTTTTCCAGTACACCTTAAGAGAGCTCTAGAAGGTAGCCATCCTTCATTATCAAGCGTCTTACAGATGAATGGCCAACTCGACAGGTGAAGGGTTTTAAACCTTTGACCCCTACACTTTAGGCTCTACGAGACCAGGGAAGGTACTTCCCAGTGAAGTTCACATGGATTCAACTAAATGAGTGAACATCTTGCACAAATATGTTACCCTTCACCCAAATAGATATTATTTAACAAAAGTTTGGTCAACTTTCACACAAATAATCTTCCATTTGGTGGGAACATGGTTTCATTCTAGACTTGCATCTTGGAATAAGAGAAGTTTGATTTAATTTTATCACCATTATGAGTCCTTGACAAGGTATATTGGGTGCTTCACTAAATTGCAGGGACGCACATAAGATAAACCGGTGCCTCATCCATTGGGGACAGGGTTGAACACATGACAGTCGGTAATGCATAAATCATGAAATCAATGGCTTACTCTCATAATGCCTTACATCATGAAAATTCACAGTTACTAAGACACAACTTCTTATCAGAGTCTTGGGTAGTTACTTACAAACCTACAAATCTCTTCAAGTATTTTAATTAACCCCTTAGGCTAAAACAAGAATAAAATCATACATTCAATTAAACATTGAAAGACAAATGATAAAACACTTGGTTTCTCATTTATAATATTGTAATAACTACATATAGGAGAGCAATATCTCTATTTTCAAATAACATCACAATATCACCAATTCATACAACATTATCTAAGATTATCATGCACAAGATTCAAACCCAAGACAATACGTTAATTTTCCCTACATACATTATGTATTACATCCATGTTAAGCCTATACATAAGCCATTTTTTAGACTCAAAAGAAGACCCCCTGAAATGAACCTTGAAACCCCTTTTATAGATTAAGGGAACAACAAGCAAAGGGTTCGTTTCAGTTACATTTACGATAATTTTGAGAACATTTCGCCTTGTGGGCTTTTGTTCTCGAACATTTATCTTTTAGTTGCATACCACAGGAAAGAAAAAACAAAAAGAAGCGCCAAGCCATTAGCCAGAGGTGCCACACAAGCCTTGCAAAAGGCGTTGCCATCGTAGTCCGCACTTTGCCAAAAAATAGTAAAAGTCAGCATCACGCCTAACAGCAAAAAACCCCTCATAATACCCATGTCAGGAACCGCATCACTAGACCTAGGACCCAATCATTACCAATCAAATCACATGGGTATCACCCAACCTTATTACTGGCTGAACGAACACCCTCACTTGACCTCCTCACAGAGAGTGGAGTTGCAACTACCACTTCATTGTCTGAATCAGTGTAAGGCACAAGGGCAACAGGGCAATGGCCACTACTAAGGCGAGCCCCCTCAATCTCCTTCAAAGAGCTGTAACTAATCAATATTGGGGAACTTGGTTTATCAGGACAAACCCCAAGGCCTGTCGTTGTTCCCATTAATTCATTCGCAAACTCATCAGGTTTCCTTTTTTCAGACTTGCCTTGTTCCTCTGAGCAAGCTCTAGGTCAGAGATTATAAGCTTCTCAGACAATAGCAACTCTCCTGGTCCGCTTACAAGCACTCCTCTTAGCTCTCGGAATGATCGCTGCCTCCTCGACCACAACCGCCTTCTCAGGTAAACAAGTTAATGGCTCCTGCAAGCTCAAACGTCGTGACCTGCGTACTGGTGTGGAAGAAAAGGTTGACTGACTCATTATGTTAGCAACATAGACCAGATAAGTGTGAGAGAATTGCAACCTTCACTAGGAAATCCCCAAGTAGAAGCAACACGAGCTACACCAACACCATACACAGAAGATTTTATCGAAGCACAACACGAAAAGCATATTTATCAAGGCGCCAGCTAACCACCCCAGTGAGAATTCACCACACAACGACAATTATTACTCAGCACCTGTGATGATTAACCATAAGCACAAATTTGAAAACATAATGGTGAATAATTTGAAGGATGATCCTCATTAAATAGAGGAATTCTAGGCATGCTACAATTAATGGCCATCTTGGTTTGCTCGCGTGACTGAAAAAAGTCAATCACTTGCATGCCGCACCTTAGCCATCGATCGTTGAGGATTAAAGCTCAATCAACGAGGATCATTAAGGATTGCCACTTGCTTTACTGGTTGTACTTTAGAAACAATGAAGAATTGCATTAAAACCACCATGTACCCAGCCACATCCCAAGACCATTAATCCTTGGCACACGCGCTGTCGATCCTACAACCCCGATAAAATCCCAACCACAAATTAAGAAGATCACCCACTGGCAGTTCATCCTTCCCATATGTGTTTCATCTAGTGATGGCTAAGAAGCCAATGATGAAACATCAATCGTGGATCTGAATCGTGCAAGGATCCTGACCATTGGAATTTGACCACATCATTGATTGTGCATCGACAACCACCCATGTTATCCCAACCAGCAATAGGATGAGCACTCACGATGGAGAAACTTAACCCATCGACAGTCGCAGGTTCCATCCTAACCGACAAAGGACAACATCTGACAATGAAGGAACCAACAATGCAAACCATAAATACCCCCTTAGGAGCCAAATTGTAATCCATCACCCATTCCGTGTTAGCCCTCGGTAGACTAGCCTCAACCAGCAAAATATTGCACTTAGCAATGGAACACGACCAAACCATTGATGATCGTGAGATCAACAACATCCTGCACAAGACAACCGACGATAGTTAAGAAGGTAGCGATGGTTAAAATGTAGACCGCATCGCTCATCGAGTGCTACTTCCTTATGGACATAAACGAACATGCGAAGGTATACAAGTGGCAGATACAAAAGAGGAAGGGCATTGCTCATCATGGGTTACTTGATAGAACACGAAAATGGACAGGCGATGGGCGATGCAAAACTCAAAACTTAACTAAAGGTGAAATTAACGGCACGTGCTCCAAAGGTTGCTTTAAGAAGGATGACCTAGTCATGATGGGTAAGACAACAACGAGGTAAGACAACAACGAGGCCGATAAACCATGGGACATAAGGGCATGAAGGATTAATGAAAAGATCGGGAACCAACATAACCAGTCAACTTGAAAATAGAAAGCTGAAAGCTCACAAGGAGATGGACATGAAAATTTCACAAAACCAAGACCCTAGGATAATGACTATCAGGGTTTAACCTTATAATTCGGTGGAACCAAGAAGATTTTAAGGGTTCCACCATAATCCATTCCAAGAATCATGCTAGAGTTCAGGAACATAAAAGGTTAGATGATTGAATACAAGAGAAAATTCAAGAAATGCAAAAGATAGGTGTTTGTGATAGTGGGGCTACCACAAATGTTGAAGATATAGTAAAGAAGCACAAAGGCTATTATGAGGAGCTCCAGGAAGATGCAAAAGGAATAACTAATGTTACAAAAGGTGGAGTGCCTACATTATTTGCAGATAATTGAGAGCTGAAGAGTCAGGATGAGTGGACAAGAGTTTGCAAAGTGATATTGCATAAAGCCTTGGAAGTTGCCAAAAGTGAAGAATCAACACTAGACAAATCATTTGAGGACTTGGAGAAAATGGTAACCAGGGAGATCATTGTGAGAAATTCCATAGAAGATGTTGATACTCACTTGAGGCAGGATTATTTAGATCATATTACTAGAGTCCATTTGTGGCTTTCCAGAGCCTAATTGTTTATGTTTAATTATTATTAGTTGTTGTTAGTTTTCAAAAGATATTCACGAAGGGGTGCGTCCTCTTCAAAGTTTTGATATATAAGTCAGTTGCATAGCGATAGAAAGATAAGGCGAATAGGGATAGATAGATAGCAGAAGGCTTCTATGATGTTTACATTTCAAAAGACTATGTTGCAAGCATAATTTTGAAGAAATCAATGAAAGATCTTTGATTATGTGGCTTCATATTGGTATCAATTGCTTGTTGAAAATATACAATTATTCGATTGTCTCCAACTTAATATTTCCTTGTTATTTAAACTGGTGTATCAAAGATATATTCAATTTATCAAACCACATTTTTTGTTCTTTTGTGGTGTGATTAATTGGTTTCTTTAAAAGAATTACAACCCTTCTAGTCAATCATAGTAATCTGGAAATATTATTTGGATAAGTAAGAAGAGCCATATAATTAGGATTTCCATTTTGTCTCCAATTTGGTATCATATGTTGTTCCTATGTGATTCATTCAATTGGTTCTTTCAAGCAAAGATCAAAATCCTTTTGATAAATCATAAGTAATTTGGTTGTGTCAATTGGATCCATAAGTAGAGTTTGTCAATCACTTTCCTGCACGTTTATACAAGATATAAACCAATATAAGTGTGCCAAACAATTTGAGCTACAATAATAAAAGTCATTCATTCTAGATCTTCATTTGACTCCATTTATCCAACAAGGCATTGGTCTTACTCATTTCATCATTTAATTTTATCAAATTTGTTTTCAAAATCTTACATCTGTTAACTGAACATATTAAATTTCACCTTGATATTGCTTATTCAATTGATACCAAATTTGGATTACATTTCTCCACTCTTAATTTCCATTGTGGATACATTTCTCAAGTAGGAAACACATATTTTAAGTCTGCTTCATTTGCATAGGTATACCCACCTAGGTTTGGTAGAGCCTGTAGAGAAGAAGGTTCAAAATACACCAATTGGCCTTGTTCATTAGCCTAAAACATACCGAGAGCTTGAAAACCTCTTGAGGTTTTCTAACCAGCATTTTTGAGACCTAACAACATCTTCAATTCTTTTAAGCTCTTCTACATGAACTTTTAGTCCTACTAACACCTTATTGGACTCTTCAAGTTCTTGTGTTAATTTGTCATACTCCTTTTGAGCATTCCTTTTTAGATTCTTGTTTTCTCTCTTAATATCATCATATTTGTGTCTTAGTTCATCAAGATCTTCAAGATCACTAATTAGTTCTCCTTCAAGATCAACAACTGCCTCCTCTTCTCCTTTAAATGAGTCCTCAATTTGTGCATCTTCTTTATCCTTAATTTTTTAGCCATGAATAGAAATTCTCTTCTATCATCTCTCATTACAAGGGCATATGATTGATCCTCTTCTGAACAATCAATAGCATCACACACGCCACTTTATTCATTGATGTACAAACTCTTCTTCTTTCCAAAGTTCTTTTAGGGTAGAACTCTTTCTTCTTTCTACTATCAAATTCTTGCTTGGAACTGTCTTCTTTACCATATGGACACTTTGAAGCAAAATGACCTATTTTGCCATAGTTAAAACACTTAAAAGGGAGCTTACCTTTATACTTGCCAGATCCTCTTCTTAGCCTTCTTATGAAGTTTGCTTTTTCCTCATCAGTTTCTTCATAATCAAATGCAATACAGTGGCTTTGTCTTTCTTATCAACTTCATCTTTTTCTTTCTTGACAACCTTAAATGCAACTTCTCTCCTAGATGATTCAACACTTGGCATTCTCATCTCATATGCAGTAATTATGCCATGCACCTCATCAAGAGTAAGTTTATCAATTTCTCTTCCTTCTTTGATAGTAGAAATCGTGGCATCATATTTATTTGCAATGGACCTGAGAACTTTCAACACAACATCTTCTTCTTTTAGATCTTCACCATATCCTTTAATGGCATTTACGACATCATCAAATCTCTGAAGATTGTCTACAATATTCTCTTCTTCGATCATCGTCAAGCCTTCAAATTTTTCTCTCAACACTTGTAACTTTGCCAACTTCACTTCAGTTTCACCTTCATAGATTTTCTTCAATTTTTCCAAGATATCATAAGCAGTTTTACAATGCATAACTTTGCTATGCAAAAAGTTATACAAATTGTTCACAATAATAAACCAAGCCTTCTTATTGTCCTCATGAAGTTTCTTTTTTTGTAGGATTAGTGGGAATAGTAGCAGGAATAGTATATTGGGTCTCAACACATGCCCATACTTCAGCTTTAACATAGACTAAGTGTCCTTCCATTAATGAGCTCCATTTTGCATAGTTTGTTCCATCAAACCTAAGTGACTTGTTTGAGCCTTCCTGAAATTCCATTGTGTTCACCTAACCAAGATCTACCCAAGCTGGTTAAGCTTCTACTAGGGAACCTAGTGCTCTGATACCAATTGTTAGAACACAATGATCTACTAAGAGGGGGGTGAATCAATAGATATTAAAAATTTAGCTCTTACAACCTTTTGTATAGACTACTTTCTTTAACCCTTAATTTGTAGATATTAACCATGTGATACAAGAATATGCATGCACACAAAAACATCACATAACACCAGATATACATGGAAAACCCAAGACGGGAAAAAACCACGGTGAAAAATGTTGCTAGGATCTACTATCCTAATCCAGCCTCACAAGCATCATAGTTCAATACATACAATACAATGTTGCACTTATTGTAACTTACACTATGTTGTTGTAGCTGCACTCTCAGCAACATATACTTTCATTCTTCACTCTCCTCTACTCTGCACTCTCTTCTCTACTGTATTCTCATTTGTAAATCTCTCTATTCAGCACTATGTGCACTCATTTTTTCACACTCTTGCAGACTCAACCATATATACAATACCTAATTATCTTCCTCCTTTACCAACCTACAATTATTACTTCGAGATCCACTACATCGGCCAGATCAACCCTCACATCATGTTAGGGTTTCCTTCTCTTGCAAACCTCACCAACAAGCTACTTCTACATCGAGCCACACAACATTTATTTATGATACAAATATTTTTCCTTTGTCCTCTCTATCAAATCCTAAAATTTGATTGTGCATTTAATGTATTCTCTTGTCAATATGATCTGATTCGATCTTGATCACTTCTCCAATCTGTTCTGCCACCTTGTCGATCGAATCTTCACTAACATTGGTCACATGTGTAGTTGGAGCAATTAATTCCTTCCTCTATGTCGGTTACCAGTTGAAACCCTAGTTCATACTGTTGTAGCCGTTGTAGATATTTATCTTTGAATTTGGGCCATCAATCTCCTCCTTCTTCGTGCCACAATCCTACTCTTTCCACTCACTGTCGTAACTTTAAAACACAACCATCTGATAAGCGGTTGTTTAAAACTCCATCATTGATCTCATCGTTCATAGCCATCACGTGTCATAGAAATACCTTCGGTCTTCAACTAGTTTTTCGCGATGTAGCGATCACCGTCGGATCACTTTCCTTTAATCTTTGCCATCCATTGCATATCGTTGATATGCTATGCATATCACCATTCCTTTCCACAATTCCCTCTGACGCCATTCTCCTCTAACATTGCTCATCGCTAAAATCTTGACTTCCTTTGATCTCATTACCATGATGAACTAAGACCTTGCGATGTAGTGTCATCTGTTGGATGTTCTTCATTTCAATCTCGTCCACATCATCGCCACACAACTCACAACGATGATTTTAGTTGATATGATGAGCAATTGATCTTTGCCACCTATTGGCCCTTGATACAGTATATCATCGTCACCACATGTCATGTTTCACTTGTCATTTTCTGCCATGTGCCTCTTTTCATTCGATCTCTAGCTATACCCTCTTTCCTATCAGAAGATCGACAATTTTGAAGGATGGAACCGTTTAGGTGTGTGAAATATTATCCTAAAAGTGTGATCGGTTGATATTATGGACTTGTGAGGACCCCCTTTGACAGACTCCAAAATACTGACTATTATCAAAGGTTGGACTATTAGGTGATCGGGGAATCGAGTTAAAATTAGGTTCAGATCCCACGAGATATTATAGGCTAAAACTCCGACTAAGGTGACTTTTTGATAAGACAAAGGATGGGTCACTTTTTATGCAACATAGACTTTGACACTAAAAACCATTGGGCCATCAGACCATCAGACCGTCAGACCATTGGAGGAACTCCTGCTTGACTCTTGCTGATATTGAACTGTCACCTCGACCTGCTAGATATGTGTAACCTTGAGCACTAGGCAGAGGGGTCGGTCACCCTCATGATATCAATGACATAAGTTGTAACTTATGTGACTGGTTACCTACTGTTGACAATCAACTTCAAAATATAAGAACATATTAAGGATGCCATGACTACAAACACATTAGGGTTTAACTGTAAACCCTAATATCACCTGAGAGAACAAAATTCATTATTGGATGTGTTATACATCTTCTGGTTTTGCAGAAAACCTTTCTGAAATCCTCTCGAAAAACCCATCACAAATTTGCAGCTTGTTCATGCTTTTGACATCAATGACAACAATAGTCCAATAGGTTTAGTCCCCCTCGAACTAGTCCTACTTTTGAAGAGCTTGTTTTAGGAGTCTCTACCGATTTCTCTTCTCTTTTTGGTGAGGCGGTTACTCATGTTCCTACTCCCTTGCCTTACCTATTGTCTCTTCTATGGAGGATGATGTTTCTCTTAGGGTTCTTGTAGAGAAAATATATTTCCTAGATATAAGATTTGAGGAGATTAATAAATTTGTGGCACAAGATGATAAATTTTCCTAGATGGCTTATGTCATTAAGCAATTAAGAACTATGTTGGGTAAGGATCGAAGAGGCATAAAGCTTCTTTGAGGGATAATAAACATTGTGGATACCCATGTCTCCGCCTACACTTCTAACTTGAATGTTACTCAAGATTATGGCTTAGAAATTAGTTGAATGTCTTGATGCCCAGGGTGTCGGTGTGTATGGTTGACACGGGTTCTTCCACTAGTACCAAATTTGTACTTGAGCACTATAATACAATTAAAGTAAATAAGGTTACTTTGGGTTTCAACTACTCTTAGAACATCCCCGCTCTTGGCTCTAGTGTTGATGTCTCTATAGGTACTAGCACTAGGGGCTCTGGCAGTGCAAGTGGTGGAGGTCCTTCTGGAGGTCCTTTTGGTCATACTTCATACGCTGATCTTGTGCTCAATGCTCTATTACAAAACATGGGGTGCATGCAAAATCAGTCGGCAAGTTTGACCAGTTCCTCCTCTCAACCTATGTTCCAACCTTCCCATCATCATAGTCATCTTTCCATTTCCATTTTGAACCCTCAAGGGATGGATATTCTAAAGTTCAAAAAGTATAATGGTTGTGGGGACCCTTAGACACATGTCTCATCCTTCGATATGCTATGTACTGATTTCTTTCATAATGATGCTTTGTTGGCCAAGCTATTCTTGTGTTCTCTCAAGGACGTTGCTCTGGAATGACATTGTGCTTTACTGGATAATTCCATTTTCTCTTTTGACCAACTAGTCAACCAATTTCTCCTGTGGTTCCAAGCTAACATCGAGAATGATCTCATTTGGTGTAAGTAGGGAACCCACCAGAAGTTGACTGACTTTATAGCTTGATATCAGGCTATTTTTGCTCATATTTGCTATCCTTTGCCTGAATCCGATGTTGAAAAGGTGGTTATTGGGAACTTGCAGCCTACGTTGCAAGAGAATTTCATTTTGATGAAGTATCCTTCTTTAGCGCATGTGTGTGCCACTTTAAGAGAATACCACCAAGAGATTATTTAGTATGGGGACTCATCCTCATGCTCCCACCAAGACAGTCAATAAGTCATTTTGGTCTCAGGTAAGAACAAGGTCATGGCCAACATGGTCTCTATCCTTGCAAATAAAAACAATACACGATGAAACATAAATTTTACTATTATTAGAATTATACACTAATGTCCTACAAAATTACTAAAATATAAAGTGACAACATTATCTGAGATTCGATCATTGTCTGAGTCATATCTTGAATGTTACGACTCTAAAAAAAAAATCCAATTCCATCAAGTTGTTGGGCATGATACATAAAGATGCTTTTTCCTGCATCACATGATTTAGGATCGCATTGATGATGGGACCATCCACCTGGATAGAAGAAAGTAGAATTCCAATAAATTTGTAGCCAAGCTTAACAACCAACTACAAATATTTACATATTCGTTCCTATCACACTCTACGAACTTGGTCATTCCTTCTTCATCTGCCCCATTTGAGTATGTGAATGTGGTCTCATTCACCCCTATTTCTCCTATAGGTCATGTGAGCACAATTCCCAATATTAGATTTACCTCACATGATATGCCTTTGAACAAGGAGCCCTTTGTGTTGTATATTCTCACCCGAATCAACGGTAACATCGTAACTGGTGTTATAATTGATCCGTCGAGTTGAGTGAATGTTATCACAAAGGAGGCCTTATTTATTGACAACTTGCACAAGGAGAAATATAATGAATCACAAGTCACCCGTTGTACTCATGATGGGTTTCTATTGCCCCCATGGGGTCTATTTATTTGTCAACTTTGGTTGGTCCTAAGTCTATGGAGGTTTCATTTGCTATGATCCCAAAATCAGACTTATTCAAAGCAAGGTTGGGCATTTTGTGGCTAGCCTCTATGAATGTAGTTGCTTCTGTAATCCATAAATGTTTGAAGTTTCCCCACGAGGGTACCATGCACATTGTCTAGGACATTGGATACAAGCCATTGGTAGCACATGGGGGCTTCTCTCTCGACCATTTTTGGCCCACGCTAGTCGAATCCCTCCTTCCTAGGGAAGATATCTTGTATAAAACTTATTACAAGTATAAGACTGGGGGCTCAATGTCGAAAGGTGGTTTTCCTCCATTTCCATGTGCTATGTATTTGAAGGCTTGTTTACATGCATAGAAAAAAGCTTTGTCCTTTGCCCCTTTAAAGGAGAAGGACAAGCTTGCTCTTTCCCTCAAGCCTTCCCGTTCTAGTTCCTCTATTTCATCTTCTACACCTCCTGCTTCTACTTCTCAGCCCTTGGTGGTGTCCTTCGTTCCTGATACTGTGCCTACCACAGGAAAGGGAAAGGTGCCTATACTGCAAGTGTCAAAGCCCCAAGTTTTTGAGCTTCCTATTCTACCAACGGTGCCTTGTCCCACCTTGTGTAGGAGGGGGAAGTGCTTCTGTGGGGTCTTTCTTGCATTTTGTCCTTTGCTTGTTCTTCCGCCTCCCTCTAGGGTAGGGAATGGGAAGAGGCCCACTACTAAGATACCTCTCTCTGTTTATGATTATGTGTTTGTTGCCCCTCCTAGTCCTACAAAGTGTCCCCTTTCACTGACAGCAGTTGCAAAGTTTGGTCTTGTGGTAGAGAAGGAGCCCCCAGCCTCTTCTAAGGCTGTGCCTTTGAGTGCCCATAGCCGATGTAATTGTCTTGCATGTGAGCATAGGCACCAGTGAAAGGCTCTGTCAAAGGAGCACATGAATTTGAAATAGAGTGTCAGGGAGTCTGTTGTTCCTATTTCTACTCTTGCTTCTTCTATAGTTGCATTCACTCTCTCTGTTTCTTCTGCCTCAATTCCCATCACCTCCATGCTTCTTTTGACTTCATCATCGGATCCTGATGAACCTCACCCCAAAAGGGTCCAGGTTTTCATCGCCCCATCGGTGGAGTCTCCCCTTCTTGCTTCTCTTCCTGATATTCCTCATTTTCACAGCCCGTCGACATGGCTCATATAAAGGTGGTATCCTTTATGGCTTTGTCTCCTTCCACTTCTGCTTCTTCTGTGGGGATTTCACATCCCCCGTTGAAGCACAAGACTGAGGATGGCCTTGCTTCCGGTTAGATTCGTAAGTAATGATCATCTCCTGGGGAGTCTAGTTCAATTTTGTCTTGCGTCGTCCAAGTGACAAAGGCAACTCCTGCACCTACAAAGTTTATCACTACCCCTTTTGCCGAGGTTAGCAATGTCTCTCAGGTGTCTTGTCTTCCTCCCACCCAATTGACACATGGCACTACTATTAAGTGCATGTTCAACTTAATGGAGGACATTTCAACTCTGTCATCGATCTTTATGAAATTGGTGACCCTAGTCTCACAAGATCTCGATGAAGAAGACCTTGATGGGCCTTCTTCCTTGGCCCTTGTTGTAGGTGATTCAGTTGGCACAACCCTTGCTATCCCTCCCCTTCAGGATCATCCTCCCTCCCCCTATAATGATTGACTGGAAGTAGGATGACCTATTGGTGAACTCAAATTATGGTGATACCTCTTCTACATTTGTAGATTAGATTTGTGTGTTTGTTTGTATTCCTCGTGCTTGTTTGTATGTGTTTTGTGCTCTTGCCTGGAGCTCCCTTTCTACCCTTGTAGGTACTTGGATACAGGTGTGAGAATCTATTGTAAACTTCTATTTGTTTCATTATTCTTCTATGTGTCATAAATTTCACTTTTTCATGTCAGGGACGATGCAAAGCGTTGAGGGCATTTAGACCTTCTTCCATGTTGACACAATTTTTATTTTTCATTTGTATTTATGTGCCCTTATTCATGTTCTAATACATTTGGGGGTTGATGACAATTCATATATACATTATACTATATCTATCTATTTATCTATGGACAGTTCTAACCCTAAATTATTAGATTCCCCCTGTCTCTTGATTTCTTTGTCTCTGCCTGTCTACGTTGTGATGTGATTTTCAATGTGTTGTCCCTCATGTGTGTGACAACATACCACAAATACATCTCACCATGTATCTCATGCCACAACATCTTTTATCTTTCTTCTCTCCTTAGAATGACATGTGCTTCTCTGCGTAGCACACAACATTCTAAGGGGGGGCTCTCATCTCTTCTTGATTTTCAACAAGGAGTATTATTTCAAAAGGATTCCTTGGTGAAATGTATTTAAAAAAAGAAGATCCCTTGGTGACAAAATCTAAAAAAAATCTTTCAAAAATGAGTATTCTTTCCCCTTGGCAAAAGAATTTGAAAGCTTCCTTTCAAAGAGAAGCATTCTTTCCAAAGGATTCCTTAACGAAAGATCTTTCGAAAGGATTCCTTGATGACAAAATCACTTGCAGTCTTTCAAAAGGAGCATTCTTTCAAAAGGGTTCATTGGTGTCTTGATGTCTTATGAATAGGATTCCCCGATGAAAGAACCCCTTTGTGAAAGCCTTTTTCAAAATAATTCTTTGGTGTCTTATAATTTGTGTCTTATATCTTATATTTGACATCCTTGTGTCTTGATGTATGGATATCTTATATCTTGGTGTCTAGCTTAGGGGTAGCCTAACTAGACCTATCTTATATCTAATATTTGAAATCCTTGTTTCTTGATGCCTGAATGTCTTATATCTTGGCATCTACCTTGGGGGCAGCCTGACTAGACCTGTCTTTTTTGTGACTGTCCTGCAACACAATTTGCAGTAGCCACCTACCTACATGCTTTCTGTATGGACTCTATCCATGCTCGCCATACCTATCAACATTATCTTATATCTGATCAGATTGTGTCTTATAGTGGTGCCTATTATTTTTCACTTTTTTGCCGAACATGTTTGTCTGCAACTAATATGTTTATAGTGAGATTGCAACTAGCTTTGTAGGATATAAGACTTGTGTCCTCTTCAGATTGAAGGATTGCGTCCTCTCCTATTGGTATATTCTCTTTTATCTCTTTCTACTTTAGCTCACATATGCAATGACACATATGCTCTCTAAAGTGGGGGGAAAATGTTGAGGCATAAAATTGCACCCTAGTGCAATTTTCTAGAACATCACCTTCACCTTAGCCTTATAAGGTTGATAATGCAAAAATATGTTGTCTTTACCCTTCATTATCACACATGATTTGTCATTTTCCGTCAATGAGGGATTTTTTTTCATGGATGCCTCCGAGCTATGCAAACATTTGTGCATTGCGCTAGTGTCCTGAAAAGATTCCTAGGTTAGTGGATGTTGGGACGTTATGATTCTCTATCACCCTACATAATGTAATGCTTCTTGTAAACCTTAACTTCCCAAAAATGTCTCTTTGCCTCCAAAATAGCCTTTGACTTACCTCTTTCAATTTTATTCATTCCAATTTATTCCATCTATTCAATCTCACTCACTTCTTGCTCATTCACTCTTCACTCTCACTCCATTCTTCCATTCTACACCATTGTTCTTGTTGCTTCTCGCTTCTACACTGTCATTTTCTCATAGGTTTCAAGCTTTACATCATTGGAACTATTGTATTACATTCTCAAGGCCCTCTTCCTTCCTCTCTCAGCTTCTCCAAGCATGTAGAAGGGAGGGTAGCATTTACTTTATTGCATTGTCTTACTTATGGTTTAACATATGGACTGTCTTTTCTTTCTATAAGTTCTATCTATTATGTTTATTTATCATTTTTCTCTCTATCATTGCATATTGGTTGTCTATGGAGGTGGAAACACCAAAGCAGGGATTCGATTGCGACAAAATCCAAAACACAACCCCAACATTTTTTCATCTCCGTGTGTGTAGGTACTTCATTCCTGTGGAGCTTGTAGGAGGCTGGACCACTCGTAAGTTGTATTTCTACTAACCTTGCTCTGTATTTCGTTACAATCCATTTATCTTTAAGTTATAGTATTCTTCTTGTTGTAGTTAGTTTATTTCATGCATTAGTAGCATTATGTAATTTTAATTCAAACTGTCAGATTAAGGTTTTTGGGTTGTTAGAACACCTTATGAGTTTCTGGTTGTGGACTCTATTCTCAGTTTGTACGAGACACCAATGCGTCCCTGAGACGATCACGTGTTGCACTATTGTTCGATTCCCACATTGTCATCCTTTGGTCGAGAGCCATTTAGTCTAAAAACTGAAACCTTTGTAGTTTGCTAACCCAATTCTCAAAATACTCCATACTTGAAAACATAAAACAATGTCTAGTTTGTCTTCCATTTGCCACCTCGTTTTCCTATCTTTTCCATTGAGGTAGTTGAGGGAAATTCACTCTCTGCTGACTCTTCTTTTTCCTAGAGACATGAGAGTAGCAAATCCCATCCTCTACAAGAGCTTGGCATGGATTGATTGGTTATAGGTGCTCATGGATACATGGAGACTTGGGTGAGGTTGGAGTTCTCTCGTGGTTAGAGACATTTGCTTGAGGTTGTTACTCTTTGGAGGTTTCAATGTGAAGTATGAGGAACCTTCACCTGGATATGGATGTGAGTTCATGATGGACCTATAGAGGAGATTGTTCTTGGAGTGAGTCATGATGACTTGGTTATCTTGGAGGAGCATTCTCATTCCCCACACTTGGTCTACTCGACAGTTTATCATCTAATAGGTATTGCCCATCCTATTTTTGATGTGATTATATTTCGTGTTTTGATTTCTCATGGGATTGAGTTGAGTCATGGTGATTGATTTTGGGAGACTCATTTGAGGATTGTTTAGCATGAGTTTACGTTGCTTTATCTTTCATAGATATGGATCTTGAGCTATGGATAGTTAGTTTTGGAGGATTCATTTTGAGATATGTTTGGCATGGTTATCTCCTTGTGCATTTGAGTTTATGCTATCATTCATTGATGAGGAGTTTAGGAGATGGTTATTGAGCTGATTTACTTGTTTCGGGGATGGTTACTTTGAGTTTGATCTTCTTGGTTAGAGAGGCTTACATTCATGTTGGCATTATACATGATTCATATGTTTTGTTTGATCTAAGAGATAGAATGTTGTTTTGGGTGTTGTTGAGGCTTCTCATTTGGGGTTGTTAGGATATCATACTTGACACAAAATTTCACTTTTGAGGTGTTGGTACGACATATTATGGTTTACAGGTTTTCTCTTTTCATTCTATGGTTCCTTTTTGGAGGTTCATGTTCATATAATTTGGGAGGATGGTGGCGATAGATTGTGAGAGATTATGCAACTGTTCGTGTTGCATGTGTAGATCATTATTATTGTTCTTGGTACTTATTTATCACACCTTGATATAGTGTTGATTGGTAGACTTGATATGCATTGACATTACCCATGCAATGGGAGTTCTTGGATATGTATGCTTTGACAAGTTTGATACAAGGAGCTTGTGATTGTAGTTTATGGGTTTCATATGTTGTTGGCATGAGTTTACCAATGTTATTGATACCTAGGAGGTATGGATGGTTGGATGTATTAGCATGTGTTGTGGATGCTATTTTTGATCACATGGGTTTTTACATTTGAAAACAACTTGTTTGGAGCGTTTGTTATCACTTGGAGTTGATGCTTGTGTTCTTGGATTGGTGCATCTCCACATTGACATGTTCGTTTTCTTCCATAGGTGGCATGTTGGAGGATGAGAGGATTTTTTGCTTGAGATGGTAGTCACTTTGTTCTTATTGAAGGTATCTTGATGGATCACGAGAGCATACTAGAGATTGATGTGGTTATATGTATGGATATGATGATGTATTTCATTGATTGATCCCTTATGCAATGCATTATTTGGGGACCACTTTATGTTGTATTGTAACATTGTATTATTATTTAATGTGTGAGAGAAGGATACAAATTTATTATTGGGGAATATTTAATAAAGTGAAAACTAGTACCCAATATTAAATAAGGGATTAGTGGTTTTTGTATTCACATGGTTTTATCTTACCACTTGGTTGTATTGGTGTGAGCTTTATTCTATAAAAGCAAGAACATGTTTAGTGGTTAAGTTTAGCTGGGTGAGTGGGTTGTCATTATCAAGTATTTATGAGGAGTGCATATGTGAAGCATGGTATGGGATGTGCGGATTCATGCTTGGACACATGGAGGATGCATTGGAGAGGCTTGATGCTTCAAAGGTATTCATTCTAACTCTTGTAATGCTAAAAACTAAAAGATTATTTTGTGAATACTAAAAAGCTATTTACTAGAAGAGACCAAAATATTTATAGATTGCCGATATTGGCATGGTGTGATGGTTTATAGGTGGCATTGTTGTTCTTGCCACCAAGGTTCAAACCTCATTGGGTGGTATTGTTGATTGGTTGTATTCCGGTTCATAGCTTCGGTCAAAAGCGTTTACCCCTTGAAAAATAAAAATAAAAATTTATAGATTAGTTTAATTTTTAGTTATAAGAGTGTTTCGCCTTCTAATTTGTAGAAATGTTTTACTTTACATACCATTATTCTATTTTGCATTAACCTAAAAGGATCACAATAAAATGCTAAAAATCTTCACTATTGTTAAGTGATATGTTATACCAAACTTTTTAAGAAATCACCATCTGCACATTGAAGGGACCCATCTTTATTTCTTTCTCTTCTTTATCTTTCCAAAGTAGTGTCTATTGTTAGATCTACCTTAAACAATGGCCCTTAGACAATATCTATGTTGTTATATTGTTGTCAAACCCCAATGCTTTAAAATTTTTCCATATATCCTCCTTTCCACATGGCCTTTATTTTTCATATTCGATCAAGGTTTCAAAAAAATGGTTAAGTTTGGAAGGAAATTGATGGAACCATAAATTTTAAAACATTTTTAGTTGCACCATTCTTTAGTAAAATTCTTGTTATCCTTCCAAATCCATTTCTTGTTGGTTCCTTTAACTTTTGGGGATCCCTTGGTCAAATTAGGCCTCAAGTATAGTCAATATGATCATTCGAAACATGCCCAACTCTTGGTTTTCACCTCCACTACCTTGAATGAAATTGGTTTGTTTGCCTATCATTTTAGATTTTTTAGGAAACCAACCAAGGAGCATATATACATAAATATGTCTTATCAATGTGAATCCATGCCTTATTCTCTTGTCAAGTACCCTTTGTATCTCATTATGGTGTAAAATTTATACTTCTGGAAGTTCATTATAAAGTCAATCATGCTAACACAAGGGAATAAGAAACACTTACTTCTTGTTTACTAGATGAATTTATTGTTAAAGTATATATTTATCTTCAAGACACTTCAATATAAATTATTTTACTATTTAGAATTTATCATTTATTAACGTTTAGTTGTTAGTCATGGATTTGCTATGCAACCTCAACCTCCTTTGATGTTTAAGTACTTAATATTCTCTTGCCTAACCCCCTAAAGTTATTTGAGTGTCTTCATTCCCACTAACCTCCTAAAGTTGGTTAAGAGGCTAAATGTTATTAGGCCGTTAGTGTAGTGGTTCATTTTCACTCACTTCTCTCTCTTGGATCAAGAGCATAAATTCCATCACAAAATGGGTGTTTGAGGCTACAAAATGATTTTGTGCAAACATTGAAAGTTGAGCACTATGAAAAAAACACTTCATAGTCAACTCAAGGTTCTTTGTTGTTGTGATTTTAGTATGTTGAAGCCTTTAGGTGCTTGAAATTTGGGTTGTTATCCTTCTCTATGCCCATTGCAATTGTTGAAGGAGCTCACCCTATCAATGTTCAATTTTGTGTGAGTGCTTAGTTTAGGGAAAAGTGGGACTAATCAATAGTGAACAAAAACAACTCCGGATGTTAATATATAAAGAGCAACACCTACCATGTGTAGAGAGTGACTGAAATAATGACATAGCTTGCACTTAAACAACACCTAGAAACTAAGCCATCGACCTTATATGATTGTCACGAGTCATAAAATAAGTCAAAATCCATGAGTTTCTTTAATCAATGATGAATCAACCAAACACATTATAATAAGCCTAAGCACGAAGTGAAATACAGTAATCTAGCTTTAAGTGGTGACCCACTACATATCTTAAGTTACTATCCATTTAGAATTTACTTGTATTAGAGGTACCTTATTCCATTACTATTTAGATGGGAAGTAATAGATTATTCTTTCCTATCTACTAATCAAGTTTGTGTTCACATAACTACATGCAAACATATCTCAAATTATACTTTATCAATCAAATGAGAGATCTTGATTTAGCTCTCATGATTTTGGGCTCTCCTGTTTAGAGGATAGACTTCAACCATTTCCATTGCATCTAGTGCCTTTTTTGAATATGAGAAATCTTGATTTTCAATATTAAATAGTAACATTTTTTTACTATAATAAAAGAAAAATGTATAAATTTCAATAATGACATCATAAAACATCTTAGTAAGAAGGGATAAGTATATAATTAAAAATTAGAGTGGAACGAAAAACTCCTTGGGCCACTTAGTACCTTCATTGCAGGAATGAAACTCTTGGATTGTAATTTATTTTTTGATCACATTCAATCCCCCTGCGAAGATCTAGTGCTCTTGGATTATCTTGCATCTTGAAAGCCAAGAAGTTAAACTTAGATCTTTCTTCTCTTTGAGGCTGCTAAATATACAATTAAATCATTCATCTTCCTCGCAACCCAAAGTTAATTAGGGCCCTCTGCATGAAAGTTCTTGGTAAATATAAATGTGGAAACCGCAACAGCTTTAGATGTGGATAAACTCTCCAAAATGCGATTCAACAAGAATGGGTCTGCTTTGAAAGGAAAGAAGTACAATTCTATATAATTCGATAACATAGTTTGGTTTTGACATCTTCCACCATGTTTCCTGCACCTTTCCCCTGTTTAGATATGAGAAGAAAATCTAGATTGTAGAGCACTGGCACTAATGCCAGCGAGCATAGCAGCACTGGAAAGGGTCCAAGAATCCACATAAGCAAAGGGCATGCAATATAGAGTATCCTTGTTGCAATTATGTTGAATACACAACCCTTTTCCATCAGTAGGCTCACATACTCTGCTGAAATCAGACAGGGTTCATGCAGAGGAACATTTATTAAGAAACCCACCTGGTTGAGGAAGCGGATGGAGAGTGAACTACAGAAGAAACTCAGGAGCAAAAACAGCAAAGGTATGGCATATTTGACGGCCACTAAGAGCTCGTTGTGATGAGCACCAAAGAGTAAGGTGTTTTCTGCAGGCTGCTGCTTACTCAAGCTGTATGTGCTACTCATCACTGCTGCCAATCCTGTTGACAATAAAGCAGAAATTGTGCCCACCAATGTGGATTGCATTATCATGTTTCGCATTGTTTGAACTGCAAGAATGTTCTTCTTATCTGTGTCCTGCATTAATGATGATATTATGCGCATGAAAGGTTAAAATTGGCTTAGGAGATTATTAAAGTATAATAAGAAATAAGAAATAATAAGAATATATATTGTAGTATTATTAAATTTTTAAGGAAAGAAGTAAAAAGAGATGATATTAAATATATGAAATTTCTATAGTTTGTAATGTTAGTTTGAATATTTATGGATTAGAAAATGGGAGCATTTCTCTTCATCAATATTTTGGATCACATTCTATGATCCATCATCAAGATGAACAAGCGAGAGAAGAGAAATGAGATTTGAGTAGCAGATCAGTTAACTAAATAGAAGAAGGGAGGAGGTGACTTGAGAACCAAGAAAGTTAGTTGGGAAATCAACCAATTTTAGACTTAAAAAACAAAAAATTGAGAATTGGAGGGGCATAATATAATAATGGAGTTAAATTAAAAAGCATAACAAAAAAATAAGACAATCAGATTGAACGAGAGAATGCGAACATAATGATGACATTGCATCAAGAAAGCAAAGGATTATCTGTTACTCAACTTTCATTTCTCTTCTCCTGCTTGCTCATCCTAATGATGGATCATGAAGTGTGATCTAAAATATTGACGAAGAAAAATGCTCACATGATCTAATACAGAAAAGATATGCTATATCAAAAACATTATGCAAAAGTATATTCATATCAGTTTGTACAAAAATTAGCATAACAAAAGCTTTAGCATATCAACAAAAGTAGATCTTACATTGTGCAAGTTGTATAAAAAAATTTAAATGTATGAAAAGATCAAATAACTAATTGATCATCTGTCAAACCTACTGATCAGATTTACCACTTTAAAGATTACAACAATACTAAGTATGATAAATACCAATATTGATATATTTATATAATATAAAAACAAACATTTCACATAATCAAATCCAAAAACCTTCAAACTATTATTATGAACTGTAGAAATTTCATATCTTTAAATAAACATTCTTTCAATTATTATCTTTTATTTAATAAGATTCTACTTCAATACAAACAAACTTTCCGCAAATTAAACTGAAACCTACTTATTCATATAAGTTAATTTTAAAAATATAATATTATCAGAAATGCAGTGAAGTCTAAAATTCTCTCATTTAACTCATACACAAAAAACATAATTATATTTGACAAGTCACTCTGTAAACTCTGTACCCAAATTTTTGATTGAAATAAATCTCACCTCTATCATAGTTTCGACCCAGAGTCGCCTTCCAACGCTGTTAATCCCTGTAATAGTCCGCAGAGGCGTTTTCTTGATTTTGTAGCATAAAAAAATGTGATATACTAGCAACATAAGAAGAGAAGGGGGCACCAGTGCAAGATCTAAGTATATTTTCTTCCATGCCATGGCTCTTCTCTCTCCAACAAACAACAACAACAACAACAGAAAAAGTTTCACCACTAAACCACTTTCTGATTCTTAAATATACCAGAATTTCAATCCTGTTGAGATGTGAAATAAGAAAGTGGTGACACGTTGGAGTTCGTGGCGCACTGCGGAGATTGACAGAGAATAAAGGAATATTGAAATGCATTGATTGAGTGGAAGGCAGCAGGTAAAGGGCACTAACTTTGTGCTCTCAGCCTAATACGGCACATTTAAGTCATAAAAAACAAAGCAATAAGAAATCAATTCCCCATCTTGCCTGCCACGATGGGGGCTCCTCTGTTTCAGCGAGTAAAATAGCTTTCCCATAACAAATTTCCTCTGTTAGAAACTTTAATGATTGTACGTAAGGTTAGTGGGTATCTTACTGAAAAGAAAGCACATCTTTGCAGTGGTCGACGTGGATGATAATGTTTGGTAAATCTTAATGTAAGAAAAATCTGTTTGAGTCACGACCCACACATTTCATGCAAAGTACAGTGTGTAAACGTGAGTTTGTGGGCACACAGATGCTGAATCAGATATCACTATCTGCTCAACTAAAATATTGCCCAATCCAAACAATATCGGCTAGTTTTTCAAATAGTACATATTTGTATGATTATACATCTGACCATTAGAATGAAAGAGGAATTGTAATAGTGTGGATGAATTTACCACAATTTTGATGACGGCAACATTCTCAACTGTTAGTAGTTACTAATTGTGGCAATTAACAAGATTCACAAGTTTATTCTTAAAGTCATTTTATCATGTAATTGTTGGAGATGATTGTATATACAATATCTTTATGTCTTAATTTGAAAGGTGTTAGTGTAAAATTCTAATTGTACTGTCTACTCAACATTCTAGATGATCATCATTTGATCATATTTATTAATTAATTGAAATTCAAAATATAACATTGTTTGAATTTCACTTAATTAATAAATAGGGTTAAATGTGCATCTTAATATTGAATAGACGTTGTCAACTCTAATATGTATGAAAAAAGTCTTAGTTTGTGGACTATTTAGATCTATGATTATAAGAATTTGTTGTACTTCTTTGAAGCTACATATTATAACCATCTTTTGTTGAATAAACATAATAATTTACTCTAGAATAATATTTTCGTTGTATTTTTTTGTTGTTTACATCCCACTCTTAATTTTCATAATTTCATTAGTAATAAGTTTCTTTCTTAGGAACTTCCTCTAATAGTGTGCTTCAAATTCCTGAATTTTATAAATGAAAATGATTATAACAATTTTCTTTATTTAGGTATTTTATATGTAAAATATACTTTGAAAATCTCATTAAGTTAAGATTGACATAGTTCAATTTTTTTCTTTTTCTTTTGAATGTTTTCTCAATCTAAATTTGATTTAATCATCATTAAGTGTATACTTCCCATGGTTTTTCGAGAGTTCTTAGCCTTTTTTCATCACAAACTACAGACTTTGTAATCATTGATATGACTAAGTTCAATATCCCTAAATTGATTTAATACCTTGGTTTGCATCTTTTCCTTTTAGATGTTTCTTGATCATCTCATTAAAACCTTCAAATATTTCATATGTCACGAGTATAATACAAATTATTTTGTTGAACCTTGAAAACATGTGGATTGAAATCATAGCACTACAAATATGTCTCATGTTTGAGTCTAAGTCACAACTAGATGACTATTGTGATAATACATAGCTATTTGTATTCCTTTAATGCAATATTGATCAAGTACGAGTTTAACCGCATCTAATCATGATAATGATGTCTGAGAGAATCATTTTTTGATCCATGCCCCAAACCATATTGATCATGAGACATTAGTATGTCAATCATTGATAAAGGGAATTTTGATCCCGATTGTCAAAAAGTAAACAAAACTAAAGTGTTTGAGCTTAGATATTTGAAGGCATGATTATATATATTTCCAAATAATTTTAAGTTCATTAAAGTATTATTCTTTCTTTCTAAAAATGACCCAACATTGATGATGGAAGTAAATTTCCTCTCCTTGGTATATCATATGTAGGTCCATCTATAATCATTCAATTTATTGATTCATAACATTTTTTTCTCATTCCTAGGATTTGGAATGTTTTTCGCCACAAGAAGGCATGCGAGAGCTATACAAACATTTGAAATACCTAATGCAAAGGTTGGCTCTCTTTAGTGAATTTGAATATAATGTTCACAATTAAAATAAATTGACTATAGAATAAGGATTGTGAATTTGTAGACATTGTTATTACGAATCTTGCTCCCTTTAAATTTCTCTATTTTGACTCAAGGATTGATAGATGAATATTGTTATATGATTCATTGTATATTTCAACCATCTTGGGTTGTATAATGTGACACTTTCATCTTCTTCATTATGCTTTAATTTCATTGTGTGATGTTGTGCAAGGTTTGAGAACTTACTTGAAGGATGTTATATTTCAAGACGAAAAAATAACAAACATGTGTGCCTATGAATAACACAAGGATTTGGAAGATTACCATTTTATTATAGAACTATAAACATCACAATTGGTGCAAGGCTAAACAATTATAAAATTTGTTCTCTATTTCTAAATTGTAAACCTTCATGCCTAATTTTTTGCTTGGTTAAAGATTCCTTTGTTTTACAATATGAGTATCCATAATTTATACACACAAAGGTCCTAGTAGAACTCATTACAATCCTCCAAGAATTGGGATGACCCTCCAAATTTGGTGTGTTGTTACAATTTCAACTTATATGCTTTATGTGGATTAATACCCATGTGAAATCTTTATGACACACTATCACATGCCACATTTCATACTGAGTGATATGTTTTCCTTTGGCATTATTTTATATCTATATTTTGATTAGACCAACTAGGGTTATGCATATTTTGGAATCCAAATGTGTATTGATGATGCAAGAATCTAGTCATTAATGACTCCTTAACACATGTCCCTATAGCATGAATCCACAATACCAAATATTTAGAAATTCTAGAATTCAAAATGAGGTGTGGGAAAGTATTCTTCCATTTGATATAAATATGATTCATACTTGAGGAAGGCTTGTGTAATATAAATTTTGAAAGATCAAATATGGATATCCATCCATGCTAGGATATAAGCAATAAACAACTTTTTTATTGAAAAAATGATCAGGTCATTATCACATAGTTCAAATAGTTCTATAGGGAGTAGGATGCGTGTTTAGACCCTCTATGAATATGTGCAACATGAATGCCAAAACCAAATAATTTTGTATTACCACAATAACATCTCTAGACATCTTAAAACATATTGATGAAATTATAAATTAGTTCTAAACCTAGACTAAGAAACAACACAAAACACTTAGAACATGAAAATAAATCTTTTTTTGTTGAAATATGATTGCTGGTTGACTTGGGATGCTTTTACATTAGACACTCCAAGTAAGAAGAAAAGTGAGCCCATAATTATGGCTCTACTGATGAATCCTAAGTGTGTAGCCATTGTGGCTAATTTTTGCTAGTGAAAACCATGCGACTTCTTCTATGGCTTTGTTCTTCCAATTGATCAAATGCTCAACATATTATTTGCCTCTAATCCTCTTAGTTAACCTCTTCCAAGATAAAATATTCTCAATCTCTTCTCCTTGTCTTTATGAAATCATTCTCTTCTAGTTTGGCGAATTTCCCAAGTGCGCCTTCCTTTTCTTCAACTTTTGTCTTTGCATCTACATGATAACTGTACATATTTATTACATTGAAAATATATTAATGACATTATAGTTTTAACATATTCTTGTAAGGTCCAAAAATGCTTACTTAGCACTTTTCTCCTTTAGTTTTGCACTTGCTTTAGCTCTTGCCTTCAATAAGCATGTTTCTAACTATTTTGACCCTATTGGAGTTTGAATCATTCCTAAACCATCATTGCTTAAATAGAATTATTCCCTCTCATACATAAACCCCTATTTCACCTATGTATTTAACCTTTCTATCATCTAAGATAGTAATGCATGGGTCTTCCCTTCTTTAAGTAGGACCTCAGATGTTCACATCCTACACATTCAAACTTCCATCTTCCTACCCTAGTGATTGCTTTTTCATGAGCCTTGAATTCTAATTCATCTCTAACAATTACATTAGGTCTATAATTGCTTATAAAAGTGAGATGGATTAAAATGGAAAGCATCTAACACTTATCACACACCTATCTATCTACACACATTCTTTTGATGATGCATTTAGAACCCATTTTTAGCTACCCAAGGCTTCCACCTATTGTACGTATAACCAACCTTCATTGCTACAACAACCTACATCTCCACCTAGGTTCTCACACACTTAAAAACCTACTCCATACTATATTGTTGAATCAATATAAAGATTTGATTGAGACAAGTCCCTAAATGTGCTCCAGGGTTTTTCATTTTTAGACATGAGTAGAAATGACCATTTTAAGTACAATACTAAATATAGAAAGTACATAAGACACAACCACACCAACACTAAACATTATCACAAATATGAAACTTTAATATATTAAAAAAAATACTATTACACATAAATATATAAAACCATGATTCATTAATTAAAATAACACAACAAATAAATAAATATACTAAAAATATGAAATTTCCATAATTCATGATATCAATATAATAATATTTCTAAAATTTGACTATATAAAAAATATTGCTCATAACCTTTTTTAATATAAAAAATATTACACAATTAGAAAAATAATACTATATTACAAAAAAAAGTAAGAATAGACAAAAATGCATACAATACAATCCCAACAAAATTGTAACAAAGCATACTTTCTACTCACTACTTATTCTCTGCTTTGACATTTTGTTTCTAGTGTTTCTATGCATCTTTGATTGAATTGAATGAATTTTAATGACGTCCACGAGACCATCAGTCTATGGGACCCAATGTCGGAACTTTAACCATTTTCAAGTTCTTTTCCATGTTCGCCCTCCTCTTAAAGATCTTGACCAGGAAGCTAGCAGTTTTGAGGAGCCTAGTCTCCTTAAAGAGCTCATTTAGATTGTGCACCTTCAAATTGTCTTCATACTAGATACAAATATCAACATAAACAACACACTCAATGATGAAGTGCCATTCAGTCTCCACGATCCCTTTGCTGCAAAAAATACAAGTTCTTTCTTCCCAGGGTTCCTTGGGGACAACCCACCTACCAGTTTCAGATCGAAGATGGTGCAACCCAGTTCTCAATTGAGCGATCAAAATCCTAGCCTTGTCTTTAATTGCAACCTTTAGGTAGTTTTTCTCATCGTGCTCCCACACGGAGTTGAACTCCTGGATATAATGTGTCTTTTTACGACCAGCTTGCTTAATCCACATAGTACACCTAAACTTTTCTAGCACATACCTTTTTATCTTAGCATTCATGTTGGGGCACTCATGCAGCTTAATGTTCTATTTGCTCAACCATTTGCTATTTTGCTTCATCCAAATTTTCTTTTTACTGTTTAGCTCCTTCCCAACCACCATTTTGGACCAGCGATGTGTCTCCATGTTCTCAACTTTTTTTGAGTAATTTATTAACCGAATGATTGGGGATGCCTCCAACGGAAAAGTAATTTATTAACCGAATAATTGATAAATCTGAAAACTATTAAATACTCTAGCTGCCGTTTTAAATCAGATTTTACTATAAAATAACACACTAACCAATTAAACGCAATACTCATAATCGGAGTTGTTGTTGCAGATTTTACTTGCTGCTTCTCCTCGTGAACAGGTATCATGGCCTAAAAGCATCTCGAATCAAATTCCAAAAGACAGGCATCTAATAAAGTAAAGAGGGAAAATAATTACGAAAAGAAATGTCAATATCGGGAAGCCACATTGCTTTAAAACTTGTAAGCGCTCATAAGATCTTCATACTAATTTTTGCTTATCTTTCAGAGTTATGGAGACTCTTGCTGCAGCCAAATCGGTCTCGTTGGCCTCCAATTCCATTTCCACGGCATTTCTCTACAGCTTTCTCACGTTTAAGACATTATATTGAACTGAACAAAGCCTAAATCTTGAATTGCAAATTTTCCTTCTCTTTTTCAAAATCTAACTAAATGCTTACAACGAATTTGAATGTCTTATGACTGGAGGGGAGGCACTTGGTTGGTCTGAATTGCAGGATGGAGGAGGCAGGCAGAAGGGAAGAAGCATAAGTAAATGTATCAGAGCTTCTGTAGCTTCGTCTCCGAGGAGGTTAGAATTGGTGAGGCATGGCGAAGACAAAGCGGGTGAAATTGTTCGCGTGGGGGTTCTCGGGGCCAGCGGCTACACTGGTTCAGAGGTACCACAATTTCTTTGACATCAAATGGCATTTTGTTCCGTTTTGATTTTTATGCTCGTTGGGTTCAGGGTTTTTATAATTCATATATGCCTAAATTTTTACACTTTTAAAGTAAATATATTTCGCAAATAATAAATTTCTGGAAATTGTCAATTTTATAAATTAAGAGAAAAGTCCCGGGGCTTACGGTGCGCTCCTATGAAATAAGTTCAATAAGCGGCCATTAATCCTGTGGGAGTGTTGTGGTTTAATGAATATAGGTAGGTTCAACTGTGTTTTAAGTGAACTGGGTAGATAATTCAGGTTTAATGGAGTATCCGGGGATTCATGTTTAAATAAAAAGAGTAGTCCGGAGTGCTAGATTAGATTCGTATGAAATGAGTTCAAGAAGCGGACAGTAACCCATTAGGAGAGTGATGAGGTTGTAGTATAATGACTATAGGTAGGTTCAGTTGTGATTAGATAACTCAGGTTTATTGGAGTACCTGAGGATCCATATTTAAATCTTAAGAATGTGGGTTAAGTTTGTCCCACATAAGAATATAGTACAAGCTTCCTCCACACAAAACTAAAATGATCCATTGCAGTGAGTGGAATAGTAGTAGGGGAAGGAAGTGAGAACAGTCAATTCACCTGAACTGAACGTTCATTTGGGAGTGCTTTGACTTTTGATTGCCCTTTCAAAATGCTAGCCAAAATGCCAAAGGAGTCATTTCACAAGCAAGGTCCATCATACAGGAGGGAGAATAAAACTTTTGCAGTCTTGAATGGAAGGGCAATCATATGAGTGTCAATACACATGTCCTACATGTAGCTGTTAAAGGGGTTGGGCCTCATAATAAGTTGAAATTTGAAAAGACGGTAGGTATAATTAGATTGTACAATGTGGTCATCTCTATCTTATCTGCGTCTTCCTCGAGGACCTCTAGATAACTATTTCCACCCCCTGGAGTTTGAGAAAGGAAAGGCCATGGGTTTAGCAACAACTTCAAACCTAGTTACAAATTTGTTCCAAGGTCAGGCTAGAGAGTAGGCGGATCATGCTGTTGGCAATTTGTTTTTTTGCCAATGGTATTCCATTTCATGTTACTTGATCTTGTTATTTCAAGCAGGCTTTTGCGGAGTAGGTCCATCATATGTGCCTTGTGGTAAAACAAAATTAAGAATTATCAGCCTGGGAAAAAACTATGCCAAGGTTAACCAATGGGGGAGATCAAGGTCACATGGATGATAAATGGGTGTAGCATCGTCATGGGTGGATGAACAAACATTAGACACTGTTCACTCATCAATGTGATAGTTACATTTAAGGAAGGTCCTCACTTTCTTATGATAGCTAATTATTCTAAAAAATGCAAGGACGCAAAATCCCATTTTCAGATTTTCAGAATCTCTCCACTCTAGTGCTAACCCACAAATGATCCATTAGACCTTGTGTTGCAAGATGCAGACAATGCACTCAAGGACTTCAACAAAATTAATTAGGTCAAATAGTTTGTGGCAGTTTCTAGGGAAGGTGTAGAGGTTAATACATAACCATTGTATGGCATTGGCCCTCTTTTGATTTTGTTTGAGGAAGGAATTCCTCAACCTAGTGGAGAGTATGTTTGCATCTTACTTCATTTTATTGGAGAGGTTGTTTGAGTTGTAGGTTCCCTTGCAATTAATGATCGTAACATGGACGTGGACTGGATGATTGTAGAATCACTTGCATCTTACTTCATTTTATTTCTACTTTTGCCTCTGGAAGATTGAGCTACAAATGCTGGACTCTTAGAACTAAGAAGAACATCGTATTGTGCAAGTTTAGCTTGTTCCATAGTAAGACACAAAAAACTCAACGTTTGCATCTTGAATTTAGATCCTGGGGCATTCATAGTGGAGCAAAAGGTAGAAGAGAAGACTTGAAAATGACCCATTAATTTGTACAAAATAAAAAATCCGCGCTCTTCATCTATTCTCTTCTTTCCACAAGTCTTTAATTGTGACAACAATAACTTGAACTTTGCAGGGAAATCCTCAATAGAGGGATGCTCATCAATTACAACGGTTTTCATTTTGATAAGGTTTTCATTTCAGATTTGTATTGCGGTGCTGTCCTATCATTATACTTGCAATTTCAATAAGAAGTGTTACTGCTTGACACATGTTCGGAGTGTATATTATTGTTCATATTTCTGTTATTGTTGATTATATGTCTACCGTACAATATAATATCTAGTATACAGCAAACCATCATAGAATTGAAGAGTGACATAGCTGAATCACAAATTTTTGGGAGTGTTAATACTGCTGCAGCATTCTCACTTGATTTGCAGCATCTTATGAAGTTAAGCTGCCATACAAGGTAGATAAGATAATAACAAGCGCAGCCTTGAATCAGATTGCAACTTTTATACTTCATGTGACTGGCCACCAATCCCAACAAAAACCTCCAACACAGTCTTGTAACTGTGTTTTCTTGAAACAGGGAGATGAAGAACAGAATTGAAGGTCTGGAGGACTTTATTAATGTTTTAAAGTTGGAATTTGAAAAATGTATGACTGACTTGGAAGATAAAGTTCAAGAAACTAATAAAAACTTGGAGAAAATGTTAAAGGTTAGCCACTGCTTGATAAAAAACAGTACTGAGGGAATTAGGATTCTTACAGAGAAGCTCAAAGAATTGAGAGAGGAGCAGATAAATGATGGGATCCCTGAGGAGAGTAGAAAGGAAGAGCAGTCCAATAAGGACAAAGGGAAGAAACAGGTGCAGGCCGAGTCTAAGGGGCCAAGTTCAAGGATGAGGGGGAGCAAAAAGAAATCCTTTGAGGAGGAAAAAAAGAGTTACTGAACTTGGCAAATCTTCATCAAAACTTTTACAATCAGGAGCTAGAGGTGGCGGATACTCTAAAGAATGTGAAATAGTCATTTTTCTTTGGCTGTCTTTTTGCTTTTAGTTCGCTGTTGGTTGGCTGCTGTTAGGCTGTGTTTTGTTCTTGTTGCAGCATTTTGTATGTAAGGGTTTTGGGTCCCTCCATAACCTGTTTTTTTTGTTAATCAAAAACAGTGTTGTCTTGAAGGTATTTGATCTCCATACCATAGTAAACCATTTGAAGGCAAAACATAATACTATTTAAATATTTGGAGCTGCTGATAATCAAGGATAAAGTTTGAATATTTTTTGAAGACAGAACATAATATTAGTTAAAATATTTGGAGCCGCTTATAATCAAGGATAAAGTTTGAATTTTTTGTTCATAGTGGAGTTCATTAGTATTTTCTGTTAATACTTTAATAATCAGAGTTGAAGGAGGTCTGATTTGCACATATACTATTATTTGGCTGCAATCAATACAAGGTACAGGGTTTGCCACTATTCTGATTTCAGATTTGAGCATAACAATTGTCATAGTGTTTTCATGTTTATTTTCATACACAAATCAGCAAGCATACTTGATATCTATTGCTGTTCTAGGGTTTCATACTCACTGTTCATACATAAATCTTTGAGCACGTCAGTTGAAATTGGTCATCTATATGCTGATCTGCGGTTGCAATGCATATAGGGGCTTATATCAGCATATGAGGGTTTGTTTCATGATTCTCTAGCCACTTGAAGTTGTGATCAGCGTTTGGTTTCATTTCAGTTTGCTGTTGTGGTTTCATTTTTGTTTCACAAATCAGACAAATGCAAAAGAATTGGCATGTTTCAGTGTTGATCCTGGTTGGGGATACTATGCCATACACAATTTTTAGGAAATGCTCAACATAGAAAGATAGTTTGGAGCTGGCAGTTGTGTGGGAGAAGTTCAAATGATTTGAATGTAATGCTGGCATGTATCCTATTTGACAACGACATTGATAGCCTTCTTTGAGGAAGAGAATGACATTGCTCAACAAAAATAATGGGTGTTCTCCAAGTAGACATCAAGAAAAGGGTCATCAACAATATGTCAAGAAAACTTTATTGCATGTAAAGGGTATAAATGTGTGCAACTTGATTGATAATTATGCTTTGCATCAATTATCTTACTTTGTATTAGCAGTGCATTCCCCATAATAAGTGATTAAATTCAGTTTAGATTTGGCAGGTTAAGCAACCACATCTTTGGATGTGACTCACTATAGAGGAACTTGAGGGCATTGACAAGATTTCTTTAAATCTGTACAAGTGATTGTTTTTTAATGCCACCACCAATGGGTTATCTCTTTTGTCAAATTCACCAAGGACTTGGGCTTGCCGTTCTGGTATGCCACATGCATAACTGGATATAGTAGTTTACTTGATCCGATATTTAAAATTTTTCATATTTAAACATATAAAATTCTTGTGGGATTTTGAGCATGGGTCTCCACTATGAAAGCCCCTATGGTCTACCACTTGAGCTCATTCCCTTTGATTCAAGTGACTGCTACTTTACAATTGGGTAGACAAGGTTTCCGTTTTTTTGAATTATTATTAGCCATTTTATTTTTTGTTCACAATGTTAATATAATATATATTCTCATCTTTGCTTTTAACATGGTATACCAATTTTCTTCATTGTCAAGGAAGTGGATGTTGTCATTGGTCATATACTTACAGAACTATGTTCTTTAACCACCTGAATTTATTTAGCAAGCATTAGTGCCCAAATATTTGTTTATGATTTAATTGTTCTTGCTAAATATCCACTAATTTTTATGCACTTCTGCTAATTACTTCATGAACAACAGATTGTTCGCCTTCTTGCTACACATCCATACTTCAATATCACCTTAATGACTGCTGACCGAAAGGCTGGGCAATCTCTGGGGTCAGTGTTTCCACACTTGATTAGTCAGGTGAGCTTGCTTATGTTACAGACCTTTTCACTGTTTATCAATGTATTATCTATGTTTAAAATTTTATGTATTCCCCAAAGATTTAATTCTTTTAATGACAAGATTGCTGGAGCATAAAGTTAATATTTCTCTCATGTCTGTATTTCTCTTTTAAAAGTAATAGTTCTTGTTAAATGTAGCCGTTGCTTACTTTTCTTGATTTCTTGATTCAATTCCTTACTAGCTGTATTTTTGGTGCCAAGTAAGATCCAAACAAACTGGCTTGTATTATATTGTCATTAGTTATAAAGGATAGTGCAAAAAGTTTCAAGCAAGCTCATGAGCTACTAAGCCTCAAACTAGGTCTCATTCATTTCCTCCCGATTGCTGCTTCCAAATTAAGTCACAGGCTGATTGAATATTGGGACAGACCTCTTAGAAGAGGCCATGACCTATTCTTAAACCCCCCAAGCACAATATTTAAATCAGAACACTTGAACAGCTTTCTTCAATAAACTAACCCAGAAGAGCTTCATAATTTCATCAAGTATCATGTACAAAGGATGACAAAAGCCAACATTTTTCACAAGGAAAGAAAATAGTGGCTACTTTAAAATGAAAACCCTTCCAAACCTATTATTCTTCATGAATGAGATGAACTCTAGGCAGTTGTCTTCTCGAGGAGAAGGCCTTGATCTGCATATTTACAGGAGTACACCTAGTCCTAAAACTAGAAGGCCTCTGGATTTAAGAATTTTGGAAGCCCTTTGGATTAATGGACATATTCATTATGTTACGGTTATGTACTTTTTCAAACAAGAAAGATATCAGGTTTTTCAACGGAGACCCTGGTTCATGAAAAAATATGGACTAGTCATGAATAAGTGGTCCCTAACATTCAATTCAAGGGAGGATCTTCTGAGTACAATCCTAGTCTGGGTGAAGGTCCCCCTTCTTCCAATCAAATATTGGCAATAATCAGTTTCATAATTCACCAAGCATTCTGGAGTCCTCAATTCTGCAAGTATCAGTGTGTGTGTGTGTAGGTAGATAGATAAGTCTTTACCATACAGAATCTTGGTGGAAATGAGTGGAATTAAATGGGAACAATTTTTAAAATTACCACAAACATGGTCATTTGGCACGATTTTGTACTTCGTAAACTCATGGGAAACAAAAGAAGTAGCTGACTGTAACCTTATCAACAAAATCAGGAGGAATACAAATTAACAGCAATGGACATACAATACCACCTGGAAAGAAGCATGCAAGGGGAGCAAAAAATTAGAGCTTCAGCCAGTAGAGGATCAATTCCAGCCAGCATATGCAATAAATAGCAAAGAGCAGTTGCAGGCAATGAAACAAATAACTTAACCCAATTTATTTGAAGTCTTATTAGATCATGAAATAGTGGACATGGACCCTTGGCCTATAGCAAACTGCCCTGCTTTTTTTTTTTGATTTTTTGAAGTATAGAAGATGCAATGCAATGCCTTCAACACTTTCCGATTACCTAGATCTTGGAGTGGGCAAGGTGAGAGCATAAGGTGCCTCCAACCACACAGCTAATCCAAATGAATGCAATTATAATGATATGGTGGCAAGCCAACCAAAATAAGCAAGTGGTAGAGACAGCATAATCAACACCTCTTTGGCAGGCTACGTAAAATAACACGCAGGCGGCAAAGCTAGCCTATCAGCACCTCTTTGGTGGATTGCCTATATGTGATGCAAGCCATTGGAAAAATTTCTAAGCTTGATTTAGACCAAAATGGTCAATAATGCTAGCTTGTTCATGCCAAAATGGGCTAAATGAAAATGCTATAATTGTTGGCATTAAACTGTCCAACTTCCAATATGAAAATGCATTCAAATGATAGCCTCTAGTGGTACTACCACTTGGGGTTTACAATATTTATTTAAAACGCATTACAAATTGACATTTGAAGAAGTAAACTGCTGTATAAACTGATATAAAGTTCTGATTACAATATCAGACTGCTGCAATATCCAAAATAAGATCAAACATCATTGATAAATCAATTTAACCATGAACCAATTGCAAAATACCTTATAAGGATGATATAAAGTGTTGATGTAGGTCTGATATCTCTCTATACTGTTGGTAACACTGCTCAGTACTGAACTGAAACACACTACAAACACAACTATATGCTGATGCAACAACACCAAAATGAAAGATCAACAATGAAACAACAACTGGAAAGACACTCCAAACTACTCCAATCAACACCCACACACACATAACTAAACTTTTAGAAGACTGAAATAGATAGTAGACCAGATACAAGTTTGAAACTGAGGTTTTTTAACAATGACTTAGAAGCAGCAATCAGTCATAAGGCGCCTCCAAACAAGATGAAAAAGGGTCCCAAAAACTGAAAACTCACACATGTAACATTAATAAAACCAAAACTTATAAAAATGATCTAATATCTCCATTTTCCTCAAACCAGCTGGAAAAACTTCAACTTGCAGCACAAATGTGATTTCAGAATGAAATCACCATATCTAGCTAAGAAGGTTTTCATCCTCAAAATTGGTATTCCAAGAGGGTTTCGTTCTCAAGAAATATGAGAAATGAAGTCTCACTCAAAGCAAATGGAAAATATGAAAAATGGTAACCCCTTTCTCTTCACAACTCCTCTTATAGCTTAGGAGTAGTTGGTGGAAAAGAATGGAGCGTTTGAGCAGGAGAGGTAGCCGTGGAGCAATTTCAAATTCAGAGGAGGTTATTGTAGATGATGAGGACGATGACCCTGGCGGATTGCTTGGCGCCGGTCTTTCCCTCTGTGCTCTGGTGTCGGGCGTCGGGTGTTGGCTTTAGGCTGTTATTCGGTGGTGCGGTGGCGGGTAACTTGACCCTTCTGCTGGGATTTTGTGCTGCGCGTTTCATGTTGATGAGATCTTTACAGGCTGAGGACGGGTCTGTGAGTTGGTTTTGTGGCTTCGACTGTTTGTGTAGGGTGGCTCTGACTGCGTTTGTGGAAGCTTTCTTTTCTCTTAAGCTTCGCTTTGGAGGGCTTTCTTTGATGTGCTTTCTTGGCGTTTGGAGCTGTCTGTGGTTGGAGGAGGTTTCTCTCCTGGGCTGTGCCTTTGCTCTGTTAGTGGGGACTGCGAAGAGAGACGTTGATGGGCTTTCTCTTCTTTCCCATCGCTGCCCGTGGTGGGTGTCTTTTGTTGGCTTTCCTTCCTGTGCTGGGTGGAGGATTTTCTTTGTGCAGGGGTCTTGCTCTCTTTGCTGCTTTTGGCAGAGGCTTCCTCTATGGAGTGTTGGTGGGGGGCTAGCCTTTGTGGTGTGGCTCTTTGAGCCTTGGTGTGTGAGGTTGGAGGTTATGCCGGAGGTTCTTGTAGACAATTTTTTTGAGGAGTGTGGTGGCCTGTCTTTAGACTCTGTTGGGTGTGCAGAGTCGGATGTGGTGTTTTCTTGTTGTGCCCTCTCTCCTCACTTTCTGTTTGCATTTTTTCCTGGTCCTCTCTGGCTTTTTGGAGCTTTATTGCTTTTGTGTGGGGGCTTTCTTTTGGAGAAGTGGATGTTGGGTTGCCCTTGGTTCAGGTTGTGGACAGTTTATGGCTTGTTTCAAACCCTGTCTAGATAGCAGGGTTGGAAGGTGTTCTTTATTGTCTGGCTGGCTGTCTTCTTTCTTTGCCTGGTGGTTGTTCTAGCATGTTCCTTCTTCTTTTGGGTTCCTTTGTTGTGCTGGTTGTGGAGCTTGGGGTTCTTGATGATGGGTTGCTTGAGGAGTTGGATGGCATTATCTCAGACTTGGACTGGTATGTCAGGTTGGAAGTGGTTTCTTATTGCCGTGTCTCTGCTCTTCTTGCTCTGTCAGCAGGCTTTCTGGGATTTTCTTCCTTTATGAGGGTGCGTTCGTGGTTTTGGGATGCGGTTGTTGGTCTGCTGGTTATGGAGTGGACTGCTGACGAAGAGGAGGCCCCCCTTTTGCCTGGTGCTATTGCTCCTTTTTTGCGGGAGGATTGCCTGTTCTTTTGCAGAGGAGGCCTGAGGGTTTGGATTTATGGTGGGAAATGGTGGATTTTTTCCATAACCCCCGTTCGTGCTTCTTTGGGATCCATTGTGTGGGTCCTTTGCTCCTTTTTGTGCAGAGTTTTTTATTTAATGCTCTTACTTTGGTGGCTTTGCTTTTTGGCCCCTTGGAGATGGGCTCTTTATGCTGGTATGGTTGTGAAGGGGGGTTCTATTACCCTTTCTGTTGGTCTGGCTTCGATCTCTTATATTGAGGTGGAGTGTTCTTGGTTGGGCTGGGTTGTTTTTTTATTTCAGCATCTTTGGTCTTCTTTGGAAATTCCTATTGAGGTGGTGTTATCTCATATGGAGGTGGAGATGGTTTTTTCTGAAGAAACTGGGAGGTGCTGCTTGGGGGGATTGAACGGTACTTGGTTGGTTCAGCTTGAGGTCTGTTTCCCTACAGTTCCTATGGAGGTGGGTCTCCTTCATATTGAGGTGGTAAGGAGTTATGCTCGTGGGGTGTTGACTTTCAGCTGGTTTGTCTTAGCTAGATTCAACTTGTTGGGTTTGGGAGCTATTTTGAATGGTTCTCTATTGGGTTCTCGGTCCCAAGTAAAACCTGTTTGTTTTCGGTTAAGGGGCCTTGGCCCTTGCCTTTCTTTGTGCACCTTGTTTGTTCTGCTGTATTCTTAATGTTGCTGCTGAGTGGCTATTGTTTGTATTTGTTTTATCCTTTTTGCAGCATGTTCTTCTTGGATAGGGTTGCGGGTCCCTTCAAAACCGTTTTGTAATGGGTTTTGGGTCCCATCAAAACCTGTTTTTCCTATAATAAAAAACTCCTCTTATAGCTTTTTTTGCTGCTTTTTTGAAAAAACACTTTTTCCTTTTTTCATTTTTTTGCTTTTTAATTGCTTTTTTTGAAAACACTTTTTGTTTTTTTTTTTCGGAAAAATGCTTTTTCTTTAATAAAATAATATAAAGTGTCCTTGTTGATGTTATGACAGCTTCGGTCTGCACGTCCCAAGGAAAGATAAATTAAATGGTTAGCCTCTCGGCTATTTAATTTATATCATACAATATACTTGCTAAGGGCTGACCCTTATAGCTTGCCTATCATTGTCTCAACTTGAGCCGACTTCAAGATATTTTATTTGTTATCATTTATTGTATTTTCCTAAAAAGGCCGACCTAAGTCAAGAGGCGCCTTATGATGTATATATACAAGGTCACTTTATCATTGTAAAGGCAATTCAACTCAAGCAAGTTCGCATCTATCCTCAAGAGCAGATTTCACACTTTATAGCAGCAAGTCCGATTTCAAGGAAGAACTTATTCATTTGTATCTAGTGCATCTAGAAGAGGTGTGACCTCATTGCATTCATTATTGGCCATTGCTGGGCCTGAGTTGTAAGCAGACTTCTGCCATTGTTCTATATTATAGAAGAGATTCATTGCTGGGTTTTTCTCCCTCAAGAGGAGGGTTTTCCCAGGGTATCTTTGTGTGTTCATTGTCTTATGTGTTGCAATTATTTAATTACTTGTATTGTTCAATCTGATCTAAGAAACACTAACATGGTATCAGAGCGGGTGTGAAAAAGATCGTGATCAGATTTAGTGTGCAATACTTACCTTATTCTTTTTCAGTCTATCTCTTATTTCTCAAATTCAAGATGGTGAACGGTCTGAAAATCGAGGATAGACTCGAAGGGATTTCGAACTACACATCATGGAGGTTCAGAATCATCTTCACTTTGGAGGAGAATGATTTAGCTGAGTTCGTGAAAACAAAAGTTCTTGAACCTGAGGAGGAAGAAGAGAAATTGCAGTGGAGGAAGAAAGACACTAGGGCAAAGAAAGTATTGGTTGATTCCGTCAAGGATCATGTTGTACCGATTGTCTTCAAGTTGGATACAGCAAGAGAGATGTTCACAACCTTGGAAAAGATGTATGAAATCAACAACACTAGTCGAGCTCTCGCACTAAAGCAACAACTTCATCATGTGAGAATGGCGAAAGGAGAATCTGTCATTACATACTTCATGAAGATTTCAGAGATAAGAGATCAGCTCTCTACTATTGGCCACATGATTGATGATAAAGACCTGACTATGCTTGCTCTCAATGGTCTTCCGCTTTCATGGGAGGCATTTATTCAAGGAATCAGTGCAAGATCTGAACTTCCCAAGTTTGATCGATTGAGGATTGACTGCATTCAAGAGGAGTCAAGACTAATAGCAAGGGGAATTGGTCAAAGTTCAAAGAATGAAGATTTACAAGTTCTTGCCTCTCATTCATCAAACAAAGGAAAAGGCTTTAAGAAAGGATTCTTCAAGAGGAATCGAGGAGATGAAAATGATGATGCTTCTGCCTTCAAAAGGAAACGAGACATGTCCAAGATTCAATGTTTTTCGTTGTGATAAGTATGGTCACTTTGCGAGGGTTTGTCCTCAACGACCTAAGCATCAAGTTGCCACTGCAGATGTTGAAGAAATTGCTCCACAAAAGGACTCCAGTGATTATTTGTTTTATTCAGCCTTGTCTAGCAATGTTTCTATTGACTCTAACACTTGGCTGATTGATAGTGGTGCTTCTAGGCACATCACCGGTTTCAGGGGTCACCTTTCAAACTTAGTGGAAAGCAACTCTAGTGATCAAGTTGTTATTGGAGATGATGCTAGATATTCTATAAAAGGGATTGGAAATTCCACCATTTACTTGGATTCTGGGATTTCTTTGGAGTTGAATGATGTACTGTTCGTGCCAAGGATAAAGAGGAACCTTGTTTCAATTTCAGCATTAGAAGACAAGGGTTATCAAGTTGCCTTCTCTAAAGGCAAAGTTCTTATATGGGCAAAGAACTCTAGCTTCAAAACTGCTTAAGTGATTGGAGTTAGACATGAATGTCTTTTCAGGTTGTGCACTTGTCCTCTTCAAGCGCTTGTGCATAACAGTACCAGCATGTGTGATCTTTGGCATCGAAGATTGGCTCACATTCACTTTCGTGCCCTATCTATCATGGAGAAGATGGTCACCGGTCTTCCGAAATTCGATCAAGAACATGAAGGTACATGCAAGGGATGTGCCCTAGGCAAGAACACAAAAGGTACGTTTCATTCCAGTGAAAGTAGATCTAAATGTATTCTTGATCTCATTCATTCTGATTTGTGTGGTCCAATGTCTATTGCATCATCTAGTGGTTTCTTGTATTATATTATTTTCATTGATGATTACTCTAGAAAGACTTGGATTTATTTCTTGAGATCTAAAGAATCAGAAGAAGTATTAGAAAGATTCAGAGAATTCAAAGCACAGATTGAAAATCTGTCTGGGAAAAGGATCAAGGTATTGAGATCTGATAATGGTGGAGAATACACTTTCTGGCACATTTCGAGACTTTTGTATTGAAGCAGGGATTAAGAGGGAGTTCAGTGTTCCCTATAATCCACAACAAAATGGTATTGCTGAAAGGAAGAATAGGTCTATTGTGGAAGCAGTGAAAGCTATGATCCATGATCAAGACTTACAAATCTCTCTTTGGGCTGAAGCATCAAGAACAGCCGTCTATGTTCAAAACAGGAGTCCCCACAGGATCTTAGAGAATAAAACTCCTGAAGAAGCATTCTCAGGCGTGAAGCCTGAAGTTAGTCATTTGAGGATCTTTGGTTGTCCAGTCTATGTTCATATTCCAAAGGAAAAGAGAACAAAGCTAGAACCTTCTGGGAAGAAAGGAATTCTTGTAGGCTACAGTGAGACATCAAAAGCTTACAGGATATACATTCTAGGACAGAAGTCTATTGAGATTAGTAGAGATGTCACATTTGAGGAAGATGTTGCTTACAGAAGATCCAAAGGCACTCCTATGGAGATTGATGAAGAAGAACCTCCTCAAGATATGGAAGTTGACCATATTCCAGAGAACCTAAACGAGGATACAGAATCTAAAGAAGATATTGATCCAACTGAGCCTTTGGATCCTACTGATGGGCCCCTAGACATTGTGATTGGAAAGAAAAGACCTCTTTGGGCTCGTAGGACAATGCAGGAAGCAGAAAGTTTTGCAGCTCCAAGAGGAGCTTTCAGAGAAAGCAAGAGACCTCACAAGTTCTCTAGTTATGTCGCCTTGATGAGTCAGATTATTGAGTCAAAGCCTTCAAATGTTGAAGAAGCTTCTAGTCAACAAGTATGGAAGGATGCCATGACTGAGGAGTATCAGTCCATACTTAAGAACGATGTTTGGGATATAGTTCCTAGACCCAAAGACAAATCTGTGGTGTCCTCTAAGTGGCTCTTCAAGATCAAGCATGCAGCTGATGGGAGCATTGTGAAACACAAGGCTAGATTTGTGGCTAGAGGGTTCTCACAAAAAGAGGGAGTTGACTATGAAGAAACTTTTGCTCCTGTGGCTCGATACACGTCTGTTAGAACCATCATTGCTATTGCTGCATCTAGAGGATGGAAGATTCACCAAATGGATGTAAAGACAACTTTTCTGAATGGCTTAATAGAAGAAGAGGTTTACATTGAGCAACCTGAAGGATTTGAGGTGCATGGGAAAGAGTCTCATGTCTGCAAGCTGAAGAAGGCCTTGTATGGTCTTAAACAAGCTCCTCGTGGTTGGTATGAAAGAATTGATCGGTATCTTTCAAGTCTAGGTTTCTCAAAGAATGATGCAGATTCTAACCTCTACTTCAAAGTAGTAAATGGTGAAGCATTGATTTTGGTTTTATATGTTGATGACTTGATCATTACTGGTGAAGAACATCTAATTCTAAAATGCAAGAAGGAATTAGCTTCAGAGTTTGAGATGAAGAATCTAGGTCTTATGCATTACTTTCTTGGCTTAGAAGTTTGGCAAAAGCCAGATGAGATGATTCTAAGTCAAGGCAAGTATACTGTTGACATTCTCAAAAGGTTTGGTATGATTGACTGCAAACCTATGTCTACACCCATGGAGACTAATCTAGATAAGTTGAAAGAAGCTGCAGCTAGTTCAGAACCAGTGGATTCTACGATGTATAGACAGTTGATTGGTTCGTTGATGTATCTAGTTAACACTAGACCTGATATCTGCTATGCAGTAAGTGCACTTAGTCAATTTATGTGTGAACCAAAGCAAATACATCTTGTAGCAGCTAAACATATCCTGAGATATTTATGTGGCACAATTGGATATGGGTTGAGATATTCTTCAAACGTGGATTTGGAGCTGCATGGTTTTACTGATTTTGATTGGGTAGGATGTGTCTCAGATCGGAAGAGTACCTCTGGTTGTTGCTTCAGTTTGGGGACTGCTATGATCTCCTGGTGTAGCAGGAAACAGTCTTCAGTGGCCTTGAGTACAACTGAAGCAGAGTATATAGCAGCTTGTGTGGCAGCTCGTGAGGCAGTGTGGCTTCGTAAGCTCCTTGCAGGATTGTTTGGACAATCAATGGAGCCTACTATTATACACTGTGATAATCAAAGCTGTGTGAAGCTATCTGTCAATCCCGTGTTTCATGACAGAACAAAACATGTTGAGATCAAGTACCACTATAATAGAGATATGGTGCAAAGGAAAGCTATACAGTTGAGGTATATCAACACTGAAGAGCAAACGACAGACATTCTCACCAAGCCTCTCGCCAGGATTAAGTTTGTGTACTTCTGAGAGAAACTTGGTATGGTGGAGAATGCAGCCTTGACTGAGAAAGAGTCTCAGTAATCAGTGATCCTTGATTGATAATGCAATTCTCTGCTGAGAGAGAGTTGAGGTGCAAGCCCTTGATAATGCAATTCTCTGTTGAGAGAGAGTTGAGGTGTAAGCCCTTGATACTGCAATTCTCTAATGAGAGAGATTTGAGGTGAAAGCCCTTGTTTCCACCCTCTGGGAGAAGCTATGGTGGATGTCATGTGTGTGACTCCATGACAACATCACGTGAGGGAATCCGTGATGATTTTATTTTATACCATCTATGGAAGTAGCCATAATGGTTAATATCACGTTGAGGTGATATTTTATTTTGTTTTCATTCTAATATGATGTGTCTTGTGCAGATGGAAGTTCATCCCTAGCTGAGAGGGAGTGTTGATGTTATGACAGCTTCGGTTTGCACTTCCCAAGGAAAGATAAATTAAATGGTTAGCCTCTCGGCTATTTAATTTATATCATACAATATACTTGCTAAGGGCCAACCCTTATAGCTCGCCTATCATTGTCTCAACTTGAGCCGACTTCAAGATATTTTATTTGTTATCATTTATTGTATTTTCCTAAAGAGGCCGACCTAAGTCAAGAGGCGCCTTATGATGTATATATACAAGGTCACTTTATCATTGTAAAGGCAATTCAACTCAAGCAAGTTCGCATCTATCCTCAAGAGCAGATTTCGCACTCTATAGCAGCAGGTCCGATTTCAAGGAAGAGCTTATTCATTTGTATCTAGTGCATCTAGAAGAGGTGTGACCTCATTGCATTCATTATTGGCCATTGCTGGGCCTGAGTTGTAAGCAGACTTCTGCCATTGTTCTATATTATAGAAGAGATTCATTGCTGGGTTTTTCTCCCTCAAGAGGAGGGTTTTCCCAAGGTATCTTTGTGTGTTCATTGTCTTATGTGTTGCAATTATTTAATTACTTGTATTGTTCAATCTGATCTAAGAAACACTAACAGTCCTTATGACCACTTTTCATCACCTTGAGCCTAGCGACACTTTATCTGCACACTTAAAACACCCTTTTAAATAATTAAATGTAAGCTGTCAATTAAAATGTTAAAAGGTAACTTTTTATAACTTAATTATTTAATTTACTTCTCCCTTTTTGATGCCAATTAGCTTATGTGAAAACATGATAAATAAGCTAATGGCCAAATATTTGTTTACGTCCGAGAAGGGGACATTACATGGCCAAAGCCACCCAACAAAGGATAAACCAAAACAAAAACAAAACATCAAATTCACCTCCACAACTGATGCTTAAAAGAATAGGTACAAAGGGAAGAAAAATAAAAGCAAAGCCTCAATCAAGAGGATCGGTTATTCACTGTGTTAGGACCTAGTGCAAGTTATACCTCGAGGCATCTATGAAGATATAAAATCTCCTTGCTTAGTGAATGGCTTTAACTTGAATGGTAATCCTGTTTATCAATGGAGTCCTTTGGATTTCTGTTTATATAGGTTTTTGCTATAAGTTTTTTAAAGGCTGAAAATAAGTTTTTAATTTTATAGATTTTTGCGATAAGTTTTTTAAGGCTGAAAATAAATTTTTGATTTGAATAAATATGGAACTTACACTTGATATCTTTATTTGTTATATTTTTAGAAAAAAATTAATAGAAGTAGAAAACACAAGATTAAAATAATCTGCAGGAAACTCTAAGTACCAATTCCACAATAATCAATCTTACTTGCGTGAGTGCTATGAAGAATGTATTAATACAATAAAATTTGCAGCAAGGATGGAAAACAAATTAACAGAAGATTTTGTAAAATCTTAGACAATAAAGACTTTATTAATATCAAAGCCATGTGAAAAAGGAATTGTGAATATAATAAATCCTTCAAAAGGCATCAAGTTTTATAATGTGCTGAATTTGCAATGGCAGTCCTCCCTCTTTTAGCTTTTTAGGCATTTTTTCTTTAAAATGTTAATTTTTTAGCTTTAATGCACCACATGGAGCAGGTTGTCTAGTCTTGAAAAAAAGAGATTGTCTCCTTCAAATCCTCAAGTAACCAGGACGTTTGGGACACCACTCGAACCCCCAAGGATGTGTCTCTATGGAAAGCTGAATATTTTTGAGCTGTTTTATTCAAAGTTGCATGGACACGAATACGGATATAGATACAGATACGGTATCGGATAAGGATACGACCGTTTTTTAAGACCCCCAATATGGATACGACTGGATACTATATTCATAAAAAACACATATTTTTAAGTTATTAGAGGAGATTTTCATTACTTTAAAAGCAAATAAGAAAATGTAAATTAAAATAATATTAAAATTTAAATATTAATTTAGTAAAGAATAAACAATTAAATATATATTAATAAATTTTATTTATATTTAAAGAATATATATATATTTTTTAAAATCTCTAATGTTTAAACAACATAATATAAATATAAAGTTATAAACAATTAACTTTTGAAAAATATATAAAAACTAAAACACCAAAAAAATAGAAGAGTTGCACTGGAAGAAGACCTAGAAGAATGGTTCGTTGAAATAGAAATTTTTTTCATTTGTCTCCCTCATTTGGTGTAGGTTTTGTAAATACAAAATGAAAAAAAATATTGCACGATTGAAGTTTTTTAAGATTAAGTTTAGGAAGACTCATGTCAGATTTTTTGAAAATCAAATCACATCATATTCGACACGGATGGAAAACCAAGGTCTTTTAGGCATGCGTGGGTACGGTATCCAACGTGTATCTGTGGCTTATTGTACTTGTATCTGTATAAGATATGGGGATACACACGCTTGGGGAGGGGCAGGGGCATAGCTGGCTACTTTGGTTCAATTATATTTCCAATTAGTGGTTGAAAAGCTTCCTTGTAATAGTTAAAAGGGTGAGTATGCATGAGGGTCATTGATGTAATATGTAATGTCCCCAATTTCCGACCAGACATTATTTATTTAATTTAATTAAATATTATTGTCCTATATTAATAATTGGGATATTTATAATAAAGTGACTCAATTAAAATATAATAAATATGATAAAGTCACTTTATTAAATGAAATGGAATCTTCTAGAAGATGGAGAGCTAAGCCTTTAAAAGGAGATGAGGGCAATTCATTTGGGCATCTTGTGAAAAATGATCTTTTGGGAGAAATTGTGAATTTTCGAGAGCTTGGCTTTCTAGGAATTGGAGTACGGAAACCCTCAAGTTCAAGTTTAGAGGTTTGGACGAAAACCCAAATCCTCTTACAGATGGATTCAAACAAGATTCGCATTTGGGTTTCAAGGATCGATTGTGGTTGTGATGTCTTCTTCGAAGACAAAATTTCAGGTATTTTGAAATGTTTCAGATTGATAACTTTTCAGAGTTTGCAAGGGTTGAAGGGAAGCATACTGCAAATATATATGTATACATTTTCTTATCGAGTCTTACAAGTCTCTATATTCCCTTGATTAAGTATGGCCATATTCTGGAAGAGACAATATAATTCACATTAATGCCATGGTGCGGAAAATATTTTGCGGTTCCTTTTTGGTGGTCATATAGGTATTTGTTTTAGCAGCTGCCCAGGCAAGAGGAAATTGGGCCAGATAAAGACAAATTAATGCTCTGGGAATCAAAACTCATAGCAGATCAAATATTATAATATTTTCTAACAACCCATGAAGAAGGTGATTTCATATGTCATCTTGAAGAATTGTGACAAGCCATCAGTAGTTTCGCATTTGCTTGCAATAAAAATTTATTTACTAGCAGATAAGGGTTTTTCTGTCTCATAATAAAAGGAGTTGCCATATTTTATCTCAGTTGCCAGCTGTATGAATATAAGAGACATTATTATCAGCGGTAGTAGGAAGGAATCGAATATTTGGTAAGCATATTGGACAGGGAGCGATTAATACTTTTAATGCTTCCTTATTCTATTGGCTTCCTTATTCCATTAGCCATGTGGACATCTGCTGTAGCCTTTTAAAGTCATCACTCATGTGTAAAGGAAGTGCAGAGTATAGTAAAAAGATAAACCTAAGACTTTAGTGCCGCCAGTCTACTAGGAAAGGAGTCCCACATCTTAGGGAAGTGGGCTTAATAAAAGTATAGGGGATCTTTATTGGTTTTAAGGTGTTAGCAACTGATAGGAAGTCCGACACAACCACCCAGGGTTGGGGAAAGACAAAAGTATCACCCGATAGCCTTGGAAAGGTGATTTAATTCATAATCTTTAGTTGCTTCTATTTATCAGAGAATATGCTGTCAAATGAAGACAAAACGATATTGTTTTAGGGGGGGAGTCGATATTCTTTATTGGCTTAAAAGGCAAGCCCTAGGGAAGCTAGCGGAAGAGAATATCAGTTGCCACCCGCCAATACAAGGTAGCCGTGAATAATTAGAGGGAGCCGCTAATATACTGGAAGGAGCTGCGACTATCCCAAGGGCCGAAAACTCTTGTATATGCAAGGAAAAGTTCATGATTTGCAGTCTAGATCGGATGTTACCAGGTTTGGAAATTATGATTGCCATTTAATAATGTTATATGCAGATTGTTACATACCACTGTGCATTTGAAAGGAATGAACAATCTTAAATTTTGAATGTAATGCCTGAATACATATTTGCATATGAATATACATTTGCAATGAATTTGAAATTATGGACTTTGGTTTAAAGTTGCCCTGTATCCAAAAAGAATATTGAGTAGCAAACATTAGATTACTTTATGTAATAACCCAACCTGATCTGGGTTATTTGAATTTTGCCAACAATACAGATAATATAGAATTTTGCAAAAGAACAATTCCAAACAAATGCAAGAGACAAATAACCAGAATTTGTATTAATGCTTCAGGAAATACATAAAATCCATACTCGGAATCAATGGCATAAATCTAAGATTGGGGAATGCTTGATTGTCATGTCCCCGAAATAGCAATATCATAAAGATCAAGTGTTAAAATACAAATAAATTAATAAATAAAATAAATAGCAATATTAATTTTAAATATAAAATAAATGTGTACCATATCAATATAAAAATATATAAATATGAAATAACAAATATAATAATAATATATAGGCAAATTATTGTTTTTACATTCTAGTATTAAATAACTTAATATCAAAAATAATAATAAATAAATATTATAATCATTACACATCAAAGATTGTAAATTTGTAATACATTAGAATAAAATAATAATAAGATATTAGCAAATTGGTTTTGTTATTATACTTAATGTTAAAATATGTTCAATAAAACATCAAAATAAAATAATAAAATATGTATATAATCTGAAATATCATAATTATTAGTAATAATATATTATTTTCAAAAATAGATATTATTGTGATAATAAGCCTTTAAAGGCAGCAATTAAATCTAACAAAGGGATATATTTTATGAAAAGTCACCTCTTTGACCAAACAATACATTCTCCCCCATGAGTCACCTACCTTGAATGGTATAAATAGAAGGAAGGAAAATAAGGAAGAGGTCAAAACATTGAGAAATACGATCTGCAATTCAAAACAGCAGCAACAATGATTGTTATGCATTGGAATATAGAGCCATTTAATATATATATATATATATATATATATATTATTTAATAGGCATACAAGTATATAATGAATAATATGCAATGAATAAAGAATATATATGAATAAGGAAAGAATAATTATATAAACATATATATATGAATACTAATGGATATGAGTTAAAGATTAATTATATATATACATACACGATTATGCAATAATGATACTTATAAGTAATGATGACTCCATAAGTAGATTATGTATATTTCTGAATTGTCCTCATCCTATGATCAATTCAGTATAAGGTTGAAGGAGGCGAGTAAGGAAACATGGAGAGATATAGCAACTCAAGTGATGTACTCACTTAGCAATAATATTTAGCATATTTTGAATATAAGAAACTAATAGTGCTCATTTGATTATTGGTGCAATGTTTTCTTTTGATGTTATCAATATTATGATAGTTTTATGAATTGATGATGGTTCCTTTAGCATTATCATGACCATGAATGAAACTAAAGGGTATGATATAGCGACATTTAGTTTCCATCATTGTTAATATTACATTGGATAGTATCATTGATCATAGACAAACTAAATATGATGAGAATTGGCATTGTTGTAGTAATATAGATCCATGTACTTTTTTGCATTATGCTACATTTTCATGCATCCATACAATACTCTCAAACATGATACAAGCATATAGATAATTCAATAGTAAATGCACAAGTGATTGTCCAAAGATTGTTTGCTCCGTGTTTGTACCCTATTAGGATGGGGGAAGCATCCGCCAAGTGGATTCCCTAAAAGCCCCACCTTCAGGCCTGTAGGCCCAAGGCATGGGATTGGTCATGAAGGATGGGGGTCCCACCTGGGGTTCTGCCCTACATAGGCTCGAGACACAAGATTTACAATAGGAGGTGGTAGGCCGTAGGCCCTTGGCCCCTTAGGGTTTCCCTCCTCTCCTAATAGGGCCAGTGTTTTTTGAGTAACTGCCATGTGTGGAGAATGTAGGTACTAAGTCGTTGGGAAAGGAGGATTGTGGTGAACAACCTCCCGTGCCTAACAAGAAGGCTTTAGGGCAGATCCACCCAGGGCACTCCTCATGTCTTCATAATTGTATTTATGACTATGTTTATATTTGGATATCTAGATATTAATGCTAACAAACATATGTATATGTGGAAATGTGGTTCATATGGTGAATTCAGGTTTCAATCCAAGATTACTTCGTTAAAGGAAACATTTATTTGAAAAGATGAGACCCTAAACCTAATCAACAAGCGAATTCTAGGTCAAACTGGGTAAGGGACATTACATTGATCAACAACTGTGAATATCAACAATCTTCACACTGAACCTTGAAAACTCTATAAACCCCTGAATGTGCAACTGCTGATTTGACCTGTCTTATTTCTAATCTGCTGATGAAATATTGAAATTGCTGATTTAATCTATTGAATTAAATCTGTGAATGCTCATAAGAAGACCTTGGGTGATCTTTCACACCTATAGGCTCCGTCCTATTCGAGGGTTTCCATCCTCTGAATAGCTTGAAACTTCATACTTGCAACCCCGTGCTCAACCTTTTTGTTTGTAAATGATAATTTTGATAGTGGAAATCATCTTCTTCTTTGCTTTTTATCCTTCTCCAAACTCTACGCCCTAATCTTGGCAATTAACTTTATTAAAATAATAAAGTAATTCCTTTCCAACAACCAATACCTCATTTGGCCTCTTAAAATCTTTTAATTAAATTCACTTTTTGAAACATGTGCCATTTAATGAAATAAATAATAAAGTAACTTAAAATATATCATTTTAATTGAAGTTACTTTATTCACCTTATAACGCCATATTATAAAGTACTTTATTAAAAGTAACTTTATAACATTAAATCATAAAGTCACTTTAATGACTTTAATGATTTAATTACTCATGGCAATGATATAGCAATAACCTCCTGAGAGTGTCCTGACACAAATACCAACTACGGGCGTGCCACCATTGAACCTGATAGCACTTACTATAAATAGCAAGTGAGAACAAAGAACTCCTGAACTGCCTTCGTAAGGCCTACCAAGCAAAATACTCGATCACTGAGTTGAAGATGCCGGAATGAAAACATCAAGCCTGCTGAAGTCCTTGAATACCCTCCAAAGGGCCCCCTACACATCTCACTAGCCTACGAGAACCAAATAGTAGGCTAACCACTGCTCTAATATAGATCCCAGGAAAAAGGGGACATTACACTTTACCTTGCATATACATAAGTTAAATCGTTTTAGACCAAACCATGCAAAGTAGTTTGACTTAATTGTCAAACTAGTTTAATCGCAAAAATGAAAAATCTGGTTCAAAGGGGTAAGGGTCTTATGCCATAGGTTGGTCAAATGAACAACTACTTGACAGATGCACAAAGTACGCAACAAAAGCAATAGAAAGAAATATGAGATTCACAAACATACAAACTTTAATAACTTACATAAGGATTATACAACAACGGGCCACTTGAAATGTTGAACCCAACAATCTTAGCTGTCCAAGCCAATGAGACACCCAATCATAGAGACTTTGCATCATAGTCTAACCAAATCCCAACTTAGATATACCCATTTTGGTTCTCTGTAGGGAAGCTTTCTTTGTTCTCCAACTTGAACTCCCAGAACTTGAAATTGTTCTTCATGAAAGCCCGTGCTTATATGATGGATCATCCATGACTCTTGGCCTTCATCAATGAGCTTAATGGTTAGAAACAAATATACCAAGTGTTTCCAATCTTGTGTGTAACTAGCACTCCAAAAAGTAACACTCAATTGATGCGTGGATCACGTCGATTCAAATTCTGGAAAAAGTGGGCCTTGTGTCACCAAGTGGACTTCAGATTAATTTTGGTTGTTAGATGAGAGCAATTGATGGTTAGTGATTTGTAAAAACATAGGATATGGTCTCCTTGTGATCACCAAGTACGGTTATGATATTGTCAACTCAACTATCAACCTTCAAAATACTAGTTCAACACATTAAATGGATGCGTTATATAGTTACAATTGTTCATCATGATAAAACATGAAAGACACATGAAAAATAAAAGTAAAAACATGCAAGGAAGCATACATGAAAGGCTGAAACACAAACAGTGACTCTGATAAACCCTAAAGGGTGAAAATTCCAGCAAGAGTGAGCATTTTGCTTCTCATCCCACAATCTTAGTCAAACATATAAATGTTAGTAGTTACAACACCAATGAGGCTAATTGGAGCTATTACAATATTTTATAACTTCTTCACACTTGCTATGCAACCCTGTAACTCAGGAAAACTGTCTTCTTTTACTTTTAATCACACTTAAAACATGGAAAATGGAGGCTGCATGAAGAGCCAACCCTCAACACTTCATGGACAAGAAGTATATACCTTCCTCCACCCTTCCAGGGCCTCCAAAATGGAATTTTGAAGTTTTAAAAGCTTGATTCAAGAGCCAAAACCCTTCATATTCCTCTCACTGTCTGCTTAGTTGCAATTTTTTGCTGCTTTTGACAATTTGGCATTTCCATTTTTGCCAGGGCATTTGATGATTTTGCCATTTGTGACAAGTGGCGAATGTGCTATTCTTGCCTTTGCACTTAGGATTAAAGTCTGCAACTTGCTGCAGATGCTCTGGAGCACCTTAGGCACCCCCACGACATTTTTGCAACCCCCACGACATTTTTGCAACCTTGCTTACATCATAAGACAATGGTTTTATGTAAGTTTCTTGTCTCCAAGTCACTAGTCACCTTCTTGACTGAAGTGGTTCTTCTTGATCTCATTCATCCAACTTCATTTTAATTCATTTTCAGATCCTAACTCCCCCATTCAGATCCTAACAACTGTGCATGGCTGATTTTGTGCTTAAGATCCTCAAAAGCCAACTACTGTCTTTTACCCTAGTGAAAACTCTTATCCTCCTTGTTATGGCATGCAAAGGAGCAGCAACATATGAACAATATTTAACAAATTTTTGGAGGTATTGGATTGCTCCAACAAAGCTGTAAGTCTTTGAAATGGTTGTGGGTATTGGCCAATTCATTATATCCTCAACTTTAGATGGTTCAATCCTTATCTCATCATTTCCCCCCACATGACCAAGGTACACAAGTGAGGTCTTTGCAAATTCACATTTCTTTGCATTCAACAAAAGATTGTTCTCCTTCAGAATTTGAAACACCTTCTCTAGATGGGAAATAAGCTTTTCATGTGTTTTGCTAAAAACTAAAATATCATTTGAATAAACAATGGCACATGATCAGCGAGAGGGTTTAATACCTCATTTATCAATCACGTGAAGGTGGCTGGAGTGTTGCATAAGCCAAGCAATAGAATGAGCCACTCGTATAGACCTTGCTTGGTCTTAAATGCTGCCTTCCATATGTCTTCTTCTTTGATCCTAATGTGATCATACCCTGATTTCAAGTCCAACTTTGTGAATTACTTGGCATGTTGAAGTTAATCAAGCAAATATCTATCTGGGGCAGCATATAACTATTCTTGATGGTAATTTTGTTTAGACCACAATAGTTGACACACATATGCCATGTCCATCCTTTTTAAGCAGTATTACTATTGGAGAACCACAAGGGGATGTGCTAACACTATCTTTGGTTGCTATTTAACTTTCTCAGCTATACTCTGATAGTACAGCCCTATGTTAGGCAAAGGACAATCCGTCAAAAATTGGCTCTCATGCTCAATAGGACGCTTAGGGTGCAGCCCCTTAGGCTTCAAAAATAATTCTCAAAATAGCTTCACCAACTCACCCATTTCCTGCTGTTCTTGGTGAGTATGCAGCCCATTTAACTTCTTAATTTCTGCCTCATCTTGCTCTTCCTTTCCTCTAAGCAACAAGAGGTCAAGCTTTCTGCTTGCATTGATTTACTGTTTACCTTGAGATGTACTAACCATGTAAATCATAGCTTTGTTCATAGAGGAGTTCAATGTGAATGCTTCTGTTGGAAAAATGTTGTCATTGATGTCAAAGGGCTTGCTGATGGTTCGAATGATTTTTGCAAAATAATGGTGAATTTTCTACATGGGCTGACCCATGTTATACATCCTTTGGAAGAGTTTTTAATTGCAAAATAAAATCAGAAATATGGGATGACCCCCCTCATATATGTCGCCCTAAATTTGGAAATTTAATTGAATATTAATTTTTTTTTTTTTTTTTTTTTTGGGGCTCCCAAAGAGGGACGACCCCCCTAGAAGGGTGTGCCCAACTTTGGGCAAGAGAATTTAAATCTAATAAAATTTATTTTGGTGCATGGCCGACCCCCCCTTGGAGAGTCGCCTCCCTTGGGTGAAGAGTCATCTTGGAGGTATAAATAGAAGGTTGAAAGTGAGGCTAAAACAACCAATTTTTCAAGAAATATTTTTGTATGAAGAGTAGAAATAAAAGGATATTCAAGCAGATCTTCAAGGTGTCTTTGAGCAGATTTTACAGCAGCACATTTTAGAGAGGAGAGCAAGTGATATTAGTGAGATCATGGCGATTTATTGAGAAGATCTTATGAAGACATTATTGCAGATTTAATGAAGACATTATTGCCAAATTCATGAAGACATTGTTGCTGATTTGAGAAGACATTATTGCCGGATTTGAGAAGACATTATTGCCGACATTGTGAAGACTATATTGCAGATTTGTGAGAAGGCATTAGGGCAGATCTGAGGAGTGGCAAATCAAAATTATTCATATTATTTTAAGTTGCTGAATCGGGTATGGGTATGGGCACGGGGGTACGGTACGCCGGTATGACAAATTTTTTGTGACAGGCTGGGTACGTTTGGGTATGTCCGTACTAAAAACATATAAAAACCGTAAAAATATACATTAAAAAACATATATTAATATTTAGTAATGCTTATAACTTATACAAGTTTTTAATTTATAAATTTATATTATTATTAATTTATAATTTTATTATATGATTATTAATATATAATTTAATAAACAATATTCTAATATAATATATTAATTTATAATTTTATTATATAATTATTAATATATAATCTAGTAAACAATATGTTGGCGTTACAATTCGCACCTCTGGAGTGCGTATTGGCAACATACAACCATGCACAGTGCGTAATGACCGGTCTTCAAATTAGGAGGGGAAGCTCCCTCTTTTGCTGATATGCATTAAAAAGTAAATGATCTAAATCCTATCTTTTTGACTCAACTGGAAGAGGCACAAGGTTAAGGAAACCAAGAATGTTGCAGCTAAGGTTTTTCTCTGGTTTTGCAGATCTTAACTACAACTAACTAAATGCTTTTAATCTATCCTATTCCTCAAAAGAAACAGAGCATGAGGACATAGGAGCAGGGAGTATTTGGACGATAAACTTTAAGACAGGATTCCCAAGGAGGAGACGACTCCTATCCGAGGTGTAGATATGAAACAAAGATCATTAATCACAACACAACACGATAAACCTACTTCTAAATTCCCAAGGAGGAGACAACTCCTATCCGAGGTGTAGATATGAAACATATTTATTAATCACAAATATAACCCAGGACAGCAGATTGTATGAAGGACCTATCACACAGATAAATGATCAACCAGAATTATATTGAACAAAGATGAACCATTACAAGTAACAAATGCATGGCAAGGTGGCTCAACAATTTGTTTATTACTAATAAAAGCGCAAGGGTGAACCGATACTGAACATAGGAATATTGCCGACAACGCAACAACTCTCTATCCTAGTGAATGGTTCATGAATAGATACATAAATAGCAATACTACAGGCAAGAGTTGGCTCAACATGTATGCTATCAAGCAAAAGTTATTTACAAATGAGCAAAGATGCTCTTATTTATAGAACTCCAAGGTGTAGGTAACCCTAAAATCACCTTGAGTTTACAATCAGTCTTGCAAGCATGCAAAAATTTATTCTCTAAGTCTAAATAAATGAAACTATACAGTTAACTGGAAAGCTACCATCAGTTAACTGAAACAAAGTAGACTAAATGGACATGTGCAACATGCACGTCCTTATTGAAATGAAAGCTAATTGATAACTAACATCAATCAACTGGATCCTAACTAAAAGTCCATCATCCTGCGAAGATATCTCCAAGAATGAGATAGGCGTGCATGAGACCAGCAATGAGAACTCAAGAAATGACGTTGAGTTAACTGCTGCTTCTGACTCTATCCTCGAAAATAATTACAGGTTCCAACTGGCTGTCTTCTACAAGCCCTCTCTGTCTATCACCTCGTCCAGGAACTTGTCGATGGTCTCGTCCTCTGGCACTTTGACGCTGTCCACGATGATGAACTTCCTGTTCAAATCCTTCTCTCCATCTTTGATTGCCCTCTGACATTCTCTGATTTCTGCAGTTGCCTTGTTGAAACTAGTTGTCATCCAACTCAACGCATGTACCATTCTCATGATGATAGTGACATGGGATCTGAGTGATGAACTCGTTGATAATTCTGAGAGTTGCAACAACATTCTCCTTGAGCGTGGCCATCTTTGTAGAGATTTTATCATACATTTTCACTTTGAAAAGATGTTCTCTCCAAGCGAAAACCTTCTTCTTATCCTCCTTTGCTACAATGGCGTCATGTGCAATTGCCAATTGAGATATGAGTATCAAGTCTTTTGGCTTGCGTTCTACTATGGATATCTCAAGCTGTTGAATCCTCTGACAAAGATCATGTGCCTCATATCTCAACTGATACAACTTTGTGAGGAGGTACTGACTTGCAACAATGAAATCTTCAATCTAGTTGTCCAAGAGCTTCCCACGATTGACTAAATGACCAAGTCTCTGCTGATCTGCAGGTGTCTCTCGAAGCTGTGGGAGCATAGGTGCTTCCCCTGCGGTTCCATGAAGTAGATCCGAGATGTATTGTTGGAGCTGCCTGATTTCAGCCTTGAGGGCTGCCTTATCTTCTCCGTCCTTCATAACACACTCTTCCAAATTACTCGCAACGACCTTGAAAAGGCTCACGTCCACGTGCCGAGTGCTCCTACCAAGATTTGCTTTGACGAAGGTGAAATCACCAACCTCAACTTCATCAAGGCTTTTACCCTCTGATGGTGTAGCAACTTCAATGACGATCTCTGCTTCAGGAGTCTTCTCAATGTGCACCTGCTTCTTGACTCTCTTGTTCGACCTATCCTGATATGGATCGCCAAACTCAGACAAATCAAGTTGATATGAAGGCCTACGCCTCTGTCTTCCCAAAGACCTCTCGAGCCAACACGAATGATCAATGTTGTCCTCTTGAGGAGAAACTGCTCCTGCTGCGTCAACCACTGGTGGATCAACTGGAATGAAAGTCTCATGAACTGGCGATTTTGGCTTCGAGTCAATATCAATAGGAGACGACCGTGGAGAAAATGGTGGACCAAGAGATGATGAATCGACCTCAGCTTGTACCATTGGTTCCAATGGAATTTCTGGTGCTTTCTCAACCTTTTTCCGCTTAGTGATGCTTTTCCCCTTCGAGTTCCCACTAACTTTGACGCCTTCAGGTGGCTTCAAGACAACTTTAACTCGAGGCCTCGACCTATAAGTGTAAGGTAGTGAAGAAAACCCTACTAGTGGCTTTGAAACTGGAATTGTCCTTCGCTTTCTCTTGCTCTCCAAGAAGTACATGCTTGTCTTAATAACCGATCTCGACAGGTCCTCAACTAAAGTATTCTCCTTGGCATACCAATCTGGTTAGCGAAGTGGCTGGCAAGAAACTTGGTCTTTAACAAATGAACTAAGAAGTAACTCTCCGTCATCATTCGACAAACCCTCAACATCTTCTGACAGGAAATCAACAAGCTGTGGAAGAGTAAGTCTACAGTAATGACGTCGGCGCACCTCAAATTCATCTTCGCAGATGACCTAAAAGTCCTCAAGTGCTGCCTTGTGTGAATTACTTCTCTCCAACCGTGTTGAGTAATGAACCAAAGGATCATAAGTACGCCTCTGAGTGAGATACTTGAGCTAGAGTTTTTCTAACTCGTTCATCATTAACTTGCAATCAGCAACAGACTTGCACTTGTATATACCCAATCCAAATGGAAAGGTGAATGCTGACTTATGTCGATTGCAAAGAAAGAGTGAACTTCTTGAGCTTGTCTCATAAACTCCATGAACAGGACCTTGTCTGACGGATACCTCGGTAGCATTAGAGGTTCTCTGGTGTAACCATACACTCAGATATATGTGAAAGTAGGGAATTGAATGAACAATCCGCTCAACTCTCTATCGCTGATTTTGCCTCTGGTGAAACCCTGATATGCATCTCATTATCGAGATCTCTGACTGTCTTCATGAAAAAGTGATCATTCATCGCCTTGAAATTCTGTTCAGCCTTTGAAAAATCCAACTGTGAGTAATATTCATGAACATGCTGAACACCAAGAGCTACATTGGCCTTTAAAGTTGTAAATTTGCCTTGAAACACGATTAAGTAGACTAGAAAAGACACCATGTGAAACTCGTGGATTTTGAGGAATTATGTGATTTGTTGGTGAAGACACTCGCTGATCAACATCGCCCGGTCAAAGTGTTCCTTGTTGTTGATAATTCGAGAGATGATATAGAACTTCCACGGTCGGAAAATATGTGCTTCCTCCTGACCTGTAACCTGGTTGAGAAAAGTTATTAAGATAGCAACCTCATCCTTGAACTCACCATACCCAACCTTCTTCGGTATGTTAGTCTTCGGTACTTTCAACCACTGTAACGACCCCATCCTTGGGTAATAAATTTTTTTTCTAACATTTCATTCCAAACATATAAAAGTAACAAGTAACAAAGACATTGCAATAAAATTCTTCCTTTCTTTCTTGATAAATACATGCAGGTTACAATATATATTTCCACATGAATTCCATTTTCATTGTAAATATAAATCAGAGTACAAAAGTAAAACAAATTACATACATAGCTCGTAAGCTTTTGCACAAATAGTAGTAAGATGGTCCAGGTTCCCTTCCTTTCAAATCTTGGTGTATCTGTCGCCTGCGGTGGAGGAGAAACATCACTCAGGTGCTTTTCCGCCAACCACGGACTGTTAATGCGGTCCCCCGCACATCTATCATTCGACAGATGGCCCTCCCTTCGAACGAAGAGATTGGTAAAGTAACCGGCTGCGACAACCCAACTGAGCATAGTGTTGTGTCCTATACATCTAGAACTTGCTATTTCACAATCCCGAACTAGCATGATGGATCACAATGAACTGACAGTGTAGTCTTAACTACCTCACTTCTAAGTGGATGTCGTACCTTCCACTACGTTGGCCAAAGTATTCTCATTCAGTACTTCAAATGAAGGTCATCTATCATATACACTACTTAGGGCCGATTTGACTTAAGGCTATCTTACACTACACGTAGGTTTCAGTCCTTCACTGGATTGTCAATCATCCCAGACTATCCTACCTCAATTACTTAAACAGGAAATGGAGTACAGTCAAAAAGGGGTCCCTTTGGTACCTCCTAACATGGAAATCTTTATCCATGGAGTACATAGCTTTCTCTAGTTAACCTATTTAACTCTAAAGCTTTAGACTACCTTGGTACTGAATCCACCCTCGTCCTAGTATTTAATAACTAGTTCCTTTTCCTTTATTTAAGGAGTTCAAGCAGTATTCAAGTAACACAAATCATAATATACTTCTATTAAAAAGTAATCAAACATTTCCTTTTTATGCTATTCCTTTTACAAGCTTTCCTATGAATTCAAGCTATCTCTATTCAATAAGCTCTTTCCTATGAAATTAAACTATTTCATTTCAACAAGCTCTTAAGCTATTTCCAAATCAACAAGCTCTTAAGCTATTCCGACATAACATGCTTTCACTACGAAACAGGTTATTCCCTAATTCAATAAGCCTTTTCTAATGAAATTAAGCTATTCCCAATTCAATACAATTCCTTAGAAAATAGAGACTTTCTAATATTTTCCTTTCATACTACAACATAATGCAAAGCATAGTAAAGCAAACAAATAACTCATTTTTAAATCAATGACAGAAACTCTAAACAGACATTTCTCATGCCTGATTCCCTTGCTGCGAAATGAGTTCGATCGGTAGCTTCTGCTCTTCCTCCACCGTCCTTCACAGCCTTTACCAGCTACTTCTCACAGCATGAACAAGTATAACTCTTAGGTATATGCAATACAGTAAAGAGGGAATGTAGCTCTCAGCAATACAGTCACAGCAAGATCATGTATGGCTCTCAGCAAAATTGTATATGGCTCTCACAACTCTAAACAGCAATGATGGTTTGCAACTCACAGAAAACGCAACAGCAATGATGGTGTAATGTCCCCTTCTCAAACCTGATCGTGCATATGACCGTTGGCCTTTTTTCTGGAAACCCGAAGGCTAGTCGGAAGGTTAAATTAGGGTTTCCTATTTTTGAGGAGGTCTTGGCTCAGAGATGGTGGATTCAATGACGGATTCCTTCTGGGTTTTCAGAGGGCTTCGCAGCAGTATGTTCATCTTGGCATTCAGAGCACTTTTTGAAATTTACTATTTTTAGTAAATTCTATTTTTGGCAGCTTTCCAGTTGAGTTCAGCTCGGTTGACTTCCTGCTTCAGTTTGGTCAGATGTTGGCTCAGTATTGGCTTCAGGGCACCTCCGGAGGGATAAGCTAAGTCATCTAATTAAAAAGTCACGTTTAAATATTATATTTTAATGTTGACCATGGGCCTAGATTAATGACTTAAAGATGTTTTAAAAAGGGGGTCTTTGAGGGTGGCGCCCTCATTAAAAGATTATTTTAATTATTGCAAAGTCAAAGCAAGGTTATGAAGGGCGAATTTATCAAGCATGATGTTTATTTAAAATATCAAATCAAAGCCATAAAGGAGAAGTACGCCCTCTTGAGGAGATGAGAGGTTTTGACCTAAAAGCTGATTTTAGGGTTTTGCGAAGTCAAACGAAAATTATAAAGAGGAGTCTTGTGCATCATTTTGGGCATCTTATGTTTGGAATATTGTTATGCTGCCGAAATGGTGCTGGATTGCTTCGAGGAATGAATGCCTCCTAGCCTTGGCTCGACTTCTTGCTTGAAAGACAGCAACTAGTGGAGAGTTAGATTGTAGTTGAGTGAGATTTGTAGTGAGATTTTGCATTGTAGAAGTTGTTTTGCATTTGTAGTTCGGTTTCTTGCATTTTAATCAAAATCTGGAGTTGCTGATTTTTGTATTGCAGATTGAAGTTTATACTCATAAGTCTTTGGGTGAATTTATTTTGGTTCTGGGTAGTTTACCCATGCATTTGCTAGCCTTGGGCGCCCCTCTATGCCAAGTTGCAGATTTTTTAGAGGTGTCTTGGATTTTATCTTGTTGGTAGAACATTTCTTGAGCCTGTACCATTCTGTTTTGCCTGGCAAGTGTTTAGAAAAAAAAATACTTCAATTTTTCAGTTGTTTCTTTGTCTAGTCTTCATCGTCATCAACCTAGCTTTCGTTTGCATCAAGTCTCATGCCATTCTGGCAAGTATTGAGTGAGTTGTGAGCATTTTAGTGGATTCTAGGGTTGCTGGTTATGCATATTAAGTTGCTGTTCTGTCATATCAGCTTGCGTAAAGTCTATCTTTTGAGTTGGGTTTGGGTTGAAAGTCTTTGTGATCATTGAGGAGACATTATACTATATTGCAGCATGGTTAGACTTTCTTATTCGATGTATTTGACAGGCAAATCTCTAATTATTGTAAGCTGAACAGTAGTACTGTCAGCATTTCTCTTAATCTTACTTTACATTCTGAAGCTGCATTGTATTTCTGTATATCTCCGCCATATGGTCGCCTCATTTCCACTCTGGAATTGGGTAGCACATACTTGGTGTTGAGTTTACTTTCAGCATAGTTAGCATCTCCGTCATATGGTAGCTCCCATTCCATCTTGGTTTGGAAAGCACATTCTTGACGTTGAGTTCCTTTCTGTATTTAGAGAAGAAGATCCTCTGACCATATGCTCGCCATCATCGGCGCCATCCTTGGTTAGAGTTGCTTTTTGCATAAGCAGTTTAATTCAGATCCTCTGACCAATGCTCACACCTTGCCCACATCGGGATCCTGGTGTACATTCTGGTTAGAGTTGCTTTCTGCACGTTTTGGTTTATCTTCTAACCTTAACGGGTGCTTTGTTTGAAATCTGTTAATTGAAAAAATAAAAAAAAAATTGGCTTGGTATATTTCAGTGGTATCAGAGCCAAGATCTTGCCATCCTGTGAACAATCCGTCTATGAGTGACAGAGAAAAGAGGTACTTTGCAAGAGAAGACAAGAAGGTTGGAAAACAGTTCCAGCTTTATCAACCTCCAGAAGGTCAGACAGCTTCAGGAATCTTGAGGGCTCATTGGGAGTCTTCTCAGGAAACAGACATGGCAGAAGGTGAGAGGTCAGTTGGGGGTAACGAGAGGATTACCAACAACAGAGATGACAGTGAGAAAGGGAGAGATGGGAGAGAAAGATCCATGAGCCCAGGAAAGAGATTTGAAAGAAAGATGGATGCCTTGATGGATATGGTATCTCTCATGATGGGGAAAGTGGGCCAGAACACCACTCCACAGAACAACTCAGGGCAGAGAGGGAAGCATAGTGCTTCCAACCAGCATGATGAGCATGCAGCTCGGACAGTGTCAAACAACACTTACATTTCCTCCAGGCCATTCAAACCCACCTTTTTGGCACCTATAAACAATCAACCAGATCCTGAAGAGAATGCTTCATTCGTGGAGCAGTTGAGACTGGGTCGTGCAGAGTATGATTCTCTACCTGCAGACATCAGGATGGATATGTCCTATAACGATTTCATGGATCATAAAAGGAAAAACAAAGGACAAGGGAGACACTATGATCAAAGAAGACCATCAAACCAAGGAGACTTGTACCAAGCTGTCAACAAGGTGACACTTCCACACTTTGACGGGAGTGATTCCAGTTCAGCCCGAGCTTGGATTCAGAAGCTGGATAACTATCTAGCTCTCAGACCTATGGCAGAAGAAGAAGCGATCAAGTTCGCTACGCTACACCTTGATGGGGTGGCGCACGAGTGGTGGTACCATGGCTTAATTACTCTGGGTCATCGGTCTATCACAACTTATGAGGAGTTCACTACCAGGCTCATTGAGAGGTTCGAGAAGAAGGATCCAGAAGTGCATTTTAGGGAGTTGGCACAGTTGAGACAGTATGGCACTGTTGAAGCCTACATAGCTGAGTTTCAAAGACTTTCAGTTATGGTCACTGGAATTACAGAAAGAAGATTAGTGATCCTATTCACTGAAGGATTGATGGAGCCACTCAAGGGTTGGATCAAAGCTTTTGATCCACCGTCCTTACAAGAAGCAATGAAAAAAGCTAGAAACATGGAGTGGGCTGCTCCCAAAGCAAAGTTTCCTTCCAAACCAGCCTTTCACAAAGGGGATAGAGGGAAAAAGTTTCATCAAAAGCCTCACCATAAGGAGTTTAAACCACAGAAACCCCATGGCTCAAGATTGGATCCAGAGACTATCAATGAACTCCGAAGGAAGGGGTTATGTTTCCGTTGTAGGGAAAAATGGTCCCAAGATCATGTGTGCCCAAAGGGTGCTAAAATTCATCAAATTGAGTTCTATACAGCTGATGAAAGCAATTCTGATTTTTCTGATCAGCAAGCTGATTTTGAGGACAGCGATGAAGAAAATACTCCAGAAGAGTCTGAAGGTGAAAAAGAAAGTGGTGGTACATTGGCTCAACTTTCGAGCTTCCAAAAGAATGAGTCCTTTAAAGTTCGTGGGATGATCAAAGGGCAACGTATTGTTGCTTTAATTGACACTGGAGCAACACATAACTTCATAGATGAAGTTGTGGTGGCAAAGAAAGGATTGCAAACAGAAGACTTTGAAGGGTTCAAAGTTATGGTTGCGGATGGGTTTCACATCTCATGCACCAAGAGGATTCCGAACATGTCAATGCAATTGGGCAATTACGAAGTCAAGGATGACTTCTACGTGGTCAATATTGGAGATACGGATGCTGTCCTTGGCATTCAATGGCTGCGATCTCTTGGAGAGATCTCTCTAAATCTGCAAACTATGGAGTTGAAATTTCAATCCGATGGAAAGAAGGTGGTGTTGAGAGGGATGTCAAATGGTGGCCCTCGGATTGTGTCATTCAAGAGGATGGCGAAGTTGATACGTCATGATCAAGTGGAGTGGGCTGCGGAGTGCATGATTCTTCCAGCTAGTCCCGCTGAAACGAAAATAGAGCATCCTCCAGATATTCAGTCTTTACTCACCAAGAAGAGTAAAGTGTTTGCTGATTTACCCCCGGGACCTCCTCCTGATCGAGGTTCAGAACACATCATAGAGCTCAAAGAAGGAGCTAAACCGGTGATCACAACTCCATATCGGTATCCGAAGAGACAAAAGGATGAGATCGAGAAGAATATTCGGGAACTTTTGGAGATGGGTTTCATACGCCCAAGCAAGAGCCCTTTTGCATCTGCAGTGGTTCTTGTGAAAAAGAAGGATGGTACCATGCGCATGTGCGTGGACTATCGTGCTTTGAACCAAAGCACAATAAAAAATAGATACCCCATTCCCAGGATAGATGAGCTCATTGATGAGCTACATGGGGCTAAGTTCTTTTCGAAGATTGATCTGAGGTCGGGTTACCATCAGATACGAATGAGGGGATCAGATGTGGAAAAGACAGCTTTCAGATGTCACTATGGACATTTTGAATTCTTAGTCATGCCATTTGGGTTGACTAACGCTCCGGCCACCTTTCAGTCTTGCATGAACCGTGTCTTTCAGAATCAGTTACGAAGGTTTGTGCTGATATTTTTTGATGATATTCTGATCTACAGCAAGACTTGGGAGGATCACCTCAAGCACTTGGAGGATGTGCTTAGTATCATGGAATCTGAGAGCTTATTTGCCAAAGCTTCCAAATGTGAATTTGGAATGGTGGAGTTACTGTACCTTGGCCACATAATCAGTGCTGAGGGAGTAAAGGTGGATCCGGAAAAAATCAAAGCAGTAGTTGATTGGCCACCTCCTGAGAGCTTGACCCAGTTGAAAGGTTTTCTGGGTCTTTGTGGATTTTATCGGAGATTCGTAAAGGGGTATTCACAGAATGCTGCTCCCCTTACTGATCTCACCAAAAAGGGAGCCTTTGTTTGGTCAGAAAAGGCTCAAATTGTGTTTGATAAATTCAAGAAGATCATGAGTTCGTGTCCAGTCTTGGCTATCCCGGATTTCTCCAAGCCATTCGAGCTGCAATGTGATGCTTCAGGTGAAGGAGTGGGGGCTGTCCTGATGCAAGACAAACACCCTATCGTGTTTGAAAGTAGAAAGTTACGGGGTGTGGAGAGGACATACTCAATCTATGATAAAGAAATGCTTGCTATTATGCATGCATTAGCCAAGTTCAGGCAGTACTTGGTGGGGAATAAATTCGTAGTTAAGACTGACCACAATAGCCTCAAGCATTTTATGCACCAGAAGGATTTAAATGAGAGGCAACAGAAATGGGTGAGTAAGCTTCAAGCTTACGACTTTGACATTGAATATGTCAAAGGAAAAAATAATGTCGTGGCCGATGCTCTCTCCAGAAGGCCTCATTGAGCTCATTGTGTGAGCTTACTGCAGATTGGAGGGACATGTTGCTTGCTGATTATGCCAAAAATCAGTTTGCAACCAGCATTCTGGAAGGTACTTTCCATGATGAAAAGTACCAGGTGGTTGAGGGATTGATTCAGTATAAGGGAAGAATCTTTCTGGTGGCTGATTCTAAGCTCAAGAAGAAGATTCTTTTGAATTTTCATGACATTCCAGTTGCTGGTCACCAAGGTTTTTTCAAGACCTATAGGCAGATCCGAGAAAGGTTTTCTTGGAAAGGTTTGAAGAGAGAGGTTCAACGCTACATTCAGGAATGTCCTGTTTGTCAAGCAAATAAAAATGAGCATACATTGCCAGCCGGTTTGCTGCAACCACTTCCAATTCCCAATCAAAAGTGGGAAAGCATTTCAATGGATTTCATCACTGGGTTGCCCAAGGCCCAAGGGAAGGATTGCATTTACGTGGTAGTTGACAGATTAACCAAGTTTGCTCATTTCTTTGCCATTACCAGCACTTTTTCTGCAGCCCAAGTTGCAGATTTGTTTTTTCGAGAAGTGTTTAGGCTTCATGGGTTGCCAAAGAATATTGTAAGTGATAGGGACAGCAAGTTCCTAAGTACCTTTTGGCAAGAAGTTTTCAGAATGAGTGGTACTGTGCTCACTCCAAGCACGAGTTATCACCCCCAAACTGATGGGCAGACAGAAGTGGTGAACAAGTGGTTGGAAGGCTACTTGAGAAATTATGTGTCAGAACAGCAGAAAGCTTGGGTTAAGTGGCTGCATATAGGCGAGTACTGCTACAACTCTACCTTTCATATGTCAATCAAGATGTCGCCTTTCTTGGCACTTTACGGATATGAAGCACCCAGTTTTGCAGACTTGGTGTTTGGTGACAGCAAAGCACCTTTAGCCAAGGATTTGTTGCAGCATAGTCAAGACATAATGAGATCCTTGAAGGATAATTTGCAGATTGCACAAAATCAGCAGAAGTTGTATGCTGATCAGAGGCGTGTTGAGCGTTCGTTTGAGGTTGGGGATATGGTCTATCTTCGTTTACAACCTTATAGACAGTCTACTCTCAAGAAGAGTGGAGCTGAGAAGCTCAAACCTCGCTTCTATGGGCCATTTAGGGTCATCAGAAAGGTTGGGGCAGTAGCTTATGAATTAGAGCTACCTTCAGATAGCAGAGTGCATAACGTCTTCCACGTGTCCCGCCTCAAGAAGGCACTTGGACAAAATGTGGTTGCTTCTTCACAGTTGCCACCGTTGGATGAAGAAGGACAGTTGGTTCTAGTTCCCGAGGAGATACTTGATGTCAGAGAACGTTCCTTGAGGAATAGAACTATCAGAGAATGTTTGGTAAAGTGGAAGAACCTGCCTATGGAGGATGCCACTTGGGAAAGTGATGAGATATTGCAGCATCCTAGTTTGTGATTGCTTGAGGACAAGCAATCTTGGGGAGGGCGGACTGTAATGTCTCCTTCTCAAACCTGATCGTGCATATGACCGTTGGCCTTTTTTCTGGAAACCCGAAGGCTAGTCGGAAGGTTAAATTAGGGTTTCCTATTTTTGAGGAGGTCTTGGCTCAGAGATGGTGGATTCAATGACGGATTCCTTCTGGGTTTTCAGAGGGCTTCGCAGCAGTATGTTCATCTCGGCATTCAGAGCACTTTTTGAAATTTACTATTTTTAGTAAATTCTATTTTTGGCAGCTTTCCAGTTGAGTTCAGCTCGGTTGACTTCCTGCTTCAGTTTGGTCAGATGTTGGCTCAGTATTGGCTTCAGGGCACCTCCGGAGGGATAAGCTAAGTCATCTAATTAAAAAGTCACGTTTAAATATTATATTTTAATGTTGACCATGGGCCTAGATTAATGACTTAAAGATGTTTTAAAAAGGGGGTCTTTGAGGGTGGCGCCCTCATTAAAAGATTATTTTAATTATTGCAAAGTCAAAGCAAGGTTATGAAGGGCGAATTTATCAAGCATGATGTTTATTTAAAATATCAAATCAAAGCCATAAAGGAGAAGTACGCCCTCTTGAGGAGATGAGAGGTTTTGACCTAAAAGCTGATTTTAGGGTTTTGCGAAGTCAAACGAAAATTATAAAGAGGAGTCTTGTGCATCATTTTGGGCATCTTATGTTTGGAATATTGTTATGCTGCCGAAATGGTGCTGGATTGCTTCGAGGAATGAATGCCTCCTAGCCTTGGCTCGACTTCTTGCTTGAAAGACAGCAACTAGTGGAGAGTTAGATTGTAGTTGAGTGAGATTTGTAGTGAGATTTTGCATTGTAGAAGTTGTTTTGCATTTGTAGTTCGGTTTCTTGCATTTTAATCAAAATCTGGAGTTGCTGATTTTTGTATTGCAGATTGAAGTTTATACTCATAAGTCTTTGGGTGAATTTATTTTGGTTCTGGGTAGTTTACCCATGCATTTGCTAGCCTTGGGCGCCCCTCTATGCCAAGTTGCAGATTTTTTAGAGGTGTCTTGGATTTTATCTTGTTGGTAGAACATTTCTTGAGCCTGTACCATTCTGTTTTGCCTGGCAAGTGTTTAGAAAAAAAAATACTTCAATTTTTCAGTTGTTTCTTTGTCTAGTCTTCATCGTCATCAACCTAGCTTTCGTTTGCATCAAGTCTCATGCCATTCTGGCAAGTATTGAGTGAGTTGTGAGCATTTTAGTGGATTCTAGGGTTGCTGGTTATGCATATTAAGTTGTTGTTCTGTCATATCAGCTTGCGTAAAGTCTATCTTTTGAGTTGGGTTTGGGTTGAAAGTCTTTGTGATCATTGAGGAGACATTATACTATATTGCAGCATGGTTAGACTTTCTTATTCGATGTATTTGACAGGCAAATCTCTAATTATTGTAAGCTGAACAGTAGTACTGTCAGCATATCTCTTAATCTTACTTTACATTCTGAAGCTGCATTGTATTTCTGTATATCTCCGCCATATGGTCGCCTCATTTCCACTCTGGAATTGGGTAGCACATACTTGGTGTTGAGTTTACTTTCAGCATAGTTAGCATCTCCGTCATATGGTAGCTCCCATTCCATCTTGGTTTGGAAAGCACATTCTTGACGTTGAGTTCCTTTCTGTATTTAGAGAAGAAGATCCTCTGACCATATGCTCGCCATCATCGGCGCCATCCTTGGTTAGAGTTGCTTTTTGCATAAGCAGTTTAATTCAGATCCTCTGACCAATGCTCACACCTTGCCCACATCGGGATCCTGGTGTACATTCTGGTTAGAGTTGCTTTCTGCACGTTTTGGTTTATCTTCTAACCTTAACGGGTGCTTTGTTTGAAATCTGTTAATTGAAAAAAAAAAAAAAAAATTGGCTTGGTATATTTCAGATGGTGATATATGGCTCTCACAACACTCAACAGCAAAGAGGGATTGCAACTCACAGAAAATGCAAACAGCAATGAAATTCGTAATTGCAAATGCAGATAGGAAAGTGGTGTAAAAATAACAATGGGAGCAACCTCTTATATAGGTTTCGAATTCTCATGTTTACTACATTGTAGGCATGAGAATTCGGCACCTCTCCTATTGACATTGTCAAAATATGCAGTGGCAAACAAATAACTAGACACTCAGCAAAATTAAGTGATGAATCAACCTCATTTTCGAAGAATGCTTCAACTCTCACATGGTAAATTCGTGAAGTAGCCACCTACAGGCGTAGTCACTAAGAATGCCCTCAAAAATGGCGGAATAAAAGAACGGTGGCATTCAAAGTTCACAGTAGAAAACGTCAAGGTTAAACACGTAGACATTTGGCCTCCTTTCGCCCACGCGTCCCAGAATGGTGGCGCATTCAGCATCCGCGACCAGGTCCAAAGTGTGCGAGCTAGGCGCGGATTCTTCTTGCCATTTTCCATTGTTTTCTGCTTCTCGCAATCGCACAATTTCTTCCCGTGAAGAAATCCGCGATTTTCAGCCTTTTAAAAACTTCTGATTTCAAATCATTTAAAGTCTATAGTTTCAACATCTAAATTTCCTTTAATATTTTCCAATGTATTTCTAATATATTTCTAACGTATTTCCAATGGTGAATAAATTTCGAAATACCTTTATTCCACATGGTAAATGGAAATAACTACCAAATGACTATATAAGTCCATTTCCATTATTTACAAGGCAAAGTCATTTTAATTTATATATTAAAATGTTATTATTATATTTTTTATTATATTTAATATAACTTATTATAGTTTTAATTTACCTTTATTTAAATATATGAATATATCTATATAATATTCGAATATTACTATAGATATATCAATATATTATATTATTGGTAAAACTATAATAATATCTATATTAAATATATTTATAAACATATCCTTATTTACACTTAAACATATCTATACGTGTTCATATTCAATTATCCAATTACGTGTATTATAGGCCAGTCAGAGTACCTTTAATACACGTATTTGCACAAACATGTATATATACATTTAAATGTAAATTCCAGGCATCAGTATAACTTATCAGTTCACATTTCACATTCAAGGTTCACAGAACAGTAAGTCAGTCAATCAAGTAACACCACTCATAAAGCATAAAGAAGTAATCAAAAACTCCTAAGCCTAAGGATGACTTATCATGACAACTCTATCTGACTCAGTTCCCAAAACCCTCAGTGAAGTGTGTGTATGCTCATATGATCAACTTTACCGGTTACTCGACCAAGCCCCTCTCCCGAGTGATGTCTCCCCTCTGCTTGGAGGAATAGTTCCTGTTCCTGCATCCACAGACATACAATCTCGGCAGTTACTTGTTCATAACATCAACAGTATACAAAACGTCTTAAGTTAGAATATTCATAATTTAATACTATGCATGGTACATTCATCAAGGATAACATCGATAGAAGTATCAATCAGATGAAACGATCATTTAAATAGAACTCATTCATTTCGATAACAAAAACATGTTTTATTCATCACAAAGATTCAAACATTACAATCAATTGCCCTATGCAATAGTAGCTATACAATCGGGGTGTAACAACCACCTTTGAGCAAATTTCCTTTGTGATCTTTCTTTTTCCTCTTCCCATATCTTGTCGCAATTTGGAATGGCTACGGCAAAATTGTCTGAGTGAGGAGGAATAGCAAAGCACTTCTCAATGTCCCTCGGCTTGAGGTTGCAAACGACTCTCCCATCGGCTAATCTGATTTGTCTTGTAGACGAGTTGTAATGCTTAATGCAAGCAATCACAAACTTGAGATCGAAAATCGTGACAGGAATAGATGCTGCCGCCAACAACCCGAAACACTCAAGATTTTTGATAGTTGTGTTGCTAGTGCCTTCCAACGTGCTCAGATTGACCATCGGATATACTTGACCCAAGTTTGTCTTAGTAGTTTTCAAAAAGTTGTGCACCAAGACCGATTTGGCCTTGTAATCTATGGGGTTGAATTGCATTTTGAAAATTTGGATTTTTGAATATAAAGTCAGGTATGTTGGGACAACTTTCAGAAAAAGTTGAAAAAAGCTCTAGGATAGGCTAAAAATAGCTAGTTGAGATAAAAAATTTCGGAAATTTTGTGAAACGTGGGTTTTGTAGATAATTGAATTCTAAGCAAACCCAGATCGTCAAAAATTCGAAAAGATGAGTTTTAGCAAGGCGTGCAAAAGGTTTTCAATCGAGAATTGCAAGGGCTGTAGAGGCTTTGGGGGCAATTTTTTTCCAAGAAAATCAGAAACATGGGTTTTGTAGGCAATGGAATTCTAAGCCAACCCAGATGATTCAATTTTGGAAAAATTGAGTTCTTGGCCCACGGGCAAAGAAATCTTCGAAAAAAAGCACACTGCTCCAAAATGGAAGCAACGGGGCAATTTTCTCGAAAAAATCTAAGACATGGGTTTTGCTGCTGACGCTGAAATATGTGAACCTAGATGATCTGTTTCTGAAAATTTTGCCGTTTACTTTGACATGCTAGAGAAAACCTAAGACAAGAATAAAAGAATTTTGAGATAGAAAATAGAAGTTTATTGTTCTGTCTCTGAAAAAGTCGCCTATACTTGAATTGGATTTGATGAAGTTTGCATGCAATCGACAAAATGAAGTTTGGAAAATGGTTTCTTTGAACAATTTGGACCTGGCACTACGAAGAACACTAAAATCTGACACCTATAGCACCTTCAGATCTTTATTTGCTCAAGAAAGACGTGTTTTCTCTCACTTGTAATGAAAAATAATGGATGCCTATGCCTTAATAAATAAGAATTTATCATGAAAGGCGTCTTAAATGCATGCATTTGACTTAAAATGGTGCTAGCCTTCTGATTGGACCTCTAAAACCAACACCTTGCTTCTGATTGGACCTCAAAATAGTTAACTGATTGAGAAATATGCCCTAATTAGGGCGCCACCTCTAAATACTTCAGTTAACTGTGCATGCAAAAATAAGTCGCCTAGTTACAAGCAAAATGAAGTCTAGATGAAGTTGACTTGAAGAGTTAATTTCAGTTAATTGCTTCCACCTTTATAGGGTGCCTACTTCTCTTGAGTTCAAAAAGTCAAACTTTGACTTTAGGTGTCACTTTCCAGACAACCAATTTTTCGAAAATTTGAATTTGCAAACATCACCAGAGTCCATGTTCGATCACTGATTTTGATTCACTGACATGTCAGATAGATTGGCTGACAATTTCATTGAAGAGCAGGATCAAAATTGATAAGAATCTCCTTGAAGCTGCAAACCCTAATTCTAACATTTGAGGCTTCAAAATGCAAGGCGCTTTTGGCCTTCTAGGGCGCTTTAGAAAAATTGTCATCCATTTTCATCATTTTGAAGGTGATTCTGACCTTACTTCATCTCGTGTTTCCTAGTGTTCGACAAAACTTTAGAACTAGCTGACAGGCTCACTACGGAGCTGGCTGGATTCTGAACAAGTGCTCTTGGAGAGCACTTTCATTAAAAACATCATCTGGTAGTTGTAAAACATGGGCGCCCCTGGCCTCCAGGGGCACTTTTCTTCCCAAAGATAGCCATTTTTGCAATTGGCTAAAAATTCAGTTAACCTTTGGCTACAGGCTGCTGACAAGTCCACTGACCCGGTTGAGATATGCAACGGAAAGCTGGAAGTATCATGGATAGGATGAGTATCTGAGATGACCAAAACAACTGCATTTGATGCTCCAAAACCTTGGGCTGCTTTTTCTTGACATTTTGACCATGACTAAAACCCTATGTTTGACTCTTGATTTCGACAATTCAGCAATTCTGATTCATCCGCTGATGGATGCGTTGCAAAGCCAGACCAAGTCTGAGACAAACATCCTAGGTGTCATTTGATCAAAAACCTCCATCTGGTGCTTGAAAAAGATGGGCGCCCCTCGCTAAGAGGCGTGCTTTTCACTCCAGTGTATTCATTTTTTCATCTCCCTCATTTCGCGTTCAATCTCTAGTTTCAGGTGCTAGACATATCTGTTGGACTGGCTGGCTGGCTCATCGCGAAGCTGACAGGATTCCAGAGAAGTCTTCTTGGAAGTAACAAGTCTTAGAAAGTTGATTTGGACCTCCAAAATCAAGGGCGCCCCTGGCTAACAGGTGCGCTTTTGCTCCAGAGTTAGAGAATTTTTTTCAACATTTTCGCCTCAATGAAAATCCCCTTCGAGACGAAGCTTCATTTTGGACATATCTCACCATAGAATCTTCACCGGAGCGTTTCAAGCTTAGGTTTCGACACTTGGCACCTGGCCATCTACCATTGTTGACCTCAAAGATGCTAACTTTTCACTTGAAAAAGCAAAAACCACCCACCAGACTTAAACTGAGTTTTAACTGAATCTGACTTCACCATTGTGATTGTGAAGTAAAATAAGCCAATCAAAACAATTTTCAGTCAATTTTGACAAGTTTCAATTTTTAGGGTTTTTTTACCTAAAAACAAGGGTCCAAAAACCCTGTTGGCGTAAGAACTAACACCTCTGGAGTGTGAGTTTGTACGGACAGCTATGCACACTACGTAATGAGTGCTCTTCAAATTAGGAGGGGAAGCTCCCTCGTTGTGCTGGAATGCATGAAATAGAAAACTAAACTAATATCCTATCTTTTTGTTCTCAGCTGGTAGAGGCACAAGGTTAAGAAAACCTAGAACGTTGCAGCTAAGTATTTTCTGGTTTCGCAGATCATCTAACTACAACTAAGCTAACTTCTTTAAATCTATCCAATTTCCTCAAGAAACAGAGCATGAGGAAATGGAGCAGGAATGTATTGTACGATAAACTCCAGGTGCGGGCTCACAACATGAAGGCAAGGTAGGCGCAACTATTTGCTAATCCGGGAAGAAGTTTATTAAAACAAACAAATGAACGGTAAACCTGGTACAGCTTCACAACATGAAGGCAAGGTAGGCGCAACTATTTGCTTGGCTGAATGAGTCTACTATCACACACATCAAACGATAAGCTTTAAGTACAGTTTCGCAACATGAAGGCAAGGTAGGCGCAACTATTTGCTCTTCTGAATAGGCTTATAATCAACAAAACAAAAGGTAAGCAACTGGGACAGTAGATTGTATAGATGCAACACGCATGCAATAACGATCAAACCAGCAACCCTATTTAACTAAGGTCGAATAAACACCATGACAATAACATGAAGGCAAGGTAGGCGCAACAATTTATTATAACAGCAATTACTCTTTGAACAGATACAATAATAGCAATACTACAGGCAAGGTAGGCGCAGCATGTATGCTATCAAGCAAAAGTTAAATTACAAATGAGCTTGAAGCTCTTATTTATAGACTTCAAGGTGTAGGCAACCCTAAAATCACCTTGAGTCAACTAAAGTCTTGCAATGCAAGCAAGATCTTATTCCTAAACCCTAATTGAATGAAACTATACAGTTAACTGGGAAACTATCATCAGTTAACTAAAACATCTAAACTAAATGGACAAGGTGCAACATGCACGTCCTTATTGAAAGCAAGTCAACTGGAATGCTATCATCAGTTGACTGAAAGATCTAATCTAAACTCCAAGTGTTTGTAGATATTTCCAAGAAAGACAAGGCATGCAATGTGTAACAACCAGTTAACTCGGAAAGAAGCCTCGAGTTTAACTCCTGTGTCTAATGTCTATCTTGGAAAAGGTGGGACGCCTTGAACTGAAGTTCACTGACCCTGATCTTGAGAAATTAACCCATCTACGAGGTCGTTGACTGCATCTCCATCTGGGGAACTGAAGCTTTGGCGAAGAATCCTATGTCTGTGCAGCATGTCTTCTCCATTAGTCATCTGACACTGGAACTCACCCTTTCTCCTGATTGCCTCATCAAACAATGTTGACATTGCTGTAAGCTGATTCATCTTACAGCCAACGGTCTCACCACTGAAAATACCGTGAATAAGTGCTTGGAGCTCTAACTGGATGTCAGCAAGCTCAACATAGTCACCACCCACACGCTGATATACACATGGTAATTGAGACACAAAGTCTCTTATATAGCGGAGTGCACTAGTAACATGCTCTCTGCTCTCAGCCACCTCAGATACGATCTTTCCTTCTATCTCCGCCTTGAAGATCAACTGTGTTCTCCAAATGTAGACCTCTTCTTTATCTTCTGCCTCTGTGACTGAATCAAATGACATTCCCAAGTTAGCAATCAGAATCTCATCCCTGGGTCTACTAATGGCCAAATCACGTTCCTCATCTTGAAGTCGTAGACGAAGCTCACGTGCATTATACCGCAATTGATACAATTCTGTAAGTACAAGGCGACCTCTAGCAACAAACTCCTCTTCCCATTCCTCCAATCGCTTACCATATGCAACCAAGAGATCAATCTGACCCTGCTCTGCTGGTGGTTCTAACATATGTGGAAGCGCGGTGACAACATCCCCTGTCCTGTGTACAAGGCTAGAAATGTACTGGCGAAGCTGCTGTATTTCAGCCTTGAGAGCTGATTTATCTTCACCATCTTTTACCATCCTATCCTTGGCGCTATCTGTAGCAACCTGTAGGAGATCAATATCTGTCTGACGAGTACTCTTACCGAAATGAACTGTGATAACCTCGAAGTCTTGAGCTTCCATCTCGTCTAGACTCTTATCTTCTGGAGGTACAGCAGTCTCAACAATGAATTCCTTATCTGCACTTCTCCCAATATGTATCTGCTTCTTGATCCTCTTTTCAGGCACATCTTGATGGTCATGATCGAAATCTGAATGATCAAGTCTGTAAGATGGTTGTCTCCTTTTTCTTCCCAGTTGACTCTCAAGCCAAGATGAATCCCGACTAATCCCACTGGAAAGACTTGTACTAGTCGTAGGAGGATCTGATGAATGTGAATGTGTAAAAGAATCACTGCGAGGAGGTGAATCTACGTCCAAATCAATGTGAATTGGAACGGGAGGCTGCTCTAATGGTGTCGGTGACGGCATACGGGGCTGAACCTCAAGCTGTGGAGAAGTCTGAATAACTTCTCTGACTGGCTCTACATGTGGAATCGCAACAGATGCTTTTCCCTTCAAATTACTAGGCGTTGGATTCTTTTTAGGAGGATTGCTCCTCTTCTTCTGCTTAGGTTTTGAAGAAGAAGGCAATACAAGTCCTTCTGGTGGCAGCTTTGCTCTAGGCATGGATGCCTTTCTCAACCTTCTGCTTTCTAAATAAAGCATACTATTTTGGATGACCCTGCTCGATCTCTCCTTTACTGATGCAAACTCTTTGGCATACCAGTTTACTAACGGCAATGGTTGTCCATCAACCTGCTCTCTGTAAAATTGAGGAAGTGTATCTCCCTCATCCTCTGTCAATCCTTCCACATCTTCTGGCAAGAAAGCAGAAACTTGTGGAAGAGAGAACCTGCTATAGCTACGTCTGCGAACCTCGAAATCATCCTCACAATTCACCCAATAATCTTCCATCGTAGGTTTGTGATAAGAGAGATTACCCAGGCGAGCTGCGTAATGACCCCAAGGATCATATGTGCGTGTATCCACCAGGTACTTGAGTTTGCAATTTTCTAACTCTTGACCTGCGGTCTTAGCATCAACTGCCGTCCTACACCAATACATCCCGAATTGCAAAGGAAACTCGGCAGCTGGTTTACGCTTGATGCGCAAATGTTTGTGAACTTCATATAGCTGCCTCAGGAACTCCATGAATATTGTTTTATCCGAAGGATAACGTGGTAAAATAGCTGGTTTTCCTGTGTATCCATAGACACGAATATAGGTGTATGTAGGGAACTGAATGTACCAATCTGCCCAATTCTTCATTGCTGCTCTGGCAACTATCGAGATGCGAATATGCAACTCCCGGTCCAAGTTTCTCACTGTATAAGTCAAGAAAGCCTCTTGTACACGTTTAAAATGACTTTCAGCCTTCGTGAACTCAAGCTGGTCATAGTAACGATAGACTTTCTGTACACTGAGTATGCCCACCGTATTCAAACCATTAAATTGATTCTGATAAGCAATCAAGTACACCAGGTAAGAACACATATGAAATTGATGCGCAGCTAGGAAACCGGTGATTTGCTCGTGAATAACATCGCTGATGAAGGATGCCCAGTCATAATGCTCTTGCCCCGAGATGATTCTACCAATGATATAATACATCCACGGGTGAAATTTGTTCGCATCTGCATGACCTGAGACACGATTAAGCAGTGTAATCAAAATATTGTATTCATCCTTACACTCGCCACGACCCAAGTTGTTTGGCAACTTGCTCTTCTTTTGTTTAGCCATCTCTCTATCATCTTGTTTTGACACTTATCCAGTCCAGCATTGAATGCCTGCTCGCTTTGACTCATGGAAATAACCATCCCATCCGAATGTTGAGGAATATCTAGACTTCGCTCGATATCAAGGGGTTTGAGACTGCATATGACACGTCCATCTATTGACCGTATCTCTCGTGTAGCGGAATTGTAATGCTTGATGCAAGATATTACAAACTCCACGCAATGCACCGAAATAGGTATGGAAGCGGCCTCAAGCAACCCGGATTGCTGAATATTCTTGATAACTGAATCCCTGATTTTGAGTGGATCCAAAACTACCTCCGGCAACACCTTGTGTAGATCTGTATCAACCGTTCCGATGAAGTCATGGGTTAAAACCGATTTGGTCTTGAATTCGAGCTGAGTGAACTGCATTCTGAAAAACTTGCCTGTTGACTGTGCATACGGCTATATTCTGACAACTTTTCTGGAAAGCCAAAAATAGCCTGCTGAGGCTAAAAATAGCTTGTCGGATGAAAATTTTTACGAAAAAAAATCTGAGATATGGGTTTTGTCCAGAAAATGATTCTAAGACAACCCAGAATGTCAGAAATGCAAAAATTTACCCTTTACTCAGCCATGCAAAAGAATTTCGGTTGAGAAAATTAAAGCTTCAAGAACAGATGTTCTGGAACAAATTTTCCTAAAAAATTCTGGCACATGGGTTTTGCTGAGAAAGCTTTTCTGAATCAACCCAGATATTTTGTTTTGCCAAAATCTGCCAACACTACGAACATGCAAGAGAATTTAAGATGAGAAAATGGAAGAAATATAAAGAAGAAGAAAGATGTTTTTTAATTTTTTATTTATTTTATTATCTTCTTCTGTCAAAATCGCCACTCTGCCTTGAATCTGAACTTGTACCTGCAAAAGAATATTTTATCACCTTCGAACTTGATCCTTTGATGAAAATTCGCCAATCTCTTTGAAGAAATTCGAACTTTCAAAGCTGTGTGAATGATGAAAGGCGCCATGCTTGTTTAAATAAACAATTTGTACCATCATGCATGCATAATGCAACCCTAATTTAGAAAAAAGGAAAATCGATTGGCTTCTCTCCAGTTGAACTGCCACTGTCTCTGAGTCTTCAGACTAAAAATAATATCTTAATTTTTAAAACATGCAAAAAACTAAAAATGGCGCCAATATCTGTCTTTGAAGAAATTCGTCACTTTTCAATGCTCTGCATGCAAAAATATTTTTTTTTCATTTTTTGCCAAAAATAGCATCTTGCTGTGTTCAACACACTTCCCTGATTCCAAAAAGTCAAATTTTGATCTTTTAGGCTTCCATTTGCAAGAGTTATGAGATTTTTGAGAATCTCCTATTTTATAGCTGACTGCAAAGTTACAACTGACCCTGTTCAACTCTGATTTCCGGATGATTGAATGATCCTGCGACCGTGCTGAGATATCCACCGCGAAGCTTGTATGACAAGGATGAAATGTCTGCTGGGAGCAACAACTGCTAAAATCATCATCTGATACCTTAGAAAATTAGGCGCCTCTGATTAAATTGATGTTTTGACTCCAGACTTAGCCATTTCTTAGTTTTGCTTTCTGATGCTTCAAACTGCCGCTGACAATGAATAATGAACTCCACTGACTGAATAATGGATTCATTGCATGACTAGAAGTATTCTGCATCCAATGACTATATATGAGGGATTTGAAAATTGTATTAGGAACCCCAAAAGCATGAGCGCCCCTATTCTATGATAGCTCAAACACCATTTTGACAAAAGTGTGATTTTCAATTGAACACCATACTTTGACCCTTGATATCGGGAACTGGAATGTTCCGATATGCGTGCCGTCTGTCTTGCTGTACAGTTTGGTCAACTTGCAAGAGATGTTCTTGGAGACGACGAAGCCAGAAAATTGCTTTTAAGGCCTCTAAAAGAAAATCGCCTTTTTCAAAGAAAATAATATTCTTACACTTAGTCATTTTTTGAATTGCCTTCAATCAGCTCTTCTTCACAGCATTATCATCTTGACCTCGCACGTACGAGCATTCGCCAAATCCCGGAGGCTGTCGGCTAGACTCGTTGGATGGCTTGAGTAATTGCACACAAGTCTTATGAAGACTGTAATTGGAAATAACCCCGTCTGGCAGGCCTAAAGGAGAATTGCCCCTAGCCTACAGCTGTGCAGCTTTGTGTAGCTACGCTTCACCATCCTCTGTTTTACATGCTCGGTAGGACCTCTGTCACAGTTACTCAGAATATCGGATCGTCTTGTGAACGGATACACTGCAAAACTGAACTGAGCTGGAAGAGATCTCAAGAATACCTTAATTGCAAATTCATCCATCAAACAGGTCTTATTCAGGATCGCCCCTGGGCTACAGGGGAGCGGATTTGCATTGAATTCATTTATTCTGACATGTATCTTGCCTGCAATTCCCACTTCTAACGCTGATAACCGGATTTCTGTACTAAATACGCTTTCGCTTGATAGCTCGTTGAAAAGCTAAACTAATTCTGCAAAGGTTGAAACCATCAAAACACACGTGCATCTAGATCTGGGCCTTCAAAAAGAAAATCGCCCTTGGGCTAGAAGGGAGCGGATCTGCATTTCTAGACTGCCTCCTTGATGAAAACACTCTTCGTAACCTCTGCTTCTGTCTTTGTTTGCCGGAGTTCTGGAACTCGGATAATCCTGCTTCATGGCTAATTGGAAAGCCGACTGAAAACTGAACATAATGAATGTGTTCTTAATCCAAAACACTCAAATCTTGACCTTCAAATGGAAGGGCGCCCCTAGGCTACAGGGGAGCGGATTTGTTTTGAATTCATTGATTTTCACCATTTTATGCTTTGCAAACGCTGTATCCATCCCTGCGGTTGACCATGTCGAAGCGTTGTGACTGCTGAGGTGTGTGGATGACTATACTTCATCATTTTCACATGTACGGACACTATAAAGTTGATTTGCACGTTGATTGCGCAAGTGTCTACTACGTTACATAGTGAAAAGTTCCCAGACTTAGAATATTTTAGCACTTTTTGCCAATCTGAAAATCCCCTCCATCAAAAAGCATTATTTCCAACATCTTTTATCGTAGAGCGTTCCTCTTTGAGTTTCAGGCTTAGATATTGACACCTGGTACTGGCCAACTGCCATTGATGACCCCGAAGATCCTAACTTTTCTCCTAAAAAAGTGAAAACTACCCACCAACCTTAAACTGACTTTTAACTGAAACTGACTTCACCACTGTGATTGTGATGTGAAATAAGCCAATCAAAATTAATTTCATCCAATTCTGACAAGTTCCTATTTTTTAGGGTTTCGGGCTAAAAATAGATTTCAGAAACCCTAATTTTCAAAATTTTCAAATTTGGCCAGTATCTTCTTGGCATCACACTGACTAAAAGCCCATACTTTATTTGCCCAAAAACTGAGTTTTGACCCCACTTTTACAAGGTTTAGACCATTTTAAGCAAAATGCCTTAATGAAGCAAAAATTTCAGTTTGGGTACAACAAACCCTAATTTTCAAAATTTTCTAGTACCTTCCTCGCATCACATTGACTCAAAGCCCATACTTGATTTACCCAAAAACTATGTTTTGACATCATTTTACGAGGTTTAAACCATTTTAAGCAAAATGCCTTAATGAAGCAAAAAATTTGGTTTGGGTACAACACAATATTCTAATATACATTAGTTTATATTATTTATATTATTATTAATTTATAATTTATTATAAAATTATTAATATGTAATTTAAATCTAATAAACAATATTTGAATATAAAATACCATCGGCTCAGTTGTGCCTCTCTTTGCCCGTGCGTTTGACATAGTTGCCTCTCTCACTATTGCCGAAACCAAGGGAACTTCGAGTCTGCTTGGCGTCTTTGACTATAGCAGCTCAAATTTATAGTGATGAGAGAAATCGTCATCTACAATGGGCATTGACAATTGAGGAGTTGGTGTGAAGGCGAAATGGGGCGTTGACACACTCTGCACACACCCAACTTTCGTTATAGAAGTCGATGACAGTGATGATGGCGACGGTCCCTCCACGACAATTGTGCCTACGTTGGAGGTTGTGTTGGGTGCATCAGAGTGTCTGCGGGCTATGTTTGAGAGCACATATAACCCAATGATTTGGAGGAGAAACAAGAGAAATGGAAGAGGAAGCTATTTCTCCATGTACCTAATTGTTTGCTTCACAACCAAAATTTCTCCTCATGAAGGAATTGGTGGTAGGTGTGGAATAAAGAGTAGGTCCTATGTGTAAAAGATTGGGACAAATTCGGTTGGCAGAGTAGCTGAGTGCTATGAGGCGGCTGATTCTGTCACCCAAGTGTTCACTTATGACTGCAATTTCACCCTCTACTCTAAATAAAATTCTTGATGGGTCAAAATTCAAGATCAAATTTATAATAAATGCAAATGCGAATCCCACATGAATTTGTGTCGATTCCATGTAGATCCCGATTCCGATACGTATTGCACCTGGAATTGACCTAGGTTTTGGATGATTCGGTAACTTAGATATTATTCTTGTAGAGGTTGGAGCCTCCTATTTGGGAGATCTTGAGGTTGGAGCCTTGTGTTGAAGAGATTGGAGTTTGTTGTGGAGTTGGTGCTCAGTGGAGGGGATTAGTGTCTCCTATGGGTTGGTGCCTATGAAGCTGTAAGAAGTTTCCTATAAAAGCAATATTTTGCTGTGCTTTTCTCCTGCAAGGTTTTCCACATAAAATCATGTGAGCATCTTGTGTTCTCTATTGTTAGATCTTGCTTGTGTGGATACTTTGATTATTGCTTTATGATTGCTAAAGCTATAAATTTTAAAAGTTGGTCTTATATTGATTCACCCCCCCTCTCGTCTCTCAGTATAAGTGTGTGTGTGTTTTCTTCAGCTTCACCATTAAACATGAGTCTATACTGATTTTTCCTTTTGGAGAATATGCCATTACACGAATACAAGTATGGACTTGGACTTGCAAATATGATTCTACATACATCGAGAGGGATTACGTCATCAAGAATTTCATTCCTAAAATTTTCACCTATGCCGTCAACTTACATTGTTTCTTAACTGATATATCGACTCTTTGTTTCAGCCAATTGAGTGAATAAGGTTGTTGATGATCCATGGTTTGCAAGCAAAACTCCCCTACCAATTTCTTAGAATTCAAATTAGCTTGTGAGCATGCATCTACCTGTTGGTGTGCGTTTTCATACCCACCGAACACAGAATAAAATGCCCAAGGACACTTATCCTCTCTTGAAAAGTTATTGTGAATGCTAAGAAGATTATGCAACAACTCCAAGGTTTCTTTAGTCAGGTCATGACATGTGGATAAGATCAGTGGGCATTGTGATTTGCTAGTAATCACAAGGGGACTTACGTTAGAACTTATCTGCAAACTAAGGACTTAGACGGTTTTGACAGTGAATGCTCTTTTCAATCAGGTATTTCAGATTTTCCAAAAAAAATGCAAAAAGATAAGGGTTTAGAGGTCTAAGCTACGACTAAGAACTCAAGAGATGGCAATGACTAGATGGAACTGGAATAACCACACTCTGTTTTGCCTCCTTAGGACAACTACGCAAAGTGGGTGCAATCTTCAACGGAGGTGATAATGATTTTCATGTTTGAATTAATAATTATCCAAATTAAAGCTAAGCATCCACAACTTAATAGCTCAGGCTAACTTTGCACATTGAATAAAAATCATCTATTCAACAAAAGTATGAGCTTAATTTCATCCATCACTGCTATCAGATCTATCATTCAATTAACAAACATTCAAATGAAAATGCTAATTTAACTCTACTCTAAATGTTGAAGGAGAATATGCAACCTTGCACACCACTTGAAAACAAAAGTGATTCTAAGCAAATCATGCACTAGAGCTTTTATTAACGGAAATGATATATCGCAACAATCCCATACTACTCACTTCACAAATTGAAAATGAGAGTAGTAAGTTTATATAGAGTTTTCAAAAATAAAAGAGTGGACCAGATTAAAATGAGCCAACGGCCAAGATTGAAACAAATAAACCTTAATTAGGGTTTCCCAAAATAACATCAGTAGACTATGAGTTGACATAGGTGAGTTGGCGCCCAGAGCTATTTTCAAGAAATTACATCCCTATCCTCCCGAGTTGCCGTGTGTTCGATGAATTTGGACAAGATAGAGGCAACTTCTTCCATAGTAATTTGTGGGAGTATTCCGATTCTAAACTCCAATCCGTCCATGCTTTCGGCGCACTTGACAAAGATGTCCTCCCATTCTGGTTCGACCTGCTCAAAGGCCTCTCGGATGGCCAAGAAATTCGCCATTCTGACCCAGCTCTGCCTCAAGATAGGCCCTGTGATGGAAAAGAAGTCTTCTCGCACCTTCTTCTTCAAACCCTCTAGTTGCAGATCATTTTCTCGTATGACCTCCTTATCTAGTATGTGTGCAACCATATTGAAGATTTTGCTCTGGATTTCTCTAATCTGCTCCTCCACTCTGAGTCCATCAACCTTCACCCTTTCCAATACCTCTCCCCGTGCCGTCAAAGTCCAGTACCATGTGTGGAAATTGTAGGCTGCGCTTGCCGCAATGATGCCTACGTCAACCAGTTCCTGCTTCGGGACTCCTTTGAGGAGAAATTATCCTCTCCTGCACATCTGGAAGACCATCCCATATTTCCGCCAAGGCGGCCAGTCTGGAGAGCAACGAAGTGGCTTGACCGTAGACCAAGGTCGACTTCTCTAGGAAGGTGTCTGCCTCTGCGCCTTTGACCACTATCCATTCCTTGGCCTCTCTGGCCGTGACCCTGTCTTCTTCTGTCCTTTGCTGCTTCCTGTGAAGGGTTCGGAAGAAGGGGAGCTGCCGTGTTATCTTGATCAGATGCTGAATGTACTCTTTTAGGCTTTCAATCTCCTACTGGCAGTCTTTCCTCTTTGCCACCTCCTTTGCCAACCTCGACTTGATGGTGGACACTGAATTGTCCAGATCTTCAACTTCTTGGCCCTTTGTGGTTGGACCCAAGTCGATGGTAGTGACAGCATACTCATATGGGTTATATCCTCCCGTGGCTTGTCCACTGTCGGCACTGCAATTTGTATGGTCCGGTTGCCAGCTTCATTTCTCTGTATGGTTGAGAACTTTTTCACCGGCTTCTTGACTGAAACTTGTTCAAGTCTGGCCAAGAAGTCTGCAGCATCATCATCTTCCTGTGCTTCAACTGGCACTTGTATTTTCATTCTCTCTTTTAACCGGTTAGGGATTGTAAGCTGCTCTATGCCATCCTCCTCCGGTACACTTTCTCCGTTTGGAGCATCCAAAATTCCTCGAAGGGCTGAAATCATTCCTTCCTGAAAGTCATCATTTTGGGCACCTATCTCATCATCTGACCCTAGTATTTCCGTGCCTGTGGGAGATGGCGGTTCATCATCGTCCAACTGAGGCTCTACATTGTCCTTCGGAATTGGGGAAGGGTTCCTAATATTGGCCAACGAATCATCAAGGGTGGCCAATATCTTGTTGATATTTCTGGATGAGGCAGAGTGTGAAGGCCCTATCCTTGCTTGTTTCTGAACAGGCTCCCCGTCCACTGCTATTTCTTTCCTCTTCCTTGAAGTAGTGGCCTCTATCAACTCCACGCCCTGGGATGCCTCCGCATTGGAAGAGTAAGATTCCATCTCGCTTAACCTGTCATAGGTAAGCGTCACCTTCATCCGCCTCAGCTCTTGGATCTGTTGATCGATCCACCATTGAGTATACTTGGTGACAGGTCTCATCAAAGTGTTCAAGTCAGCATGTTCAGGTTCTGACCACCTTACAACAGGCAAGGGCAAGCTTTCATCAAAGCACGGCTGTACTTGTTTCCCATCATCCTCGATTTGATCAGGCACTTGGCACAGTTCAGTTGCCTTGATCAGGCTAATCGGCAGTCTGTACCACAGTCTCCGTCTAACCTCATATTCATCCGCAACGTCTGCCCAGAAGTCCTCCAAGTCAACCCTATGTCTATACCTTCTCCCATCCATAGTCTTAATATGATGATGTGGGTCGAAGTTGTCCCTAGACGGATAAGTGGCGAATGGGTACCGCTATATTTCCAGTCTGGCACTCTCAGCTGCTTGCGCTGACAAACATGTCTCCAGCATGTTCCCTATAATTAAGGGAAAGGTGATTGCCGCCTTCTGTTTTGTCCTTTGGAAGCTCTGATATTCCTCCAATTGTCTCAGCACTTGAAGCAGGACCATCTTGTTAGTTGGAAAGATAGGCAATCGGTATGGATTCCTAGTGAATCCTTGGATTCTGATATACGTGTATCTCGGATACTGGATGAACCAAGACCCATATTTGCTGATTAGACTTTTGGCTTCGTGAGTTAGCCGTTGGTGTGTTCCTCCTTGAAGTATTCTGGTTATGTACATGAGGAATGCATCATGTGCCCATCTAAAGTGGGCTTTCTCACTTAGCTGAAGCTGCGGATAACAATCGTAGGATTTCAGCTCGTTCTCCCCGTTGCCAACTACACCTTTGCAGATCAAGCCTGAATGCCTGTATGTCCTAGCCAACATGTAGATGACGTAGGAGCTCATATAGAATGTCTTGGTCTTCTCAAGGTTGACTAGCTGCTCGTGAAGATTGTTGCTTATCATGCGAGACCAATTGAACATTTTGACCCCTTTCGTGATGTCCTCAATAGAATAGTACATCCAAGTCTCGAAAGGTGCGCCCTGAGGGTTGCCAACTATTCTGTTCAGTAGGACAATGATATCTCCGTAATCCTCTTTGAAGTTTGTGCGCAACAGCTTCTTAGGCATCTTCTTGGCTGACGCTCTCAGGTTCTCCAGCCATGAGTTATTAATATTGGTGGCACAGAGTTCAAGCTTTCCTCGTATAACTTCTTCGCATCCTCCTTAGTTTTGTAACCAGTCTTGTGGTATGTGGAGATGTCGAAGGCTTCCTGTATGGCAAACTCTCCAAGGTGGGCCAATATCCTTTTGTCAGGCGCAACAATTTGCCTGTCTTGTGCATTATAGTGAAGAGCACACTCTAATATCAACTCAGCACATCCAACTGCAGGTGGGAATCCGGCAATTTGAACAATTCCATTTCTCATCATCCTTCTGGCAATAGGTGTCGGCAAGAATCCATTGTGCCCGTACATCCTCCTTTTGAATTCCTTGAGGTCGATGTGTCCGAGGTTGGTGTTCGTCAGATTCTTCCATTTTGAATTAATCTTGGATTTCGGTTGCAGCCCCTTACTAGCGAACTTCATCTGTGCTTGTCTTGACAGCTCTCCCCGGGTGGTCATCAACTTGCAAGCACAAATTAATTAACATTAATACGAGACCTTTAAAAATCTGATTATTCTGGGATGTTACTTGATAAATTCGCACTTTTAGCCTTTAAAATATAAATTTCTATGAAAAAGCAAGCTGAAAGTGAAGAAATTTGCTAAGTACTAGATAAATCTCGTGCCAGAATGAATGTAGAAGATTAGAAAAGAGCAGAAGAGCGTTGCCAATGAATTTCCAAACCTCCGAGAATGTCCTCTGGCTGCGAATGAAATATAATTTCTGAAAATTTGACAAAGGAAGTGCGCCAATCTGTTGAGAAGTGCGACTTTCAACAAAGACGTAATTTATTTCTTTCTAAAAATCACGTCCCAGCTTAAAATTATCTCTTTCACTAAGGAAGATCATTGTTACTCTCACTATTTCTTCCTTCAAAAATTACTTCTTGCAGATTTGAGAGAGATAACTTCTTCTCAGTCGAATTTGTGAAAAATGAGTTGCTGAAACTCATTATATGGCTGAGAAGTGCGATTTTCCTTAGTAATTGCCTTCTTTTTCTCGAAATTCTCTCAATTTTAGAAACGTTTTCTCTTCCTCGATTAGCAAGTTTCTAAATCTTTTCGCAACCATTGAGGCAAGTTTCTAATTTCCTCTTGGTGCCACCTCTGTCTGAAATCTTCAGATCTCTTTTAAAATTTTCCTAAGTGTTGAAAAATATTAAATTAATCATTAAAATTAATTTTCCAACCTGTTTAATCCTTGAATTGTGGCAAAATTTAATTTTTTCTAAGGCAAATTAATTACTCCTCCAAGTAATTTCTCGTTTTCTTCAGACCTTGAATATTTTAATTAAAATTCCCTAAGTGTCGGGAAATAATTAAAAATATTAAATATTAAAATTCCAACCCGTTTCAAATTGATACTTGGCCAAATTTGTTTGTCCGTGGACAAATATCTAATTTTCCAATGATCTGCCTAGCCAAAACGTGCTTAATAACTTCTATGCCAATTTTCAACTTCCTAGGCATATTTTTATGTTTCCATGCCTTAGAAAAATTTCTTCTCCCAAAGTTGGGCGGACTTTAGCTTCTCGTTGACATGGGTGCACTTAAGTTTTGACTTGTCCAAGGGCGGACTTGACCTCTTGTCTTGCCATTCACTTGGCTTGGGCGGACTTTGAAGAAGGCTTGCCATCTTTTCTTTCCATTCACCTTTCTCTCTAGGGCGGACTTTATGTCTTCCTTGCCAAGGGCGGACTTGGCACTTGCTCATTCCATTTACCTCTATCCCTAGGGCAGACTTGGAGGCTTCTTTTGCCTTCCTTGTGCCATGGCGGACTTGGACATCTCTCCTTCCAAGGGCAGACTTGACCCTTCATCAAGCCATGGGTGGACTTCACCCTTCCTCAAGCCATGGGCGGACTTGAAGGCTTCTTGTGCCATGGCGGGCTTCAGCCTTGGCATGCCATTCCTTCATGGGCGCACTTCACTAGAGTTTCTATTTTTGGAAAGTTTCTAAAAATAGAAAAAAACAAAAAGCATCCCTAAAAAATAGGAACTCTAGAATGGCCTAAAAATGCCAAAAATAAAAAAATGAAAAAGCAAGAAAGCAAAATCCCTAAAAAATAGGAAGTGTTAGAATGACCGAAAGCACAGGCGATCCTCGTCTTTCGAGCCTTCTAAGCCCTTCCATGACGTTTAGGCACACAAACGGGTTCAAAATCTCAACTTGGCCGGACTGACTCTCAAAAATCACTCAAATTCTGAACTCCAAACTGGCAACGCAGAGGGCGAAACCAAAACTTGGGGGTCCCCATTTGCAATGGGGCGATGTGTGAAATATGTCACAACACTACCCTTTTGTCCTTGATTCGGATTTTGATGTGAAACAACTTGGTGAGTTTTTCTTCATCCTTGGAATTTTTTCCCAACACACAAGCTCCCTTTTGCACCATGGTAGATGACAACTTCTTATCTGTATTGAAATCATAATTGATCTTCTTGCCCTTTTCACAAAGGTAGTAATTTTGTCACTCTTTTTCTTCCTCCATGAGGGTGCCAAAATGGGGCTTAGTTTCCAACATCTTTCATCTGAATGACCATTTTGATCACAATATGATAATGAAACTTTCCTTTCTCCTTTCTCCTCTCCCTTGTCCTTTTGTTGGACTGATGTATTGTATTTTTCTTGTTTTTGCTCTTATTTCCACCTTGCTGCTGTCCCTTATCCTTATGTTTTTGCTTGAAGGAGGTTTTCTTCTTGTCTAACTCAATATAGTGTGGTTGGGCACACACTTCATCTATGTCTTGGGTTACTGCCATTAAAAAATGCCTTTTTAGGTGTCTGAGCAGTCCACCTATGTATTTCATCAAGACCTCCTTGTCCATGACATCCTTCACTCTATCCTTGCCTCTGATTGAAGTAGTTCCATTTTGAAACCCTCTCTTCCTCATGACAAATTGGATAAATCTGCTTTATTAGTAGATCTTTGAAGTCTTCACATATTGAAATTGGAGGAACTCTGTAGAATTCTAAGGATAAAGCATAATTCTACCAAGTTTATGAATGACGGTTTAGCTTGAGTCTTGCAAAGGGTATTTTTTGATTAGGAGTTAGTTTGTGAATGCTAAAGTGGACTTCCATATGAGAAATCCATTGATCAAACTTCTTAACACTGATTTTTCTATCATGCTGTTGTATGTTTATCTTTTCTTCAGCATTGAAGAAGCCTCCAAGGGATGGTTTACCTTTCTCTGTTTCAGGCTTCTTTGGTTCCTTCTCTTCTTCATGAAACATTGCCATATCTAGCTTCATAGTCAAGGCCAACATGATGCTGTCAGGTCTTTCAATCTTTTCAAGTGAGTTCAATATCCTTGCAACATCGTCTTCAAGTCTTTTGAACCAAGCTGCTCTAGTACACTCTCTTGTGCCAATTTCGGGTTCATAAGGGATCAAATTTCCGCTTCACTTGATCTTGTGGATGTTATAACTTGTTCATGACTCCAAATTTATGAGCTAAATGAAGCTTTGATACCACTTTATACATAGAAACATGGTCTCTGTGTGATCACCAAGTATGGATATCAAATTGTCAACTCAATTATCAACCTTCAAAACATTGTTTCAACACCTTAAATGGATGCACTATGTAGTTACAATTGTTATTCGTGATAAAACATGAAAAACAGAGGTAAAAACATGCAAGGAAGCATACACAAAAGTCTGAAACAGAAAGATTAACTTGGAGAAGTCGTAAATGGTGAAAACTTCAGCAAGAGTGAACATTTTTCTCCTCATCCCACTATCTCAGTTAAACATAAAATTGTTGCAATGCAAATGAAATTGGAGCCATTACAATGTTTCTAAACTCCTGGACACCCTACAATTCGGAAACCCTATCTTTTTCTGTGTTCAATCACTCTTAGAACATGGAAAATGAAGGTTACAAGAAGAGAAAATCCTCAACACTTTGTGGACAAGCAGTATATACCTTTCTCGATGCTTTGGGATGTCTAAAAAATTCATTTCAAGGGCCAAAACCCTTCGTATTCCACTCATTGTCTGCTTGGTTGCATTTTTGCTGCTTTGGAAAGAATGGCATTTGTGTATTCACCACGTTATTTGCATTTTTGCCGAGGCATATGATGCTTTCGCCACCTGTGACAAATAGTGAGTTTGCCATTCTTGCCTTTACACTTAGGTTTGAAGTCTGCAACTTGCTATAGAGACTCCTGTGATGCTTCAGATCATCTCAAACACCCCCTCGACATGTTTACAACCTTGTGTACATAATAACACAATGTTTCTATTCTAGTTTCTTGTCTTCAAGTCACTAGTCACATTCTAGTTTCATGTTATCTACTTTGTGAAGTGAAAAATTTAGTTTTTAGCTGGAGTACACATCACAATCATAATAGTTACCTTATGTCACACTCTCACGATATATTAGTACTTTTAGTGTATAGTTTCAAAAATGCATTTTACTTGTTTTATTTTTTTTCTGAGCAGGAGCTTTGAAATAACTACATTTCATTTAAGTATTTGATTATCAAATGTGCAGGACCTGCCAGATATGATTGCTGTAAAGGATGCAGATTTCTCAAAAGTTGATGCTGTGTTCTGTTGTTTGCCACATGGAACAACACAGGTTTTTCATTTGCTTGATTTTAATCTCATATGCATTGTTTGCAGGACAGGATGAACCAAAGACATTGTAAGCTTATTGTAGAAGGTTCTAGATTAGTGTATTGGAGTGTTATGATTTATGCATTTGAAAGTCATAGATTCCATGCAGGAGATAATTAAAGTCTTTCCAAATACATTAAAACCTGATGGTAATTTCAAGTTGGTTAATATAATCTGTTAGTTTTCTGTCTTCAGGAAATTATCGCTTCACTTCCAAGAACACTAAAGGTCGTAGACCTTTCTGCGGTATGATTCTGTAATCTTGAAGAAAGTTTGGCCTTGCAATGCATTTTAAGAGAATTTCATTCTGTGCTTTAAAGTTGAATTTCATTCAATCATGATGAAAGAGATTGTATGTGCTGAAAGTAGTGATATATTAAACTTTATGTGCAGGACTTTCGCCTACGTGACATTAATCAATATGAAGAATGGTATAACCAACCTCACAGAGCACCAGACTTACAGGTGCATTTGCTCCCCGATTTATTCAGTTTATTGATTGCCTTATGATGCTTCTTTAAAAGAATAACGATATCATTTTTAAAGTACTTATGACACATTCCAGAATCTGCTACCTAAGAGGCAAGGGGAAACAATGCATACAATCTGCCTTACTATACAACTATTTAATGCACAGGGTGCAGACCAACTCAAGATTAAATGCCTGAAGCCTGCTGGGGCCTTTGTCTACTAAATTTGTTGCAAACTAATACATAGAAACCACAAGAGACAAGAATAAGAGACAAATCTTTACAAAAGCTACTTTTTTTGTCAGGTGAGAATTCTCTAACTGGACAATTATATTGAGGTCTCTTGAGACTGAGGAGGGCTTCCAAACGATCTTCAGATTGCTCCCTCTATCTTCTGGCCTGAATCTGGCCACCTTTCCTATCCTTTCAAGAATAAAGCTCCTCCTTGTTGTGAAGGTTCTTATGGGTAACCTTCTCCACGTTAACTATTACAGTTTCTCCCAAGACAATCTAAATTCTTTTGGTACACCATGAAGATTCATTTTATACACCATTAAGGTTTATTTTAGGACTTTAATGGTGGTTTTTCTATCCAGTTATTATAAATCTTCCAGGTAGTGCAAAGGATAGCTGCCAAATATTCAAAGTTTCCAGTAACAGTCCTTCCAAAGATCCAGCAAAATATTCAGAATTCTTTTGTAACAACGTTTCCAAATTTACAAATGGCTCCAATGTTTTATGACCTCCAATCCTTTTGAGATTATAAACATAGTTGGAAAGACAGTGCAACATCTGTTCAGAGAAGTTATGGAATCAACAGGTGGTTCATATTTTGAATTTTCCTCTTTGTTTACATGATAAAAATCTAGAAGGCCTCACCACTCTCCCCATTCATGAATTCTCTGCTGTGAGTCTCTCATATGTGATATTAACTATAAAAATAGATTAGTCATCTGTACTTCTGCTTGTTAGTGATTGATAGCTTCGAGAGATATTTTCCTTTTAATAAAATGATTTCCAAGGCAGGTCGGCCCTGATGTACAAATAATATTTTATATTTTGTATTTTCTAAGGGGGCTGACCTAGTGAAGAGGTCGCCTATCATTGTATATAAGGGTGGTGATTACATCTCATTTGTACACCACAATCATTCACTCCATTTCACATCCTAGCAGCAGTTCGCACTTCTTTAGCAGCAGATCCGATTCTTTGCAGAAGGTTTATTATTTGCTCAAGGAGAAGCAGCATACATTTTGTATAAGTCTTGGCCAAATTCAAGGGCCTGATCTGTATGCAGAATTCTGCACTTTTATCTGATATATAAGAGATTATTTGCTGGGTTTTTCTCCCTCGAGTAGGAGGGTTTTCCCAGGGTATCTGCTGTGTTCATTGTTCTATGTGTTGTTGTATTTCTGCTTATTTCATTTCTGATCTAAAAAAAAACCTAACATGGTATCAAAGTTTAAATTGAATGAGATCGTGGGAATATGGTGAAGTCTTGGCGTATTCAGACTATCAATCGATCACAGGTGATCAAACACATACTCTCATGCTTTGAAGCTGATTTTAGAGGTGTTGGGAGGAGAAACAAATGTATCTTTAGAAAATTATGTATTCTAGAGGAGACGATGCAAATGATTGCTGTTTCATCCAAGAAGGAAGGTTATATCGAAAAGTTGGATGCCGTGTAACTTAGGAGAAGGCATGGGGAAATTCTAAAATCATGGTGAAGGAATGAGTCAATATTCATCCTTTTGAAACGATATTCTATATGTGAGAATATCGTGGCATAATATACAGTACAGTCTTCATATATTTAGAACAACAGGAATGAAGGGAGCACACTTGTAGCTGGAGACTGCATATGATGCAAGGAATCGTGGGAGTCTGGAATAAACATTGAGTTGATGGTACTGAGATCATTGATAAGTGTTGAAGGAGAATCAAAGAAGCCGAGCAAGGATTAATAAAGAAACTGCTGGTTGTCGATATTTGGAAGAAACGACCAATTCACTGTTCAGCATAAATTCTAGGAATTGAGGTGTCGGGAGTTGTTTACAAAATGAGAAAACGTGAGCCTAGTATGTTGTTATATTTGGAGGAAGTCACGAGAATTTTATTGGAGCCACATTTTCTATGAAAGATAGTGCCGCCGGTTTGGAGGAAAAGAATTATAGGCATGTTTCCATCGCTTCACATAAGAAGATAAATTGTGAAGTCGTGCCAATTCCTTGCTAAGAGCTGTTTAGTTTGAAATCATATTGAAGCTAGAAAAAGGGTCGTCAATATTTGAAAGAGTCGCAGATACTAGAGTTGTTGTCAAAGATTGAGGGAGTCGTAAGCTTGAGACTGCTGCTTCCTAGAAATCTCTTTGGAGTAGTAGCTATTAAAAGTCGACTCACTACTAAAAATAAATAAAAATTCGTGGATTCATAATTGGGAGCTGTTTGATTCTTCAGTTACCTCTCTTTGGACTTTGGAGCTATTTCAATTCAAGAAACCGGGAGCTTTTATATTACAGGATTATAATATAGATATCCGATATCTTCAAAACTCCTACCGGATATGTCCTGAAGGGGGCCGATATCACTTGTTGAATGTAATTGCAATTAGTGTATGGGAAGAGCACGCAATAAGGATATCGAGGTGGATATCGGGAGCAACTCATTTAATCGACGACAGGTGTGAGAAGACGTGGTTTGAAGAGTCGGGCTCATTAAGAAATTAAAAGACTCAAGATGGCGCTGCAGTTATTTGAAGAATCGTTATTCTTTAATTACATCTGTCGCTAATTGTATGTATTGGCCCACAAGTCTATGATGTGGAGGCAAGCTGGTAATAAATTTGAGTCTTAATCACCGTGTCAATTCATTGAGAGGGATGAGAATTATAGAAGAGCGACAAGCAAGCAACATAGCTGGCGATTGAAGGAATAGCCGCTTCAAATATCGATATCGTGGGAGTTTCCTTGCTTTAATCGGGAGCTGCTTGACTTAGAAAAAGGCGGATTACAAAAAAAATAAAAATAGTGATTAAATCAATGGGAATTGCAGAGTATAATGTTGGGCGCCTCCTTGATATTGTTTGATGAAGCTGATAATCATTGCAAAGGGTCCCTCAGAATATTAGGATGGATCGAGGAGCAAAAGGATGTTGGATTATTTGAAGATATATTGAAGACCTCATTATTTGAGGTGACGATTCTTGGAGATATAGATTCATCCCTCGATTACACTCCTGCCATTCAGAGGGAGTTAGATTTCGAGAATTCAAGGCACGAGTTGAGATCTTGCCGGGAAGAGGATTTAAGGTTCTAAGATCAGTCAATGGAGGGGAGTTCACTTGCAGAGGGTTTTTGCAATCTCTGTATTAAGGTAGGGATCAAGAGGTAGTTTTGTATTTAGCAAAATGGAGTCCTATGTCTCGAGGAACTAGAGTGACTCACTGAGAAGAAGTGAAGGAGTCAGCTAAGTGGGTTGCAGTGTTGCAAGGCCAAGTGCTAAAGTCCTTGGAAGACCTCTTCAGCTGTAGAGAACAGAATTGCACAAGACAGTCAATCTGGATTTGATATTGGTAGCTCCGCAAACCTATTCAGAATAGGGTGATCTGGGATGAGGTCGAGAAGGACAGTTCTGGACTCTTGCAAGTCAGTAGTGCCGGAGGTGTGCATTGGAAACCGTTTCCCTAAGGCAAGCATTGCAGGCAATCTTGGACGAGGAGGTCAGGAGGTTGATGCAAGTACTTGGAGCTTCAGAGGGAGTCACATCATCATGAAGATTTGTTGTAATGTATATTTCTCTGAGACAGAGAAATATGAGGCGAAAGCCCTTGTAATGTATATTTCTCTGAGACGGAGAAATATGAGGTTCAAGCCCTTGTTCATCTTTGAGACTAAGATGAGACATCATGTTGAGAGACTTCATGACGAAATCACGTTGAGAGACTCCGTGATGAACCCTTGTACTTGTGTTTCTTTCCACACATGGGAGTAGCCATTGTGGACGTCATGTTGAGAGATTCGATGATGACATCACGTTGAGAGACTCTGTGATGAACACTTGTACATGTGTTTCTTTGCACACATGGGAGTAGCCATTGTAGATGTCATGTTGAGAGACTGGATGACATCACGTTGAGAGACTCTGTGATGAACCTTTGTACATCTCTAAGATTGAGATGTGTTTCTTTCCACACATGGGAGTAGCCATTGTGGATGTCATGTTGAGAGACTCCATGATGACATCACGTTGAGAGACTCCGTGATGAACTCTTGTACATCTCTAAGTTTGAGATGTGGTTTTCCATAGATGGGTGTAGCCATTGTGGGTGTCATGTTGAGAGACTCCATGACCTGGATATCTGGAAAAATACCTCCCTAGCTAAGAGGGAGTGTTAGTGATTGATAGCCTCAGGAGATATTTTCCTTTTAATAAAATGATTTCCAAGGCAGGTTGGCCTTGATGCACAAATAATATTTTATATTTTGTATTTTCTAAGGGGGCTGACCTAGTGAAGAGGTTGTGTCATGTCCCCGAAATTGGACACTAAGATAACAAAGACATATTTAAATTTATTAATAATTTGATACCATTATAATTACAATTGTCAGAAGACAATATTGTAATTATAGTTAAATACTATAAATACCATAAGCTCCAAAATATAAATATTAGATATTATAATCACTGCAATAATATAAGGTAAATAAATGATATAATTCAATATCTTAAAGAAGATAATAAAATAAAGATAATCTAGAATATCATTACAAACTATAAATAATAAAATCAAATATATTAATAATTTAATATAATTCTCACAGGATAATATTATAATTATCAAGGGAATAATATTTATAATTTAAATATTGTAATCGAAATAGATGATAAAAGCAATTCAATACAACCTACAAAGTATTAAACAATTACATTTATAGGAGACATAATACAAGGAACATTACAAGCTAAAATTCATATGCCTGAGCATAAATGCAAAACACAAGAAGCAACATCTTTGTCCTTAAGTCCTGAACGAAAGGAAATTACCCAACGCCCGAGCTTTCCTCTATCGACGATTCACTTCTCCGTAAGGTCATTATGGTTAAGGCAAGGCGATACCATCAATCAGAACCCATCGATGCCACTCCAACATTTTCGTCATGCCAGGCATTCTAGGTGAAGTGGAGGCGGGAATGATGATCAAACAAAGAGCCCGATTATATGAAATAACGATAAGCATAGCCACGCCCCATAACCTGCCCCATTAATAATATGGTTATATGAAGTCTCGACAAACACATATAGTGGAATTTAATGGGTAGTGACTATGGGTGCTATGCGTAACAGGTCCTTAAATATTAACGACAAAGTATAGGGGATGTCATGAATCTAATTTGGCAATCATCTGGATAAGACAAAGATCGATATTGAAAGACTTGTTAATAGAACCAAAAACTCAGAACTAAAGGACGGCACCAAAACACGCCGATCTAATTAAGAGTGATTTCATTTTGTTTAGCAACTGAAAGGATGTATCCCCTTATTATGAAACGGTGTCTCTCTTAGAGACATAGAATATAAATTACATAGGGAGCATAAGGACGGAGAGGGGGGTATGTGAGGTGTTAGGAGCGATATCAGGAAAGGCACCACAATTTAGGTGAAGTAATTCACTTGGTACTAATATTCAAAAATCCAAGTCAGCACTAGAAAATCATACTGCGATGTATTTCACTGGCTTTAATATTTAGGATACTCCAATATTAGAAAGAGGAAATCAATCACCAAACAAGATACATGAAATAAACAGTGCAGTAATAATAGAACTGTGCATTTCATATCTTACATCTCTTCATGTCCAATGTGTTGAATCTGTGTTGTATCTAATCATCAATAACCTTCATTATGTCTGAAAACCGAATATGCAAAACCTTAAGAAAACACAAGCATTATAAATAACAGTTTCTTCAATCACTTAAGTAAAGACACATAAACAATCTGGTCCTAGACTCATTGCATCGATATATATATATAACTCGTTGATCAATCCAGTAATACTAAGATTGCATTTAGATCTGATTGATGCTGGATCTTTTATTTGATAGACGGCATTGTCATTGGCCTCATACATCATGGATAAAAAAGAGGTGACTAGAACTAACATGGATATATTGATGTGTTTACATTTGCTTCTGCATGCTGATACTTTACCATGATATAGTTTATTTGATTATGTACTCATGTAAACATTCTCAAAGCATAATGGATGAATATAAAAGAATAAATGATAAATGCAAATGAGCTTGATTATTATGTGTTCATATAAAGAGTGTCTGCCATGTGTATATAAACCTGCCAGGAGAGTTGAACCATAACTTCAGTGGTTCGTCTAAAAACCTCACCCAAGTTCCGCCCCACAGGCCCAAAGCAAGGGTTGGGCAGTCTGCCCCACAGGCCCCATGGGTTGGACAGTTCTACCCCACAGGCCCATGACAAGGGTTGGGCAGTCTGCCCCACAGGCCCCATGGGTTAGGCAGTTCTACCCCACAGGCCCATGACAAGGGTTGGGCAGTCTGCCCCACAGGCCCATTGCAGGGGTTGGGTCATGGAGGGGTGAGGGGCCCACCTTGGCATTCTGCCCCACAGGCCCAAGATATGGGTTGGGCATTGGAAGGTGGTAGACCGTAGGCCCTTAGGGATTCTCCTCTCCTGATGGGTTGAGTGACTCTTCTTATGTTTAGCAATCTGTATTTATGATTATGTCTGATTTTGGATGTCTATATATTAATACTAACAAGTATGTTGTTAATGTGATGAATACAGATTCCAATCTAGGGTTATTGTATTAAAAGGACACCATTTTGAAAAGAAAGAACCCCTAAACCTAATCAACAAGAAAATTCTATGGCAGATAAACGGATTTTAGGGCGGGTCCAGGTAAGGGACATTACAAGTTGCCTATCATTGTATATAAGGGTGGTGATTACATCTCATTTGTACACCACAATCATTCACTCCATTTCACATCCTAGCAGCAGTTTGCACTTCTTTAGCAGCAGATCCGATTCTTTGCAGAAGGTTTATTATTTGCTCAAGGAGAAGCAACATACATTTTGTATAAGTCTTGGCCAAATTCAAGGGCCTGATCTGTATGCAGAATTCTGCACTTTTATCTGATATATAAGAGATTATTTGCTGGGTTTTTCTCCCTCGAGTAGGAGGGTTTTCCCAGGGTATCTGCTGTGTTCATTGTTCTATGTGTTGTTGTATTTCTGCTTATTTCATTTCTGATCTAAAAAAAAACTAACACTGCTAGGAGTCACACTTTTGATTGTCGGCTCCTTGGGGAGGGACAGCACACGAAAATGCCTTCAATCAACCTTTTAGAAAGAGAAAGTCCTTGTAGTTTTGATATTCTCTTTCAATAATTAGTGGTAATAGTTTTTCTACTTAATATGTCTCAAATTTTTCAAAGACTTTGGGCATATCTGAATTCAAAAGCATGCATAGATCTTGTGTGCGTTCTGTTGCATGGAGAATTTCCTGCAAAAGTGAAACTGTATTGTATTTGCAGTACTTCAACAAACACGTTTGAATGTTGGAATCAATGCTCCGGAGAGTAGGCTGCAATCTGCTAATTAAGTTTAGCTACGTTCATATAGATTGTTTTACATGGTGATATATCCCAATAATTTTCTAAGGCTTCAGAGAAAGACGTTTTGGATAGAGAATTACACAAGTGATATTCATTTGCATTAGAAGTGTTTACATCTTGATTCTACTGCCATATCTATTAGGCCCCTTTTCAGTAGATTCCAGAATTTATGAAAGAATGTTTTGGAAAGTCATTTGGACCTGGAGTCTTATCAGGCTGCATGATAATCTCATTATTCTTGAATTTTGCCTTTGTAATTTTTGCCAGTTGAATCAGATTCTAATGTTCTGATACAGTCACAGGGATATCCTTGAGAAATGTATCCTGTCATTGAGTTATGTTGATATCTGTGGCATGCTGTTCCATTTGAGCTGCAGCTTCTGACACCATCACATCTGATTTATCCAGCGTTGTTATGAAGTATAAATTTTGTTAGTGTTAAGTTATGAAAAAACTGCATACTTGTGTTGTCATGGATTATCTAGGTTGTTGTAAATTTTTCCATCAAGCTCCTCCCTTGGTCTCATACTTGTAGTTGCATTCCAGCCTTTTGCTGCTTAATGTATTCCTTTGGGTGTAAACTGTATAACGTTTTTTATTGTTCCTATAACTTTTAAAGCTTTTAGACAATGATGTACCTTTTTTATCCCTGAATATTGATGTCTTTTACTACACCGTTACTCAACCAAGGCTGGTATAGCAAAAAGTAAAAATTATGTATTTTTAAATTTTATAGAATTTCAAATGGAAGAATCTGCATAGGTTTTAAGCACTCAAGGCCAGTGATGGGAGGCTATATTACTAGATAATAGGATTTATATGCCATTTTTCTTTGAACAAGTGCTTAGTGGCTAAAAATCTTTGCTGTATTTCAGCCAACAAAATTCTCTGTATTCTACTGCACCTGGTGGATATGCCTTCCCTAGGGATAGCTTCAAAGAAATTTTTTATTTAACCAAACTCAATTAGAGTCTAACAATTCTGAGTTTGGATTCATGCCAAAAAATTGCTTGAAGTTCTAGCAAGTGAAGTTTTTTCTGTATATTCTTGAACTGACTACTGTTAGAGGGAGCAGTCATTCGTCTAAGTTTCTAGATTCATTAGCCCAAGATTTGACACAAAGGACTCTTGATTAAAGTGTCTTACGTCTTGAACTATTTGAGCTCAACTAATTCTTGGATAGTGGTTTTCTAGAATAAAGGATTTTGACGAAGTGTAGTTTGTGGAAGTTGGTTTAATTCCTAAGTTGCTTCATTAGAAATTCCATCAGCTAGTTTTGTAGTTAGTGTACAATGCATTTATTATATTTTGTTAATATGGTGTTATCTTACTGTATTAAATGTTTTTTGTCTTTTGGGCAGTTATAGGAGTCAGTTGGTAGACTGTTGTGTTCTGCTTGGCAATTGTCAAGTTTTTTAAATAAACTTTGCATGATAAGCGGTCTAATCTTTGGTTTACTTTAACTAAATGTGAATAAAGATATATTTTTACCACTCTATTTGGTATGCATTGTTATTTCTGTCATTATTTGTCATGCCCCCACCGAACCTTTTCAACATATTCTGCAGCAATATGGGGCACTAGAAACTCATAGTAGCCCCTAGAAATTAAAATCGCTAGGAATAATAATTGGAGATAATATTAATAAAGTTAATAAAGTGGTGCTAGAGTTTGGAGATAAAAATAATTTAATAAAAATATGTTTTACCAAAGGAAGCGATGGTATGAAAAGTTGACTCCTTCAACAATATGGTATAAAGGGCGGTCATTCCCTTGACGAGGAGGAACATTGGAAAATGAATATTATGTGACTTTGCAAGCTAAGTTACCGGTTCGGTTTTGGGTTAGGGTTCGGGTTCGAGAACCCGGTTCGCCGGTTCGGGATTTTTTTTTTTTGATTTGGGTTTGATTTGGGTTCGTTTTGGGTTCGGTAATACAAAAACATATAAAAATCAGAAATATATACAGATTTGCAGCAGTAATTAAGTTCAGAATACACCACCATATTAATAGTTAAATAACATAGCAAAAATGAAAAATACACCACCATTTTATACTCAAATCATCAAAGTTCAAACATAAAAATGTAAAGTGTTTACAATCAGCCATTAATAATTAACAATTATTGATCATTGATCAATCTGAGTCATATGGGTCATCAAAAAAAGCAGCATCATCATCATCATTAGATGCTAAATTATGTGTAGAACCGTAAATAGCATTAGTTGCACTCGCACAAGCACTGCCACTAGCACTGACACTACCACTCTCATGCTCAGCGGTTGCTTCAGGCTCATAGTCATCATCAATATCAAGTGCTGCTAAGTGACTTGTGGAAGCATCCAAGTCAAGCTGCTCTGGCTCAATATCCCACCTCCTTGTGTCTCCTTCTTTGTAGGAAACTTGCTTGTGTGTAAGGAGGCGCAAGTTTGAATGCACATACACCAAGTCCTCTGCCTTTTTCGAATGTAGCCTATTGCGTTTTATTGAGTGGATGAAGGAGTATGTGCTCCAATTCCTCTCAGAAGAAGATGAACTAGCAACCTATTAAGACCAAATTAAATAGTTAGGAGTTACAAAATTTAAGTTGATTTAACTAAACAAAAATATTAATTAATAATTTAATATAAATATAAATTTAAAATTAAAATTAAAATTACAAAATATAAAACTTACTTGGGATAAATTTTTTATTGCAATAGGTTGGAGGTGCCTGTATTCTTGCCCATGGAAGTACCACCAACTATGAGCATCCACCCTAACCTTGTCTCGAACAGCATCAAGATTATGATCAACAGTACCAGAGCATGCAAAAGCCATGAACTCAGCCCTCACTCGATCACGTTGGTCACGATCAGTGAAGAGTCTACGAATTGCTGCCTTGTACCCTTGACCCACTTCAACATCCCTATATGGAGCAACTCTTGTTGAAGTAGAAAGTATCTCTGGACTATAATATTTGGGACTCAATGCAAAAGCAAGAAGATGCAACGGAGTGGTCATTTTGTTCCATCTATCAACAATGATTTCTTGTAGCTCTTTGAAGAACTTTTCTTCGAGATCTTCCTCTTTTGCATTGATGATGATTTTCATCTTCTCAATCATTGAGTCGATACCATCATATACTTCACCCAAACAAGGTCTATCCATGTTAGTGTAATGGATCATGCTCAATATGGGCTCAGTGAAACTGACGAGATACTCAACAAGGTCCCACCAACTATCATCTAGGATCCTTTGCTTGATCCTATTTGCCCTTTCACTGGTAGATTGCCTCCATATGGCCCAATTAGGGCTGATTACCATTGCAGAGAGTGCCTCACGAACCTTTATAAGGCGTCTCAACACAATTGTGTTGGAGGCAAAACGAGTCTCGGCAACCTGTTTGAAAATCAAAATTAAAACTAAAATATAATTTAAATTTACAAAATCAAAATTTAAAATTAACAAAAAATTAAAAAATTAAAAAAATTAAAAATATTGAGAATTAACTTACCTTCAACAACTCCAATTTTGAGAATTGTCTAAATATTCCTTGTGTCATATGGTGGTTGGTGACAAACATTTGAATGTCTTCGCCCTCAGCATACACCTGTTTGATCCATTCAATTTTGGATCCAATTTTTTGTAGCATTAGATTAAGGGAGTGGACAGCACAAGGTGTCCAAAAAATGTGTGGATACTTCTCCTCAACCAATAACCCAGCAGCCCTACAATTTTTGGCATTATCAGTTACAACTTGCACAACATTTTTATGGCCCACTTCTTCAATAGCTTGGCAAATGATGTTAGCAATAAATGGACCATCCTTCACCTGTCCTTCACAATCCACTGCTCTCAAAAACATTGCCCCTTTAGGGGACACAGCAATAACATTGATCAATGGGCGATTTTTTGCATCTTTCCATCCATCAGAAACGATGGTCACCCCTGTTTCGATCCACGAATCCCTTATGGGCTTCAAAGAGTCTGCTACATGTTTCACCTCTTTCTCCAATAAGGTGCAACGAACCTTCCCAAAACCTGGGCCCTTATACCCCTTTGGAGCCTCATTAATAGATTTCACCATTTTTTGCCAATATGGTGAACGAACAACATTGAATGCCATCCATTGGCATAGACACATCTTGCTATGTCTTGATCAGCAATCTCTCTTGCCTCATTCTGAAATGAAGTTTCCGATGGTCCCTTAGATCTTTTATTTGAAGAGGGCGTGGTTTGCTCTTGAGGGATGTCCATAAATGGATGGCTTCCTGTAGGTGGAAAATAAGAAGGCGGTGTAGGGGGTTTCATGAAACGAGATCCTTTCTTCAAAGGATGGCTTGTTTTACCACTGGCTACTCTTTGGTCTGCCTTTTCTTGCTCAACAATATATTTCAACACTATATTATCTGGAATGCCTTTCTCATATTCACCTGGACAATTTTTTATGCTTGTTTCAGAGATCCCACACAAGTGCCCTTTCACTCGACTGTATGAGCTCGAATACTGAACATGGCAATGACTACAAATCCAAACATATCCTCCACCACCTGGAAGTTGTTGAACCATTTCTACATATTTCCAAAGGGGAGAGTTTGGGTTTGTTTTGAAACGAGATTGGCTTGAGCCTGAGGAGGTACCGGTTGCCATTGTAATATGGAATACCTAAGGCACAACATATTGAAATTTTGGTATTGATTGATTGAATTTGAAACTAACAGGCTTAATTAATTTCAAAAAATGAAAAAATTGAACATGTGTTATAGACATTTAGAGGAATGAAAAGTAAAACAAAACTAAAACTAAAAAACAAAACAAAAGAGTTGAAGTCCATTTGTTTAAAAAAAATGTAAAAAAAATAATCAAAAAACTTCAAAAAACCTACCTCTTTTGAAGAAATCTTGCTCAATGATCTTCTTGGCAACGAATAGGCACTTGCAAGTGCTTAGGAATAGCACAACAACCAACTTCAAACAATCTACAATCAACCTTCAAGTCTATTCAAGCTTGTGCAAGCAAAAGAGAAAGTTCAGCAATGGAGGCAAAAAATCCTTTTTTTTCATTCACAAATTGGTAAATGACTATCACTTTACCTATTTCATGTTTTAGAGGCACATATTAGGGTTGGAAAGAATAAAAAAATATTTAAAAGTCAACAAAGACTTAAAAAATTATAAAAAAAAGTCAAATTCGTGCTTTGAAGTCCGCCTGGGCACGAAATTCTACCCGGGTTCGAAAAATCCGAACCCTGGTCGGACCCACAGTTCGGGTTGCGAACCCGGTTCGAACCCACAGTGCATTTTTCCGGACCCTGGGCGAATTAGGGCGAACCGGACCCGAATTTCGAACCCGGATCGAACCCGGGCCCCCCAGGGCCGAACCCGGTAACTTAGTTTGCAAGTAAACATTACAGCCAAAGAGGACGAAACCTTGCCAAGGAAAATTAAAAGATTTAAGTACGAAAACCCTTAACTTCTCTTAGCAAGTTGGTGGATGAAACCCCTAACGTGGATAGACATTAGAGACATTCATAGCTGCAAGTTCAAAGGAAGATTGTAGCAGAAAAAACCAAGATAAGCTCCATTCTCAGAATTATTCATAAAATTATAAAGCTGAATATTATAATAAAATTCATAATTTAATATAAAGTAATATTTATCAATAGTATACAATTGTTGTTTTGAGTTAGGATTATTGTTTAAGGAAAAAGTAGGAAATGTTCTAGAAAGGGACATTAAATTATTTCAAGTATTACTTTTATCAGATAGCGATAAAACATTGGTGTCGTTGCCTTAAAGAAGTTGAGTCCTATTTGAAAAATTAATACCCGTAGATCTCCACAAAGGCAAGAAGGGACTACAACATGATTAAAACCAAGAGATTATGTGATCATTAAGATTGATAGAGCAAAGATAATGGAGAAGAAGATCACGAGAGGTACCCAAAGAGACTCTAGTAGTGCGAATTTGAAGCCAATGTCTGTTCTAAAGTAGAAGTTGAAGTTGTATTTGGGAGAAAAGAGATCAAAACATTCAATCCACTACGAATAACCATATGAAGGAAGAGTGGGTGGCAATAGCAAGACACTTTCCATTACCGGACGAAGTGTGGGTCAATCTTGTAGACCAAATTGAAAAGTCAATACATCCTCTAGATGAGGGAAGTTGGGAGATGGAGTCCAAAGACTCTTGCATAAATGGAGAGAGATAAGCATATGAGAGCAACCTTCGAGGCATTGAAGAGTTTGTAATTAAAGAAGAAGAAACCAATCCAAAAACTCCAAGGTTAAGGGTGTATAAAAGAGAACTTGAAGGCGAAACAAGCATGCAGGATGCTAAAGATGTAGGAAGAGTAGAGGATTCTCATGTGGCTGAGAGTGCCAAAGGAGCATTGAAACATCCCAATCAAAACTCCCTCACAAGTAGGTTCTAGGTACTGTGTTTGCAATAGAACAAAACCATAGTGACTCCACAATCAAGCCCAAGTGTAGAAAATAAAAAGCTGCCTATGTTTATAGGCAATGGATCAAAAGATCCCATAAGGCACTATGAGACCTATCAAATGATTTGGACAACAAATGGCCAAGATAATAGAGTATATTGGCTACAGCCTTTTCTAGTCACCTTGAGAGGTGTGGCTATTGATTGTTATATAGAGATTGAATCAACCTCCCTAAATACGCGAGTGAAATTAAAGAAGGCCTTTGAAGAACAATTCAATTTTTTTTTGATGAAACAAAATCATAGTAGAAATCTACAACACAAGACAAGGTAAGCATGAAAATGCTAAGATCTTATAATAGGAGGCTCAAAGAATTATTTGTAGAGTTAGAAAAAGAACTTGCTGATTGGCTGAAGAAAAGATGGTTCATTTAAGGCCTTATTCCTTCATTAAGGAAAAAAATGAAAGTTGTACCACTATTATCATATGCTTAAGTGTATAATAGAGCAATGGATATAGAAAGTGAGGACAAGATGTCTTCACGATCTAAAAGACAAATGCATGAAGATGATGGTTAAGATGTAAGTAGTGATAATGAAATAGGAGTAGTACAAGTATTAAGGATAGTCATGCTTTGAATGATGAAGGAATTGAGGGTAGAGAAAGAAATTAGCAAAGAATTAGAAAGAACTATGGTGTATTGTTGCAACCATGAGGGTCACACCAAAGCTAATTGCCTTAGGAAAATGTTTTGTGACATTTTCTAGGTTATGGTTAATTCAGTAAAAGAGTGCTTGTACAAATTGAAGAGTAAGAGCAAACAAGTTCTATTCACTCAAGGAGAGCAGTCCACTACACCTAACACTTTGCCAAAGCCACAAAATATCATGAATACATCTCCAAGTGGCTATTGGAACCAATGAGGGGAAGGTTGGAGTCGAATATAGTATGACTCCAAAGGTTGTCCCATTATACAATGTTTGCAATGGGATGAATGGGGGCATTTTGCAAGATATTGCCATAGAGATTAAAACAAAATGGGATTATTGTGCAATTGTTGTGGAGTTGGAGACCATGAAGATGCTAGATGTCTGAAGCAAAAGGCTAGCATCAACATGATTGATGTGGAGAGACATAACAAAGTATCGACCATAACTCGAGCCCAAGCAAATAAGACTTTGTACCTAGACCCATAGATAGAAAAAGAAAGACTTCGTGAAGCAAGAGCTGAGGTGGAGCATGCCATGGATAATGAACATTGCCACTCAAGTGCAAATACAAGTACATTAACAATTACAATCCACTAAAATTATTGCAAGGCAAGTATTTCAAACAACCACACCAATTAAAGTATTGGATTTATTACAAAGTATTTTCAAACATAGAAATGCTATAACTAATATTGTATCTAAGAGGAATGAGATAGTGCATGCTACAACCCATTTGGAATTTGGAGATAATGAAGACCCCATGACCAAACATCCATTGTCGGCAGACCAAGTGATTGATCCCATGTTTTTGACTATTAACATGTCAAAGAAACTGGTGGAGGTGCACATGGAGATTCTTTGAAGGAATCTCACTAACACAATTATTGATGGCAGGTCTGGTGTGAATGCACTTTCAAAAGATACTTCAAGAAGTCTAGTCAAGCCAACCATTTGACCTCCAACTTTTCAATTGGTGGCTGCAGATCAACAAGGAATCAAGGTATTGGGAGTTTAATGGCCCAAAAGGACTTATTGGGACTCAAAGAGTTTTATTAAATTTTTTTGTCATATCATTACGAAAGCAAGTATACAATGCACTGTTGGGTTGGTGTAGGTTCATAGTAGTCAAAGTTGACCACAACTAGAAAAAGAACACACTTATTATTGAAAACAAGGGTTGGAAATACATAATCAATTTGAAGAACTGGGTAGTAAGTGAAGAAGTAGCTTCCTCATATTCCTCACATTTGAACTCTAAAGAAGACTGGACAAAGAAGCATGATTATGGTTCAATGGAGCCAATCATTGAAGGAATTTTAGAATTGTAATCATGTTTGGAAGATGAAACAAATTGTCTTCATGGATTGCTTAATTGGAAGGTGAAGGACTATGAAGTATTTTCATCAAACTATAATTTTATTGAAGCTACAAAGATCAGCGAAGAATAACAAATAAAAAATGATTTTGAAAAGTTGGATAGTTCATGGGCACTTGATGAAGTACAAAAGGCTGGAAGTTTTAAATATGGTTGACTTCGATGTTCTAGTAGAGGCACCCAACTTTATGAGAGATCCAAAAATAAATAAAGGTATGCCTCTAAATAATAATACTAAATTAAAATAAAGATATGTACTTCCACTGTCAATGATGACATTACATGCCTTCCCTTCACACTTGCATCTGGTCTTGAACAATCTTTTCCTTTGTGCAGCTCCATTGTCTTCATTTATCAACACTCTTTTTGTCATCAAAACTGTTAGTTTTTATGATCAGATATATAAAACTGAAAGCAATCAGAAAATGCAGCACTTAAGACAATGAACACAATCAGATACCCTGGGAAAACCCTCCTTCTCGAGGGAGAAAAACCCAGCAACATATATCTCTTATATATTAGCATTATAAGAGCAGAAATATGCTTACAACTCAGGCCCAACACAAGGCCGAATTTTATACAATGAATAATAGCATCTCCCTTGGATGCAAGATACAAATGAAGCCCCTCTCCTAGATGCGAAGATACCAATGAATATGTTTCTCCTTGAAATCTGGCTGCTGCTACAAAAGAACAACTTGCTGCTACAGAATGATGATCTGCTGCAAGGAGATGAAGACCAGCTGCTCAAGTGCGACCTTCCTGAATATATTTCCACTTGAAATATATTCGCTGTATGATGAAGGTCTGCTACTAGGAAATGACGAGCTTCTGCTGCTTGCTGGATGCGCCTATCATGAAATCACTTGATGATCAAATGAATGATCATCACCTTGTATTTATACAAAACTAGGTGTCTCTTCATGAGGTCGGCCTCAAGAAGTACTTTCCAATAATAAAACAGGTCGGCCACCATAAAGAAAAAAAAAATACATTAAATGGTGCGAATTCCAAGGAGGTCGGCCCAAGAGAAGTAAATGCAAGATAAGTGAAGTGCCTCTTCACTTAGGTCGGCCAAACAAGATAAATACATAGCTGAAAGCTACATGTATTTATGTGCAAGGTGTGGGGCGGAAGTATGAGGCCCGACGTTGTAATGTAACATCAACAAAAACTTCACCCCTTGCTGCTTCTTCTGAATGTGATGAGTGTGCATCTTCTCCATTTATGTTTGCTGGTCTATTTTGATTTTTCAGTTCTTCTTCTTGGTCTCTCCTCTTCATGAGGATAGTCATATGCCCTATGACCTTCTTCCCCGCACTTGAAACAAGTCCCTCTGAAGGTTCCTCTTCCAAAACCTTTACCCGATCTTCCTCTATCCCTCTGATTTTGATCTCTTGATCCATAAGAATCTTCATTCCTATGTTGTTTGCTGCTGCCTTGGTCTTCATTTTTCTGATTTTTCTGATTGCTATAATATCCATTGTAGGATCTTCTTCCAGCCTTTCCACCATGACCTCTTCCACTTTGTTTATTTTCAAATCTTTTATTCATTCTTTCTTCAATTTTTAAGGCAACTTGGTATGCATCCTCCATGGTTAGAACCCTTTATAATGTCATATCCTCCTGAATGCTTGGTCTTAGACCTTTGATATACCTTGCAACCTTCTCTTTGGTGGCTTCCGAATGCCTTGTTCGGATAAGAATCCTATGAAATTCCTTCGTGTACTCCATTGTCTTCGTTCCTTGCCTCAACCCTTGCATTTTCTGGAGAAAATCCAACTCATAATCCATTGGAATGAATTGCCTTTTCATTTTCTCTACCATTTTGTCCCACCTTGTGATTTCCACCTTCCCTTTTCTTCCCCTTTCCAACTAAATTTCTCTCCACCAGATTGAAGCATGTCCATTCAATCTTGTCTTGGCAAATCTTACTCTATTCGGGTCTCCAACTTCTTCAAATTCGAAGTACTCCTCCATATCATTTATCTAGTCTATTAGTTCTTCTGGATTCAAATTTCCATTAAAGGTAGGAACATCAATCTTTGGTCTTTTCCCCATTTTTGATAAGACTGTCAACAATGGATCCCTGGCAATTGCTGCAACTTCCTCTCTCTGTTCAGTTGTTTGGCTAGCATTCTCTGGAGCTTCTTCTTTCTCATCACTCTCTGGTTGCCTTCTCTGTGCAAAACCTCTTCCTATTTCTTCTTGAAGTGTTTCCACTTGTTTTCTTAAAGCTCTGAAATCATCATCATGGACAAAGTTGTCCATTCTTCCTCTTGCTCTACCTCTACCACAATGGGCTCCTCTCCCATTCATTTTCTCCAACACCCACATCACACAGGCCCTGGTGTAAATTGCCTCTCTTTGGCGGTCTGTTTACACACACATAGGGTCTACTTGGCTTTGATACCAGTAATGTAGAGAGGGTTTGATGCTCTCAAATACCTCTCTAATATTCACACAACAATAACTCAAACAAAATAAGGAAATTGCAAAATTAAGCACTATGGATTGTTTGCACATGAAATCATTCAATTTCTCTGTTAAGGGAAGCTAATTACAAATGATTTTCACTCTCAATAGACTGATCAACAACAAATACAATCCTCACAAATTTCTGATATGCAAATAAAAACATTCAAACACTAGCAATCCTCAACTATGTGTGTTCTTGCAAACTGTTTCACTTCCTAGCTCCTCAACTTCACCTGCAACTTTTGTGGCTTCAACTTGTTGATCTGAAAGCATAGAGGACAGTTGTAAATCAGTCCTAACCTGCAACAAATAACCAAAATTGCTCTCCTAGAGAATGCTACCCCTCTTTCCTGTATCCTCTTTTTCCTCTTCAAACTTTCATTCATGAATAATGGTTTTTTTTCCTGTTTAACACCTCTTGTCATGAAATTAAATTCATATGCTTTATTTGGTTTCTCCAATATGGTACGCCCTCACCTATTGCTGCACATTCAGACCTTCAATAATTAATTAAAAATCATTTAAAACCCATTTCCAACAGCCCCACAAAATATAGCAATTTCACTTTTTTTCCTCCATTTGATTCCCCAAAAAAGCAGAAAAATCAAGGCAAGCTTGGGCGCCCACTTCTCTAGTCCCTACTTTTTAGGGATCATGATTGAGTGTTTTTAAAACTCCATATTTCAAATCCCAATGCCTCATATTGTTTTTCAAATATTTTGCAATTAAAGATTTAAACTGCTTTTTCTTGCTTTTTCACCCCACTAGTCAACTTGTCAATGTGCAAAGGGGATTTATTTGACAAGTTTAATTATTCAAAGATAAATTATTTGCCACCCTTCAACATGAAATTCAAATCAAAATTAATTCACCCCAAAATCCAAAAATACTCAAGAAAATTAACCTCTTTTTGATTGACATAGGATTGCCAATTGCCATGGATGCTCCTACATCAGTGTGCTATTTCCTTTAGCAGCTTAGCTACAATTGGCGTTTATAGTTTATACTTATATGATTGATGTATACTTGTGTATGTGATCAAATTTGCTTCTATTGGATGATGTTATTGTGTCTTTAAGGTTTATTTAATAAAGGGTGCATGAAACAATTTTAAAATTAAATCCTTAAAAATCTCTAAATTTCTTGGGTTTTTCACTTTGTCGAGTCTGCATCGAGTTTGGGTGCCAAGTCCCGAGTCTCGAGTCGACCCTCGCCGAGTTTGCGTTGAGTCCGTGTCTCGAAACTTTGGCTCATACACACATCATAGTATCATAGTGACTAGCTCATATGCACATCACAATATCATGTTGACTAGCTCATACACACATCACAAGTACATTAGTGACTAGCTCATATCCACATCACAATATCATAGTGACTAGCTCATATGCACATTACCAGTACATTAGTGACGGGCTCATATGTACATCACATTACAACAGTGACTAGCTCGAGCATACATCACATATATCCAATGTGACAATCCACCCGATAAATCACACATTCACATAAAGAACAACTGGTAAAGTGGAAATAGATGGAACCTATTTCATGCATCGACCCACTACTTGATTCACAATCACATAAGCCTGCTATGAAAACAATGAAAAATTCTTATACTGCTCGATGTTGTCACTAGCAAGGGCACCAATATATCAATGTGCACAACCCTAGGCCATTTACACAAGTACTTAGGGAGGCATTAGTGTATAAACACACTCAAGTACACATAGGTTCATATCACTTCATGATCCCAAGGTGTTACCTACCTCTTATAAACTAAGATACCATTTTCCACGTTAGGATAGGCCGAAACTATAATATGAGGTTGGTCCAATTGTTACCTACCTATTCTTCATTAGAAACTCACTTCCTTATAGTCCATCGGACGGCTAAGCAACCAAGGATGTCCATCATTGGCTATTGTCAATCTCGAGCCTCATAGTAATGCTCCTTGACTGCTGTCAATCTTGAGCCTCATAGTAATGCTCCTTGATTACTGTGAATCTCGAGCATCATAGTATTACTCCTTAACTACTGTCACTCTTGAGCATTATAGTATTGCTCCTTGACTACAGCCTATCTCTAGCATCATAGTATTGTTCCTTGTCTCATGCTTAGCACTATAATTGGAAGATAGATTTCTAATTCAAAATAAGTAAGTTCTAAACCGAGCCACCTCAAAGGTTCAACTACCCATTCTAGTGTTGTGATACATGAGGGGTTCAAAATCCATTTGTTATGGTTGTCATTCAACTGAAAGGAGGTAACCATTCACACCTAGCAAAAGCCGATAAGGTAGTCAACTCACTACACATTCAGTGACGGTTTGCTACTACCATTCCCCTGGCTTAAAGGTATTGCAGCTGTTCTAAGTTTAATTATAGCCATGAATGGACTTCAAAATGTGCATATAGATGGAGCATTACTCTCTCATAAACTCTTTCATAAAAATATAATACCCATTTTGGCCTCATTTGAAGCTTGTTGAAGAGAGAAGGTCAAAACAATTAGGAACAATCCCATAATCTAGGAGTTATCCCTCCCCCCCACCCGCCCCCCTCTCCTCTCCCGCTCCCTAGACCCTCCCCCTACGGACTTGAGGTCATAGGGCATCCTTTGCCCAAGGACTGCCTATGTACCCACTTCCAAATGGATCAAAGTCACACATAGTTCTCCTTACAAGGTCTCTTAGAGGACCTACACACAAGTTCCCATAACCAAGGTTTCAGTAAGGATTTCCTTCAATTATCAACACCCGATAATAGGTAGGAATATTTTTTAACTAAGCTCACAAAATGGTAAACTTATGCTAAGGAACTTCCAACAAGGACATCTAGCTCTCTAGTTGACTTCCCGCTGATGTTAATTCCTAACTCAATGTGAGCATCCCATAACCCTTACAACTATGTATCAAGGATACCTTGCAACATTTGGTATGCTAATGTTAACACCATATAGTTTATAATATAGGGTTTTATTTAGGATTAGAATGAGATAACATACAACGTGATTTTGCAATCTTACATATGACAAGTATATTGGTTCTTGATATCTTGAATTACTATATACTAATGAGGAATCCCTTAAACATTAATGTATGAGAATAGCCCAATAGAATGACTATCACCACTAGGATAAATTTCCTAGTAATAAGGGGAGCAATACTCAAGATCTATTCACAATATGATATTGTGTTAATATGGTCAATCATCACGATCATATTAAATTATAACATCAATCTCAATTAGAACATCATACCTCTATAAGGCCATACAACATTATTAAAACTTCGAAAGACATAACACAATAGTTATAAATTTTGTCCAAGCATAGTCAATATGCAAGTTGACTCTAGACGGTGGGCAACACTAAATTCATTGGATCAACATCCAAGGTATACATCCAATAACAATATATTTTTAATCACTTAATATTCTTTACCTTCTAATTTTAGTTGACTTATGATGCAATCCCAATACCCTTGTATTAAATATGACCTTAATTGTTAGATTCACAACAATAATTTTCTAACAAGTAAGAATGTCTATCCCTCATACTTAACTGATTAGCACTCCTCAAGCCTAATAGGACCTTATAGCAACCCCATTCACCTTGCAATATCAAGCTAGCAATACTTTCATCAATATACAAAGTTTACATGGAAACTCTACCAAAATTGAACATAGGCACTTAAAAATATTGTTCAAGTTAGAAGATCATCTGTCTTAAATTAAGCTATACTATCCTTCATTCACATGATTATTCCCATTTCAAGGTTATCATATTTATGAGGTCTTTAGTTGTCATGTAGTCATATAAAGCCTTTACCATGATATCAACAAGTTACCAAGGTACCGAGTTGCAACATTAAAAATATGTTTAGTCAAGGGCGGTTGTAGTGCCACTAAAGGAAGTTAGCATTGCTTACAATAATAAGCAACCATGAGCCAAGGTTCATATTAATTATTTCTTATTTTCATTTCATATTATAAAATTATCTCACAGCTAAAGATTTGACCCAAAACTTCTTGCCATCTTATTTCCCTTTGTTGTACCCAAAATTAAAATTTTTGCTTCTTCAAGGCATTTTGTAAAAATGGTCAAAGTCTTGTAGAAATTGTCGAAAAAAAAATAGAAATTTGCATGTCATGTATGTTGGTGAAAAACTCATATTTTTCAAAATTTGACGATTTGGGTCTCTTCAAAACGAAATTGTCTACAAAACCCAGATCTCAGTTTTTTGGCCCTACTTTTTAGGAAAATTTTATTTTTAGAAAGTTTCTAAAAATAGACTTTTCATGGGTTTTTCTGAGTTTCTTCTCAAATGGATACTTGCAAAATTTTCTAAAAATAGAATTTCTGTTTCTAGGGCTCAAACTGATTTCGATTGGTTGAAAATGCTTCATGATCAGGCTGGTCCATTCAAAATCATCAAAAGATCAATTTTTCTTTGGTGGGTCTATTCTGCTTTTATAGAAGCTAAAATAGGAGCTTCGAGGTCATCAATGGAGGATGGTCAATTGCCAGGCGTCAGATTCAAGGTCTCAAACGTTGCACAAATCGATCAACAATGAAAGATGCTTGAGAAACGAAGAATGAAGGAGGGGAATCTGAAAATCTTGAAAATTGTGAAAATAAAACTAAAGAGTCTAGGCACCTTAATTCAAGGAGAGCGCCTGGGATTCTTTGCCTTAGAATATTTTCAGATCCCAACATTTTATGCACGGTCAATGGTGAATGCAACTAGCGACCACAAAGCAGAAGACAAAGAGCAAAGTAAAAAGTTGAAAAAACTCAAAATAAAGACAAACTCTGGAGAAGAAAGGCGCCCCAGTTAGCCAGGGGCGCCTAGCATTTCAAGCAATCAAATACAGTTGTTAGGGTTTGCAATTTTGAGGATTCTTCTCAGATTTCTTTAGGCTTCGCAACGAATCCATCAACAGGTTCACTAGATTTATCAAATGGCCAGAATTGTAGATCAAACACAGGTGTTCCATCACAAGGACAAAGTGAAAATCATGAAAATCATTCAAATTTTTCTAAAGTCTGGCTCACATGGGTGCCCCAGTCAGCCAGGGGCGCCTAGGGTTTTGGGAAGTCAATGGCAGTTCCTAGGGTTTTCAAAATTGATCATCATTTTCAAAATTCTTCAGGCTTTCCAATGAATATCTCAGCCAGACCAAAATATTCATCAGTTGCTGACAATTGCAGGTCGAACGAAGATGTTCGAAGCATGAGAAATGAAGAAGGTTAAAAGAAAGTTGAAAATATCAAATTTTTGACTAAGTCTGGAGAATCCAGGCGCCCCTAGCCAAGAGGGGTGCCCAACTTTCCATGCCTTCGCATTTTTTCCACATGTTTCAGAAAACGTTGAAAACTTCATCGGCCTTGTTTTGACTTTCAGTAGATTGTCAGATGCAGTAATAAAAGCTGGAAGATGGTACCATTCAACTTAGATATCATCAGGTTTGCTAGAATGATTGACTTCCAGGCCCTGTTGTTCACCGACTGCCCAAAAACGAAGATCAAATAGGGGTAGTTAGCTCCATGCGAAATGAAGAAAGCAAAATTTGAAAATTTCAAAAAATGGTTTAACTCTGGCAAACATGGGTGCCCTAGTTAGCTAGGGGTGCCCAAGATTTTGAGCACTTAAAAGCTGTTTTTAGGGTTTGTAGCCTCCAAGAGATTCCTCTCAGATTTGATCATGCTCTTCAACGAGTTCGCCAGTTAGTTCGCAGGATTCATCATACGTCCAAAATCGAAGATCAAATAGAGGCATTTTATCAAGGAAAAGTTGAAAATCTTGAAAATTTTCTAACTCTGGTGATGAAAAGCACCCCAGCTAGCCAAGGGCACCCAAGGTTGAATGCCTTAGAATATTTTCAATTTTCATTCAAAAAGTGTCCACATTCAATGTTTCTGGTTTCAGATTGGCTTCAAAGTTTTAAATCTTGGAGAATAAAGTGCTTTTTCATCCTCGAATCCTATTTAAGGAGACTTTGGCATTTATTATTCACATTTTGCAGGTTGGCCTTCAGAGGAAGAGAGATATCATTTTTTGCTTTTCAAGATTTAGAGGCTCGAACGGGGTGCTTTTTCAGTTTCCTTCGTAGATTCGGGATCGGGATGTGTAGAGGTACGCTTTTTCGTGGTCCAATCTTCTAGGGCATCACATTTTAGAAAAAGGTGGTCATCTTGTTTAGTTTTCATCAATTTGGGTCCATCTGCTTTTTGCTCCTCTTGAAGATTGGAAAATTTATATTTCCAAAAGTCTGTTTTTCGACACTTTTTCGGGAAGTCCTCAGCTTTTTCAAAATTTGATGAACTGGGTCTCTTTAGAACGTGATTGTCTACAAAACCCAAACCTCAGTTTTTTTCGAAGAAAAAATCAGCAACTTATTTGCAACAGTTTGCACGAAACTTTTCTGAACATAGGCGTGTTCACAGTCAAGATTCAAATTTTTAAACATGCAATATTCTCCAATTGAAATCAAGAACAAATCAACTTTTTGGCAGAGAGTGAGTCATCTTTTTGGGCAGCAATGTTTTCTAAGAATAGAACTCAAAAAGCCGTAGTTAACTTGATGCCTTTTCCAAGTTAAACTTGCTATTCTCATTCATGCTTATCTATTCTTTGTGAAATAGAAAAATTAAATTGTATAGTTGGAACTTTTTCTGCTTTTAAAATCAGCTTAACTGATTTTAGCAGGCGGTTAGTTGTCTTGTTTTAGTTTTAGAAATAAAGCTTGCAAGTTGGCAAGTCTAGTTGTAAAAGCAAGGAGATTTTAGGGTTCCCTACTCCTTGTTTGTGTATAAATAAGGGCAGTCAAGCCCATTTTTCTTTAATCGTTATTGTGATAACAAATTGCTGAGCCTACTTTTGCCTGCAACTTTGTTATTCAGTGTCTATTCACTTTGTGTAAGAGCAAGTTTGCATGCTTGCCTTTTGCTGCAAATCATTGTTCAGTTTATGTGTAATCTGTGTTAGGTGTAATTTGGTTGATCGCTAAACTATAAGCCTGTTATTGCTACAAATCTGCTATCCCAAAAGTGTAATTGTTGTTGGAAATTTGAGGAAGGAAATCTTATGCCTATTTTGCTCTGATCTACTGTCTCAGATTTTGTTTTATGTGTTTTGCTTATATGATCTTTATTTCAGCTTACATCTAAAAGTACAATGAGTCTTCAGGTGTGTTCTGGAAGTGAGATCATTTGATTTTCTATGTTGAATCATTCCTAGTTTGCTTCTAACTCTCAAGCTCCGAGTTTACTTGAGTTGCTAGAAGTGTCATTAGTTTAGGCTTAGTTGTAGTTGAAGTTCTAAAAAGAGAACCTCAGTTGCAACACAAAGAGTTTTATAACCTTGTGCTCCTAGCTAAGAACAAAAAGATTGGTAATAGTTTAGTATTCTTTCTTTTAAGCATCATCAACAAAGAGGGAGCTTCACCTCCTAATTTGAAGAGTAGTTCAACTGTGCACAACTGTCTGTTTCTAATCCGCATTCCAGAGGTGCGAATTGAAATGCCAACACCCTTAAAGTTCAAACATAATTTTTTTTCAAATATTAGTCTAGTTTACAAAGTTGCTTCCTTAGGCTCTAAGGTTCACATAGATCACTTGAAATTTAGGGGTCAAGCAATAACTCCCCCAAGTTTCAAGGGTGGTTTGTTGCAATGATAGATATCTGTAGCCAAACAAAGGAAATATGGAGGATGCTATAATCTTGCTTATGGAAGTCAATATTGGGGTTTTGATTGAGGAACTTCACAATTGTTACAAATTCATCTAGTAAGCATGCAACATTAACGAGACTAGTAGAAAAGTGTTCATTAATTATATGAGTGCATAAAATAGAAACCATAGAAGCTCTAAGTTTAGACGGGCTCATAGTAGCCACTCGTATCATAAAATGTGATTAATAATATTGGTTAATGCTTTTAAATGGAGTCAACCACAACCCTGTTTTGCCTTGCCAATAGACACCAACCTACCCAAATAATCCTCTTCTTGGATTCAATGAGCAATGCATATCTTTTATTCAGATGGATATTTTTTTGTTTCAACAATTCAAAGATGGAAATATGAGTGGTAAATTCTACCTCATTTCCATCAAAGCACACAATTCTCGCTCCAATCAAAGCATATGACAAGCTTTCTGCAAAAAGATCTTCTATAATTATAGAAGGGCTCCCAGGTGAATGAATATAGGTACAAATCCTTGCTTGCTCATCAACAATAACATACGAGAATGGTGAATTTCCAGTTGTAGAACCTCCCCTTTGGACAATGAATCACTCCTCAAAATGCCCCTATTAGTCACACCACACGCCCAAACGTGGCTCTAATCTATCCCCACTCAACTCTTAGATGCTCTCCTACTCTTTTCTTTTCCTCCAAAATAGTGTGTGTAAAATTTCTCTAACCATTATGCCTTCATGGACGTCCACAGTCCATTCCAAAATCTTCCATTCAGTGTGGGTAGGGAGGATATTGGCAACGGTTGTGGAATCGGGCTTTACACTTGCCAACTGCATTTCCTTGGAAGTTTCTAAAGCCTTTTCAACAAATTGATATTGTGTATAACCTGCACTCATGGTATTCAATGAGAACTAGTGTTACCTGGGGACGCGTCCCCATGTCTAAACCCCCCTGTCCTCGTCTTCGAAACATCCCGGGGACAAGGGACGGCCAGGGGACGGCAGCAGTGTAACATGTTTTTATTTATTTTGATTTTCATATCATAATTGAAAAAAAAACTATATTGGCAATGAATTCTTAACACAAATGTTATATGCTGAGTTTCTATAATGTATATATGCATGCTTTATCCATCTTTCCATATGCATATTTAAAGTTTCCCTATATATTTTAAATTTTTCTATATTTTATATAGCCGTCCCCAAACTTGACTTGAAAAGTCGGAAACTTGGGGACTCATTCCGCTGTCCCTGTCCCGGAAACTTGGGGTAACATTGATGAGAACACCTTTCTTCTAACTGATCTCCTTTCACCTTCATGCCTCCTCCATGCTTTCATATTTCTATGTAAATGTTTGATAGGGCAATCAAAATTACCCCCTTCTTGTCTACTTTTGCCCCTTTCTCTCACGTTTTCCTTTGCATTCACTCATTCCTTTGTCTTTTTCCACGTGATTTTCTTTGCATTCTTCTCCTGTTGACCCACTTCCACACAATTTTCTCCTCCATTTTCCTATGTTCTCTGCTCTCTCTCTCTCTTTGCGAGTATTTTCCTTCCCTTCCTCTCTTCACCCACGCCATACTCTTCCAGAGGCAAAGCTCTTTATGCTTTTTTGACAGTCCATAATCTTGTCTGAAAGCTCTCATTAAGGCCTAGGCTGGAGGAATTCTCACAAAGGTTTTGGAGTCCCATACCTTCACATGTTGCCCATACTGGCACCATCCCTTTTTCTTACAATTTTTTACTATCTTATGTGCTTGATGGGCGTCCATTCCTTTACTTGATATGCCCCCACAAAACATGGATCAATCAATATTAATTATTTTGGGTTGGCGTTCCCTCCTATAGATGGACACCATGCCTCTTAATGGCATTGCCAATGATCCTTGCTCCGGTTTCTAGAAGTTCACCATAGGGATGTGACACAAGCCTCAGGCTTCCCTTAGCTGCTGCATCAAAATTGAGTTTTATCCATCCTTGAGCTGGTGTTTTCCATACTTCTCTATGCTTACTATGCCTATCCCTGCTGTACTCATTATCAGGTATAATGTAAGCACTTTTGGATAAAGTTTTTATTTTTCTGTTTCTTCTTAAATATTTATATGCTCGTTTTCATTAAAGCTTCTAATAGACATTAATTTTCATCTTTTAAACTTCTTTAGAGTTTTTTTCTTGAATATTTTGAAATTTTCAAATGAAACTTTAAATTAATAAGTAGTTTGTTGGCTAATCTTGTTGTAAGTTATCTGTTCATAAGCTCTTAATATGAGGAGTTGCACCACCTAGTTGCATCCGTCAGTGCAGGTTGTCTAGTTGACACTGTGGAGAGGAGGGATGCGAATTGTAGACATATGTGTGGGGTATGGATAGGACTAATTGAGATAGCAAGAAAAAACTATAGGGAAAAGGAGTGAAGGGATAATAAATGGAAGGGAAAGTGGAGGAGAAAGTGCATTTGGGGTCTGGGCAGTGAATGATGGTGCTTGAAAGGAAATAGAGTGTGAAAAAAACAAAGTAGAGAAGAGTATGATAAATGGGGTTTGCAAAAGTGAAACGTAAAATGGGTCTGTGAGACAGAAGTATAAGAAAAATGTAAAATAGTAGAGAAAATATGGAAGAAACAATTGCAGATGTGCAAGGGAAGAAATAAATGTACAATATACAGTGAAAAGAATTTGAATGTGTAAAAAATCTCACATTATGTGAGTGGTATAGGCCTGTGCATGGAAGGCAGAGGGAAAGAGAGGAATTTTCCTGCTTAAAAGCCTGTCAAACCCGCTGCAATATTTGGTTTATATGTGTAAAACCTTGAATTCTAGATGCACAAGTACTGTATAAACATAAATCAAGTCATACGTAATAATATACTAGAATTGTTCATCAATATAAGTAAGAAATCCCCCTTCTGCAATAAAAATATAGTTGAGATAAAAATGATTGACAAGAAATGAGCAGCAATTTCTTTGAATCACGACAGCAAGAAAGATCAGACTGAATATACAAAACACATATAGCTAATACTCATTAAGCAGGGTGGCCTCTTTGGGGTAGAATCCCTCAGCTCAAGCTTGACTGTGTCATATGTATACTACCCTCAAGTGCAGCAATTGTAAACACACTGTAACTTCAATTACAGATCTCTAATATATGCCAAATCACCTTCAACAAAGTCAGGCTACATGCACCCTCTGACAGTGGGTAGGTCTGAGTTTAGTTAAAGCAAAAGAGGGAGTACCCCACTTTCTATTGCAAGTAGGTAATTTAGATTATTAATGCTCTAATCACTACTATATTATGCATTACTAAGTCGTAAGTAAGAACCCCCAATAATCACTAAAGAAATATTTTTCTAAACTAAAAATTGTGTACTAAGTAATAAGCTCTAATGTACAAAGAACATTTTATAAGCTACAACTTTTAACATTCCCTCTTAGTGAGGAAACTGTTCTCCAAAATATCAAGATTCTCTTTCAGCATGTGAAACTTACTCTTGGGGATGGGCATGGTCAGAACGTTGATGAACTCGCTATTCTTGAGTACATAATTATACCTGGATAGCATCTCTCTGCACTTTGTACCTCATAAAGTGGAATGTGATGTTGATGTGCTTTGACTGGTCTGGGGTTATTGGGTTGTCAGAGAGCTTGATGCAGCTTTGGTTGTTGTAGAAGATAGTCAGAAACTAGGATGTCTCTGGTCAACTTTGAAATCAACTTCAAAGCTAACAATGCTTTACAAGTAGCTGGGGAAGCTGCTGTTGACTGTCTTCTCTGAGCTTATGCCACCACACTTGTATGCAACAAAGCTAGACATCTATTTGAGGACAATTTTGTAAGCTTAATGAGTTGATCACTAAATATTATCAATGAGCTTGAATAGTTTGAATTTCAAGTAACATGAGTGAATTATAGTTAAAGCTTGATATGATAAAACCTGCTTTACCATGGTAGTGGAATGAAATACAAAAAATTGTTGACTGCATTGTGTCTCAAACATACATTTAGTGTTGATATTAAACTGATAGTATAGTTCTTGAAATTTTTGTTTTGGCATGCTTTTGCTTCTATCAGTTTCATCGGAGTAACCAATTAATGATTACATATTGTATGTATTGTAAAAATGTTTCACTCTTAGAATATACAATTTTTGAATGATTTACGCTTGGTTAGGCAGTGAGGCCATGCTTGGTTTTACTGACTCATTTTGTGTGAATTCAGAAAGAAGCTGTTTATGGGCTGACTGAGCTTCTTCGGGAAGACATAAGAAATGCACGTTTAGTGGCAAATCCTGGTTGTTATCCTAGTTCTGTCCAACTGCCTCTTGTTCCCCTGCTCAAGGTTTGAATCTCTTCTTTTCTTAGTATGCTTATCTATTTATTTGCTTCTTGTATTTTGCTTATTGATTGCATTTTGAAAGAAGATTCTAGATTTTTAGTTTTACTTGCATGTTTTTTGAATGATTTTATGTCAGCTGCCATTGATCTTAAAGTACAGAGAATGTTATCTTTGAAATCGCTGATCTGTTATTTGAAACACCCTTTTTAACATAAGTTCAACCACATGAAACATGCCGTGAAATAAAAGACCTCCATAAGGAAAAAGATGGTGGATTTACATATTGAAAATAATGAACATAATGAAACTAATAAATGAGCAAGACAAGTAAACAAACTGCAGCTTCATTCACAAAATATCAGAATGTATATCAGATTTATGTTTTGGACTTCTATTGAACTACAGGCATGTTCTTTGTAGAGATGCTCATTTAGTGGACTCTCTTTTGACTTGACTTTCAGTCAGAACTTGTATAGCAACAACTTCTTTTAAATACATTATAGGCCTCTAATTTCTCACCATCCAATGGTCTCACTGTTATAAAATTTAAACAGTTGGGAATTGATGACAACTAGGGTTTTGAGTATTGGAGACTTTTGATCATGGATTGAAACAGCATTACTGTGGCATTGACTTCTCCAAGGAAAGTGTAATGTCCCCTTCTCAGTAGACACTCAGGGTGATCACGTATCCTTTTTGATTCCCGAAGGGTAAAGGTGAATTTAGGGAATCCTTTACTTAATTATTTAATATTGCCTAAGTGTCAAGTTAATTTTAAAAGGTGATATTAAGTAATTAATAAAGTATGGTTATAAAGTGACTTAAGTGAAATATTAAAAAATGAACTTTATAAAGTCACTCGATATTTGCAAGTGGGAAATTAAGTGGGGAAATATAAAAGGCGAAAAGGAGCTCATTTCTCACATTCTTGGATTTTATTTTCTCACTTCACTATAGAGAGCTTTTCGAGGGCTTTCATGTCTATGGGTTCAAAAACCCTAGGATACCAGTTTCAATAGTACAACGATCTATCCTAGCTGGAGTTTATTGAGGGAATCACTCAGACTTCCTATTTTAATTTATTGCAGTTTGGTGAAGCATTTTCAATGACAAATCTCGAGGAAACATTATATGAAGAGTCAGATTGATGCGAGGATTCAAAGGTTATTGGATATCAGGTGGTAAGCGACTGGTGTTATTTACCTGATTTTATTGTACATTAACAGTGCATTGTGGTTCTATAAGAAGTCAACCTACACTCAGCAAAGAACAAGAACATCTTAATGAAAACGTAAGCATCAGGACTTCTCATTTCTGGTTGACACTATCAGCAAGGTCGTGTTCATTATTGCGAGCCTGTAAGCTGCCTGGAAACAGTCATTTCATCTCTAAACCTTCACGTGAAAACTTTACTCAGGTCGTTTGGGGCTCAAACTGTAAAAACGTAAATATCTGAATGTCTTACTGGCTCCACTCAAGACATCTTTTGAGAGCAATGATACTATAAGCTCAAAAGAAGGGTTGTGGGTCTTCCTGGAGCATATCGTGATAGTTAGGAGGAGAAATAATGAACTCATGGGAGTCGCCTGGTTCTCTATGGTAAGATGTGACAAGAAAAGGTGAAAACGTGCTGTGTTGAAGCTGCTGATTCCTTATCAAGCTGAGACGAGTTACTCCCAGGTTGGGTCGATCTTATACTTTGCTCTCCTCAGGCATTTGCTGTTTTCTGTAGCTTTCTGTAAGTCCTTTACATCTTCTGAGATTGTATTCAGTGAGGAAATTGTTTGTTGAGTCTGGAAAAATACTCTATATGGTCTGAATGTAATGGTTGCTCAGAATATGAGTTCTGGTTTAAATGTACAGACTTATTATACTCATAAAATTATATTACAGTCAGCTGTCATAGTCTTCTTTCTGTTGCTGTGTAATGCTTGCTGATCAAGGAAAGTCTATAATGAGGGGTTTATCACTGTAATATCATTTCAGTCAGTAGTATGTCATCCCAATGTCTAAAAGCAATATAGATAATGAAATGCAAGTGAAATAAGAGGTGTTCAGTTCTGTTCAATTATATATGCAATCATTGTCGTATGCTACTCTTTGTTTGACAAAACGAAATCTACAAACCAACACATTGCAAAAACACTACACACCCGGGAAGGAACTGTACAGTGGTATCAGAGCTGGTTTCCTGCCAGCCTGTGAAAAGTCAGGAAGAAAATCAGTAGTCTTCATTCACATGAAATGTTATGAATCCAAACGATCAAGCTTATATCACATATAGAAGGAGAAGAGAAAGAGAAGAGGGCTTTGATCCATTTGCTTCAGATTCTTCATCCGAAGAGGAAAACATGGGAGAGAGGTGTGATATGGGAGATAGGCATGATATACCTGAAGGTAGTACTTATCAGATCCTTAATTACCTGGCTAGAAGCCAGCAATAGGTGGTTCAGCTCCTAAATCAGCTTGTAATGGTAGAAACAATGAGGTTAACAATGGAAACAATGGTTAAAATGGGCACAATGGAGGTAATGGGAATGATGGAAATAATGCAAAGGAAAGTAATATTCATATTCCGGCACATAGTTGTTTACCTCTCTGGGTATATATCAACATACTACGTACACAGGAAGTAAACTGAACTATATGCAACACATAGATAGAATAACATAATACGATTGAATCATGAAACACTTCTATTCATTTCCAGCAAATATCAACATGTACAATCTGACTGTCATAGTATCATTAATTCCACACATAACCCCCATCCGACTACATGATCCTAGTACATATAGCGTTCAGCGGTGGTTGAGTAACCAACTGTCGTGCCGCTTCATAACCATAACTAATCAGGACTTAGTTACATGCCATTAACCATACTTACTTATTCCCGCTACGACTAAGGTTTTATTATCAAAGCAACCAGCCAACTACGCTAAGGCCGACTACGCTAAGACCGACTACGCTAAGGCCTTATGTCTGCTTACAACAGTCGTGCTAGTTCAGCTAGCAGGGTAACACCTAGGCCCCTTATGCCTCAATTCTTGGGAGGACAACCAGTTGGTAATCAGGGGCAATAGGCTCAAGGTGAGGTTTTTTGCGATTACCTAAGAGAGTATCAGTCTTTGGGGGACGAGTTTCATGTTGCTATGACATTACAAGATTTTTGTGCTATTAAGTATAGAAATAGACCTAAAGATAATAATAGGGGACATCAGAATTAGGATTTGCAGCGCAAGGTTGGGAAACTCTCTATTCCCTCCTTTGATGGTTCCATCAAGTGTACAACCAGAGCTTGGGTGCAGAAGTTGACACCTACTTACAGCTTAATCACATGTTGGAGACCGAAGCGATTAAATATGCCACACTGCACTTGGAGGGTGAGGCACATGAGTGGTGGTACCACGAACTAGTCACTTTGGGTCATGCCAGCATCACCTCTTATTTAGACTTCACACAAAGATTGATGGACAGATTTGATCAGAAGAATCCAAAGCTGCATTTTAGGGAGTTAGCTCAGCTTAAACAAAGTGGCATAGTGGACGCCTACATTGTTGAGTTCCAGAGGTTGGCAGTTATGGTCACAAACATTTCAGAGCAAAGGCTGGTCCTGTTGTTCATTGAGGGTCTTTTCGAGCCACTTTGTGGTTGGATTAAGGCTTTCAAGTTCGAGTCACTGCAGGATGCCATCATTCGAGCTTGGGATATGGAGCACTCAACACCTAAACACAAATTCCCATCCAAACCATTCATCCAACAAAAGAACAAGGACAAGAAGCCCTTTCAGAAAGAGTGGCCAAAAAAGAGTAAGACAAAGGAGGAAGAACACAAGGAGTGCAGGAGGAAACAAATTTGTTATCACTACAAGGAGCACTGGGAATTGGGTCATTGTTGTTTGGGTAAGGGTAAAGTCCATTTCATTGAGGTCATTTCAGACAGTGAGGATGAAGGTGAGAATGGACAAATATAGGGCAGCGAGGATAGTAGTTCAGATGATGAAAAATCACATGCAGAAACTAAGAGTGGAGCTATTGCTACAATTTCAGGTACCCCCAAGTTCAATTCCTTCAAAGTTAGGGAATTTTTGTAGGGTCAGCGTGTTACAGTGTTGATAGATAGTGGGGCAACCCACAACTTCATTGACTCAACCCTAGTGGCTAAGCGGGGTATATCTACGTAGGACTTTGAGGGGTTCAGTGTTATGGTTGCAGATGGGTTCAATATGTCATGCACACAAAGGATTCCTCAGTTAGGTGTCACCTTGGGAAATTATACAGTCATAGATGAATTTTATGTAGTAGACTTGGGTGATATGAATGTTATACTTGGTATACAGTGGTTGCATTCTCTACGTAAATATTCACAGAACTTCCAGACTATGGAGTTGAAGTTTAGGGTAGTGGATGGCAAGAAGGTTGTGCTCCTGGGTATGGCTAATGGGCCTCCGAAGATTGTGTCAGCGAAGAGGATGGAGAGTATCTTCAAGCACAGAGATGTAGCATGGGCAGCAGAATGCCTAATCACAACTAAGGACACACCTGACAAAGATCAACCATATGATATTAACATAAAAACACTTTTGGGTAAGCACGACAGAGTGTTTGTGGAGATCCCTCCAGGGAGGCCACCTGATAGGGGGTTTGAGCACACCATTGAGTTGGAGGAGGGGGCCAAGCCCATCATTACCACCCCCTACCGTCATCTTAAAAAGTTTAAGGATGAAATAGAAAAAACAATCAAGGAATTGCTTGACATGGGACACATACGACCGAGTTCCAACCCTTTTGCTTCTTCCGTGGTCATGGTGAAGAAGGATGGGACAATGAGGATGTGCATAGACTACAGGGCTCTCAACAAGAAGACCATAAAAAACAAGTACCTGATACCTAGGATCGATGAGTTGCTGGAAGAGCTGCACGGTGCAGTGCATTTCTCTAAGATAGACCTTTGCTCGGGGTACCATCAAATCAGGGTCAGACAGCATGATGTTCATAAGACAACCTTCCGGTGTCATTACAACCATTATGAGTTCTTAGTCATGCCCTTTGGCTTGACTAGCGCGCCTGCAACATTTCAGTCTTGCATGAATCACATTTTTAACAAGCAGTTGCACAAATATCTCCTTGTAGTCTTCGATGACTTGCTCATATACAACAAAACGTGGGATAATCATCTTAAGCAGTTGGATGAGGTGTTAAGTATCATGGAGGAGCAGTCTTTGTTTGCTAAGGCTTCAAAGTGTGAGTTTGGCCTTAAGGAGATATTGTATTTGGGACATGTAATCAGTTACAGGTCCACCAGGAGAAGATCCAAACAATACTTGACTGGCCACTGCCTAGGACACTTATGGAGCTGCGAGGGTTCTTTGGATTATGCAGCTAGTATAGGCGTTTTGTTAGAGGGTTTTCTCAGTTGGGAGCACCTTTGACAAACCTCACAAAAAAGGGAGCATTCAGTTGGTTAGAGGAAGGACAACGAGCTTTTGATAAGCTCAAGGAGGTGATGAGACCTTGCCTTGTGTTGGCACCCTGTGTTGGCACTTCCTGATTTCACACAACTGTTTGCCCTTGAGTGATGCATTTGGTGATGGCATAGGTGCAGTACTAATGTAGAACATGCACCCTATTGCTTTCTAGAGCCGCAAGTTGAGAGGACTTGAGAGACTTTACTCCATCTATGATAAGGAGATGCTCGCCATAATGCGTGCATTGGCAAAGTTCAGACAATACTTGGTTGGGGGTAAATTTGTGGTAAGGACCGACCACAACAGTCTCAGGTATTTCTTGGAGTAGAAAGACTTGAATGAGAGGCAGCAAAAGTGGGTTAGTAAAATACAGGCCTACAACTTCGACATAGAGTATGTGAAGGGGAAGAAGAATGTTGTTGCAGATGCCCTTTCTAGAAAACTAGTAGCATGCTCACTCTTAGAGATTTCAGCTGATGAATGGCTAAGGAGGGGCAAAGAAGCTAAGATGATAGCTTGTCAAGCAAAACAACACCTATAGAAAATTAAGGAAAAGGTTGCTCACTTGGACCATTCTTATGACAGCTTAGAACATGAAAAGAGTGTTCTAAGTCAAAAAGATTATAAGGTGGAGTTCCTAAACGATCCAAATTAAATGTATGCAAATGATAAAATTGCTAAGATCACTAAGGCTTTTTCAGAAAAAGAGTAGGATGAAGTTGAGCATGTTGAAGTCTTTAAATCAGCATATAGTGGAGAATTTTTACATCACTTCAATGATAGTTCAGATGTTGAGAAAAAATATCAATGTCAAATGTATATCAATTTAACTTCCAAACAACATCTATAGAGAAGAGTGTTCCTGTTAACTTAAATCTATTTGATTTAGAAAGTGATTTGTTTAAGGAAAAAACTATTCAAGGGAAACACAATGAGCATAAATTTGCAGATGAAAGTCATCAATTCATAATTCCATGGGATCCAGGTGGAGTACACCCATGGGAGATCTTGTTACATGAAGACTTCACTATCTTGAGACATCATCATTATTGGGAGATGAGGAATTTGTTGAAATTTTAAGCACCTCTAGAAGATCTCTTAATGAGGATCACATGAAAACCATAGTAGCGTAGCATAAGCATGATTGGATCACTTCATTGCTTGGTATTCATGTAGGTGATCTCCAACAAAGCATGTTGGATGATTACGTTGAACAATGATATGTTACATTGAAGTTTATAGATCAAATTTTCAGATTTGGTACTGGTGTTTTAATGCAGATCAGCCACCACATATTTATGATTGCACACATTCAAGTAAGTTGGCAAGTGTTTTCTTGTATGGAATGGGGGAATTTTCAGTTAATCATTGAAAGGGAAGAAATTTCAGATTTTCTTATGTCATTTCGGCGTACTCCCTCCCTATTCTTGATAGTAGATATCAGTATTGCAGCTGCTATCCTACTTCCAGATCGCTCATTTTTTTAGATTGTGAGTTATGGTTTTCAGCCTTGAACAACTGTAAGTATGCTCAGATTGTCATCAAATAATCAAGAGAAGGTGTTGGTAAGTTGTTGTTATTGAAAAGGATGAATATGGCTGCCAACATTGAACGCATTTGGGAGGCAGTGCAAGAGAGACAATTCAAATGTTTGCCAACAATTTTGATTTTGAGATGGAAAACTTGTGATAGTGACTTGATGGGTTATGTGTATCCTTTCACCTTCAAGATCTATGACAATACCAAGGTTTGGAATCCGGGAATTGGTATGATTATTAGATTGCTTCATAGGGTAATGCAAAATGATAGATTTGCAAGTTTCCGTTGTATCAGAGTGGAGCACCAGGTTTGTAATGGAGCATTCATAAGATTGATTTGGGATCCTAGTATTGGCATACAGGTTCAAATTGCTTGGGGACAAACAATCTTTGGGAAGAGAGGACTGTACTATCCCCTTTTAGTTGACCTTAGAGAATAATTAAATGATTAAAATTAAGTTGTCAAATAAATAAATAAATTAAAAGATGACTAATTTTAATTATTTAACAAAGGTCATAAAAAAAAATTAATTAATTTTAAATAGTCCTAAGCTTCTCGGGATTATTTATATTTAATGAATTAAATGCCGAACCTTGGTTATTTTAAAAAAGTGACTTTATTTTATGTCAATGGAATATTTATTAAGTGGGTCACTTTATGAGCGGGAATATAAAATAAGATATTCAAAAGTCACTTTATGAGCAAAAATAAATTAATATCGTAGCCCATGCCTTTTGATTTCGTATTGGCTATGTTATTTTCTTTATTTTTTAGTATTTCTTTATTTTGTTTTATTTTCTCCAACTTCCACCGTGGAGGCAATTGACGGGGATGTGACAAAAAGACTAACAGATTTGACTTGACACACAAACAATGACTAATTGATGACAAAAACATACACAAGTAGTATGAACATTGAGTTTGTTGGCGTTTCAAATCACACCTCTGGAATGCGTTCTAGAAACGAACAACTATGTGCAGTAAACTGCTCTTCGAATTAGGAGGGGAAGCTCCCTCTTTTGCTGAGTTGCATAAAGAAAGTAATCTAAACTTAATTATGCCTATCTTTTTGGTTCAGTTGCGAGAACACAAGGTTATAGAACACTAGATGTTGCGGTTGAGGTTTTCCCTTTAATGAAACTAGACAGCTACAACTTAACCTACACTTAAAACGTTTCTACCCTCTCAAGTAAACGCAAAGCAAGAGAGTTTGGAAATGGACGAGTTTGATTTTTGACAAAGATACTTAAACAAACTTTTCTTCAACGTACATTTAAGGCAAGCTGAAAAAGAGATCATAAAAGTATTACAGAAATATGAGACTTTTATTTCAAGAGCAGCAAAGCAAGCTTCAAGATTTTATTTCCTCACACTTCTAACACAAAACAATAAACGAAAATCTGAGATATTTATATCGAAGCAGCAAAGGCACGTTCGGGATTTTATTCACTCAAACTTCTGGAACAAAGATTACAATTTTGGAACAGCAAGTTGTAGCAACATGTGATCAACCTGATTATAATTGACACATAACACATGCACTAAACAAGGATTTGCAGCTAAGGAGGCATGCAAACTTGCTCTTTACACAAAGTGAACAACACTAGACGATAACAAACATGAAGGCATAAGCTCAGCGATTATGTTATTACAAGCACGGTTAACTAAAATGAGCAAACACTGCTCTTATTTATAACTAAGCAGAGGAGTAGGAAACCCTAAAATCTCCTTGCTTTTACAACTAATACTTGCCAACATGCAAACTTTATTTCTAAACCTAAAGAAGATAAGCATCTAAAACCAAGGAAAGCGCCAACTCATTACAACTCGATTTCCTTCTTCTTCAAAGAATGGATAAGAATGGAGACAAGAAGAGAAAGAAAGCGTGAGATAAGAATGGAAAGAAAGCTTGGAGAAAGCTTCTAGAAGATTGTCACTTTAAATCTCTCACACATCCGCCAAAAAGCGGGAAACTGCCTCTTTATCAGGAGTGTTGATACTATTTATAGCCATATTCTGCTTTTCTAAGATCTCCTCTTTTGTAATCAAACTTAGAGAATCTTTGAAATCTTCAACTTCTTTGTGAGTTCTATCCTTGAAAGATGACTTACTGATTGATAACTTGGTGGCTCTGCAACTTTTGTGCACTCTGACACTTCTCTTGATTCTCCCGCGAAAGAGTTTTGCACAACTTTTGTGACACTTGTCCTTTCGCTCATACCACTCCCTCTGCATGTTCTTCAATTGAGATGATGACGTTTTATGTCCATGATGGTACTGAAAAGCACTTCCCAACATCATTCGTTAAGATAATTATGATACAACATTTGTTTGGCTCTGAATTCGATGGGAGAGTACTCGATGCTAAAAAACTTGAAGATTGACTATAAACTTGACTATGCTCGGACAAGCTCAGCACAAACCCTAAAAATAACTTGCTGATTTTCTTCATCAAACGGATGAATATTTTGGAATTTTTTCTGAGATATGGGTTTTGATTAGAATTTCATTCCAAGCCAACCCAGATCGTCCGTTTTTGAAAATATGAAGTAAAAACTGAAAAAGCAGCAAACCCTAATTTTCTCCAAAAAAAAAAAAAAACTGGCATCTGGGTATTGTTCTTGAGCATATTCTGGATGAACCCAATTGATTAGATTTTGAAAATCCTAACTTCTAACTGAAAAAGCAACAACTTTAAGTTTCTTTGAAAAAGCTGAGGTATGGGTTTTGTCCAGAAGAATATTTGAGATAGACCCAGAAGATTGGAAGTTGTAAAATTTGAAGTTTTTTTTGACATGCAAAATAAAAGCAACTGCTGCAACTTAGAGAAAATTCTTCAACAATTTGTCCAGAAGATAGAACAAAAATGGATCAGCTTGCTGAAAATTGATAGTATTAGCCTTCTTCTTCACAAATTTGATGTTCTTGATGAAGAAATATAAAAAAAGAGGCCTTCTTTGATTGCTGATTTGAAATTTTATGAGAAACCAGCAAATTAAACCCTTGAATCTTGAAAATTAAAGTTTTGAAGTTGCTGCTCTGTTTCTCCTTGAAGACCACTTGCAAGAAAGTAATGAATAATGAAACACAAAGGTGCTTTAAATAACTTTTTGCTTTGTGAAACAGCTTCTCAAACCCTAATTCCTAAAACCCTTATTTAGCTCATGCTTTGAACAAAGGCGTTTTTTCTCTCTTTGAAATTTTTTGAAATTTCTAAAAATTCTACTAAGGCATGAGAAGTTGGGTGCCTTTTTTGAGGTATGCCATCCTTTTTCCTAGACTTAGCCAATTTTTCACTGTTTTCAACTTCTGTTCAATTTTCAACCCTGGTTTGACTCTGATTTCCGGCTTCCAGATTGATCCGGCGAATGAGCTGAATATTCCATTGCGGAGCTTGGTCGAATCTGATAACATTGTTCTGGAGACGCCATCTGCTAAGAACTTCATTTGTCCCTCCGAAATGTCAGGTGCCTATCCTTGATAAGGGCGCCCATTTTCTCCAGTGTAAGCCATTTTCGTGATATTCGAATTTATACTTGCCTTCTGATCTTCAAATGAATTCGTGATTCCGGGTGCTATGTTAATCAGAATGATTAGCTGATGGATTCACTGGACAACTGAGATGATTCTGGAAGGGGTCTTCTGGATATCTCATCTCTGAAAATTGACTTCTGGTGGCTCAAAACCCTAGGCGCCCTTCTTGAAGTATGGCGCCCAAAGCTTCCAGAGTTAGTTTTTATTTTGGATTTTTACTGTTGCTTCCAACTGTCTTTTCTCACTTTTTCTCCTCTGTTCGCCTTGCGATATTTGATGACTGCTGATTCTGACAGACGAGCTGACGAATCCGTTGGAAAGTTGGGTCCAGTCTGACGAAATTGTGTTGGAGGAGTTTTCTTCAAATTTGATCATCTGATGCCTCAAAAGTTTGGGCGCCCTTTTCCTTCAGGGGCGCACATCTCCTCTAGACTTAGCCATTTTATTTGTTCCTCGTTCTTTAGTCTTCAAAACATCTCTCCGTGACCCTTGTTTGTCTTGGATTTGTTAGTGACTGGATGATCTGACGAACGTGCTGGCTGATTCGTTGCGGAGACGAGATGATTCTGAGCAACATTGGCTTGGAGGCAGAAACCCTAATTCTGGATTTTGGCCTCTTAAAAAGCTGGGCGCCTAACTCCTTCTGGGGCGCCCATGGCTAGCAGTGTTAGAAAAATTTATCAATTTTTTACCTTGTTAAATGTGCCTTCCTTGGTTTGATTGCCGGAATGAAAAATTGACTAGGGCATTGAAGTATGGGCGCCTCTCCTTGACTGGGGCGCCTGAAGTCTCCAGACTTAGACAAAATTTGGCATTTTTCATCTTTTGAAACTTCCTTTGCCAGTTCCTCGTTCTTCGAGCACGTCATTCATTGACAGTCTTTGTTTGGTGCCTAAATGCCTGATTCTGACGTCTAGCAGCTGACTAACCTCCAGTGATGACCTTAGATCTTCGAAAAAGCTTCTAAAAAAGCAGAATAGACCCAGTAGAGTAAAACTGATCTTTTTGTGATTCTGATTGCACCAGCCTGATGAGGAAGTATTTTAAGCCAATCAAAATCAGTCTTAACCCTAATGGCCAAACTTTCTATTTTTAGAAAATTTTACAAGTATCCGTTTCGTAAGAAACCTAGAAAAACCCAAAAAAAGTTTCTATTTTTAGAAAACTGCTAAAAATAGAAATTTTCCTAAAATTTAGGGATGAAAAATTGAAATCTGGGTATTGTAGGTTTGATCTTTTTGAACTGACTAGATTGTCAAATTTTGAAAATTTCAAGTTTTTTGACCTCCGTGCAAGACATGCAGACCCCAATTTTGACCTTTTCTGACAGATTTAATAGTATCTTGACTCATTTCTTCAAAATGCCTAAGTGTAGTGAAAATTTTAATTTGGGGTACAACAAAGTTTCATATGGGTACCAACCATCAATGGATTATTAGTCTTATCTGCTTATTAGATCTCTACCTACAAATTTACAAAGCTAGCACAAAATAAATTAGTGACAGGAAAAAACTGAGTTCAAATTTGTTTCAGAAGGTTGCTTTGCTTGTAACAAGTGTTGAAGCATCTTGCTTTGATTAATTAGTGAGATCTCTAAAAGGTCACCCTCATTAGTTTTGTAGAACTTAAATTGAAGAACAACTAAACCTTCTCTTATCAATTGGCCTGATTTGCTTCTATTTTGATGATAAAGCATCACTTGATCTTTTAACTTGACTCTATACCTTGGAGCTAAAGGATCTCATAAGTGCATCTTTTAGAAATATAGTGAACTGATTGGACCATAAATAGAGTGACCACTCTCTTTGATTCTATCTGCACCTGGGAGTTATTTTACAAATCCCATTATTATCAACTCCTTGCAACCGAAGATGGTTTGGAACCAATTGTCTACCCCTTGCCCATGATAGAGGGTTGTGACTGGCTTTAGTGCAATGGTGGGCCATTTTACAAACTGTTATAATAGCTACGACCACAACACCAATCTAGAGCTCACCACACCAAATTGTATCTACAATAAGAAAGATCAAAAGACACCACATGTTTGATCTATATTCCATGCTTGTGACAGTTGCCATGATTATCTCAACACATGGGATATAAATGGTATTTTATTCATCATAAGGGAGTTTGGTGATCATAATATGGTGCCAATATTCTTATGGGATTGTTTTGTATCAGGTGAGCAAATTAATCAACATACAAGGTTGGTGGGGTAGGGCAGTCAAAGGATTTAACGTTTCTTAGGGTGATTGAAAGGATAAAAAAATTGATCTAACCATTCCATTTTTCCTTTGATGAGCTATATTTGTATTGGAGTGGAGAATGGTCAATTCCATGATTGGTCAAGTAGTTTGCTGCTTAATTAGCTTCCCTGTAGCAATGTGTGAAGGTGATTTGAACAAAGGTTTTATTGGTTTGCATCGCTTTTTCTAGAAGGCTATTCAGCCTCCAATTTATCACTAGCATCAAGTTACCTTCAACTTCAAGTTTCTACACACCCATTTACTTGGCAAATTTTAAACATAGACTAATTTTAAGTATTCTGCTATGTTGGCGCATGTCTGTAGGTTGTTGGAGCTACCATGCTTAAAGACTCTCTTGTCATCACTGAATACAATACATGCACCAGCTGGTCCCAGTTTTGTAATGTCCCACCCTAGTTGGAACAAAACTTTTGCGATTTTGCTCAGTTTGACATATGAGACATTTTGTCAAACAATTGGCATGCTAACTGAACAGAGTACTTTCAATGGTCTTGTAGTTTGCAATTCACATACATTGAACTCAAATAAAGGCATCATCATATATTGCATTATTTCAGTTTGAAAACTCATACATTGCATGCAAAATGGACATAGAACTCTCCACAAAGATATTTCAGAATAATGGCAAGAACAAAGTTATAAATCAGATAGGCAGTTACATTTTAAAATGCTTAAATACCAATTTGCACAACTCAGGAATATGTCAGCTCACTAAGAAATGTTAACTGAAAAGCCAAAGTATGATAGAAGTTGGCGGTGATAGCAGCAGACCCCTTGCAGGAGGTCACACCTGGCAAGTTCCCACACACCCAACAATATTCCCACACCACTCTACAAAACCCACGACTCACAAACACTCCTGACACATTAACTAAGGGGATTTCATCATGAAACTCCATGCCTCCTTTGTTTGTAGTCCTGAAGCAAGGTACAAGGGTGGCAGCTAAGTCCCAATGTGCAACAAAAACCATAAAGGGAGACTTGCAGCCTCCTTCAGTCTTCACACCCAGCCCAACAAACCCTTTCCTCTCGCATGCCATAGTTGGAAGACACTAACGTTTCTATTGTTCAGTGTTGATGCCAAAATGAAACGCCACAAACTTTGAATGGCTATAATCAATGAACAATCAACAAACTCTGGCGTCCATGTCTCCTCGCAATTTTCATACGAGTAAAAATCCTTCAAAAACCATTGTAAACCCTGTTACTTTGAAAAGATGATCAATATATCTGCAATTGTCTAGTAAATCCTTCAAACCTTGATTTTGAAGCTTTTCCTGTAATCATTACGTGCAATGCATAACCCCTGTATGGAGCTATCAACAAGTAGCCTTGGGAGATCTTTCACTCCTGTAGCCACTGTTCCTCATGAGGGTTTTTGCCCTCAAGAAGCGAAGACTTTCCAATCCAACCAGCAAACCCTTATCAATTTTTCTTCAAAACATGAATGTGCTAAAGAGTTCACAAAATGGCTTTTATATCGCCCTCCAATTTCTACGCCCAAGTTGGCATTTTAAATTTTTTATTTAATTCTTTTCCCGCCTTATAACTCCTTAAGTTTGCACCAACATATGATATAAAATGATATTTTTTGAAAACCCCTTATATCACCTTTATCATAAAGTCATTAAAGTATATAAATAACACATAAAGTTAAATATATTAATTTAACTTTATTATTAACGTTATTTAATCTTAATACACAGGACCATGATAAATGCCAAGATAAATCCATTGTGAGAATCTGCCAAATTCCCAATATAGAAAAATTGCCAACCGACCAAGTCGCTGACCACCAAGTGACTTACGAAAAATAGTATGGACAAAGTGTCCAAAACATGCTCTAGAAGGTACACAACAATAACTCTTGGAACACTGAGCTAGGAAACACCAATCAAGCACAAATGGTTTACTGACAAGCCACAAATGTCCTCAGAGGGCCCCCTAACCATCCTGTTAGTTGACGGGGACCAAGTGATAGACTAACCTTAGCAACTGATGATTGCCTACGAAAAGGGGACATTACAGTCCGCTCTCCCCAATATTGCTTGTCTCCAAAGCAATCCATAGCTGTACACCATGATCAGATACCAGGATCCTAGTTGAGCTTGTAGAATGCTCCACCAAATCCCCTCTGCATCAACTTGATAATGATAAAGCTAAACTCAGCTGATCGGTTAACCACTAACCACATATGAAGCAATCTACCCAGTGTAGAAAATCCTGGATCCCATAGCCAAATTGGAAGTCCACCATTCCCAATATCTGATGACTTCCACTACGCCACTCTAATATAATCATTACCACACCAAGAGTTGTGACGCAACTCATTATGATTATTGGGGAGTAGTGTACCCATTACACCAATCCCTGGATCCCAAACCATCACAAACATCACACCCACCATAAATGAAGAGATAGGTGTCTTTGATATCAATTGAAACTCCAATATGTCGAGAATTTGATTCCTGTATTCGTATGCAACCATTTGGAGGAAACAGTGTAGGAGACCCGCAGTTTTTGGTTTCATCTTCTAAAGATGTAGGCACGTCATGCTAGAGTAGACTATATAATATTTGATCCAACCCACATTTATGTGTCATCAAATCATCTGTGTGCGGGCTGTAATCTATACCATGAAATATCTCTTGCCAAGGCATCTCAAAGAAATCCATATTTGCAATCCCACTGCTTAACACGATCTTGGCTAATAGGAGGATAAGTTTGTTCAACCCAAAACCATAATCCTCAACATATCTCCTCATGGTGTCACGCAGAGTCACAATTGCTATTGTGTCTTCCTCCAATCTTCTTGCCAAAAGGAAAGCAATCTTTTGCAAGAGTTCCACAAACTCATCATCATAACACCATAGGGATTTAACATGCCTCCTCTGAGCTATTCCGATACAACGATGAAGACTTTTGAAAACTCTTTCGTTGAAAAGATAATTGATATTCATAATTGCTTGTTTACAAAAGGAGACGAAAGCTCCTTATAAAAAAATTTGCAAGACGATGTTTCTAAAAAGAAACAATCATTAACTAAAGCAAAAATCAGAAAGATGGTAAAACAACTAAAGTGTAACTAAAGTTACTAAAAGCTAACTAAAGCTAAGATGACCATTAATATTACATTTAATGTTTTAATACGCTCCCTTAATGGTCATCATACAAACAAAAACTATGTCTACACATAATCTTCTGGAAACATATCATCGGTGACTGATAACTGGAGGAGCATAACCGCCTTGCGATTACAGATCCTTTCTTGCAGAACAATCAAATCAAGACACCAACACTCAAAAATTGTGAGCTTCCTCTGCTTCCAAGTAGTATAACTTTTCCCATTGAACCTTTGCGTACTTTCCAACATAACATTGGACAAGGACGACATCCCTCTCGTTTTCCAAAGCATGAAAAATGAGGTAAGATTGTGATCAACTTACAATTTTTCAAATATTGTCTAAAAAAGAGGTTCAAAAACTGTAAGATTTTTCAGAAAAATCTTCGAAAACTTTGAAAAAGTAAGATTTTTGTAGAAAAACCTTCGAAAACTAGCAAAATTTTTTCAAAAGCTCTTTTAGCAATTTTAAAAAAAATCTTTGCAAAATTTTTTTATTTTTCCCAAAAAATTTCTGTCAAAAAACTGGCTCAAAAAACAACCCTTCAGGCTGCCATGAAAACACGATTTTTGCAAAATTGCCCAAAAACACTGATGAAGATGCCCAGTAAATTTGGAAATACCCTTTCACAAACTGGTGCAAGCACAAACTTCAATCAGCAACCCATAAATCTTCCAAAAATTTGGAGAAAAACTCCACGATTTTTAGGTAAACACAATCGAGAAAAGAAAATGCCCAGTAGCCACGAACTAGAACTTGTCACAATTTGCTATGAAAAGAGAACAGGTCGCCCATGATCTTCAATGAAGAACACCCATAAATAATGTAGATTCACACAATCAGAGAAGATAGGATCGCGCCAAACAACAGACTGGAATCACAAAATCTCCAAAAACACTTCAAAACCCGTCAAAAAAACGACATGAAACCTTGTAGAAAAACATCAAAAAACTAGAGGATCATAAAACCCTAGGCAGGCAAGGTCTGAACTAGTTGTAAAAAAAAGAGAAGAGCCCCCGAACTTTGGAAAATTAAGTCCAGAAAGAAGGAAAATTGATTGTGAAAACCCATGAATAGAAGACATTATTCAAATCCCGCCAAGAAAAGCAATTGAAATCAGAACTTGCACATAGTTGCAGCTAGAATGAGAAGAAAACCCTCATGCGTTTTCAAAATGCAAATTGCAGAAGCCAAAAATGACGGATATGTAGAAATGCGATTTTGAAAATCGCTCAGGAAAGCCAAAGAAGTCGACGAAACAAAGGGCGTGACTCATAAAATGGCGTGGTTTTACCAGATAACGACTCCATGATTTCTTAGAACAAAAAAACGTGCTCAAAAACTTCAGGTTGTGTGCCAAAACAACGCTAAAAAATGCGCGATCTCAAAAAAAAAAACGTGAAATCCAGGAAAGAACAGGTCTCAGACATGTGATTTGAAGACTGCATAGGCACAATTTTCACCACGTGATTCTTTTCACAAAACACCTCACGAAATCTCTAGAAAATTGCTTCGAAAATCTTTAGGAAAAAAAATCCGCCTCAAAAAACCCTCGAATCTTCTCTGCAAAAAAATCTCGAAAATCTACTCAAAAATATTCTTCGAAAAAAATCGGCTCTCAAAACTATATTATTAAAAAAAAATAAAAATTCCTTAAATCAACTAATCAGGTTCGAGCCTGAGCTCTGATACCATGTAAAGATAATTGATATTCATAATTCCTTGTTTACAAAAGGAGACTAAAACTCCTTATAAAGAAATTTACAAGACGATGTTTCTAAAAAGAAACAATCGTTAACTAAAGCTGACTAAAGCAAAAATTAGAAAGATGATAAAACAACTAAAGTGTAACTAAAGTTACTAAAAACTAACTAAAGTTAAGATGACCATTAATATTACATTTAATGTTTTAACCATTCCAACTCTAGGAGTCTTTAAACGATGAACCCAACCATGCGGAAGTTCGCTGTCCTGAACCAACATCGAGAGTAAACTATCAAAGTTTTCATCACAAACCTTCATAAGATGAACTCTCAGAGTTTGGAAGGTTTGAAGAAGCAAATAATCACTGCTGTTCAAAGCTAGAATTAGCAAAGTACAATATGATTTTAGTGCTCTACATAAGGGATAACAGCAGTACCAATGGAATTCTTGAGTATAAGCATGTGAGATGAGCATTGTGTTGCACAAAAACAACTTGAAAGTGGTTGGGAAACACTTCCAAACAATTTCCAACTAAAATCGTTTACTTCCTTGACAAGAAATAATGTACCAACTCTCCTGAATGAGAGCAAACCAAAATGTGAGGTGGCTGACCTACAACCAAACAACAAGCTCATGACTAAAATTCTGACCCATTCTTTGCCAAGGAACACTCCCAAGAGTATCCATTCGTTCATTGCTCCAATCCTTACTTAAAATCTCTCGCCAATCCATTTGTAGGGGAGAAATTGGAATCAGAAAATGGTTGGTAAGGAGAGGAACAACACTATTAATTCTGAAATCTTGATCCTCCTCCCTCAATCTAGAGGATGGATTGTCAAACATGTAGATGTCATGTTTAGGTCCTTCCTTCTTCAGAGTTTCATAAGCAACAAGCTTGATACCTCTTTCCTAGCTGCTGTAATGACATTTCCAGCAGCTACAGAACCACATTCTGATAACTTCTTAATGTCAAAGATGTTGAAGTCACCATGATCCAACATAAGAGGTTCTCCCCTCAAACCATGAGTATCACTACCAGCCTCAGGTGTTATCGCAGCCATAGCAAACTGATTTTCTGATGTGGATGATGAAGATTGAGCCAAGTTCAACTCCAAACAAAGCTCCTCAACCTGAATTCCTGATTCTTGAAGGGCCATCTAAGTGCTCTTCAAAGAATCCTTGGTAACCTTGAGCTCAATAGTAAGCTTATCCACTTTCTCCTTTTTCCCCTTTACTGCATCAAAATAGATCTCATCAAGCATGAGAAGATGATCTCTATTAGAGAGTAGCTGTAGGTAATTTGACTTCATTACCATTAATGCTTCTCTAAGTGCTTGAAAATCTAAAATGGAAAGTTCTCCATCAAGGTCCTTATGTGTCCTTGAAGACCTCCAACAACACTTTGCCATCAACTTATGAGTGTCATAAAAATGATTTATGGCTGCAATAATTTGGTCTTCATTTACCTTCAACTGCCCTGCCAAATGATAGGACCCTTGAAACCTATCAATTTCACACATAATTTTTGATTTACCATCAGCACCATGCTTTCCACTATCAGCTTCCTCTCTGTCATCATTTGGGCGTAACTACTGAGAAGTTGTATCAGCATCATGCAATGCTAAATCAGATTTGTCTTCAGGGTTAATGACAATACCATCGATGCCATCCTTCATGCATAACTGTGGAGATGAATTTAGAGCAGCACTATGGTCAAAAGAATTGTCATCCCAAAGAGGATCCTCGCCATATGTAGGGGTTATCACACCCGGATCCCAAGTGCTAAAAGGCTGATTGCTTTGTTTCAAGAAAATATGGTCATTCTATTGCTCATGATTGACTGCTTCTGTGAATAAATCACTCACCAATTCCCTAGTACTGGCACCATGATAGTCATTTCCCTTTATATCTTGCAATGCTGAGTAAGTCTTATCCAAACCTATTTGTTCACTACACACTGAATTTTCTGAATTGCCAGCATTGGTATGAGAAACATCCACCTCAAAGACACCCAACCCACAACCTGATTCCTTGCCAAGATGAAGTGAGGGCGATGAGGCAATGCTAGGCTCAATTAGAGGAGTATCAAACATACTCATACCTTCTTGTAGCTGATCTAACATGGCAGATTTGTCAATCTCCATGACAATATCTCCTTCAATCTTCGTGTGCTCTTTATCTATAGCTTCAGTAGGTGACTCTCCTACATCCTTGTCCTCATAGGGCTGAAGTGAACTTGTAGCTTTGTTTTCTTTAGAGCTTAGAGTCCCATCTGCAATGCATGTTGCCTGATTTTTATCTTACCCATGATTACCTGTAGGCTGAAAGTCACAAACAAGAGCTTGTTCTTCCTTCTCTAACCCTTCTTCAATGGTAACTTCTGATTTTTCTTTCTTTATTTTTCTAATGTACTTCACCAAGCCTATTTTTTTAGGTTTCAAAGTTACAACTAAACTTAAGAAAGAGTCAAAAGAAACTTGTTTTTCAAACCCACCAAGCATGCTTTGATACTGTTCAAAGAGTTGGATAACTTCCTATTCATAACTCCTCTTGACCTGATCTTCAACCATGCTGAAATCCATTGTCATAACTTTGAATTTTACTAAATCTCTCAACAGGATGGCAAGATCTTGGGCTTTGATACCATTGTAATGTCCCACCCTAGTTGGAACAAAACTTTTGCGATTTTGCTCAGTTTGACATATGAGACATTTTGTCAAACTATTGGCATGCTAACTGAACATAGTACTTTCAATGGTCTTGTAGTTTGCAATTCACATACATCGAACTCAAATAAAAGACAACATTATATATTGCATTATTTCAGTTTGAAAACTCATACATTGCATGCAAAATGGACATTAAACTCTCCACAAAGATATTTCAGAATAATGGCAAGAACAAAGTTATAAATCAGATATGTAGTTACAGTTTAAAATGCTTAAATATCAATTTGGAAAACTTGGGAATATGGCAGCTCACTGAGAAATGTCACAACTAGCAACTGAAAAACCAAACTGTGATAGAAGTTGGTGGTGATAGCAGCAGACCCCATGCAGGAGGCCACGCCTGACAAGTTCCCATGCACCCAACTATATTCCCACACCACTCTACAAAACCCACGACTCACAAATACTCTTGGCACATTAACTAAGGTGATTTCATCTTGAAATTTCACGCCTCCTTTGTTTGCAGTCCTGAAACAAGGTACAAGGGCGGCAGCTAAGTCCCAATGTGCAACAACAACTATAAAGGGAGACCCACAACCTCCTTCAATCTTCACGCCTAGCTCAACAAACCCTTCCCTCTCACACGCCACAGTTGGAAGACACTAACATTTCTATTGTTCAGTGTTGATGCCAAAATGAAATGCCACAAACTCTGAATGGCTATAATCAATCAACAATCAACAAACTCTGGCACCCATGTCTCCTAGCAATTTTCATACGAGTGAAGAAACTCTGAAAATCCTTCGCAAACCACTATAAACCTTGTTACTTTGAAAAGATGATCAATATATCTACAATTGTCTAGTAAATCCTTCAAACCCTGATTTTGAAGCTTTTCCTATAATCACTACGTGCAATGCATAACCCCTGTATGGAGCTATCGCTCAATAGCCTTGGGAGATCTTTCACTCCTGTAGCCACTGTTCCTCATGAGGGTTTTCGTCCTCAAGAAGCCAAGACTTTCCAGTCAAACTAGCAAACCCTTATCAATTTTTCTCCAAAACATGAATGTGCAAAAGAGCTCACAAAATGGGTTTTATATCTCCCTCCAATTTCCACGCCCAAGTTGGCATTTTATTTTTTATCTGTTAATTCTTTTTCCCGCCTTATAACTCCTTTAAGTTGGCGCCAACTTATGATATAAAATAATCTTTTTTGAAAACCCCTTATATCACCTTTATCATAAAGTCATTAAAGTATATAAATAATGTATAAAGTTAAATATATTAATTTAACTTTATTATTAACATTATTTAAACTTAATACATAGGACCATGATAAATGCCAAGATAAATCCATGGTGAGAATCTGCCAACATTCCCGATATAGGAAAACCATCAATTGACTAGGTCACTGACCACCAAGTGACTCACTAAAAATAGTAAGTATGGACAAAGTGTTCAAAACATGCTTCGGAAGGTACATAGCAATAACCCTGTAAACACTGAGTTGGGAAACACAAATCAAGCACAAATGGTTGACTGACAAGCCACAAACGCCCTCAGAGGGCCCTCTAACCATCATGTTAGTCCACGGGGACAAGAGATAGACTAACCTTTGTAATTGATGACTGACTAGGAAAAGGGGACATTACATGTTTCCTCTTGAAGCCCCTTCAAAATTTAGTTTTACAAAACCTACCTGTGGGTGCTTCAACCTCAAATTTTCTTTCAATTCTCTTATCTTTTACCACATTAAGGGGATGAGTAGAGGAAACATTTAAACATCCAGTGGTTTCATAGTTTCAAATTGCCAAACTGAAATCTTCAGGAGTGCTGAATTAAGTGTTTGGCCATGAAATTGGCTTGGCCTTTGAGGTGATGCTCCACAGCCCCATGAAGAATATTAGTAAAGAAAATACTTCTACTCTGTTCAAGATGAGTTATTGCAACTGAAATGGAAATGTGGACTCTATGCTATTGTGAGGCATAACTAAAAGGGGATTGAACTGCTAAACATGGGCAATGTGGCACTGAGAAGGAGAGCAAGTATTTTGTGAAGAAGTCTGCAATGGTTTGGTCTCTCTGTCCAACCTTAATCGCCACAAACTATGAGAAACTTTGCAAGATGGAGATCTTGTGTCCATAGTAGATTATATTTTCCTTTCAAGGGGGTGCAAACATGGCTGCAAGACATAGATAATTAATTGTGTAGGAGCTGATCAAGCCTAGGAAAGTGCACAAAAAATGGAAGCATCTTTATGTTTTCTAAAGAAAAAAAGTTGGCCTTACAGCACCAGTGAAGAATATATGTTTCCAATGGATACATTGGCCTCAATTGAGTGTGTGAGCACACAAAAATGGAATAAAATTTAGAAGCTGAAATCCTGGCTGAAGACCAAAGCTTTTAGATGGCTATATATCAATGAAGAATTTTAACTGCTAACATGTAATGCAAAGGATGGAGTGGGCCTAGTAAAGGTGCAAATTGAAATGAAAATTGCACGACAATGATTCATATATTTCTTGCTTTCTCATGTGTGAAAACAATTTGGATGATTCTCTTGAATTTCTTTCCCCTCTCCAATCTGCCTCGGTGGCAAAAATAGTCTTTTCCTGGCCAAACATAAACAACTAGATGGGAATTGTCAAATCAATTCACATTAGGATTCACCCTCTAGAATTGATGGGTAGGAAGGAATAACATGATCTTAGGAGAACAAAACATTTATAGGCACATTCACCCAATCAATCAAATCCCAATTTCCGGATATATGCAATGATTTGCGTAAGAGGATTAGTTGACATGAATAAAACTTGAATGAGCATGCAATAATGTCTGTGGATAGATGAAATTTGAGCTTGAGGATTGAATAATATATTTGAGTGAATGCATTGTCCAATGCTGTATTTATTTTTGAATTAAGATGTTGGGAAGTTATTAGCAAAAATTGAAGGTAACCCTTTATAGATTTTGCCTTGTAATCGTTTATATCACAGAAGCACATGTGAAAGGTGTTTAATCCTAGCACCAGTGCAGGCAGTTTGCTGGCACACAAGACTCCCTCAAAACCCAATAGCTTGATTTGTCTTTCAACAGGTCTTGTCACCAAATCTTGATCTTGGCTGTAGTCAAAACTGTCTACTATGCAAAAACTGAATAGCGAAATTTTCAGCCACAGATGAAACTGTATTATGTATTTCAATGTGTTGAAAGTGTCAATAATGCATCGTTTCCATCATTCAAACAGTTCCATGAGTGTTTGTATCAATCAGGTGACTTTTGTGTCTGTTTTGATCTGCTTAATTCTCTGTAAATCTTTTTCTGATGTTTGTGCTAAGGAAACGAGTCTTATGAACGAAAAGGTGTTCAAGTGTATGTTTGTGGTGATGTTATCCATCTTTACTGACATTTCTGATCGATTTCAGATCAATAAGGGACACTTTTCTCATCATGCCATTTTACTCAATGGCAGCATTTAGGGCCTGAGCAATAACAAAGGAGAACATGGTACCCAAACTTCATTTTGCGAAAATGTATTTGTCATTTCTACAAGCATATTGTTCATATGATCAATGTTTTGAACAGCAGCAAAAAGTAATTGACACCATTGAGTAGCTGCTTTTTGGGGATACAACCAAAAGACACAGGGATGGGTTTTTGAAGGGAAGAGTTTTGGTTTAGCTACCATTGAAGAGACATGTTTCTTAAGGTGAAGGCTCTGGAATGACCAATGTTCAGGGTTTGAACTGTGTGGTGCCAATTTTAATTCCTCAAGCTCATCAACTAACACCAAACTGGCTGAATCAAGACATTATGGAGTCTGGTAAAAAGTATGCTCTAAGCAATGGGGGCCCTGGTGGTTCTGCTTGACTCTTGATGACCTGATGCATGAGACCTTTAACAATTTGATTTGAAAGAAAATATCTCCCAATGGTGGTGATAATTTTTCTTGTTGAAAAAGTGGGTGTGGCTATCTTTGAAGGAGAATTATATAAAGCTTAGAGAGGCACAGCTTTGCTTTATTTTTTCTAGTTCCAGTTGGTCATTGCATGTAGGCATAAAATAACTTGGTAGATAATCAATTTCAGATGTTTCTTGGTTCAATGTATTTGCTGTTCTTAGGTCTTGTGCATTGTAAGAAAATAGTTAGAAATTGAAAGTTGCATTGAGAGCTTCATAGCTGGTCCTAAGAGTAACACATATAGGGTCCAGGTAATTTTAAAAGAATGATCCTTTATAACATAATCTATCTTTAACTTTTATTAAATGAAAATTTAAACAACCCTTAAGGCTGTTGTACTGCCTTATGTTCATTGCTCTTACTGATGTACATATTCAGAGTGCAAACCCTATGCATTGATCATTTTTACCCTTTCAGATAAACACTAAGATTGTCTCATTACTTGCAATTAGTTTGATTCCCTCTTAGTGAATAAGACAAGTGCCATGTGTTCCATGCTTCTAGGGTATGGTCTCTGAGGTCTTTTTAAATTATTTCACATAACTTGTAGTGCCTATGATGTAATGAACTTTTCTGGATGTTCAAACTGCAGTTGAAGCATGATATCAAACCATTGTATATATTTTTAAGTTTAGTTAAAGCTTAAAATTGTGTTATGGTTCGTTTTTATGTCAAAATAACAAAATATTCTTTGATGTCTTTTTATCTCTGTATGCTTTTAATTCTTAGCTTCTTCTCAATTATTCAGGGTGGCCTCATACAAACAAATAATATAATTATTGATGCCAAATCTGGCGTGAGTGGTGCAGGTTGGTTGAATCCATAAAATATTTTGTCAAAATTTTATTACAGTTTTTAGTTTCTTCATATATGCAGTATTACTTACTTTGTCTCTATTGTCAATCAGCTGTTAAATAGAGAGGGAAGTGATTTAATTACACATCATGTTTGTATGTGCTTGTACAGGCCGTGGAGCAAAGGAGGCAAATTTGTATACTGAAATTGCTGAAGGAATCCATGCATATGGTATAACCAGGCACCGTCATGGTGAGTATTCCATCCTGTTGGTTGAGAGCTAATTACTGGTTCTTGTTTCCTTTCATAGCAAAAATCAGGGGACATCTTCAGCTTATTTCATTGAGTCATCAGAACTTCCTTGATGGCTGGATGAATTTTTGTATTTTAAAATGAGATTAATTTCTTCTGTGCCTTTGAGATTAATTGGTATGGGGATGGCTTGGAAACATCCCTGGGATTTTGTGGACATGTTTCGGAAACTTCAAGGAAACAGTAGGGGATGGCAGGGGGTGACTGGACATCCCCTACAGCCCAGCCAAGGAAAAATCATCAAATTTAAATAAAAACATAAAAACATAAAAACAAGAAAAACCAAAAAGTCAGGATGCTTGAGAATCTTGTTCAAGTTGCTCAGTTTGTGGATAGAATTCTGACATTTATGATCATCATCATAATCTTTCTGCCCTTGACAGTGGTAGTTAGGTCTGTTAAACAGCAACAAGGAAGGCTTGAGCTTAAACCATGTCAAAAAGACATCAATTTTGAAAGAGTGTATTGACTTATACCAACATGTGAAAAAAACATCAATTCTGAAAGAGGGTATGAATATGCATCACCATGTTCGGATCCTCAAATAAATAACACAACTTCTTTGTAAGGAAGCCCACACCATGCTTTGATTCCAAGCATAAAGATAAGATTGGTTCATGCCAGGATATTGAATATGGAGTATTTGTATTCTGAACCACTAGGCCATGGAGATCTGAAACCATCAAGGTTGTTGGTTTAGAGAGGGGAAGATCACACAGTAATGGAAGCTCTGATGAGCTTGGATTCATGGATCCTTTTTCTTACAACATGTTGGATAGAAGCCTGTATTACTGCAACATACAACATAGGCAGGTTGGATTCTCTCTAGGATACTCACAATCCAGTGTGGACTGCTTTGTGTTACTCTTCAACATATGGAAGTTTTTGGGGAGGGTTGGATCGGGGTGTATCTTAGATATATTACTAGAAAAATACTCTTTCCCAAGGCCATTCTTTCTTGGTCTAGTGCTTTGTATTTTATACATTGTGCACAAAGCCATGGTTCTATAATGTATATGATGAATGCCTTATATTTATATATGAATAATTAAAATTTCCCCAATTTTTTTAATTGCTGTTCCCTAAGAAAAGGGCTCCCATCCCACCCATACTGGAAATGTATCCTATCATCCTCATCTTGGAAACGTGTGGCACATAGTGCTTTACATTTGCTAAGTCATTAAAATATATAGAATCTAACTAACAACAACTACTACCACCCCATACTTGTGGGATAAATACTTTTATTCTAATTAGCATAAGGAGCGATTTACACAACATATGTGCCCAAGCCAATGTTAACTAATACCTAATACATATATCAAAAAGGGGGTTTCTAATAGGTATTTACAATTTTGAAGAAAATTTGCTATTACTACCAGAGATTTAAAACTCTCTGAGCACTTGTGTGACTTGCGAGTATATGTGAACAATTGTTAGGGTTGAGTTACTCAACCTTGAACTTGTCAATTTGTAGGGCTAAGTTTTGGAGAGTTTTTGGTGAGTTCTAGGAGAGGTATTTGACAAAAAACTCGTGAGTCAATGGGTAGAAGTTATCCAGTATAATGAGTTATTTCTCACAATTTTTTTGTTCAGTTCTCACCAACATGTTGACAAAATTGTCAAAAACTTATGAGTTTGAAATTTTGTGTGGTCTTGAAGGCCTTAATCTGGACTTGGTGGTGGGGGTCTTTTCCTTGACTCTACCCTATATTATGACAAGGAATATGCTATGGGTGCTACTCTCGGACCTTGCAAGGAGTAGTACCCCTTGACCTTGTTGGGGGCTGTACCACTAAACTATTAGAATAATGTAGTTTCTTTAATGGTCATCCTTGTCTTAGTTAGTTTAGTTAGATAGTTTCTAACTTCGTCTTTTGTTAACGATTGTTTTTTTAGAGACATCATCTTTGTAATTCTATTTATTGAAGCTTTCACTTCTCGTGTAAATAATAACATTGATTATTTGAAAATAAACCCTTGTGAGGGGTGTTGCCGCCCCTAGGCCCTTGCTCTAGTTTTAAAAAGTAAAAAATACAATTTGTTTTGGGCTCGTCTCTTCCATGGATGAAACTTGTATAAATAAAAATACTGATTTGTAATTGTGATGTCCCCAAATTGGAGAAGTAATTTAATTAACTTAATTGATTAAGTTGTCCAAATTAATGATATTTCAAAAGGATGATTTAATTGATTTTTTTAATTAAATAAAGTGGGAATATTAAATTAATTATTTATAAAGTTATTCCAATAAATTAATATCAAAATGATGACTTTATATTTAATTAATTTAATAAAGTGACTAAATAAAATAATATATTATAAAGTCACTTTGGAGAATAATATAATAATGTTTCTAGGAGCTTCCTGGAAGTCATTGAGAAATCTTAATAAAGATCTGTTGGCTTAGCATTTGGGCATGCTTGATTTGAATTTCATTTCTCATTACCAGTTTGGTAAGAAGTTTGAATGCTTTGCTTGCTCGAGGGTTTGAAGACTCTAGAGTATCGGGTTCGGTTGTGAAAGATCAACCCTAGTTGGAACTGTTGAGGAATCCATCCAGGGTTTCTACAGGTGCTTCATTGCAGGAATCAATAAGGGTTTTCTGAATCTTGCAATAGCTGTTGTATTATTGTAAGGGTTTATTGTGCAATAGTTGAGGTATTATTGCACTTTGATTTTGGGTACAATAGCTGATTTATTATTGTATCTTATTGGAGAGATTATCAATTTGCAGCAACTGAGGTATCGTTGCAAATATTTGTGAGGGTTTGGCAACAACTGATGTATTGTTGCATCTTCACTCAAAAGGAGGTTTCAGTTTGCTGATTCGATTAATTCCAAATTTTAATGGTCTTGGACCAAAATTTGGAGAATTGGAGGAAATCGATTTCTGGACAGAGAAAGCAGTTGCATTTTGGAAATAATATTCAGTCACCAATAAGCTCGATTTGTAGAAGAATCATTCCAGCTGGGACAAATCAAATTTAATATTTAGGACAAAAATCACTGCTAGAAATCATGGCTTAGGCGAGGTCGATTAGATTTTTGGAGATTCTCATTTATTTGGAGAAGTCGTAAGTTTCAAGTAATTCTGCCGCAGTTTGTAATCAGTTTGATTTGGGAATTATCTTCAAATAAGAGAAATTAGAAGATCTGCAAAAGAGACAAAAATTGTTAGCTTAGATAAGACAAAATCATTTGGGGAATTTATTTGCAGTTTCAGAGGAGTTCGATTCTAAATACATTAGAGACCATTTTGCTTTTTGGAAAATCGTGTTTCTCTAAAGTCTGGGCGCAACAATATTCTATTAAAAGACAAGGCAATATTGAATGATATAAGAATTTGGGAAGGACGCATCATCAGCTGAATAAGACAAGAATTATGTACATCAGCAGAAGAAGATAAAACATAATTTCGAAAGCTGGCTGGGTGCTTGCTAGTGACTTTTGAGTTTGCAAGTGCGAATAGTTCATTAAAGGAATTCAAGTCTTGTTGGGAAGGCCGACGCATAGCTGGGTAGTGTCTTATTTGATAAAGACAAATATATATGGTGGGGACAACTCTTATCGAATTTATTGGAGGACATCTTTATCTGTTGGAAAGACGTGTTTTGTTAGGTAACTATTGACGCCACTTCTTGTATATAAATCATTTCGATTTGGAGTATAGCGATCTCTTCTCATTTGGACTTGGTGGAGAAAGGCGTGGCATCTCACTGTCAACATCATTCGATTTTGGGAGCTAATGATACTCAAGAAACTAGCTGGCTGTGGGGGACGACTTCTGCTAGCTAAGACGTCATTTCAGGCTCTCATTCTTGTGTACAATCTGTATTGCATTCTGCATTATCTTGATTGCTATCAATACAACATTATTATTGTCATTGTAATTGCATTAAGTATTGCATTGCTGGTATCTTGAGGGAGGGTTCATTGACTGCCATTTTAATCAGATCTAAAATTGTACTTGGTGGAGTCGTCATTTGCAAATATAGTTTGGAGTTTAGCAGTTTGCATATGAAGTATTTGTTAAAATGACAGCTTACAGTAGTTGCACAGATATATGAGATTTTCAGTCATATAAGTAGAAAATCTGAAAGACACTTGCATTGTACTTCTCTTTCATTTACAAAGTCATACAATAAAGTTGTGATGTTGCATGGGAATTATTTGACAAAATGTCAATTGCTGTATCTGCATATTTGTACTTAAGTTCTGTCATCTATATGCATAGAAAATCATAAAAATACTTGCATATTCAGTTTAGATGCATTTGGGGTCCATTGGCATTGTTTAGCAAAAAATCTATATGCATTTCATCATCACATTCCAAGAGAAAATCAAACCAAATATCATCAGACCAGCTGTCAATAGTGTACAAGCCAAGTGTTTGACAAAATTCCTCAAGCACCAAGTGAAAAATTAGAGCAGATTCAACAGGGATCTTTACAGTAGTATTAGAGGTAAGAATTCTGCCAACCTGTTGGGTATTGGAGTTTGTTTTAGCTAATCAAAATAGATCGAAAATTTCAGTTTATAAGCATGGACTCAATGAGTGACGAAGAGTTTGGACAAAGACTTTTTATGCAGGAGATAAACTTGGTCGCTTGTTTCTAACAAAGGATGGTCTTCTCAGTTCATTGGAGAAAGTAGTGAATTGCGTGCATTTGGTGGACCAACCACCTTCTCAGTTAATTCAAGCAGGTATGGTTCCGGTATTGATCTCTTTTGGTGAAGACAGGGTGTTGAGACACAAAGATAGGGAGGTAAGACTTGTTGTGGCCCATTGCTTTAGTGAAATTATGAGGATTACAGCTCCGGAAGTTCCTTTTGATAATGCCAAAATGAGACAGGTTATGCAGTTGATTATTGAAAGCTTTAATGGGTTAAGAGACATCAAAAGCCCTACTTTCAATAAGAGGATTATAATTTTGGCATTGACAACACAGGTGTAGTCATGTGCTATCATATTTGATTATGATGGTCTCATCCTCCAATTATTCGATTGCTTCATATCGGGAATCAGGAAACGACATCCGGATAGGGTGAAGAGAAATATGTTCAACATCCTATCCATGATCCTAGATAAAGATTATTATGTTTGTAAGTAGTTGCGATTTGATTTGTTGGACATTTGGAGAGGAGAGCAACATGTTTCATCTGCGACATATGATCTCTCGAGACAATTGGTTGAGTAGAAAATTGAGAAGTTCAAGGAGAAATTGACTATCGGAGAGTTAATCTCATTTGGTTTGTAGGTTCCACCTTCTCTTCAAGAGGATAGTACACCATCATCTAGTGAATCAACTGAGTGGGATGATGAGCACAAGGAGCAGCCTGAGCCCTTTTGTGTTGAGAGACTTAATAAGGGCATTGATGATGATTTTATAGGTGGAATTAGTGCTGACCTAATTCCAAATCAGAATGATTGTATGTAGGACTTGACGGAAGAAGATAGTTGGGTGACTCAAGCACTTCATGAACAATCAGATACTTTTTCATGTGAAGGAGAAGCTAATCATACACCCCATAGTCTGCAGAGTTGGAGGAATTAGTTGAAGGTGAATGAGGATGAGATTGTGGAAGCCTTATCTCATCATGACAAAATGCACAAGCTGATTGGAAATCTCCTATGGATGGTTCAATTGGAGAGAAGACAAAAGGGAGTTGAAGCAGAGTCTTCTCATGATTGCTTGCAAGAAGTCAAAGAAGGTATGGGAACAATTAAGACAAATTATTTACACCTTTTAGATTGTGACCACCTTCTCAACCTCGTTGAGATCTATTCAGATGCTTTGATGAGGAAAGAAGAGGAAGTTGATGAGCTCCTCACGAGCTTCAAGTCACCTATGATTCCTTGAGGATGACTTAGATAGCTCTTCAGGAATCAAAGATTCATGTTGATGAGCTCTGCTTAGATTTGAGTTTGGCTCAAGATTCATTATGTATAGTAGAGACTTAATCATCTATGGTAGCCAAGGCACATGTTGAAGATAGTAGCATGAGATCTCCTAGCATTCACACTCAGGACACAGGTGTAGTGCCTTTTGTGTTGGTTAGGCAAGAGGAATCAGTTGGTGATGGATGCATCATTCTTGATCTTGAGAGGTCTATGATTGAGTGGCTGATTGATTTCAATCTATGGGTTTTAACTCTTACTTCATTGATTGATGAATGTTTTACTTCGTCAGGATACACTTTGAGGGCAACAACTATTAGCATCAACTTTGAGGGCAGCAACTGTTAGCATGGATAGGAGGAGTTGGGATGGTCACTTTGGAGTTAGAGGATGGAGTGATGATGAGATTTTATCACCCTTGGGTGGCAGAGATACCTTTTGCTCCATCATGGATTTGATTCACAGGCTACATGGTGTTGTTCTATTTTATATCAGCAGTTTGCCGGATGTTGGTATATGTTTTTATGCACCTATGCTGGGCATCTTTTAGATCTGCAGGAGACCATTCAGTGTGGATTGGATTGTTGATGATAGAGATACATCAGTCTTGGCTGCAGGTTTAGGCATCATTGTAGATTCGAGCACCAGGCTCTTCATTGGCAGTTTTGAGATTGACATTGGTCAATCTTATCAAAAGAAGATGATTTCTTCTTGCACGTTGGACTTTGATGTTGTCCCAACTTCTTTTCAGGAGATTGATGGCATTCGTGATGATATTCTTTTCGCTCCTGAAAGTAAGTCAGGACACTTGCAGTTGCTTTTTGATAGAGGTCTTGTTGACACAGCTGCAAGCGGTAGTGATGACATTACTGCAAGACCAACTCATCCTGTTGTGAGTTGTGAGTCTTCTTCTGATGATGGCAGTATTGGATGGGATACACATGACTACTCTGGTATTCCATTAGCGTAGGCATAAGAGTTTCACCTCACATTATGAGGTGTGCTCATCAGTTTCCCTTCAGCCCACATACACAGGATTTGACTATGACTTTGTTGTCACAGAGAGATGGGTTGAATAAGAGGTGTACGGGTTCACTCTAGTATGACATATTTTCGATTTCAGGTGATGAGTCCAAGTTTGATAAGTCTCTCACTTTGTTTTCTCCAAGTTGTTTACAAATGCGGGAGTTTGAGATTTGGGTCGATTGGACTTTAGGGGTTATCAGAGTGGCACAACGAAAGTCAGTTGGTGTTGAGATCGAAGGACTTCCAGTTTGTTCAAACGATCCAGGTATGATATCTGAGGTGTATTGGCACAATGCTTGGAGTTGGCATGATAGGGATGATTTACAGAGTTGGGATCTGGGAATTTCATTGTTGGTTAGTTGGTTTCATCGGTTGACAGAGAGTGACAATATCTTGGGTTCCAGTGGCCTACAAAGGTTATGGATCAACACATGTTGCAGGATCATTTGGGATCCGGGTGGTTGGTGGACAGGTGTAGTTGGGTTTTCATTTTGGCTCCAGGTGCTGTGGCAAGTGAGATGGTTTGGTAGTTGCGGATTGCTTGAGGGCAAGCAATCTTTGGGAAGGGAGGACTGTGATGTCCTCGAATTGGAGGAGAAGTAATTTAATTAAATTAATTGATTAAGTTGTCCAAATTAATGATATTTCAAAAAGATGATTTAATTGATTTTTTTAATTAAATAAAGTGGAAATATTAAATTAATTATTTATAAAGTTATTCCAATAAATTAACACCAAAATGATGATTTCATATTTAATTTTAATAAAGTGACTAAATAAAATAATATATTATAAAGTCACTTTGGAGAATAAAATAATAATGTTTTTAGAAGCTTCTTGGAAGTCATTGAGAAATCTTTATAAGGAGTTGTTGGCTTAGCATTTGGGCATGCTTGATTTGGATTTCATTTCTCATTATCAGGTAAGAAGCTTGAATGCTTTGCTTGCTCGAGGGTTTGAAGACTCTAGAGTACCAGGTTTGGTTGTGAAAGATCAACCCTAGTTGGAACCGTTGAGGAATCCATCCAAGGTTTCTACAGGTGCTTCATTGCAGGAATCAGTAAGGGTTTTCTGAATCTTACAATAGCTGTTGTATTATTGCAAGGGTTTATTGTGCAATAGCTAAGGTATTATTGCACTTTGATTTTGGGTACAATAGTTGATTTATTATTGTATCTTATTGGAGAGATTATCAATTTGCAGCAGTTGAGGTATTGTTGTAAGTATTTCTGAGGGTTTGGCAACCACTGGTGTATTGTTTTATCTTCACTCGAAAGGAGGTTTCAGTTTGCTGATTCGATTAATTCCAAATTTTAATGGTCTTGGACCAAAATTTGGAGAATTGGAGGAAATCGATTTTTGGACAGAGAAAGCAATTGCATTTTGGAAATAATATTCAGTCATCGATAAGCTCGATTTGTAGAGGAATCATTCCAGCTGGGACAAATCGAATTTAATATTGAGGGAAAAATTCACTGGTAGAAATCATGGCTTAGGTGAGTTCGATTAGGTTTTTGGAGATTCTCATTTATTTGGAGAAGTTGTAAGTTTCAAGTAATTCTGCCGCAGTTTGTAATCAGTTCGATCTGGTAATTATCTTCAGCATAAGAGAAATTAGAAGATTTGCAAAAGAGACAAAAATCGTCAGCTTAGATAAGACAATCATTTGAGAACTTATTTGCAGTTTTAGAGGAGTTCGATTCTAAATACATTAGAGACCATTCTGCTTTTTGGAAAATTGTGTTTCTCTAAAGTCTGGGTGCAACAATATTCTATTAAAAGACAAGGCAATATTGAATGATATAAGAATTTGGGAAGGACGCATCATTAGCTGAATAAGACAAGAATTATGTACATCAGCAGAAGAAGACAAAACAAAATTTCTAAAGCTGGCTGGGTGTTTGCTAGTGACTTTTGAGTTTGCAAGTGCGAATAGTTCATTAAAGGAATTCGAGTCTTGTTGGGAAGGCCGACGCATAGTTGGGTAGTGTCTTATTTGATAAAGACAAATATATATGGTGGGGACAACTCTTATTGAATTTATTGGAGGACGTCTTTACTTGCTGGAAAGACGTGTTTTGCCAAGTAACTATTGATGCTGCTTCTTGGATATAAATCATTTCGATCTGGAGTATAGCGATCTCTTCTCATTGCGACTTGGTGGAGAAAGGCGTGGCATCTCACTGTCAACATCATTCAATTTTGGGAGCTAATGATACTCAAGAAACTAGCTGGCTGTGGGGGACGACTTTTGGTGGCTAAGACGTCATTTCAGGGTCTCATTCCTGTGTACAATCTGTATTGCATTCTGCATTATCTTGATTGCTGTCAATATAGCATTATTATTATCATTGTAATTGCATTAAGTATTGCATTGCTGGTATCTTGAGGGAGAGTTCATTGACTGCCATTGTAATCAGATCTAAAATTGTACTTGGTGGAGTCGTCGTTTGCAAATATAGTTTGGAGTTTAGCAGTTTGCATATGAAGTATCTGTTAAAATGACAGCTTACAGTAGTTGCACAGATATATGAGATTTTCAGTCATTATATAATTAGAAAATCTGAAAGACACTTGCATTGTACTTCTCTTTCATTTACAAAGTCATACAATAAAGTTGTGATGTTGCATGGGAATTATTTGACGAAATGTCAATTGCTGTATCTGCATATTTGTGCTTAAGTTGTGTCATCTATATGCATAGAAAATCATAAAAATACTTGCATATTCAGTTTAGATGCATTTGGGGTCCATTGGAATTGTTTAGCAAAAACTCTATATGCATTTCATCATCACATTCCAAGAGAAAATCAAACCAAATATCATCAGACCAGCTGTCAGTAGAGTACAAGCCAAGTGTTTGACGAAATTCCTCAAGCAACAAGTGAAAAATTAGAGCAGATTCAGCAGGGATCTTTACAGTAATTTATAATCATACGACACTATTATGTGCATTGAACTTGTTTTCTAATTTATAAATTTGGGAAAAACTACTTACGGCTTCTTTAAGTTCAGTTTATACATTTTTTAAAAGATTATTTACAAATTTATGTGTATTTTAGTGTTAAAATTTTTTGCTAAGTTTTTGTTGAATTTTTCACAAGTTGTCAAGTCCAATTTAAATTTAGGTCTGCTGAATTTTTACCGTGTAGCCGAGACCAAGTCAAGTTTGGATCTGGCAAGTTTTTGCCAATTCTGAGTTTTTGAATGATGGCTGCTACTTACTATTAAATTAGAGTGCATAAATATTTTAATGTTTAAACACAAACATGAATTGGGATATTTTACTATATTATTGGGTTCCTTGCTTTAGGGTATTGTAGGATCAAATGGGAGTGGGTTTTGGAGCATAGGCGGGACAGCTAGGTGTGGCCTTGCTGCCCTGAGTACCTTGTGGGTGCATCCCAGATGTACCCATAGGGTACTTAGTGCAGTAGGGTTGTGCCTTGGCTGAACTTAGGTTGTGCTTAGGTGTTCTTGGTAGAACCCACATAATAAAAGAAAACTATTTTATTGCAGAAGATTAGGGAGAAGACAAACATGATTGATTTGTCATGATACCTATAGCGGTTCTAAAAATAATTGAGTTTGTATTGTTAATTGAACTTAATCAAAATGTTAGCAGCATCAAAGCTTATTTAAATGTTCTTAAATCAGATAGTGCCTTTATATTGTGACGGTATATTAAAATGACTATATGGGTGATTCAATATTATATTGTGAATCTTCATTAAATTATTTTCTTATAGAAAGCAAGTTAGGAGATGAGATTGAGGGCAGTAAAGTTGAATTTGATGATTGATTTAGTGAAACCCAGGCTGTATTTGACTTAGGATGTGGTACAACAGCCATAAAATGCTATGATTCAAGGAGCAACGTCCATGAAATGTTGCAATTCAACCCTAGATTGGTATGACATAAGCAGATTTCACACAACAAATTAATAGGGTAAACTCTTCATTTAAATCTATATAAAATTGAAACCCTTACAATAAATAAAATGCTGAAAAACGTCACTAGTACTAATATTAATCACAGACTAATTGCTAAAGCTCTTCACAAAAAAATGATATAATAATTATTAAATTAAATCTGAAATAATATTGAAATTCCCCACAGCAAATGAAATGACATACTATTAGAACCCTTCAACAAATATGAAACTATAGTGGTATTGTAGTGCAATATTGTAGTAGTGGTATGTGTTGGAGTTGATAGTGAACCTCACAGTTCCCCATAATCCTTTGCAGCCGAAACACCTATCACAAACGAGAGATCGAAGCAACTGATTTGCTATGCAACCAAGAGAGAAATGATTGAATCCACACAAGTATCACACATGCATTTGATATTGAGATTAACCTGCAATTGTAATTGAATTGAATGTGAATGCTTATAAAAGCATAAAAAGACAAACCCTAGTTGAGGATTTAATTAGATTGTGGCAAGTGTCTTAATCTCATGCAATGAGACAACTTGACCTATATTTAGTCGAATCTAATTAATAAAAAACTACTCCTAAGTTTAGTTTAAGTGAATAAAGTGATAAGGTATTTAATAATTAATTAATGATTAATTAATTATCAAGAGCTGTCCTCATTACTCCAACACCCCCCCTCAAGATCAACTTAGGGAGAAGCTATAAAACCCTGATGAAGAATGCAATGATGGATGCATTAGATGGGTCCTGGATACAAGTCCTAATGAGACATCCACATGTAAATAAATGAATCTCTCATAACCAGAGAAAAGGAGAAAACCACATGGGAAAAACTCTTCTCTAAAAGAGAGAAAATCAAATAACTGCACTAGTGAAAGAAGGATAGAAGGGGGACTCAATGTGACCCCCCAAGGACCACTTCTGTCACACAAGTACAATAGATGTTCCCCCAATAGGAGAGAAAATGAGGATATGGATCTCCCCACAAAGAAGTAGCTCTTGTGCTAATGATGAACGTTTGAAGACAAAATATGATCCACTGCTTATAAACAACATTTCTCCCCTTAGGAAGAAACAAATCCATTCATGATTGGAGAAGCCAATCCGAAAGGATGGGTGAATTAGGAATCCAAATCCAAATGATGTATGCCTTTGAAAAGTGCTCAAGTGTCCACATGTCTGAATGAGATGATGTCAAATCAGAAACCCGTGAAAACAAATGGAGAACAAGCTGCAAAAGCGATGAAGATGGTGGACCAATAGCGGTGATGTGGCTATCAACAAAGAGGAGATAAATTTCCTAAAAGTAATCCTCAAAATCTGCAATATAGGACTCTACAAACAAGGATGATATGTCTGCAAGATATGAATCCCAAGTCGCTAAGGTATTGTCAGCCAATACCTTTCCCTTTTTTCAGGTCCATTCACTCTTAAAGTAATATTTACTAGTGTATTTGTAATTGAAGTAGTTAACATATTTCTCACTATTGAGAAAGTTTTGCTAGATCTAGTTGTAGCTAGGATAAATCCATGTTCTCATCTTGCTCTTTTGATGATTTTATAAGATCAAATCATGGGCTGTAACTAAGAATCTTGTTCTCATCTTGCTCTAACAATTTTTTGGTGTGAAAGCTATAGATGCTCCCTGCCATTACATTCCAACTTCACGTTTTACTGGATTCTATGTCTTTTATGCAAAGAAGGTTGTACATTATAAATGAATACAAGTAATATACATTAGGAATAGGGGATTGTAGGGACAGTTCTCATTTTACCTCACTGTCATAAGTGATCACTTAGTAAACATTTTCTGTGGAATAAGAGCCAAGCATGAAGTTGAGCACCTAAATCATTATGAAAGTACATTTTGGGGACATGAAAAGTAATGTTGCATCTGGATTTTCAAAGGAAGAACAGAGCAGGTAGACTTATCACATCCCAAAGGGCTCAAGGAGATTTCTTACAAACTGGTTCACCAGATAGGACTGCCCTCCAGTAGATACTGAACCACTGCGTCATTGATTAAAGATTGAATCACATTTGTCTAGAAAAGTTTTAATCTTAAAAGAAACTTAGAAATGCTTAAAATTCCCTTGTTTGCTGTGCTAAAGACATAACTTATCCAAAGAGCCCACTTTAGCTACTTATCCTGCTAGGATGCTCTTATACTGGAACCATTCAAGAAAAGTTTAAAAGAATACAAAGTAGCTAATACACTTTTTCTTTCAAGTTTACTGTTTTCTGCTTTTCTGTTTCCACAGTTTTTCTAAGATACTGTAAGTCATGCCATTTGCAACTTTGCTTATGAGTTTCTGCTTATGATATGAAGTATCTTCAACATGTCTACAGTTTTTCTCAGATACTAGAAACATACAACTTTGATTATAAGTTTCTGCTTATGATGTGAAGTGTCTTAAATATTCTCTATGTTCTTATTTCAGTTCCTGAAATTGAGCAAGGCCTAAGTGATGCTTCAGATTCCAAAGTTACCATCAGCTTTACACCTCATCTAATGCCAATGGTAAAAAAATATGGAGCAAGGTTATAAATAATTGATATATATTATTGGACAGCCTTGTATCTGAATCTGGATACCTTTTGCCTTCATTACTTGACAATTTATAGAAGGAAAATTCAAAACTTTATTTATATGTTTTTTAGTGGTTTATCTAAATCTATGAGAATCGGGTCCTGGTCAGAGTCGGGGAATGCAGTCTACCATATATGTAGAAATGGCATCTGGCGTGACTAGAGATGATCTTTATCAGCACTTGTCTAGAACATATGAGGTAATATTTCTTGTATCAATTTTTCATAATATAGTCCACTATATTTTAAAACCTTTATTACTTGCTAAATGAATTTTGCATGCAACTTAATGTTTAGGTCTTTCCCTTGCTTAAATTGGATCAATTATATGTATGATTGCTCCTTTGGTGTGTTGTGCCATGCCTCCACGATTGCTGCCTGTCATGTCACACCTTTAGTCTGTTCTACTTTTCTTCTTCAACCATTTCTTTTGCTTGTTCTTTTGGCTCTTTAGTAGATGAAGTGTTTGAGATTCCTTCACAGTTACCCTAGTCCTCATGTTGGTCTTCAGATTCTATTTTGTGCATTTCCTGTATTACTTCTTCTTTTTCTTCTTCTTCTTCTTCTTCTTCTGATTCTTCCTTTCTTTACAATTTTCATATTTATCCTTATGCTCTACCTTGACCTTGCCTTGTTCTTTGTTAAGTATAATATCCTGCAAAGTTACCTTATCTTTTTCTGTAGCGAAGTTTCACGAACTTCCTCTGCATATAAATATTTTATGGGTGTCAATAATACAGGTGCTATAGGTGAATGTGGTAAGAGACATCAAAGAAAACAAATAAATATGTAGTTAAGTCTATAACAATTTTATGTTGTATTTTTTGCTAGTAAATTTACTGTGAAAATTTTAAATGGGTAACAAGATATTTTACTTGAATTTGTATTAATTTAATCATGAGAATTTTTTTTTTCATAAAAAACTCTCTTCTAAGAGAACTTTGATTTTAGTGGCTTTAAGTATCATAGTGAAGGCATAAGTCTCCTAATTAAGGTGCAGCAACTGTAGCAGAATGGAAAATCTACAATCAATGTTTAATGAAGAAGTTGAAGAAGCATTCAGAACTTCAAGCAACTATAGACGCTATGGTCTGTAAAAATGATACTTTTGAGGTTTTATTGAGAGAATATTAAGAAAATCTTTGAATTTAAAAAAAAAAAGTCTACAAAAACAAGACTCATTAAGGGTCACCAATTTAAAGTGAATCTATGTGTCATGAGAACTACTGAAATGAAAGAAATGAAAGCTCATGACTGAGATTAAATGGTTGCGTGTTTTTAGGAAAAGACCTAAGCAAAATTATGAAGGATGGACAAGAACCGCTAGAATAGTAAAATCCACCTGCCAAGACACTTCTCAAGAATAAAATAGGTAACAATTTTAACAAAAAATCAGTTAGATATATGAATTGAGACTATATCATATCTCAAGGAAAGTACAGAAGATATTGTAATGCTCAGCTTGATAACAAGAGACAACTAAACTGAAATTGAAGCAAAAAGTGGTAATTTTGCAAGTGAATGTTCAACATATAGAATTGTTATTTTTACATTGGCTGCTAGAATTTGCATTATTGATATATTTTAATCATTTATTAAAGGATTTGAAGCTCTGATATCAGGTTTGTCTGTTATAGGTATGTACCCATACTAAGAACTGGTCTTGGTCTTGTCTGCTGTGGTTATGCCCCAAATATGCTGTTAAAAAACTGGTCCTGCCTGTGTATGGTCAAGGTTCCTCTAAGAGGAACTTAGGGTGTCCCTGGGAAAGATCTCTCATGTCCTGGCCATACCTCAAGTAAACTCAGCACCCCACAACCCAATGGGTTCTTTTCATAATGAAAAAACAAAGAAAAAGTTCAAAACCATCCTAACCCTAAAAGTATTAGCATTTTAATTTGTCTTTTCCAAGTGCGTAAGAGGATAAACCTCTCTTTGAATTTGGAGGGGAAGCTCCCCGAGATCTAACTAAACATAAACCTAAGCTAAACTAACCCTAGACACCAAACTATAGACAAGATATACAAATATGCACAATTTACAATATTCTGTTAAGGGGGGTTTTGGATTAAATAAATGATTTTTCGCCTATGTTTTTGTTTCAGAAACAAAAGTCAGACATGTCTTGCAAGCAAGATTTCTAGATATGCGAATGAAAGAAAACTATCCAAGCGTGAACAAACACAACCACCTCCTATTGGCCAAAATAGAGACCAGTAATATGCTGCAAACAAGATTTGAAGAAACAACCACATGGACAAAGAACAAAACATGATTCCAAGAACTAAATCATTGAGTCGAATGCAAAGTGACAACCTAGATGAACAAATAACATTAGTAATTTAGTACAAAGCCTCATTGTTGTCCAATTTCAATCGAATTAACAAAATTACAAACATAGATGAACCATACAAGAATAATAGATGAATAACAATTTTGGCAGCATAAGTGTGGTGTTGATTATCATTCCCCATATCATGTGCTCAAAGTACTTATTTATAGGCTACAAATACCCAATCATTGGAACTTTAGAATAAATAGTTTTTATCCCAAAAATCACACTTTAAAGCGAAATACGTAAAGCTGTGAAAAAAGAGAAAGAAAGGAACTTTAAACAAGATTAATCTAAAGAACTAGTAACATACAATGTCCTAAAAATAGGTTCTCTCAACTTTGTGTGGGAATAGAATTTCTGGAAATAACAACTGTCGGATATAAACATTGCTGAAAATAGCAATTTGATGTGTGAACATCCTCTAAGATTCTGGTACAACTCCTCGCTCTGAAACTAATGAATCTTCTGAAGAACTCTGAAATATGATGAATCTTCTGATGGACTGAAAACCCCCAGTGCCATATGACTTTACCAATCCAGCTCGTCAATTTTCAAAACAAATGATATTCATATGCCCAAGCAAGGTACTTTGAACATGCCAAAACTCAGTCCCTAACACTATTTTTGGTTCACTTACACGCTCATGGAGCTCCATTTATCTTCTTTAGCTGCCCTAAGGTTTAAGGTGCCAAAACAGGCGTATTTGAAAACTTAGTAAAAGTAAATTAGCATGGCTACAATTGCAAAAGGCTTTTCTCTTGATGACTTAGTAGCCCTAACAAATCCGAAGAAGAAAAGGATTAAAAAGAGAAAAGTTAGCACCCTTCTTGAATGGAACAAACCTGCCATGGCACCATCCTTCAACCTGATTCAGTCTGCAAAATAGAAGAAATTGTTCTAAGTCTTCTTCAGGTAATTGTAGTAGCGATTGGAAATTGGTATAATGCCGAACTTGCTTGTATTTACAGCTGTCTTGAGACTCTATTAAAATTTTGTCTTTTGCTTTAAAACCCTGCCATACTTAAAATAGACATGCTTTTCAACTATTATGGCTGACTATCATATGCTGGTTGCAATTCAAAGGTTTAATGTTGGCATACAATGCTAGGCCATTTGAAATTTCCTTCAAAGCCTAGCAAAACTACCTTGGTTGCATGGATGGAAGAGTGTTATTTGATTGCCTTAGTCTTGTCACACAATTTATATCCTTGTGCCACTTATTAGTGGTGCCAAATCATGTTTCTTATAATGTGCCACCCCTTACCAAGTCTGATCATGAGTTTGAGAGATTATTGTTGGTTGTATTGCTTAAGGTGCCCAATGTGAATGCATTTGCCTAGTTTTAACCTTCTCATCATGCAATTTGCACCCATTTGCCACTTGAACCTCCTCTTTGTTACACTTGATGTGCCCTCTGCCTCGAACACAAGCTTGGGTAGCATGATTTGAAAAGAATTTCTAACCTGCATGGAGATTGATGTGCAATTTCGGTGGGTTCACCACTTAAACCTAGCGTTTTTTCTTCAATCCTACTTTTTTGCTACTACATTCTTTTGTTGTTCTATTGATTTGGAAGCTTGTTTTAATCTTGCTCCTCTATTGCTCTAGAGTGTTGTTGTGAGCTAAATGAGGAATAATAGCAAGAAACTTATATATGTAGCATTATTTGCATATGATGAAATTTAGGTTTGCTCCCTCTTAGGTGGTTCGACCCTAATTGATTTTTGCCCCATAGCAGGTCAACTCAGCTTTAGAAATATTTTGTTTTTTTCTTGAAGTTTTTGTAAGGATGTGTTGTACCCAAACCAAATTTTTTGCTTCATTAAGGCATTTTGCTTAAAATGGTCTAAACCTTGTAAAAATGAGGTCAAAACTCAGTTTTTGAGCAAATAAAGTATGGGCTTTTAGTCAGTGTAATGCTAGGAAGATACTGGCAAAATTTGAAAAATTTGAAAATTAGGGTTTTCTGAAATCTATTTTTAGCTCAAAAACCCTAAAAAATAGGAACTTGTTAGAATTGGCTGAAATTAATTTTGATTGGCTTATTTCACATCACAATCACAGTGGTGAAGTCAATTTCAGTTAAAAGTCAATTTAAGGCTGGTGGGTAGTTTTCACTTTTTTAGGAGAAAAGTTAAGACCTCCATGGCAGTTGGCCAGTTTCAGGTATCAAAATCTAAGCCTGAAACTCAAAGCAGAACGCTCTACGAAGAAAGATGTTGAAAAATATGCTTTTTGACAGAGGGGATTTTCAGATTGGCAAAAAGTGCTAAAATATTCAAAGTCTGGGAACTTTTTCACTATGCAACGTAGTAGACACTTGCGCAATCAACGTGCAAATCAACTTTACAGTGTCTGTACATGTGAGAATGATGAAGTATATATAGTCATACACACACCTTGACAGTCACATCACTTTGACATGGTCAAACTCAACAACAGATACAGTGTTTGTAAAGCATAAAATGGTGAAAATCAGTGAATTCAGAGCAAATCTGCGCCCCTGTAGCCCAGGGGCGCCCTTCCATTTGAAGGTCAAGATTTGATTGCTTTGGATGGAGAATACATTCATTGTGTTCAGTTTTCAGTTAGCTTTCCGATTAACTATGGAGCAAGATCATCTGAGTTGCATAACTCCGGTAAACGAAGACGGAAGTAGAGACTATGAAGGATGTATCTCACATGAAGGCAGTCTAGAAATGCAGATCTGCGCCCCTGTAGCCCAGGGGCACCCTTCTTTTTGAAGGCCCAGATCTGGATGCATGTGTTTGCTAATGGATTTAGTCTTTGCAGAATTAGTCTGGCTTTTCAACGAGCTGTCAAGCGGAAGCGTATCTAGTGCAGAACTCCGGTTATCAACGTCAAAAGTGGAAACTGCAGGCGGGATGCATGTGAACAAAGATTGCCAAAGCATGGTTTGAGTGCCCCTATAGCCTAGGGGCACCCTTGAATATGACTTGTCAGATGGATGAGTTTGCAAATAGGGTCTTTCTAAGATCTTTTCCAGTTCAGTCTAGCTTCGTAATGCACCCGTTTGCAAGACGATCCGGCATTCTGAGAGACCATGACAGAGGTTCTACCGAGCATGTAAAACAAAGAATGGTGAAGCATAGCTACACAAAGCTGCACATCTGTAGGCTAGGGGCGCCCAGCCTTTAGGCCTGCCAGATGGGGTTATTTGCAATTGCAGTCTTCACAAGACTTGTGTGCAATTACTCCAGCCATTCAACGAGTCCAATCGTCAGCCTCCGGGATTTGGCGAGTGCTCGTACGTGCGAGGTCAAGGTGACAATGCTGTAAAGTGGAGGTGGTTGAAGACAGTTCAAAAAATGACTAAGTATAAGACTAGAATTTTCCTTGAAAAAGGCGATTCTCTTTTAAAGGCCTTAGAAGCAGGTTTTTGGCTTCGTTGTCTCCAAGAACATCTCTTGCAAGTTGACCAAATTGTACAAAGAGACAGGTGACACTCGAATCAGAGTATTCCAGCTCTCGGTATCAAGGGTCAATGTATGGTATTCGGATGAAAGTGACGCTTTTGTCAGAATGGTGTTTACATCTTCACAGGCCAGGGGCGCCCATCTTTTTGGGGTTCTTGTTTTAGTTTGGAGATACCTCACATACAGTCATTGGATGCAGAATACTTCTAGTCACGCAATGAATCTACTATTCAGTCAGTAGGGTTCATCATTCACCGTCAATAGTAGTTTGAAGCATCAGAAGGTAATACAGAGAAATGGCTAAGTCTGGAATCAATGCATCAATTTAATCAGAGGCGCCTAATTTTCTAAGGTGTCAGATGATGATTTTAACAGTTGTTGCTCCCAGCAGACATTTCATCCTTGTTATGCAGGCTTCACAGTGGATATCTCAGCACGGTCGCAAGATCATTCAATCATCCGGAAATCAGAGTTGAACATGGTCAGATGTAATTTCATAGTCAGCTATAAAATAGGAGATTCTCAAAAATCTCATTACTCTTGCAGATGGACGCCTAAAAGATCAAAATTTGATTTTTAAGAATCAGTGAAGTGTGTTGAGCACAACAAGAGGCTATTTTTGGCAAAATGATTAAAAAATATTTTTGCATGCAGAGCATTAAAAGTGACAAATTTCTTCAAAGATAAATATTTGGCGCCACTTTTAGCTCTTTGCATGTTTTGAAATTAAAATATTATTTTTAGTCTAAGACTCAGAGATAGTGGCAGTTCAGCTGGTAAGAAGCCAATCGAATTCCTTCTTCACAATTAGGGTTTCAGCATGCATGCATGAGGGTGCAATTTCATCTATTTAACCAAGCATGGCATGTTTTCTCATTCACACAGCTTTGAAAGTTCGAATTTCCTCAAGACATTAGCGAATTTTCATCAGATAACCAAGCTCGAAGGCGATAGGTAAATTCTTTTGCAGGTTCAAGTCCAGATACGACATAAGATTCAAGACAGAGTGGCGATTTTGAAAGAAGAAAGCATAAAAACAATTAAAATAATAAAAAACGTCTTTTTCTCTTGTATATTTCTTCCATCTTCTCGTCTTAAATTCTCTCGCATGTTCAAAGTGTTGTACCCAAAATGAAATTTTTGGCATTCTGCTTAAATTGAGCTAAACAATGTAAAAATGCCATCGAAAGTATGTTTTAGGTCAAAACAAACATGAAGTCTTTGTGGGTTTCTGTCAAGGAACCTATGGTTAAAATTTTGAAAAAATGAAAATTAGGGTTTTACGCCCCTATTTTTAAGGAAACCCTTAAAAATAGGACCTTCCTGGAAATGAATGAAAATAATTCTGATAGGGTTAATTGCCTTCACGATCACACTAATCAAGTCAGAATCATAAAAAAATATGTTATACTCTGGTGGGTCTATTTCTATTTTTCAGGAACAAAGTTAGGAGCTCCGCAGCCATTAATGGCAGATTGGCCAGTACCAGGTGCTGAAAGCTAAACCTCAAAAGCTTCAACGGAGAAGCCATGGCGGAAAAGGATGAAAATGATGCCATTCAACAAAGGAGATTCTCAAAACGGAAAAGGCCAAAATTTGGCTAAGTCTGGAAGGTGCATGTTTTGTTTACCAAGGCAAAACATAGTCTACAGTGGCTAAAAGCGCCCCTCTTGAAGAAAGGCGCCCTTGGATCCCAGAGGGCAAATGAAATCATTTGGCATCTTCAATTCAGTCATCCTCTTCACTCTCATGCTGACTCGACAACAAAACAATCAGCAAAATCATCTGATTCAGGGATCATTGACCAACCGTCAGCAAAGTATGGAGGATCCATTGACGACAGAAATGCCAAATCAGAGAGCTTCAAGGTAAAAGCGCCCCTGCTGCCCAGGGGTGCCCCTCAGTTGCAGGCACCAGATGAATCCATAAGCAACATTTCTATACATGATATCTTTCCAGCTTCGTCCCAGCTGCGTGATCAATCTGACAGCAGGTTCATGAGACACGCCAAACGATCACGAGTTGAGGTCAAACAAAAAAAGCCAAAATTGAAGAACTGGAAAGACAAGCCAGAAAATGGCTAAGGCATGGCTAAAAGCGCCCCTCTTGAAGAAAGGCGCCCTTTCTTGAAGGCATCCAGATTTAGTCAGAATCTTTACTACCTCCCAGGATGATCTTCTCAGCTATGACCAGTCTCGCCAACGAAACCATCAGCAAGAACTTCTGACAAATCAGTCATCTGATAGAGGAGGTCAAAGGCAAGCAGTTCACAGCATAAGTAAAACCAGTCAAAAGCTAAAAGCGCCCTTGCTGGACAGGGGTGCCCTTTAGTTTGAAAGACATAAACTCATTGTCATCAACTGAGAAGTCAGTCATCCAGTGCAGGACCGAGCTGGCTACCCGATGCATCATCAAGCAGAGTCATCCGACTCATCCATCAACGGGAACGTCAGATCAAAGCACAAAGGGTCTAAAAAAGGCCATAACGAAGAATAGTCAATGAAAATTGACTAAGGCATAGCCAAAAGCACCCCTCTTGAAGAAAGGCGCCCTTCATTCTAGAGGTCCAAACTCAGTTTTCTGAGTTAATCTCTCCCAGGCATATCTCATCAGGCTGATCCCATATCAACAACGAATCCGTCAGCAATTGCCGAAGAGCAACTGAGCAGCCAGGATCGAAGATCAAACAGAGGCACTTCAACCTACAAAAATGATCAAAACTCCAAAAAGGAAGCCTAAGAAAGTCAAAAGAAAATGTTGACTTGAGTTAACAAATTTTGGAGGCAAAAAGAGGCCAAACACTCCACAATCAGTGGAAATCACCTTTTTTGAACTCCAAATCAGGCTCAATCATGAGTTGGATGCCCAATTGATGCTTGCAACTCCAAATTGACATATCAAAGCATCTAGGCATCTATTATTCATTATTTCTTTGCAGGTTGAGGAGCTCAAGAACGAATATTTTTCTTCTCCAACATTTTTGAAGATCTGACAGAGGGGTTTTCACCATTCTTCATATTTTTGAAGATCTGTTGCACAGAGGGACTATTTATCAGAGTTTACATCAAAAGGCATAATTCTTCCAGATTGACAGCCGATAACTTCCAATCCACCTTCTGTCTACTTCCTCTATTTCTGTCTATATTTCTTTGCATGTCACAGGAAACGATAGATAATCACAGATCTGGCCAACTAGGTATGATCAACATAGCTTTTTCAACAAAACCCACATGTTAGATTTTTCCAAAAAAAAGTAGCCCTGCTGCCCCTATTTTTTAGGGTTTTCGGAAAAAGTCATAATTTTGAAAATCAAACAAACTGGGTTTGTTCAGCTCTGAAGCATGAACAAAACCCATGAGTTGGATTTTTCCGAGAAAAATCACTTTTTGGTGCCTCGCTGCCTCTGCCACCGAAGGGTTCTTGCATGCCATAGAAAAACACGTTTTTTTGAATTTTTGACGATCTGGGTTTGTTTAGAGAATTATTCTCAACAATACCCATGTCTCAGAATATTTCGTAAAAATTACCCCCGGCAAGGCTATTTTTAGCAGTTCCAGAAAAAGTTGTCCGAGCAGCATCGTGTGCACAGTCAATCTTCAAGGTTTTCAGAATGCAGTTCTCCCAAGATGAATACAAGACCAAAATGGTCTTACTCCATGATTTTCTGAAAACGTCTGGCACCGATCTACGTCGGGCACACCCAGAGGTCAATCGAGACAGATTTACAAGCATAGAAACAAGTCCACAAGTTCCATAATGGTTTCACCTCGTATATCTGATCGCCTTCCAAGGCCAGTTTAGAGGATTGTAATTGTTGGAATTTTACACATGCAGCAAGTTCATGTGCATTTCTCACGATTAGAGTCAAACTTCGCGGTTTCATCATCCAGCTTCGCGGTTTCACCATACAACACTCTTCCGTTGAGAAAGATCAAGGAAAACGCCAAAGCTGCAAAAGAACGCGGAAGGTAGTCATTCCCAACACAGAGCCGCCATCGGTTAATACTACACTACCTTCCACGTCAAAGTGGAAACATAGACAAAAAAGAAAAGGAGTAACCCTCCTAAGGGAAGCAGAATGAAGGAGATACATACATCAAGTTGCTGACAAGCGGTAAGCTGACGATTGACAGGCATGTAATGGTCTCCGTATGAAGAAGTCAACAAATGAACAAAAGCACCGTTGACCAATGGTGATGAGGTGTCAAACACCTCAAGAAGGACGTCCTACCCTTCAAAGTAGCAATAAATATGACTGAAGTCAACTTGATGCCCCTTTCCAAGTTGACTCCAGATCTCCACAGATCATGCATGTCAGATCCCACTGATCTAGGATGTCTAATTGACTCCCACGATTTGTGGATCTCAGATCTCCTTTAAAGGTGGATGTCTATTTTGGAGACACATTTGTAACATAAGTTCACTTTTAGTTAGGTGTCAGTCAACTGAGGTAGACTTCCAGTTTGACTTTTGTTTAGTTTCAGTTAACTGAAGTAGATTTCCAGTTAACTGTTTGCTCACCTACTTTTAGACATAGAATAATATCTTGCTGATTGGCAAGAACTGTTTGTTAACTCAAGGAGATTTTAGGGTTGCCTACTCCTTTGAGTTTCTATAAATAAGAGCCTTAGGTTCTTTATTTGTTTAACCTTTATTTGCTAGCAAAATTGCTGCGCCACTGTTGCCAGAGTTCGCTTGTTTATATCTGTTCACTCTTGGATGAGAGTTCGTTGGTTGATCGCAATTGTGCATGATTTCGTGCCTTTGCTGTCCCGACCTTTGTAATTCTTTGAAGAACCTTGAAGAAATAAATCAAATGGTGCAAGCTTGATTGATCTAATTATTTGAGTTATTCAAAGTCTTGTTTTTAAATAGTGCATTGTTTCAATCTCCTCCTTGGACAGGTGTCGTCGCCTCCTTGGATATTTTGTCATCGATCATTATCGTTTGATGTTGTTTAATGATCTCTCTTGCAGCCTAGACTTTGGACAGGTGTCGTCACCTCCTCGGGAATCCTGTTAGAAAGGCCATCGTTCCTTGTTGTTTCCAGTGAGCTGCTTCCAAGCCTATACCTCGGATAGGGGTTCCTCCTCCTTGGCAAGTCTCAGATCCAGTTTACCGTAACGAGTGTTTGCTTGTATCGAGCCCTATCTTGGTATATATCGAAGGTTCAGAGCCTCGGCCATATTCCATTGAGACGGAGGATTCAAGTGATCCAACCATACCATTTCGCTCCTACGCCCTCATGCTCTGTTTATCTTGAGGAGGTAGGATAGTCTAGAAGCTTAGTTAGTCGTAGTTAAGATCTGCGGAAACCAGAGAAAAAGCTTAGCTACGGCGCATTGGTTTATGCACCCTTGTGTCCTGCCGCTGAGTAAAAAAGATAGGAAATCTTAGTACACCCCTTTTTTACAGTAGAAAATCAGCAAAGAGAGATCTTCCTCTCTATAATCCGAAGAGCATGTACTAACACACTTGCAATAGCTGTCCGTTTCCAATAAGCACTCCAGAGGTGCTAATTGAAACGCCAACACGAAGTATTGACAAATTTTGGCAAAACAAAGTATTTGGGTTGATTCAAAATAACTTTCTCAGCAAAACCAATGTGCCAGAATTTTTCGGGAAAATTTGTTCCAGAACATCTGTTCTCAAAGCTTTAATTTTCTCAACCGAAATTCTTTTGCATGGCTAAGTAAAGGTCAAATTTTTACATTTCTGACGTTTTAGGTTGTCTTAGAATCACTTTCTAGACAAAACCCATATCTCAGATTTTTCCGTAAAAATTCTCATCCGACAAGCTATTTTTAGCCTCAGCAGGCTATATTTGGCTTTCCAGAAAAGTTGTCAGAATATAGCCGTGTTCACAGTCAACAGGCGAGTTTTTCAGAATGCAGTACACTTAGAGCTCGAATTCAAGACCAAGTCAGTCTTAGCTCATAACTTCATCGGGACAGTTGATACAAATCTACATAAGGTATTGCCGGAAGTAGTTTTGGATCCACTTAAGATCAAGGATTTGGTTATCAAGAACATTCAGCAATCCGGTTTACTCGAGGCCGCTTCCATACCTATTTCAATGCATTGTGTGGAGTTTGTAATATCTTGCATCAAGCATTACAATTCCGCTACACGAGAGATACAGTCAATAGACAGGCGTGTCATATGTAGTCTCAAACCCCTTGATATCGAGCGAAGTCTGGATATTCCTCAACATCCAGATGGGTTGGTTATTTCCATGAGTCAGAGAGAGTAGGCATTCAATGCTGAATTGGATAAGTGTCAAAGCGTGAAAAACGTGAGAAACATCAAGCTATAGTAGAAACAGTGGCCATCACTTCAATTTGTAGAGCCGCCAGAGTTACCAGTCAATGAAGTGCCAGGAGGTTTCTAGGTTTGCTTGAGTTGCTGACAAGCAGTGAATTGACAGTTAAGACATGTGACGACCTCTAGATGGTGATGCAGTCATTAACCTCGTGGAGAGGTTACTTGCTTGAGATCACGGCCAGTAAACTTCAGTTCAAGGCGACCCACCTTTTCCAAGATAGACATTAGACACAGGAGTTTAACTCGAGGCTTCTTTCCGAGTTAACTTGTTGTTACCATTGCATGCCATGTCTTTCTTGGAAACATCTACATACACTTGGAGTTTAGATTAGATGTTGCGTTAACTGATGATAGCATTCCAGTTAACTTGCTTTCAATAAGGACGTGCATGCTTGCACATTGTCCATTTAGATTAGATGTTTTAGTTAACTGATGATAGTTTCCCAGTTAACTGTATAGTTTCATTCAATTAGGGTTTAGGAATAAGATCTTGCATGTCTTGTAGGACTGTAGTTGACTCAAGGTGATTTTGGGGTTGCCTACACCTTGAAGTCTATAAATAAGAGCGTTCAACTCATTTGTAATTTAACTTTTGCTTGATAGCATACATGCTGTGCCTACCTTGCCTGTAGTATTGCTATTATTGTATCTGTTCAAGAGTGATTGCTGTTATAATAAATAGTTGTGCCTACCTTGCCTTCATGTTATTGTCATGGTGTTTATTCAGTCTTAGTTAAATGGGGTTGCTGGTTTGATCATTATTGCATGCATGTTTCATCTATACAATATACTGTCCCAGTTGCTTACCTTGTGTTTTGTTTATCATGAGCCTATTCAAAAGAGCAAATAGTTGTGCCCACCTTGCCTTCACGTTGTGAATCTGTACTCAAAGCTTATTGTTTGATGTGTGTGATAGTAAACTCATTCAGCCAAGCAGATAGTTGCGCCTACCTTGCCTTCATGTTGTGAAGCTGTACCTGGTTTACCATATATTCGTTTGTTTTAATAAGCTTCTTCCCGGATAAGCAAATAGTTGTGCCTACCTTGCCTTCATGTTGTGAGTCCGCACCTGAGGTTTATCGTGTAATACATTCCCGCTCCATTTCCTCACGCTCTGTTTTCTTGAGGAAACTGGATAGATTTAAAGAAGTTAGCTTAGTTGTAGTTAGATGATTTGCGAAACCAAAAAATACTTAGCTGCAATGTTCTAGGTTTTCTTAACCTTGTGCCTCTACCAGCTGAGAACAAAAAGATAGGATTTAGTTTACTTTTCTATTCCATGCATTCTAGCACAACGAGGGAGCTTCCCCTCCTAATTTGAAGAGCACTCATTACGTAGTGTGCATAGCTGTCCGTACAAACTTATACTCCAGAGGTGTTAGTTCTTACGTCAACAGGATGTAACAATTGGATTTGTTTGGGTACCATGAGAGATATTTGGGTCATAGTAGAATCCTAGAATCTTTGGTTTAAAATGCATCGGTCTCTATCCACTTGGCAAAAGAGTCAAGCCAAGCCTATATCTCTATGTTCCACAACGTTTTGGGGACAAGGACAGGAGGATGACAAGGGACACATTTTGGGGATAGTAGTCTGAAGGCCATTTTTTGGGGATAGCAGGGGGACGGTGATAATGAATTTTTCAAAATATATTATATATAGAGAGAAAGAGAGATATGTCTAATATGTGAATAAATCATGACAGCAGTAGTATAAAAGCAGTATAACAATAGTATAACAGCAGTATAAACAACAATAAAGTTAATCATGAAATTCATGACAGCAGTGTTAAAGCATTTTTTTGTTCAAATTCTAAAACTAAAGTTAAACTCAAAGTCTCAATCTTTAAAATACAACAATCTATGCCTCATTTAGGCTATCAATATCAAAAGAACTACTTGTGTCACTGTCACTCTTTGCCTAAAGCGGAACATCCAATGGAAGCTCGACCATTCTTAGTTGCACCTCCTCCTTGTCAATCTGCCTAACATCTACAGGATCAACATCTCAATGTGTTGTTGGAGTCTATCGATACCCAGTAGTCTGCCAATCCTGACGTCTCAAGGCATTGTGAATTGCAACTAGATTTTCTGCTTGTTTCGAGGTAAGCCTCTTCCTCTTGATCGGGTGGATGAAGCCATAGGCGGACCAATTCCTCTCTACAATGAAAGAACTAGTAATGTGTGAGAGTAAATGAATAGCAAGTTGTTTCAACTCTGGTGTGTCCTTCCCATGAAATTATCACCATCCAATGGGGTTTTTTGTGCAATAGTGGCCCTATCCATTCTAGCCTTTGGTTTGCTGAATGTAGTACTTTGAAGATCGAAAAATTGAAGCCACTGCTCTTGAAGTATGGTTGCCTCCTCAATGCTATACATTTTACGAAGGGCTGTCATAAGCCCCTCCATTACCTCATCATCCTTAGAAGGAAGCATTTGGCCAGTCTAGGTGTGTACCACTTTGAATTAAGAGCATAAGTAGCCATATAATGTAAGAAGCCTTCCTGGATGGTGTAAAGTTTTTCAATTGTTTTCAGTTTGATAGATTAAACATTTTATCAAACTTAGAGCATAATCATGTATATATTTGATTGACATTCAACATGTAAAGCAGATACAAATCTGAGAATCATAACTAGGTCATTCCAAACTTCAAATATGACTGATTTGTACAATATAAATGATTACTTGCCTATATCTTTGTTTCTAATACAATCATTGTACATGTCTTCTAAGAGAGGTTTTCAAATATATGAACAAAAGTAAACTATCCACAAAAGGACAAATTGTAATGCACCTAGGGGTATAATATTATGGTGTATTAGGTAGCTTTAAATAATATATTGGGGTGCATATGTTTTGTAAGTCATCCCACTAGTTAATTAGGATAAAATATTTAATCCCACATGCATGGATAAGTTGTAGTGGTAGGTAGTTGATTAGTATATAATAAAGGCAAGAGACTCATATGAGGATGTGAAGAATATTGTGTGTTTGGAACTCATATTGAGATATAGCGGGGAGTGGTTTCATTCCAATAAGGATCATTATATGGTGTTGCCCTACCTTGAGGTGTGATCTATTTTTTGAATATATTGCATATTTCTACATTTTCTATTGAGGTTCTTGACACAAACAAAATGACCTACTATTGGCTAAAATAGAGGCCAATAATCCACTACAAACAAGATTTGAAGAAATAGCCACTTGAACTAAAAACAAAGCATGATTCTAGGAACCAAATTGTTAAGTCAAATACAAAGCTGTGACCTAGATCAATAAATATCATTGATACAAAGTCTCATCATTTTCCAATTTCAATCCAATTAATGAAATCACTGTAGCCGGCCAAAAGTGTACTTAGTCGGCTGTGAGTAATAAATAAGACTTAGTTAGTTTAATATTTCATGTATTTGTCTTGTCATGTTGTCATATTAGTTAGTGGTTCGGGAATTAGTTCCGGATGGAATAATTAGTGTAATGAAGGTACGTGACGGTTGGTCCTTCAACCACTATCGGCACACTATATGCATTTAGAGTCATGTAATCAATTGGTATTGTTGCTAGGATTGTGCATGTTATGATTGTACTGGCATATGTTCGATCAATAAAGACAAATGTGATGATTTTATGCATTATATTCTAGTACAGTGTTATGTTTTGTAAGTTATTCTCGTTTACTCCTTGTGTATGTTGGAATTCATTCTATGAGTAAACATTTGGTGTCATTGCCTAAGCGTACTTAGGAAGTCACTTGATAGCAAGATGGCGTTGTAATGGGTTGACTGGCGGATGAGCTTGTGCAAACAAATGAAGAACGGGAAGACAATTTGACATAGGATTTGGTGAACTTGTGGGACATGTCGTTAAGGGACCACGTATGGAGGGAAGCTCTCAGGTGAGAGATCCCTCAGGTAGTCATTTGGGACAAATTGCAAGTGAACGACGAGGTTGACCATCTCCTCAACCGTCTGCCAAGACTGTTGGCTTGCCACTTTATCATCTTGCAGGTTCTTCGGACGGAGAGCGACTAGGAACACCGAAGGCAACAGATACTGTAGTGGTACGAGGAGAGAACCAAGCAGGAAGAGGAAGAACGAGATACTAGCAAGAGATGTACTCCTGGCAACCAATGATCGCACGACCAACCTTTAATGCCCATACAACCTAATAAAGATAAGAACCGTATACCGATCGGGCAAGAAACTCAGGAAGAGAGGGTTCGGCAATCACTCAGGCTACATGAGCAAGAAAACAAACGACGGAGACTAAAGGAACTTGACAAAGAAATCCATGAAGATATAACTGAAATAAATCAGTGCATTTCAAAAGCACACCAAAACCTTGATGGAATAGACTAATCTATCATAAGAGCACACCAAACTCTTGCCAAGGAAAGGGACGAAGGACCCTTCAGTACACCGTATGGAGAAAGATACAGGATCTATGAAAATGAAAATGAATTAAGTGAAGAGCTCGATAGTAGTATCCGACGCATTTGGGAGTTGTCCATATCGGACGATGACGAAGAGCTGAGGATTGGAAGATCCGAGCCTAAGACCCCAGGGTAGAGGGAGTACTGAAATGAACCCTAGGAGACTCGAAATGTAGAGGACGCCGACAAAGGATGCAAGGGAGACTCGTACGTGGCCGAGAGTGCAAGTGACGCATCGGGACGTAGCGGGAGAACCAGTCCAGTTAGGCCCAACACACAAGGAGGGCATTGGGGAAGGATGGTGACTCTGCCCGCTGAGAGGCAGAAGCTACCGAAGTTCACAGGGGATGGGTCAGAAGATCCCGTACGACACTGCAAGACGTGTGAGGCCATTTGGATAGCCAACGGGCAAGACGATGTGGACTATTGGTTGAGGGCATTCCTAGCGACGTTGAGGGGCGTACCAATCGATTGGTTCAGCAAACTGGATGTAACCCACAAGGTATCATGGTGAACACTAAAAAGGGCGTTCGAGCAGGAGTTTAAACTCCTCAAAGATGACAATGAAATTGTAGCGGAGATCTACAACACCAAGTAGGGGAAGAATGAGAACATACGAGCCTACAATCATAGACTCAAGGAGTTGCTGGGGAAACTGGAGACGCAGCCAACAGATGGTCTGAAGAAGAGGTGGTTCATTGAAGGACTACGTCCCTCACTCCGAAAGAAAATGAAGATGGTACCTCCATCCTCATACATTGAAGCATATAACCGTGCGATGGACATTGAGAGTGAAAACAAGACATCCTCGCTAGGGAAAAAGAATGATGACGACGAAAGTACGGGGGAGAGTGTAGGCAAATCAAAAACGTACAAGCTCTCTGTCGAGATATGATAAGAATGATGAAGGAACTGAAAGCTGACAAAGAAGGGTCAAAGGAGGCGAATGAACTGTGGTGTACCAAATGCAAAACAAAAGGTCACAGAAAGGCGAACTGCTCGAAGAAAATGTTTTGTGACACTCCATCAAGGAGTGCCCGTACAACCTAAAAACAAGGAGTTTGCAAGTGTTTTTCACACAAGGGGAACAATCAACCCCTCCGACCACACACCGAAACCTCAAAACAACAATGCATCCCTTGGTCGCTATGGTAATAATCAGAGAAGTAATAATAGTACACCAAGAAGTAAAATCTAGTACGACAAGGGCAGACCCATGATACAATGTCAGAAGTGCAACGAATGGGGTCACTTTGCCAGGGACTACTAGAGTGGTCAAGGTGTGGGGGGAAGGCTATGCAAATGGTGTGGTCCTGGTGATCACAAAGACACCGACTGCCCAAAGCAAAAAGGCATAAACATGCTGGAGGTAGCCGACGAGGAGGTCCTAGCGATTACAAGGATGCAAACAAAGAAGGCCAATTATCTAGACCCTTGTACGGAGAAAGAGAGACTTCGAGAGGCCAAGGCAAAAGTGGAAGAGGCAATGGTAAAAGAATGAAGAACCTCCAAGGCGGCTAGTATGTTGTTGCAGTCGGAGTTCGAGAAAAACATCCTACGACAGGTGCTTCACACAATCGTACCAATTAAGGTAATAGACCTTTTGCAAACGATGCCCCAACTGAGAGTAGTACTCACGAATGTCATCTTAGGCAACCTTCAGAAGGGTCCGACCAAGAGTATGACAAAACTGGCAGGAGAGGCCATGAACCCGATGCTACTTGCAGTAAATGTTAGGAGGAAGCCAACCGTTGTACAAATGGAATTCATGGGGAGGAAACTCTCCAACACCATCGTTGATGAAGGCTTTGGGGTGAATGTACTGCCAGAGGAGACATGGAAGTGCTTGAGAAAGCCAACCCTCTGGCCCTCGACATTCCACCTAGTATGTGCGAACCAACATGGCATCAAACCTCTCGGTACCCTAATGGCGCATAAAGTCTTGATCGGCATGCAACAGTTTCTATTGAACTTCATTGTCATTTCGTTGCAGAAGGCGTACGACACATTGTTGAGACGAGGATGGTTGATTGCCGCCAAGGCGGACTATGATTGGAAAAGGAACACACTCGATCAAGAGCCATGGGAATAAGTACATCATTGATTTGAAGAACTTGCTTCCTCCGAATTAGAATTGGACGGAGGATTGAATGTTGATAAAGAAAGAAAGACGATGGAACCGAACGCCGAGGGGGTGCTCAAACTTGAAAGTTGCTCGGAAGATGAGACCAGTTCACTGAACGGGTTGTTTCACTAGCAAATGGAGGATTATGAAGTCTTTCATCCAGAATGCAACATGTTACAAATTAGAGAAGGGGGAGAGGAAGAAGACAAGGGCTTGACCAATTAGACATTTCTGCTAGAATACGGCGAGTATAAGGAAGGCATGGCAGAATTGGATGAGATGCCAGCCCATAAGTTTGAAAGAGACAAATTGATCAAGTACGAGGAGCCGACACTGAAGAAAGTAAACCTCGACGAAGAAGAAAAGCCTAAGGTGATCCTCGTCGATGATGACCGGGACCCCGTACTAAAGGCGGCGGCATTGAAAATCTTCATGGAATATAAAGATGCCTTCTTATGGACGTACAAGGACTTGAAGGGCATATTGCTGGAGCTGTGCATACATAGGATTCCTCTTGTACCAGGAGCCCAACTTGTACGAAAGAGAACCTATAGGATGAACAAAAACTATGCTGCTAAAGTATAGGATTAAATTGAGAAGATGCTGAAAGCGGGCATTATTTTCAAAGTAGAAGTTAGTGATCGGGTGTCATTGATCTTCATTTCTCTAAAGAAGGAATCCAAGCAGATTTGGATATGTGTCGACTTTCAGTGTTTGAACGCGGTGACAATTAAAGACCCGTTTCCAATTCCCTTCACCAACACAATCCTAGAAGAGGTCGTCGGGCATGAGATGTACTCATTGATAGACGGGTTCTCAGGATACAATCAAATTAGCATCATCGAGGAAGACAAGTTGAAGACAACCTTCATGGTCGAGGACGGGGTTTATGCGTACAACCAAATGCCATTTAGGTTGTGTAACGAGTCGGCCACATTCCAAAGAATAAAAATTACACATCTTTGACAAAATGTCAGTGGGCAAATTCAAAGGATTTGTTGACGACTGTTCAATCTATAGTGACAAAGAGAAACATTTGAAAGCTCTCGGAGAATGCATGGAGAGGTGCAAAGCAGCTCGACTCACACTGAATCCCAAGAACTGCAGATTCATGGTGCTGCAGGGGAAACTATTGGGACACATTGTGTGTAAATTTGGACTAAAAACATATCCAGACAAAATAAGAGTAATCGTACAGATGGAGGCCTCGAAGAACATCATTAGTGTAAAGTCCTTCCTCGGGCATATAGGGTACTACCGGAGGTTCATCAAGAACTCTGCACAAGTTTCCTACCTTGTCGACCTACTGACGAGGAAGGGACAACCTTTCATATGGGCAGAGGAGCAAGAAAAGGCATTCAATGAACTGAAGGATCGACTGATTAGTTCACCCATATTGGCTTACCTCGACTAGAACAAGGAGTTCCATGTACATGTGGATGCCTCCAATTTTGCCATTGGAGCAACACTGGCGCAAGTGGGAGTACACGGGTTGGATCACCCGGTGTTTTTTGCAGGTCGGTTACTTTCAAAAGGAGAGAAGAACTATAGTATGATCGAATGTGAAGCACTCGGGATGGTGTACTCAGTGCAAAAATTCAGGCATTACCTGGTCGCGACACTGTTCATGTTCTATGTGGACCACCAAGCTCTAATGTACTTGGTGAACAAGCTAATAATACAAGGGAGAGTGAGCCAACGGTTGTTACTTCTCCAAGAATTCACATTCACGATTATCGTACATCCAGGGAAAAGCCATGTGATCGTTGACCAATTGTCAAGGATCTGATCGGGCGAACCTGTTGAAGGTGGGGTGAACAATGATTTCCCGGATGTGCACCTATTTCAAATTGCAGTACTCCCTTCATGGTACGAGAAGATTGGAGAATACCTGTCGACATCGACATTCTCAAAGGAGATGCCACCAACAGAAAGAAGGAAACTTGTACTAAAGAGCAAAACATTCCAGCTGATCAATGGGTTGCTGTACAAGATGGGGTCAGACTAGATTCTCAGGAGATGTGTAATAGAGGAAGAGATATCGGGTGTACTCAAAGAAGCGCATGAGGGTCTAGCTGGAGTTCACATGGGTTCGGATGCCATGGCAAGGAAAATCCTTTTGGCGGGCCTATGGTGGAAAACGATGCATACAGACGATCGAGAGTGGGTGTTAGGTTGCGACACCTGCCAGAGGGTAGGGAAACCCTTGAAACGAGACTTCATGTCTTTATACCTGTCCCAACCTTAGGAGCTATTCCAAGGCTGGGGACTGGACTTTATCGAGCCATTGAAAGTAAGTCAATTACTCCAGTGTCGATACATAGTGGTTGCTACAAAATATTTGACAAAGTGACCAGAGGCTCGAGCATTATCAAATAACACAACATAGAGTACAAAAAGATTCATCTACAAACAAATAGTAACATAGTATGGGATTCCGATATAGATTACCAGTGACCGTGGGGGACACTTCGTCAACCACGTCATTCGGTTGATGACCAACGACCAAGCGGAGTCCATGAACAAGGTGCTAATGTCGATCATTCATAAGTCATGCGGTGTAGAAGAAGTAGACTAGGAAGAGAGACTACCAGCCGTCCTATGGGCATACCGTATGACTTACAAGGTGACAACCGGGCACACACCCTTTCAGTTAATGTACGATCAAGAAGCGGTGGTAGCAATGGAGTACATGGTGCTAAGCCTAAGGATAGTTGTGGAGAACTGATTGGGAGACATAGAGTCTCAAGGAATGATTGTACCAACTCAACAAATTGGATGAACGAAGAGTATGGCACAATGGGTGAGGAAAACCATGCAGAGGAGAAGAAAATTTTGGCATGACAAACATCTTCGGCGAATGAATTTTCGGCCAGGACAATTGGTTCTAAAAAATAACGGCCGTAATGAAATCAAGCTAGGGAAGTTCAATGTTCGGTGGTTCAGGCCATTTAAAATCCAAGAGGTCTCCTATAATGGTTCCATAAGGTTGGAAAATTTGGACGGGTCATTCTTACCATACGCCATTAACAGGTCGAAGTTGAAACTGTACCAGGAGAGGAAGGAGAAGAAAGATATAGTTGCAATCAACATGCTCGATTACGCCACCAAGGAGGACTGTCCTATGTAGAAGGAGGAAGCCACCAGAGAACAGGACTGGGGCTTAGGCAGTAGCAAGTATGTCGCAAGGGAGGACTGGGCCGCATCAGGCAAGGATAGGATCGTTGAAGAAAGGCTAGCCAATAAGAAAGTCAAAGGTATTGTAGTATGCCGGGTGCACAAGCATCTGACGAATGCAGTATTTAGAACACCTGCTCTTTGGAAGAGAGTACACGACCAGTGGAAGTACCAGGCCCCATACGAAGGCATAAGGAAAGGGTACCTCGCCAAGGAACTGGATGGAGAGAGAAGGAAGAGAAAGCGACAAAAGAACAAAGCGAGCGCCAACCAAGTGTCAGTGACGAAGACAAAGAATGGTTGGATGATGAGCAATGGAGCACGTATGCGGAGAAGATAGGACCGTGTCTGAAGACAGTTATAATGATGGAGGATACTTTTGTAACACATGTTGATGGATTTATGAAAGATGTACTCAAGTATATGAGGGCAAATTTTGGATAACACCAAGGGTAGAGAAGGTGGTGACAGAGGACAGGCTATGGAGAGTCATATGAAATCCATCCGAACCACCAACAGTGGATGGAGAGGACGTAACATGGTACCAACAGTACAACGGGCGATACGTTGATGGCAGTTTCAAAAGCATAGGTCTAGCTTTGCTGGTGGACAAGTGGTTTGATGTAAAATTCATGGGTACGTGTTGTGAGGAAGAGTGTTATAAAAGGCTTCCGTACACTTGCAAATGGCACTACGCCTTGGAGTTGAAAGTTCAGAAAGGTGAGGAAAGTAGAGGTGTGAAAAGAAAAAACAATCAGGGGGAGAGAGAATAGAAAAAAGAGATGAGCATGAGAGAAAATAAAGACAAGGATGAGGAAGAAAAAAGAGACAAGAATGAGAGAAAAAGGAGACGAAGGAGAGAAAAAGAAGAAGAGGAGAGAGAAAAAGTAGATGAAGAAAGAAAAAAGGAGCAAGGAGAGAAAAAGGAGACGAAGGAGAGAGAAAAATAAGACAAAGAGGAGAGAAAAAAGAGACGACGAAAGAGAAAAGGAAGACAAGGAGAGAAAAAGGAGACAGTGAAAAAAATAAAAAATTAACAGGGATGGAGACTAAAAAATTCGTACAAGTGTTTAAAATCACAAAAGCCATATGAGTGCAAAGTGGAAGATCCATACGAGGCAAGAAAAAGGCGATCACACGAGTTTTAAAATTCAAAGGAAGTGTACAAGGGCAGTACAAAAAGTCCGTACGAGGGAAGGAACAAAAGAGCGTATTAGAACAAATTACAAAGGTCATACGAGTTGGTGGAGCAAGAAAGGTCGTACGAAGATTCAAGATAAAAAGGTCTGTATGAGTGCAAGTCGAATCAAAGGTCATACAAAGCAAAGACAAGGCCGTACTAAGTTTTAAATTGAAGAAGGCCATACAAAATGTTAATTTGGAGAAGGCCGTACAAAATTTTAAATTGGAGAAGGCTGTAGCTCAGAAGTCCTTACGACTTTAGAGGAATCAAAGCACACCAGTCAAGAAGGACGCACAACCAAGGAGAGTAAGGGAAGACAGTTATTGTAACCGTCAACACTCAACATTTAAAACAAGCATTTCAAACCTGGAGGGCAAGTGTTGTGAACCCGAAGCACATTGGAGGGAAGAAGATGGCAGCAATTACCAACAATGGCAAGAAGCTGCAATTCATTTGGCCAAAAATTGAAGGAAACCCAGCCATGGCGAGAGGAAGCGAAGATACCGTCACTCTTGAGACAATCACATGGGAAAGTCTTAGCGGCATAGAGTGTCGCTTGTGGTGGCTTTCAATGCCAGATTCACATATACTCAAAACGGCCTTGGAAAGAGCATAGGAAGACAAGGCAGCACAACTGCCATTTTTTAATGCCAAAGAATTTGAGCCTTATTTGCACCAGTTGATAACTGGCTATGACAGGCACGACCATCCATCAATAATCAAGTACAAGGGTTATGAAGTCATGGTGTGGTATGGCGCCCCAGAGTTCACAAGGGTTTTTGGAATTCCCTCTCGAGTCCTTGCGCCTACAAAGCCGCTTGACAAATTGATGAAGCAAAAGGAGGCCCTTGTAGCAAGAGTTTGCAGGTCTAACTTGACATACAAGAGAGAGATAGCATTTGGGGTGCCGGCAATAGGGGATTGCGAAGAACTTCCTCGGCAACGCTGCGTGGAAGTGTGTGCTCGACTTGATTAAGAGTAGACTCACGGGTGCCAGCAGGGCATCCAATATTGCAGTTTCGATGATAGGGTTGATGATTGGATTGGCTGTTGGTGTTTTGTATAATTGGGCGATCGGGCTTTCAGAATGTATGAGGGACTTCATGTGTCTTCGACGTCTTTGACACAAAGCCTTCTTGTAATGTCCCCACTCTAGTCAGTTTTCAGGAGCAATGGAGTCAGCCTATTTCTTGGACCCTCGTGGGTTGACAGGATTTGGTTAGGGGGTTAGTGACCGTTTTTGGTGGGTATTGTCATTCCCATTCCTTCACTTCAGTTTTGGATTCAGTATAGGCGTTTGTAGTTCAGTGTTCGCCAGCTTTTGACAACACGGAGAAATACTGAGTTTGGAGGGAGTTACGAATATTTTTGTGGTGAAGTTAATTATTTAACTTAAGGGTTTATTATGAAGTCAAATTGACTTTATAAAGTGAAATAGCCACTTAAATATTTTACTAAGTGATAAATTAAATCACTTAAGTGAAAAAGCATGCCCAAGGTATTTAATTGACTATTGAATACAACTCAAATACATTTAAATGTATTTTAAATGGCAAGTTAGGGTTTTCAAGGGAAGTCGTGCAATTTAGGAGATATAAGGCAAAAGGATGCAAGTCGACCTCACTTTTTGACTATTTGACATTGCATCTTAATAGCTTCTCTGTGATTTTGTCTGAGAACAAGGGTTTCAGGAAAATCTTCATTGGAGAGTGACAGTTCTTCATTGAATCTGTGATTGTGAGGCTGTGAGATACCAGTTGAATGATTACTATTGTGGGAGTTTCATACAGGAGTTCATCTATGCTTCATTTGAGATTATCTGTGCATATTTTACCAGTTTTCAATAACAGGGAAGGGCTTTGCACTTGGGTTGCCATTCTCACCTTCCAGTTTGCTCTAGACTACAACAGGGGTTGAAGCCGTACCTTTCATGTGAAGGCCGTACCATTCTCCTTCACAAGGCGTGTTCACCAAAGAAGGGCGTGTGAACCTAGAGGCAAAAACGCTTCTCTTTCAGGCAGTTTCTTGACTCTATCATTGGCGTCCTACCTTCTCAGCACCATTTCACCAACTACTGCGTGGGAGAAAGCAAATCCAAAGGCCAGGCGTTGATTTTTCACAATTTCGGCCATTCTTGCCTATCATGTCCAGATTTGCCTTGTTTAATTAATTTGGAGGATTTCGGGTATGTCTGTTGTGCATAATGTATCTGTAGTGGTTGAATATTTGTTAATATGATGGCAATTTCCTTGTTTTAGCTTAAATTTTAGTTTTGACAACAATTTATGCTTGGCGCACCTTCTACTTCTGTCTAGAATTCTTCTTAAAAACAATCAAAACACACAAAAAAAAAGCAAAATACAACAGGAATTGAGTTGGAGCCAGTTGGGCTCTTCATAGTGGTATAAGAGCTGTAATTCCTACCAACCTAGAGGGTTAACTATACATATGCGGCCTTATCAAGGTAGATATAACAAGTATTATTCACGCAGGAGGCCTGGTAGTCAAAGAAATCCATTTGAGGACTTTACTTTTGACAATCAGTTCGAGGATATTCCATTTGCAAATATGGGTGACAGAGATGAGATTGAACAACCTCGAAACCGTGTTGGGGATGAGGACAAAGAAGCGAGAGACATACTGAGAGAGCTTGTAGCTGGACAGGAATAGGTGGCGAATGTACTTCAACAACTTAGTATCGCAGTACAACATTTGACTGTTAACAGGAGGCCAAATCAGGAACATGAAGGAGATGGCAGTGTTGATGGAAATCCACGCCAGAGAGTCACCCCTACATGCACCTATGAGAGACCCACACGTCCTATCTTTGCCAGGGAGGATCCAGAGGATGGCAATGTGGAGGGAGAAGGTGACATGGTATTCATAGACAACATCATGACATTACATGATGAATGGGAGGCTTTACCCCAAAGAGTTAAGGATCACCTTAACTTTGACAAGTTTATGAGCCAGAAAAGAGAACATGGCAAGAACCGAGTTGACAGGAGGCCCAGAGATAACAAAAAGAATGATCTGAGACAGGCAACAAACAAACTCACACTTCCAACCTTTGATGGCAGCGGTAGAGTCACAACTAGAGCTTGGATTAGCAAGCTTGACACCTTTCTGACTTTATGTCCTATGGTAGAGGATGATGCCATCAAGTTCTCAACCTTACATTTGGATGGTGTAGCCCATGACTGGTGGCACCACGGTATGATTACCCTACAACATGACCGAATTACTACTTATCAGGAATTCATAGATAGATTGGTGGAAAAATTTGACAAGAAAGACCTCGAATTGTATTTCAGAGACTTAGCACAACTAAAATAGATAGGCAGCTTAGAGTCATATATTGGTAAAATTTAGAGGATCTCGGTTATGGTCACAGGGATTCGGAGAGAAGGCTGGTTATTCTCTTTGTTGAGGGGCTTTACGAGCCAATGAAGGGCTGGATCAAAGCTTTCGATCCCCCTACTTTACAGGAGGCTATGAGGAAAGCTCGTAGCATGGAACTTACTACTCCACAAAGTAAGTTCAACACAAATCCATCCTCATCTAATAGGGACAGAAAACCTGATACAAAGAAAACAGATAATTTTGATCAAAAGAAAAAGTTTGCAGCACCTTTAGACCGAGAAACTATCAATGATTTATGAAGAAGGAAGCTTTGCTTTTATTGCAAAGGGCCTTATGACTTAAACCATGACTGTCCTCTCAAGCCTAAAGGACAAAATAGGCAGTTAGAATGGTTTTATGAGGAATATTTGTTGACTGATTTTTCTGATCAGCAAGCTGATGAAGATGGTTCAGAGGAAGAAAACTAAAAAAAAAACAGTTGAAAAGGAAGTGGAAAATGAGCTACAGGAAGTTCACATGTCAAGGTTGCAAAGGGAAGGTTCCTTTCGTTTGCGTGGACTCTTGGCTGGTCAAAGAGTCATCTCTCTACTTGACACAGGTGCAACACATAATTTTATAGATGCACGATTGGTTGAGAAAAGAGGAATTCAAACTCAGCAGTTTGAAGGTATCAAAGTGAAGGTTGCTGATGGTTATACTCTCAAGTGTGAGAGAATGATTCTGGATCTGGCCATGAAACTCAATAACTATGAGTTTAAAGCAGATTTTTATGTGGTTACCATGGGAGACACTGATGTGGTTCTTGGCATGAAGTGGCTTCATGCAATCGGTGAGTTTACACTCAACCTTAGAGAGATGGAGATGAAATTTAAGGTTGATGGAACAAATCACGTGCTAAAAGCCATCAAGGACAATAACTTGAAAGTTATAACTCTCAGAAGAATGGAGAGGCTGATTAGGAATGACATGCTAGAGTGGGCAGTAGAGTGCAAGTTGATGCCTTCTTATGAAGAGCAGCATAAAAAGCCTTACCATTCAGATGTTCAAGATCTCAGAGCCGAACATTCTAAGGTATTCAGTGAAATACTTCATGGTAGACCTCCTGACAAGGGCATTGAGCACATTATTGAGTTAGAGGAGGGCACTAAGCCCATCATGACTACTCCTTACAGGCACCCGAAGCGATTGAAGGATGAAATTGAAAAGACCATCAAAGAATTGCTTGCAATGTGTCACATCAGGCTGAGTAAGTCACCTTTTGCTTCATCAGTTGTTTTGGTGAAGAAGAAAGACGGTACTCTTAGAATGTGCATTGATTACCGCATGTTGAACAAGTGGACAATAAAGAACAGGTATCCCATCCCACGCATTGATGAGTTGATTGATGAGCTACATGGAGCTTGCTACTTCTCAAAAATAGATTTGAGGACAGGGTGCCATCAGATCAGGGTTAGAGGACAGGACATAGAGAAGACTGCTTTCAAGTGTCATTGTGGACATTATGACTTCTTGGTTATGCCCTTTGGGTTAACCAAGGCTCCAGCCACTTTTCTGTCCACCATGAATAGGGTCTTCCAATCTCAGCTGAGAAGATTTGTTCTAGTCTTCTTTGGCGATATATTGGTCTATAACAAGTCTTGGGAGGAGCATATGGTTTACCTGGATATTGTTTTGGGAATTTTGGATATGGAGTCCTTGTACGCCAAGGAGTCCAAATGTGCATTAGGCATGGCAGAGTTGCTTTATCTAGGTCATATCATTAGTGGAGAGGGAGTTAGCATGGATCCTGATAAGGTTCGTGCCATTGTTGATTGGCCTACTCCTGAGACTTTGATGCAACTCAGGGGATTTGTGGGATTATGTGCTTTCTACCGTCAGTTTGTTAGTGGGTTCTCGCGGCATGCTGCACCAGTTACGGATTTGACAAAGAAGGGAGCATTCGTTTGGACACCTCAAGCATAGGAGTGTTTTGAGAAGTTCAAACATTTGATGACGACATGCCCAGTTTTGGCGTTGCTAGATTTCACCAAACCTTTTGAGCTTCATTGTGATGCTAGTGCAGAAGGTATTGGTGCAGTAATCATGTAGGACCGTCATCCAATAGCTTTCGAGAGTAGGAAGCTAAGGGGTCCTGAGAGGAGCTTTAGTATTTACGACAAGGAAATGTTGGCTATCATGCACGCTATGACCAAATTCAGGTAGTATCTAGTTGGCAGCAAATTTTGTGTCAAGAGTAATCATAACAGCTTGAAGCATTTCCTTGGGCAGCGAGACTTGAATGAGAGACAATAGAAGTGGGTTAGCAAACTTTAGTCATGATTTTGACATCTCCTATGTCAAAGGGACACAGAACGTAGTTGCTGATGCCTTATCTCACCGTCCACACTTGAGCTCCATTGCAGTGATTTCAGAGGATTGGAGTCACATGATCGTAGCAGAGTATGCCAAGAATCTGTGGGCTTCTGGCATTATTGATGGGACCATATAGGACAAAAGGTACACTCTTGTGAATGATCCTATCATTTACAAAGGAAGAATATTTTTAGTCCCAGGTTCTAAGGTGAAGAACAAGGTATTGAAGACTCTTCATGATTCACCCATGGCTGGTCATCTCGGGTACTTTAAGACCTACAGGCAGGTACCAGAGAGATTCACGTGGAAGGGTCTCAAATCAAATGTTCTTTAGTATGTCAGGGAGTGCTCTGTTTGTTAGCAGAACAAGCAAGAGCATTCTTACCCTTTGGGGTTACTACAGCCGCTTCCTATTCTTGAGAGGAAGTGGGAATGCTTGTCGATGGACTTTATTATGGGCTTGCCGAAAGCTTAGGGAAGGGACAACATTTTTGTAGTAGTTGATTGATTGACGAAGTATGCACATTTCTTCCCGATCACTACTAGTTACTCAGCTACACAGGTGGCGGATTTGTTTTTTTGTGGGGTATTCAGGTTACATGGGTTACCTCGGAGCATTGCTAGTGACAGAAATAGCAGGTTCATGGGTCACTTCTGGCAGGAGTTATTCAGACTTTGTGGGACCGAACTTACTTCGAGTACTAGCTACCACCCCCAGACAGATGGACAGTCTGAGATCGTCAACAATTGGGTGGAGGGATACCTACGGAATTATATTTCAGGATAGCAGAAGGCTTGGGTGAAGTGGTTACATCTTTGCGAGTACTGCTACAATTCCACTCACCACATGTCTATCTAGATGTCACCTTTTCGAGCATTATATGCCTATGATGCTCCGAGTTTCATTGATTTGCTGCCGAGCGACTGCAGAGTGTCGAGTGCTGGTGATCTATTACAGGAGAACTAGGATATTATGAGAGCTCTTCGAGAGAATATTTAGAGGGCTCATAATCAACAAAAGCAGTATGCTGATCAGAGGAGGGTTGAGCGATCGTTTGAGGTCTGTGATTTGGTGTATCTCATGGTACAACCCTACTGGCAGTCCACTCTTAGGAAGAGGGGCTTAGAGAAACTCAAACCACACTACTACGGGCCATTCACCATTGTCAGGCGAGTTGGCAAGGTGGCTTATGAGTTGGATTTACCGGCAGATAGTAGGGTACATAATGTGTTGCATGTGTCACGCCTCAAAAGGGCGCTGGGACAACAAAGTTCCTTCTGCAGACCTACCACCCCTAGATGATGAAGGGAAGTTGATATTAGTACTTGAGGCCATTCTGGAGTTCACAGAGCGTCCTCTACGGGGGCGGGTTATTGGGGAATATTTGGTTAAGTGGAAAAATCTGCCGGCAGAGGATGCTACTTGGGAGGGTGATAGTATTCTACAACATCTAGCTTTGAGTTTTCTTGAGGACAAGCAAATTCGGGGAGGGCGGATTGTAATGTCCCCACTCTAGTCAGTTTTCAAGAGCAGTGGAGTTAGCCTATTTCTTGGACCCTCGTGGGCTGACAGGATTTGGTTAGGGGGTTAGTGACCGTTTTTGGTGGGTATTGCCATTCCCACTCCCTCACTTCAGTATTGGATTCAATACAGGCGTTTGTAGTTCAGTGTTCGCCAGCTTTTGACGGCACGGAGAAATACTGAGTTTGGAGGGAGTTACAAATGTTTTTGTGGTTAAGTTGATTATTTAACTTAAGGGTTTATTATGAAGTCAAATTGACTTTATAAACTGAAATAGCCACTTAAATATTTTATTAAGTGATAAATTAAATCACTTAAGTGAAAAAGCATGCCCAAGGTATTTAATTGACTATTGAATACAACTTAAATACATTTAAATGTATTTTAAATGGCAAAGTTAAGGTTTTCAAGGGAAGTTGAGCTTTTTAGGAGATATAAGGCAAAAGGATGCAAGTCGACCTCACTTCTTGACTATTTGACATTGCATCTTAATATGTTCTCTGTGATTTTGTCTGAGGACAAGGGTTTCAAGAAAATCTTCATTGGAGAGCGACAATTCTTCATTGAATCTGTGATTGTGAGGTTGTGCGATACCAGTTGAATGATTACTATTGTGGGAGCTTCATACAAGAGTTCATCTATGCATATTTTACCAGTTTTCAGTAACAGGGAAGGGCTTTGCACTTGGGTCCCCATTCTCACCTTCCAATTTGCTCTAGACTACAACAAAGGTTGACGTCGTACCTTTCATGTGAAGGCCGTACCATTCTCTTTCACAAGGTGCGTTCACCAGAGAAGGGCGTGTGAACCTAGAGGCAAAAACGCCTCTTTTTCAGGCAGTTTCTTGACTCTATCATTGGCGTCCTACCTTCTCAGCACCATTTCACCAGCTACTGCGTGGGAGAAAGCAAATCCAGAGGCCAACTGTTGATTTTTCACAATTTCAGCCATTCTTGCCTACCATGTCCAGATCTTCCTTATTCAATTATTCTGGAGGATTTCAGGTATGTCTATTGTGCATAATGTATCTGTAGTGGTTGAATATTTGTTAATATGATGGCAGTTTCCTTGTTTTATCTTAAATTTTAGTTTTGGCAACAATTTATGCTTGGCGCACCTTCTACTTCTGTCTAGAATTCTTCTTAAAAACAATCAAAACACAAAAAGATAAGCAAAAACCAACAGGAATTGAGTTGGAGCCAGTTGCGCTCTTCACACTTCTACATGACGTAGCATGCCATAGGGCTGTTGCTAGACACAATTCATCGACAGGTGCTCGCTAGTCACTAGGGTTGACTATAGCCGTTGGCGGAGATTGAAGACAGATGGCCCACTGTTTTCTATTGGGCCAACCTTGGCGTACAGAGCACAGGAGATGAGATGCAGTAGTACGCATCGTCGACAAAGAGGAGACGACAAATAGATAGCACATCATCGAGGCCGAGTGGAGAGGAGTAGGATGATGAGCAAGACAAAGAGCAAAGTGGGGAGGGCGGCACATTGAGCACAGAGGAGGCGACTATTGACGTGTCGTCGGATGAGGATGATGAGATGAGCATAGACAAAGTATTAGTAGCTAGAGAGGCCGGGTTGCAGGAGGTGGATGAGGCACTCATTGCTGACCCACCAAATGTGCCCCAGTAGGCGATTCGTATAGTCCCTTTGCCGGTAGCACAAGGGACCCCAACAACATCCACACCGACAGTAGTGGCCACAGGCGAAGAAGGAGAAGAGGATGACGATGCATTAGATGCTTGGATCGACAGGATAGGTGCCCAAGCACAAACTCCTCTGCCATCGCCAAGGATGGCCAAGGAGTCGACACATATCTCCATCTAGGAGACCACACAATTGAGCACTCAGGAGAGTGTCCAGCTAGAACCGAGTGTGCAGCTGCAACTGACCACCCAACCAGCAAGCGCACAAGAGAGTACACAACAGTTACCGCCAAGCACATAGCCGCCATTGAGCTCTTCGTCGAGCACACAGCCAGGTGGGCAAAGGGGGGGCACTTCGTTTGGTGGGGTTGTACTTGTCTCACAGTCACCGCCACAACACTACCATTTGGTAGTAAGGCTAGTTGCGCAGTCAACTCCACGCCGTGCAGTCTCGTCACCATCACGACCGAGGCGACGAAGGTGAACATAGCCAGGGGAGGTAGCCTCCAGTGAGGACGAGTCAGTGGAACCGGTACGGATGACACTACCAAACCCTCATGACCCCCTCGACACTCTCCACAAGTACATCACCGAGATGAGTGCTATGGTCCGATTCATGCAGGAGGTTGGTGAGCAACTCATTACTGGGCTAGATCCCCTAGTAGCGCAGGAGGCCCAACGCATTCTTGCGTTTATGCAAAAGGGGTGTGAAGGAGAATTCTTTCGATGCTTCATAGCAAAGGGTTGGCTGAGTGTGCCGAAGATCGAGATGATGGATGAGATGGTGGTTGCTTGGTAGCCGAGCCGATTGGCAGTAGCGTGAAGGCATGGTAGGATTTTGACAGTGCTTCATGATATGGAGCAATGCAATCGAGACACCTTTTTACGATGGCGCCAACAAACACTCATCATAGACGTGGCTAAAGATGTATGAGACAAGGCTCTAGCATAGGCAGCCCAGAGTCGTATGGAGCTCGCGGAATTGATCTGCAAGCGTGAAGGCATGGTAGGATTCTGACAGCGCTCCATGATATGGAGCAATGCAACCGAGACATCTTTTTACAATGGCGCCAACAGACACTCCTCATAGACGTGGCTGAAGATGCACGAGACAAGGCTCTAGCATAGGCAGCCCAGAGTCATATGGAGCTTGCGGAATTGATTTGCAAGTCACTGGAGCAGTTGGCTCAGGTGATGGCAGAGTGGGTACGGGTGTCGGCAACAAAGGATGAAGTGTTGAGTGAGAAGGATAAGCAGTTGATTGAGAGGGATACTTAGCTAGAGGAGGCACGGCGTCTGCCAGGGGAGAGGGGGATTTAGTTGACTGAGAAGGACAAGGACTTGGCAGACACGAAAGAGGAATTGGTAGCTACACAAGCCAAACTCGCTGAGGCAGTGAAGATGGTGAAGTTAGCACGAGAGCAGCAGAAGGCAACCACCCAGAAACTCCAACACCTTCAGCAGTAGTCGACTACAACTCCATCCTCATCCGTACATCTAGGGGTGCACTCTCATCCTCCCTCCTCTTAATTCCCTTGTTGTACCCCAATTTTTTTATTTTTAGTCGTCTGGAAGACGACTACTTTATGGGGGGGATGATCTAACTGGTTGAAAGTGTACTTAGTCGGCCGTGAGTAATAAATAAGACTTAGTTTAATATTTCATGTATTTGTCTTGTCATGTTGTCATATTAGTTAGTGGTTTGGGAGTTAGTTCCGGATGGAATAATTAGTGTAATGAAGGGACGCGACAGTTGGTCCTTCAACCACCGTTGGCACACTATATGTATTCGGAGTCATGTAATCAATTGGTACCGTTGCTAGGATTGTGCATGTTATGATTGTACTGGCATATGTTTGATCAGTAAAGACAAATGTGATGATTTTATGCATTATATTCTAGTATGGTGTTATGTTCTGTAAGTTATTCTCGTTTATTCCTTGTGTATGTTGGAATTCATTCTGTGAGTAAACAATCACAAACACGGAGGAACTAGCACAAGAATAAATTATGAGTAACAATTTTAGTAGCATAAGTATGTCATTGATTATTTTTCTTCATGTCTTGTGTTTAGAGCACTTATTTATAGGTTACAAATGCCCAATTGTTGAGACTTTAGAGTAATCATGTTTCATCCCAAAAATCAGACTTTAAAGAAAAATGTTTAAAGCTACAAAAAAAGAGAAAAGAAAAGAACTTCAAAACAAAGCTAATCTAAAGAACTAATAAAATAAAACAACCTAAAAGTAAACTCTCAGCTCTACCTAGAAAGAGGAATATCTGGAAATGGCAACTGCCAGATATAAGCATTGCTAAAACTAAAAGTAATAATTAATGTGGAAACATCTTCTGAGATTCTAGTACGACTCCTTTCTTTGAAAGTGATGAATCTTTTGAAGCACACTAAAACATGATGGCTCTTTTGAAGGAATGAAATGCCCAAGTGCCATGCCGACTTCACCAATCCTCGTCAATTTTCAAAACAACAATATTCATGTGCCTAAGCAAGGTACTCAAAACATGCCAAAATGTAGTCCCTAACACCATTTTTGGTTGACTTACATGCTCATGGATCTTATTCTGCTCCCCTAAGGTTTAAGGTGCCAAAACAGGTGGATTTGAAACCTTAGTAGTTAGCTTGGCTGACTGAAAAAGGCTTTGCTCTTGATGACGTAGTAACTCCAACTGATCTGAAGAAGAAAAAGATGAAAAGGAGAAAAGTTAGCACCCCTCTTGAATGCAATAAACCTGCAAAATCTGCTATGGTGCCATCTTTCAACCCACTTCAGTCTGAAATAGAAGAAATTATGTGCTGAAACTGCTTTGGGCAATCATAACAATGGCTGGAAATTTGTTTAATGTGCAAACTTGCTTGTATATACAGTGGTCTTGAGACTTAAGTGTTTTAATCCTGTCTTTTGCTTTAAAATCTTGCCATACTTAAAATAGGCATGATTTTCAATTGTTAAGGTCAACTGTCATATGTTGGTCAGAAGTGAAAGGTTTAATGCTGGCTTACAAGGCTAAGTCCTGTGAAATCTCCTTCAAAACTTGGCATGACTACCTTGGTCACAGAGAAGGAAGAACATTGCTTGGTTGCTATGTTCCCATCATGTGTATATCCTCTTGCCACTTATCCATGGTGCCAAATTGCTTTTTCTATAATGTGCTGCCACTTAACAACTCTGGTCGCAAGTTTGAGCAATCGTTGCTGGGTTATATTCCTTAAGTCATGTGATGTGAATGTTTGCCTGGTTTTAACCTTATCATCACACAATTTGTGCTCTTTTGCCACTTGAACCTCCTCACTGTCACGCTTTTGTGTCCTCTGCCCAGTAACCAAACCTTGGTAGCATGATTTAAAGAGAGTTTCCTGGCCGCATGAAGATTGTTGCACGATTATGGTGGGTTTGCCATTTAAACTTAGCATCTGATCTTCATTCCCCCCTTTCTGCTGTTACATGCTTCTGTTATTCTGATGATTTGGATATCTGCTCTTAATCCTGCTCTTCCACTGCTTAACACTCTGCCATACTTAAAATAGGCACAATTTTCAACTGTTTTTACCAACTATCATATGCTGGTTGCAATTCAAAAGTTTAATTTGGCATACAAGGCTAGGTCATGTTAAATCTCCTTCAAAACCCAGCAAGACTACCTTGGTTGCGGATGTAAGAGCATTACCTTCTTGTCTTAGTCTCATCATGCAATTGCAAACTATATCCTCGTGCCAGTTATTAGTGGTGCCGAATTATTTTTTTTGTAATGTGCCACCACTTACCAAGCAGGATCATTGCTGGGTTATATTCCTTAAGTTGCATGATGTGAATACATTGGCCTGGTTCTAACCTTGTCATCATGCAATTTGCGCCGTTTTGCCACTTGAAACTTCTCTTTGTTATGCTTTGTGTCCTCTACCTGGCAACCAAGCATAGCACAATTTGAAGAGAATTTCCTGGCTGCATGAAGATTGTTGTGTGATTTTGGTGGGTTTGCCACTTAAACCTAGCATCTGATTTTCATTCCCACTTTTCTGCTTTGTAATGTCCCCTCTCTAGCCAGTGGTTTGGGAGTTAGGGTGAGCCTATGATTGCGGTCCTCGTAGGCTAATGAGATGTTTAGGGGGCCCTTTGGAGGGTATTCAGGCTCTTCAGCAGGTTTGATGTATTCATTCCAATATATTCAGCTCAGTGATCTGTTATATTGGTTGGTAGGCCTTACGAAGGCAGTTTAGGAGCTCATCATTCATACTTGCTATTTATAGTAAGTTATACTTGGGTCAGTGCTTACAGGCCTGCAATTGGAAATTATGTCAGGGACACTCTCAGGGGCTATTGTCTGATTATTGTGGAGAGTTGACATTTTAATTAAATTGTAAAGTCAAATTACTTTAATAATATTAATTATTAAAGTGACTTTATAATTTAACGTTATAAAGTAACTTTTAATACAGTACTTTATAATTGGCGTTATAAGGGGATAAATAACTTTTTATTAAAGTAATATATTTTTAAGTTACTTTATGATTATTTTATTAAAAGACACATTTTTCAAAAAGGCAAATATCATTTAAATGATTAAAAGGCCAAAAGTGGTGTTAAATTTTGGAGGAGCATTATTATATTATTTTTCAAAAGTTAAATGCCAAAGTTGGGCATGAGGGTTTGAGGAGATTAAAAGGGCAAAAGCAAATCTTTATTTTGCATCCAGATTATTATTTTTCCAATGAAGAGAGCTGAGCAACAGGGTTTGCAGGCATGGCAAGCTATTTTGAGGATGAAAACCCTCAAATAGGACAGAGTTTATAGGTGTGGGAGATCACCCAAGGACTCTTGATGGAATGGTTTCACACAGGAATCATTAGCAGAGCTTTCACAGATTTTAGAAGAAGAATTAATCAGCATTTTCAGTTTTATCTTTATTAGTTCAGAAAATAAGCTTGGAGGTCAAATAAAGCAGTTGCATATTCCCATAGCAGGTACGTGGGAGTTAGGAATCTTGCATTTACTGCTTGGCACATGTGAGATTACTATTTGCAGGCCGTACAGGGTCAAATCTGCTCATTCAAACAGGTCACACAATTTGCAATTGAAATCAGGTTGGCAAAACAGCAATAATCTAACCTTTGAAGTGGCACATGTGATCCTCAAGCAGGCCGTACAGCCTAGGTACCTGGGTGTGTGAGCTTAGGAGCAGGCCTTCTAGGTTTGGAAGCAGATTTCCTTCAGATTGGAGGCGTCCAGGATCTGCCATCCTAATTGCAGCAATTTTGAGGTGTGAGACAAACCAAATGAAGAGTGGCGCCTAGGGTTTGTGTAATCAGTTTGCTGTTTCTCAAATCAGATTTGTATTTTGGCGAAATCAGCAAACGGGTATGTCTTAAGAACAATTTATTTGCCATAATAACAACTGGGTGTCCTTTCATTTGTATGTTTCTTTATTGTTTAGCATTTCCTGCATTTATTTCTTATTTGGCATCAAGACTGCAAAAGAAAACAAAAAAATCAGAAAACACAAAACAAACAAAAACTCAGATCTAAACCCCAGGGGGACATCATATGCTTCTACGTGCTTCTGTTCTTTTGATTTGGAAGTTCTATTTTATTCTTTCTCCTCCATTGCTCTAGAATGTTGTTGTGAATTGAATGATGAAATAATGACAAAGCAAATTTGTATATACAGCATTATCTGCACATGATAAAATTCAAGTGGGCTCTGTCTCAGGCAGTTTGGCCCTAATTGATTTTCTCCTTATAGGAGGTCAGCTCAGATTTAGGAATTTTTATTTCTTGAAATTTCTGCAGGGGTGTAACAGAAAGCAACTATACTAACTACACTAACAAGATAAATCACAAAAGAAAAAAACTCTTCTTGCCTTTAATTCTTCACTCACCCAAAAATCCACTACTACTCACTGATCAGGGCTGCAGCTCTGATTACTGTTTAGATATCGTTATCTTTCTATTCCTAAACCTCTAGAAGTTTCAGATAGTTGTCAGGAAGATCAAGGAGCTTGTAGCAAGGAGCATCTTCTATCCAATGCAATTTTTCTTTCAGTTTTTTCAGTTTGTTTTAAATCTCTATTAGATCTTATGTTTTTTAAATGGTTTGTTATTGTTTCTTCATATTTTGGTCTATTTTCAAAAAAGTGATGTGTAGCTTGGTGCCAGGTTATTTTTAATAAAATTATTAGTATTTATTTTTGATATCGTATTTACTTTAAAACTTGTAGATACATGTATTTTCTTGAATGGAAGAAAGTTATATTTTTGTGGGCCAAGGGTTGGCTAGGGCTTGCAAAATTGACTCTTAATTACTACTTTGGAGACACACCACAACGATTCAGCAGCTTCTTGGAGGTAGTGTTTAAGAGAGCATAGTTAGGTGAAACCAATTCATGGCCAAGGCATTGGAGCTTGTAGAGGGTAAAGCAAACATGGTTGGCAAAGGCACAAATTCTTGTGTATGTCAACAAGCAAGAGGAAGTAGACCAAACAGCCAAAAATCTTGATCGAAGTTTCATCCCTTATTCCAATAGTGGTTGCTGTACATCCATTTTTAGTCTCTTAAAAAAATTGATACCCCTCTTACCTGCAAAAGAACAAATGATGTAGGCCCATTAGAAAGAGCATTCCAGAATGGAGGTGAGGGACGATGCAGATAGCTCATTGCACATTGCATTCATGCCAATGGTCTTTGTTTTAGAATCAGTGAGGCCTGTAAAGGGTACATGAGTTTAACTAAGCCCATCATGATATATGATGGTATGAATCAGCTATGCTTTGGCAAATATATGATTGACATTGATTCTATGGTTGAAAAAAATAAAAGACACCAATAGCAGCGAATGAACAAGACCCTTCAAGAATATTTTTCAAGGTGAAAATAAACATCATTGAATGGTGGAACAAGTTGACCACTGTGCTGCATGTCCCTACTTGTTTTTTGACCCTTAAGTTGGCATGAAGATACTTTCTTTGTGTAGGATGGTGTCACCATACGAAGATGTTGAAGTTAGAAATGGGTACAAGGTGAAATTTACTATTCTTCCATGATGTAGATATAGAGGACATAGTGAGGGGTGAGTTTGCAGAGTTTATAGCTTCAACAAGTCACAAACATAGCATTTTTTGAGACAAGGGCATGAGTTATGCTCACATGTGCTGGTACCTCAATGGGAAATTATCTATTTCCTTGCAGCCTCTTGCTGTCAAAGTTCTATGATAGGCATGTATCTTAATCTTGTAACTCTTACTTTTCTTTAGCCACCTTTACATATATGCATTTTGATTTCATTATATGCTATGTTCCAGGGTGTTTCGGGGATGGGGATGAGGGGAAGGCAGGCGATGCATTTTGGGAACGGAAGTCCGAGGGCAATTTTTTGGGGACAGCGAGGGGACAGCAATATATATATATATATCTGTGTGTGTGTGTGTGTGTGTGTGTTTTTCAAAATATATTAATATCCAGCAATAACAGCAGCATAACGGCAGAGATAGAGGGGAGACACTCAAATTTAATCATGGCTGCAATATAATAGTAGTATAACAGCAGTTCAATGATGACAATAGAATAACAGCAGTTTAAATTTTTATGTTTAGAAATTAAAATTAAAATTAAAATTGAAATAGACAAACTTCAAAATACAACTACACCTCATCTAGGCTATCAATATCAAAAGATGAAGACTCTGAGTCACTCTCTGGCTGAAGTTGTGGTTCATCCAATGGAGTCCCAGCCAATCCTAGCTGCACCTCCTCCTCCTCAATCTGCCTAACATCTTTAGGATCAACATCCCAACCTGCTGCTTGAGTCTGTCGATACTCAGTAGTTTGCTGATCTTGAAGTCTCAAGGCACTATGAATCACAATAAGCATTTCTTCCCGTTTAGATGTAAGATTGTTTCTCTCGATTGATTGGATGAAACCATAGGTGGACCAATTACTCTCTACAACAAAGGAACTAGCAATCTGTGAGAGTAAATGAATAGCAAGTTGTTTTAGCTCTAGTGTGTCCTTCCCATGAAATTTCCACCATCCAATGGGGTTTTTTCATGCAATGGTGGTTTAATCCATCCGAGCCTTTGGTTTGTTGAATGTAGGACCTTGAAGATTGGAAAAATGAAGCCATTTCTCTCAAAGTATGGTTGCCTCCTTATTGCTATACATCTTATGAAGGGCCTTCATAAACCCCTCCATTACCTCATCATCTTTAGAAGGAAGAATTCGGCCAACTCTAGGTGGGTACCACTTGGGATTAAGAGCATAGGTAGCTATATGAAGAGGGATGTTCATTGTATTCCACCGCTTTGTGACAATAGGCCTAATGTGCTCCTCATAGAATCACAATTCAGGATCCTTGTCATGAATTGCTTGTTTCATTTGATCAAGCATGCTATCTAAAATCTCATAAATCTCTCCAAGGCTTGGAGAGTTTGTATCCACATACTTGATTATTGCCGCAACAGGTGATATGATAGAGCAAATATATTTGTAAGCAACATTTAAAATTTTCAAAATTAAATTTTTTGACATTAACACTATTAATAATGTAAATTAAAATTTGAAAATAATAAGTAAAACAAAGTAGAAACTCAAACATATTAATTTAAATTATTAAATGAAATTTTCTTACCTAATATTGGATCACCGAGTGCCTTTCTTTCACTACCTTCCCTTCTTTTGTCTTTGATTGAGCTCACTTTTTCCACTCTCCATAAACCACCATGGATTGTAGAGCATCCTGCACCCCTAACATCCTCTCCAATAAAATAAAATAGCTAGCATATCTAGTCTCAACTAGTTTGTGGAATTTTTTCTTTGAATGAGATCGGAATAGTGCAAGTGAAGTGTGATGGTTACATATAGACATCTGTATGTCTCTAGCTTTGGCCAATACTACCTTCACACAATCTATTTTTCCAATGTCTTTCAAAGCATTATTCAAAGCTTGTACACAACATGGAGTCCTAAAAATATGTTTGTAAGTGCTCTCAACCATCAAACCAACTAACTTAAACATGAGCTGAATCTATCACAACTTGCACAATATTAGAAGACCCAACCTCCTTTGTGGCCTCCTTCAAAATGGAAAATTGGTAATTAGCATCCATATGTTTTCCAAAATAATCAATAGCTCTAAGAAAGTATGAACCAGCAGGGCATGTAACAATAATATTAATGAGTGGCCGATGTTGAATATTAGTCCACCCATCCATGACAATGGAATAACCAGTCCTAATGCACATTTGTCTCATCTCCTCCATCAACATGTTCACCTTTGAATAATGTTTCTCATGGAGAGAGGTACGCAATCTATGTTCTCCAAGGGGAGCATAAGAGGGTCAAATTGCCCTTGCATCTCTCAACATACCTTTGAAATAAGGAGACCTTGCCAAACGAATTGGAATAGCATGGGTATAAAAAAATTTGACCATTGAATCATCAGCTCTCTCACATTTTGGCAAATTCATTAACCCTACCACTGTATTTTTCACCTATAGTAGAAGTGGCCTTCCTCTTCCCTCTATCACAACTCTCTTGAATTGATACATTGGAATAGTCATATTGATCAATAGATTGCAATGTTTCGGATGATCGTTTCTTATTGTGAGTAGTACCAGTGATGTTTTCCTCACTCCAACCAACCTTGTCATTTTAACTTGCTGTTCCAATGTTATATCCACACAAACTCTAACCCCATGTCCACTCTCACCCAATAGATGGTTTCTAACCCTATTATAGCTCCCACAGTAATTAGTTTTGCAAATATGACATAGCCAATGCCTACTGCCACTTGCATTTTTACCCATATTGATGGTTAAATTAGTGGCAAATTTAAACAAGGGTTTTTTGGGGTGGAAAGGGCCTTTTGCAATTTTTTGAAGATAGGGTGAAGGCCATACAAAACAGTCTTGTGGACTTCCAATAGAGCCTATGTTTGGATTTTCAGAATGAGAAGAAAGGTCTACTCTATTTGCTTCATTTTCTTCACTGCCCTCATTCACATTGTCATCACTAACACTACTGCTAGTGCTCATTTTGTGGTATAACAAATTGAAACCAAAACATTTTTTAAAAGTTTAAAATTAAAACTAGTTACAATTTACAAACCCTCTCTAACAAGCTCTTTTTTAAAAAAAAGGGCAAAATAATATACCTTGACACTGCTATATACTCTTTGAAATCTCCTCATTGTTAAGCTTCAACTCAAGTAGCCAGGCTTCAAGTTTTCAACTATTATTGAGGCTTAAAATTTAGGGCTTTAGTTTGTAATTGTGTCACAAGGGGAGGCATCCTCACTCAAATCCCCTTCCCTGTAACTGGTAACACTGAACAGCAATGGTGTTGCTACAATGGAGGTCCCCAGCAGTGCTGCAGAAGTCAATGTTTTATTTGTTTTGCATTCAAAATGTGATTTAGGGTGTATAAGGGGCTTGGGAGGGTTTGTGGGATCCTCACGCCCCTTTACAACCCCCAAAAAAAAAACCTCAATATTTTTGTTTGAATCGATCCATTTTAGTTACTTTGCGCAGTGGACTACTGGCCGTCCCCTTCACATTCTTGAATGTCCTTGATTTCAGGGAGGCATTCCGAGATGTTTCCTAAAAAGGCCAAATCAAGGGGGACGGCAAGGGGACGTTCCCTAACATCCTGCCATCCCCAAAATGCCTCAAGGGATGGGGATGGGGTTTGAGGTGTGGGGATGCATCCCTGTGTAACACAGATTATATGTAAATTCATAAATTAATTTTAATTCTGTATTGACTATCTTTACTCTTAAATAGATTGCAAGTTCCTTTTCAACTGAGTAGAATTGGAATACACACTCCTCTATCCACTCAATTATGTGCAATTGGTAACCAGTTGGTAGCTAAAAAGGCAGAGGAGTTTGTTTATGTGCTTTCCAACTTATGGCTCATCTCATGCAATAAAGTTGAGTATGAGGAGGTGGTGCTAGAGCATTCTGACGTGGATGCTTACATTACAATACTTTCCTTAGTCTCAAACGATAAAAAGGGGAGTGAGGCTTTGACATAGTAATGGATAGTGTAGCTGGTGGGAATGGCATTGGTGCTACTTGTAGTTCCAATGAACCAAATGATGGTGTTGATGGTTGGGATGAAGAGTAATTTGGTGATTTATACTGAGTTTCCATGATTAGCTTCATGTTGATGTAGTTTGATCACTAATAGATGCTCTATTTTGAACATATGCCATAAACAAAAATAATTTTCTTTGTCATTTAATAATTGGCATTGATTTATCAATTACCAATTGCATTTTGTGGTTAATTTTGCATATTTTGAAGAAATTGTTGGTATTTTCTTATATTTTTAATATTATATATTTTATTGTATGGCCGTTCCCAAGCCATACTAAACCTGGGCAAGAAAGAATTAGTGAACTGACATATCCAAACCCCAAACCTGAACTGGTAACTTAGATTGAAAACATGTTTAGCAAATAATTGAAAGTTAAGGTGTAGTAGACAAATTTGCCTGCCATCATTCTACTTCCTGAATTCCCTATCAATAATAGTATTCCTATTGCCTCAAAATAAATTTGAATAGTATAATTATGAAGTGTGCTAAATGCATTATCTTAACATGAATATCTTATATTGGAAAGTTTTAACTTATATCTTTGAATATTGACAAGATATTCTATTACAGGATGAGGAATTTGTTATTTTGCTGCAAAAAGGAATTGCACCTCATACTAGGAATGTTCGGGGTTCCAATTATTGCTTTATAAATGTATTTGAAGATCGCATCCCTGGAAGAGCTATTATTATTTCTGTGGTAAGATTTTCCATTCTATGCTGATAAAGTATTTAATTTTTGTAATGTGTATTTTCATTGGGAAGTCGGAAAAGTTTAACAATCAGATTTTAGCTAACCTTTTTTAATTCTATTGGTTATGGCTACAGATAGATAACCTTGTGAAGGGTGCATCAGGTCAAGCATTGCAGAATTTGAATTTGATGATGGGATATTCTGAAAATGTGGGACTTCTCCATCAGCCTTTATTTCCTTAAGTCATCTGTCAGATAAAATTCTAGGTCAAGTATTATTTCTTGTGTAAACATACTAATGTTAAGATTGCGCAGTCAACTCTAATCAGGTCTGAAATTGTGTATGTCAGCTTGCTTTCCTCGTTGAGCCTGAGGGACTGAATATACTAGTTCATTTTTCAATCGCAGCTGGTAATCACAAATAATAATTCTCATCTTGGAAGAGTTTGCAGTTAGCTTTGGCTAGTCAAATGTTTCGTTATTTCAATTCCCACATATAAGGCTACACATTAAAATTAAGTGGAATTCATCCCCGAACTTAAAACGTAATGTTTTTTTGTTAAGGGTAGCTTTGTAAGTATTCAATTTTAGGTTTTATAAAGACTTACTTAAAATCCTACTAACTTGTATATAGAAAAACATAACATCAACATCAACCATTGACATTTAATTAGAACACACATAATTTCAATTTGTTAACCAAAAATAATATAAATTAATGTACTCGTAATAAATGTTAAATAATATTTGTAGAATTATGAAAATAATTATTATAAATTCAGTTACAATAACATACTTTTTCTTTTAACACATTCTAATAAATAATAATGCTTATGTTTAATAAATAATTAGTCTTTTTTTTAACTCTTGTTAAATAGCTACCTTAAAAAATGCTTACATCTTCATTAACATTCATTTCAAAAGTAATATATATATGATTTCATTATATTTTCCATCATTGTTTATTTCAATTCTCATATATAAGGCTACACATTAAAATTTAGTGGAATTCCTCCCCAAACTTATAATTTAATGTTTTGATTAACAGTAGCTTTGTAAGTATCTGATTTTAGATTTTATAAAGATTAACTTAAAATCATACCAACTTGTATATAAAAAATCATAACATCAACATCAACCATTTACATTTAATTAGAACACAAATACTTTCAATTTGTTAAAAAAGATAGTTTCACTTAGTTAAACATTTATTCACTGGTAATAACTTTTAAACAATATTTTCAAAATTGAATTTAGTCATAGATAAAATGTATAAATGTTTTGCAAATATTTGTCAAATAATATTTGTTAATAGAAATGATTAATAGTGGGATGAATGTGTTGCGTTCATAGAATCTAAAAGTCATTGTTTTAAATAAAATTATTTTTTTGGAGACATTAATAGGCCATATTAGAATCTAACACTATAATTTCTTTTAAGAATGATCTTTTTGGTTGGTATATCCTCTTAATAATGGAATTCATAGCTAGCTTGCATAATAAAGCCTAAAATTGTGATGCCAATTTCAATTGTATGGGCAAAGGAAGATTTATTACATTTGGTAATATCCTTGGTTTATGGCAGATCTCATCATCTTTCTGTGAACCTAAAAATAACAATGACAATATGACAATCCTTCAATAGGACAATATGACCATTTTATCAATTCGAGGCTTGAGATTGGTCTACTACATCTTTTTATTTGATGTTCTATGCTTATACGTTTTTGCTAGAATTTAACCAAGATGTTTTCTATCCTCTTAGTCCTTTGTGTGGCCATGTTAAGACTTTTGAACTTAGAGAGCAGCATTGAATTTTAGTACCCCCAAATAGGGTCTAACCATTTTATCAATTCAACATCTTGAAATTATGCTACTACATTTTTATTTGGAGATTATATATTGTGATGCCACCATTTTAGATATAGTCTTGGTTTGGAAAGGTTTGCTATGATCACTGCATTGGTCGATGTTGTTGGACGAAACTATAAATGGATGGAATCTGGACGAAGATAATGATAATGTGTTTATATTGAATCTGGATGGAATATGGACAGTTTATGATGATCGAACTCCTATTGATATCGTAAATACCAGTGATATTAATATCAACAGCATATTCTTGGTTTTAATTAGACAAACAATATCCTTTAATAATATAATATCAATATCAGTAGCATATTCTTAGTTTTAATTAGATAGGGAATATCATTTAAGGTGACATTTTTTAGATAGGTAAAATATATAGACTGAAAAGTAATCAAATACATATAAGCCTATTAAGAAATCCTCATTGGTTTAGGGCAACTTAATGTTAATGACCTTTGGTCAAAAATAAGTTTTCAAATGACATCGAATCAAAAAAATCAGACTACCCGATAACAATTATTAAGATTGCCATTGCCAATTGTAGATGATGTCTGAACAAAACAAACCTTTAGATCTGACAAATTATGACAAAGATTTAAGTCGCTTCAAGAAATCCCTATTAATTAGTAACAAAAGCTGAAGGTAAGCTACCATGTGTAACGCCTTGCCACACAACCCTAGAGGAAGTTGCAAACAACTACTTAAACAGGCTATTTTTTTTTGTTTAAGAACAATTAATAAGCAAGTTCACTACCCATTGCCAGCAACCTCTAAGGTTACGAGACAGAGGTTAAATAGAACCTCAAGGAAAAACATTAATTTAAACCAAGTCAATTATTTAGATAATAATTAAACACATACATTCCAATTAAGATAGTTTACATCAAGCATAAGAGATAACTTTCCATTGCATTAATCCATTATAAACAATAAGATTACAACTCTCATTCCCCGAATGAGGTAATTCCAACAAATATAATTACAATTGCAACTTCCACCTCGATAACAACTAAGGGGTACAATAATACAAGATCCAATGAAATGAAATAAAGCAAGAACCGATACTGAATCCAACAAGCTTTCCAATTGGAAATATCGTCCACACGAACATGAAGAAAGAACCCAACGAATTTAGGTGCACACCACCCAACCAAGTGGAACCCAAAGGCCCACCCCCCGTGCTAGGAGATAGTAACAAGGAATCCTAGCCAAGACCATCTACCTCTAAACACAGGCTAAATCATAATTGAACCGAACTGACACAACCAAACACATGTACAACACAAGTACAACTCAGATACCATGCAAGTACAACACAAGTACAACTCTACATGGTTACATTGCTTCCAGATATAAAGCAGATCAAGTATGTTGTGAGAACCATACACACAGAATCAAACACCTACCATGGTCACATCAGGTATGTTACAGAAACCATTCCCACAATAACAAGTACCAACTATTGTCCTAGACAGAGTGTCATCACACAGTTTGTCATGAGTTACCCACTGCGGATCGTCAAGATGGTGGCCTCAAACCGATCTCCGACCCTCATACTTACTAATGCGGAATCAAATACCTTTTGTATAGACAAGATAGATGACCTTGCCATCCTAGGCCTTCCCACCCATCCCAAGCCTAACCGAGCACTTGGGTCTATGAGTGAGGCATAATTATCTTTTTAGTGTGAAGTACTACCCAAACTTCTAAGTACATTGATTTAGTTATCACTTAATTACACCACTTCCGAAGGTTACCCAATCTTACCTCTTCCGGGCTCTGGCCCCTACGGAAGCCATTCATCTACTTGACAACACACATACCATCCAAACACCAAGGATAACAAAGTGCAAACAAACCAGATATCATGACCACTCGTTTATCAAGAGGCGACACAAACTGAAACGCACTCCAACACTGGAGGCAACAAATCATATAACAAGGTCACTCCTTACAAGGAGACACGGATCCTATAATCCACTCCTTTCTCAAGAGACACAAAACGTCCCCGTTCGTAAAAACTGGGTAAATAACTGACAATTTCTCATGCACTACCCAAGGGATTCAAAACAAGGTGACAATATGACATGACAACCCACATAACATAAGGTCCCCATCTGGAAGACTTAACCACCCTCTTGACCAATTTTCCCCAATGCGATAACATAAGAGATTACTTTTAAACAAGTAGCAATATCAGAATTAACTCTACTTCGGATTTCCTAAACCCACATCTTCATTTGCATTCAATACTTAATAGCCTTAAGAAAACTGAATTAAATAACATCTCTTTAAAACGAAAGATAAAATTTCTAATCAAATGTTTAATTTCACTAATGTTTCGATGGTAACAAGTAATCCTTTATTTTTCTACGTTTCAGAATATAACGTTTAGAAATTGCAAAACAAGGTTTATTGCAAAATAAAATATCGAATAACTACGATACTAAACACAATTCATTAAATTTCTATGTTTGACTTTACAATTATGCATTTAAAATTTCAACTGCTAACTCATCAAAAAAAAACTTCATAATATAATTCTACCTTTGACATTTAACACAACCCATTGATTTAAATCAACATTTATTATTCCCAAAACGGATTATTTAACATGCAAACAAATTACCCAACTAACCCTTCCAAATACAATTATATCAAATAATATGCCTTTTTAATTATTTAATATACAACTATTTATTCAAATACATAATATCTCTTTTTTCAAATTTTCAAATTTCTAAATTGACTTTTAATTCATTTTCTTAATTTTCAATTCTAACTCAAATATGCATGCATTTCCAAAATGAATAATGTAATTCATTTCAACACAAATAACTTAATCAATTAATAAAATAAATCTACTGCAAGATTAAATTATTAATTAATGAAATTAAATTGCTCACTAATTTAAATCACATTTTTAACATTATTCTAACTTCCTAAATAAACTGAAACCAGGAAAATTGAACAAAATAGAACAACTGGACCACACTAGGACCGACGACACACTATGACCAGGGTGATGACTCGACACGAAAATCCTAACTACTATCTCCCAATCGAATGTCGTTGGGCAATGGACACGTTCAAACCTGTGAAGCCAGGTGGAGTCGATGTCTTGTACCTGTCAACCTGCGAACAAAGAGTATATCCACATGCAATAATATGTCACAAATAAGGCACACCGTGAAGAGGAAATCTCAGAATCGTAGAGCACTTGCAAGCGAGTGATGCGATACTGTCCTCTTCACCAATACAGTAGTACTAACTGACAAATCTAACATACTAATATAATTCAAAGCATATAACATCTTTAATTCGAATATCTATTTATGTTAATTCAAAACATGACATAAAGATAACATCATATTAAAATACCACCACATCAAAAGATAACACTAACGTCGCTTTATAGATAGCGATCAAAATAGAAGCCGAGTACCATAGTCAAGGTACTAACAGAAAGTACAACATAAAAGAGCAAAACACTGTTCAACCAAAAGGACAAAACGAAGGGGTATTACACCATGCAACAAACATTATTACGAACTTCAAAGGCATGTGGATGGATTTAGCACAAACATTTGCAAGAGCATTTGTATTCAAGATAGGCATTGAGAAACACCATATTTCAATAGAAGCTGCTAGGAATTGATGACAGCATGATATAATATGTTACTTACCAAGGATATCGCCTTTAATGCTGTTGTCCAAAAGGCAGTCTCCAACACCGAATAGAGGAGTTGATAGAGAAGCTGGTCCGTCTGGTCCTTATTCACCAGCACCAAAAGTCCACTAAACAATACATAGCAGCTCTTCAAAACAAAAATTGCTTTAGTTCATAAACCGTTGCTACTCAGAAATAGGCGAAGATACAAATGCATGAACAATTTGGAGTGAATACATGCTGCATATGGTTAAGGTTTTTGTTAGTCATGGATATGTGACAAATAAGCATGTAATGATAGTTACACTCCAACCTTGGCTTACTCGTTAAATCTACTTACCATTAGATTGCAGCTCCTAACTAGCCCATAATGTTGTTGTTCAAATCACAGTGTCCTTCCAGTAGACACTATCACAACTCTTCGAAATGGAAATTGCTTTTACTCATAAAACATCATCGCTCAGAAATGGCAGAAGATAAAAATGCATGAATATCTCATCTGTTACACTGGAGACATGAAGAGTGAAGAGAATGTTATAACTGTTGGGAAAATAAAACCCAATTATAGTGGACAAAAAAGAAAACACAAACCAGATAAAATAGATAGCAAGAAGAGAGGCAAAATATTTTATGTTTCATTAACTTAATCACAAAAAGATTACAATCCAAAAAGTTTACATACAAAAACTCAGAGCAAGGCTCTGAGTTTCTTCATACAAAATACTGTGTGCTGTTGCGAACATTCTGGAGCACTTTCCTCTGTCAATGTCTTCTACTGCTACAGGATCTCCTTAACATTCTACTTCTATTCTTCTGCTGCTCTCTCTGTCTTCTGTCTCTTTCTTTTCTCTAACTGAAAAACATTCTATTTCATTCTTTTGTCTTTCCCAACCTTTTCCAAAAATGGCGCTCAATTCAAACTCACCCACCAAAAATTAATTCTCTGCCAAAATTAATTGGCCTGCATTGGAAGTGAGACATGAAAGTTGGAGGATCCTAGCGGATCATTTCTAGCTGTGCATTAAATGCACTCGGTTGGTGGTTGCTCAAGATTAGCTTTTCCAACACTCCCCATTAATTTTGAGTCTTTTTGATTTATATCACCATTCAAAAGTTCTAGAGCATAAGTTCCAGAGCATCTGCGCCAAGTTCCGGAGCATCTGCGCTTTTCTGTGTTTCCCTGAACACAAGTTCCAAAGCATCTATGCTTTTCTGTGTTTTTTTGAACCAAGGTTTCAGAGCATCTCTATTTTTTTGTGTTTACCAGAATCAGAGTTCAGTGCATTCCTGCATACCCAGCCTATCTCTTAGGCATTCAAATGAGTCTTTTGACAATGCCTTTGTGAAAATATCAGCGAGCTGCTGCTCAGATCTGCAATACTGAAGCTCGATCTCTCCATGCTCCACCAACTCCCTTATGAAATGGTAGCAGATTTCTATGTGCTTGCTTCATCCATGAAAGACGAGATTCTTGGTCAAGGCAATAAAAGATAAGTTGTCACAAAATATGGTTGTACCATCTTCTTGCTGTTCATTCAAATCTGCAAGGATTCTTCTAAGCCAAATAGCTTGGCATGTTACTGGATTTGCTGCACTGTATTCCTCTTCAGCCGTGGAGAGAGAAACAATGGGTTGCTTCTTTGATACCCATGATATTGTTGTTGAACCCATGTGGAATGCATATCCCGAAGTGCTTTTCTGTCATCTACATTTCCTGACCAATCACTATCTTTGTACCCAACAAGTTGAAACTCATTAGTGGTGGTATACATAATGCCATAGCCTTTTGTGCCATTGACATACCTTAAAATTCTTTTTCCTGCTTGCCAGTGTGCATCCTTAGGTTGCTCCATGAACCTAAAAATCAGGCTTACCACATACATCAAATCGGGTCTTGTTGTTGTCAAATACATGAGGCTTCCAACCATGCTCTTATAGAGGGTTGGGTTAACATCTTTGTTGTTGTCCTCTTTGCTTAATTTCAGACCTGTAGCTATTGGAGTTGGGGCTGGTTTGCCGTCCAACATTCTAAATCTTTTCAAGATTTGATTAGTATAACTTGTTTGAGAAATAAAGATGCCATCATCTATTTGTTGGACCTCTATGCCTAGGAAATATTTTAGCAAACCTAGGTCTATCATTTCAAACTCATTTTTCATTGCCTCTTTGAAATCAACAATGAAAAGATTACTATTACCTGTGAAAATTAAATCATCTACATACAAAACAACAATAAGTATCTCACCATTGGCTATCTTGATGTAGAGTGTGGGCTCACTTCCACTTTTGTTGAAGCCATTGCTAAAAGGTACGTATCAATTATGTTGTACCATACTCGTGGTGCTTATTTCAGCCTGTAGAGAGCTTTTCAGGGCCTGTAGACTATCTTATTTCCCTGCAACTTCGTAGCCAAGTGGCTGCTCTACATACACCTCTTCTTTCAGCACTCCATTCAAAAAGGATGACTTTACATCCATTTGTAGTACTTTCCATTTGTGCCGAGTTGCAATTGCTAGGACTGCCCGCACTGTTTTCAGCCTTGCAACTGGTGCAAAAGTATCATCATAGTCTCTTCCAGGCCGTTGTTTATAACTCTTAATAACCAACTTTGCTTTATGCCTTTCAACCTTACCATCAATAGTGCATTTGGTCTTATAGACCCACTTAACTCCAATGGCTGATTTCCCTTTGGGTAAATAAGTGAACTCCCATGTTTTGTTTCTCACTATAGCATCCAACTCTTCATCCATGGCGTTACACCATTTTTCTTCTTTCACGGCTTCTTCAAAATACATTGGATCACTATGAGAAAACAAAGCAAAATCGAAATTCTCATCAAAATCTTCATACCTTGTGTTGTCATAAATTTCCCTCACGATTCTAGTCTTCCGTGGCATCAATGATGCAAGCATAGGGTCTGAATTTTTGGAGCTGCTTGACTGCTGTTCTGATGAAGAAGACTGCTGATGTATAGTTTCAGAGTATCCACCCTGCTGAAAGGTTCCGGAGCTGCTGCTGCTATTTTCTAAACTGTCACCTTGCTATAAGGTTTTGGAGCATCTTCCTTCTACAACTTCTTCATCCTCAAAAGGTATTGAAACATAAATACCTATGTTTCTATCAACTATTCCATCCCGTGATTCATTTTCAATGAACTCAACATCCTTACTGATCACCACTTTCTTGGTGATGGGATTGTACAATCTATAGGCTTTGGATTCTTCACTATAGTCTATGAAATTGCATTTTTCACCTTTGTCATCAAATTTCTGCCTTTTCTCTTTTGGCACAAGAGCATATGCTACACATCCAAATATTCTCAAATGCTCAACACTCCATTTGCATTTTGTCCATACTTCTTGTAGAATCCTATCATGAACAACCTTTGTGGGGCACCTATTCAAGATGTAAACAGTTTTTGCTACAACATCACCCCAATATTCATTTGACAAACCTTTTGCCTTCAACATGCTTGCTGCCATCTCCGTAATTGTTCTATTTTTTCTTTCAGCCACTCCATTTTTCTATGGAGTATACTTGGCTGTGAGTTGTCTTTGAATACCTTGAGACTTGCAAAAATTAATAAACTCTTGAGAGATATACTCTCCCCCTCTATCCATTCTGAGGACTTTGATATAATGGCCACTTTGCTTTTCAGCCAAGGCCTTAAACTCCTTGAACTTATCAAATGCCTTTGATTTGTTTTTCAAAAGATACACCCAGATTTTTCTACTATAGTCATCTATGAGTGTCATGAAATAAACATTTCCTCCTAGTGTTGGGGTCTTCATGGGACCACACAAATCTGAATGCACCAGCTCTAATGGTGCTCTTGCTCTCCTAGAATGCCCTGATTGAAAGGGTTGCCTATGTTGTTTACCTAGGATGCATGCTTCAAACTTTCTATTGGGCTCTACAATTGCTGGTAGGCCCCTAACCATGTCTTTTTTAGCTAAAAGACTTAAACTAGAATAACTTAAATGCCAAAGCTTGGATGGGTCTTGGATGACCGATTTGAAGGCTGACTGCTATGAGCCTTTTGACTGTGCTGAGATTTTCATTTTGAGGGGAAACATCCGGTTCTTTGTCATTTGAACCGCTTCCATAACTCTCTTGTTTCCGTCCTTGTCGTAGATGATGCATTCTCCTTTCTCCATCAACACTCTATAGCGATTTTGGACCATCCGTCCAATGCTCAAAAGATTATGTTTCGTTCCTGGGGTATAAAAGACATCATGAATTTGTCTTTCTTCACCATGCTTGGTTTGTAGAAACACTATGCCTTTGCCCTTGATTGGAACCTTCTCATTGTTGCCCATTTTGATTTCAGACTTGATGCTGCCATCAATGGAGGCAAATAAATTTCTGTTACCACTCATGTGGTTGCTACAACCGCTGTCCAAGTCCCAAACTTCAGCACTTCCTCGTTCTGCTAGATTGCATGCAATGAAAACTTGTGACTATTTTTCATTTTCAGCCTTGTTCTCATTCACCATATTTGCATTTTGACTCCCTTGGTCATGTTGTTTCTTCCTACATTCGCTTGCATAGTGACCATACTTGTGATAGTAGTAACACTACACATTGCTCTTATCTTTCCTCTGATTTGAGCTACTATTCCTTGTGTTTTGGAAGTCTGATTGGGAAGTGCAGGCTTCCTCTTGGCTGTTTGAGATTCCTCTTCCGGAGTTGCTTCTACCTTTGCCTCTTTGACCTCTTCCTCTACCATTTCTTCCTCTTCCTCTGTCTCTTACATTTGTTTGTGCTTTGAAGGCTTGTTCTTGGGAAGAATTTGCAGACCTATTTAGATGTTGCTCATGGGTTTGAAGTGAACCCATTAACTCATCAATCGACAATGTTGAGATGTCCTTTGCCTCTTTTGTGGCAATAACCACCGGGTCAAATTTTGTAGGTAGGCTTCTAAGAATCTTCTCCACAATATTTTGTTCTACCATAGTTTCTCCATTTATCCTTAATTGATTAATCAAGGTGGAAGCCCTTGTATGAAAATCTAAAATAGACTCATTGTCTTTCATCTACATGGTTTCAAATTCTCTCCTTTGCAGTTGGAGTTTCACAGACCTGACTTTCTCAGTCCCTTTGCAGGTGGTTTCAAGTATTTCTCATGCCTCTTTTGCATAGCAAGTTGCTGCTATTCGAGGGAAAATAGCCTCTGTTAAGGCTGCCTCAATCAAACTGAGGGCTTTAGCATCATTCTTCCTTGTCTCCTTCAACTGATTCTTTTGGGGATTGGTCAATGCTGCATATGCATTTGGGTCAGTCACATCTGTGAACCCATTTGCTACTAATTCCCACAAATCATTTGCTACAAGAATGGTTTTCATTTTCTTTGCTCAGACGTCATAACTTTTTCTATCAAAAATAGGTGGCTGCTGCCAACTCTTACTGTCTCCTCTAGCCATTTTGCTAAATGGGGGAAACTACAAATACCCAGAAAAAACTAAAGGGTTTTTCTTCACTTCCTAGAAAACTAGGGCTTTCCTAAATACCCAGAAGCAAGGCTTTTGTCACAACATGCCTAGGACTAGAGCTAGGGCTTTAAAAACTAAATGCCTAGAAAGCTTAGGGCTTTGATACCAATCTGTTGGGAAAATAAAACCCAACTACAGTGGACAAAGAAGAAAACACAAACTAGATAAAATAGACAGCAAGAAGAGAGGCAAAATATTTTCTGTTTCATTAACTTAATCACAAAAAGATTACAATCCAAAAAGTTTACATACAAAAACTCAGAGCAAGGCTCTGTATATTCTTCATACAAAATACTGTGCATGTTCTGGCGCACTAGAACAAACTATGTGTTGCTGCGAACATTCTGGAGTACTTTCCTCTGTCAATATCTTCTGTTGTTGCAGGATCTCCTTAACATTCTACTTCTGTTCTTTTGCTGCTCTCTTTGTCTTTTGTCTCTTTCTTTTCTCTAACTAAAAAACATTCTATTATGTTCTTTTGTCTTTCCCAGCCTTTTCCAAAAATGGCGCTCAATTCAAACTCACCCACCAGAAATTAATTCTCTGCCAAAATTAATTGGCTTGCATTGGAAGTGAGACACGACAGGTGGAGGATCCTAAAGGATCATTTCTAGCTGTGCATTAAATGCACTCGGTTGGTGGCTGCTCAAGATTACCTTTTACAACAATAACACACCGACATAACTCTTCCACTACCACCGATCATCTTGTAACGTATCCACCAACACTATCTCTTTTTGTAACCATTGCCAGCACTATCCTACCGCCAACATGAAACAATGAACTGAATTAGTACTAGAAGATAAAAAATTCATAAAATATTATACCATCATCTTGGAAGTTGAAACACCTTCAATTCCATTGTCTTGCATTTTCTTCCAATGCCATTGGTTACAACATGATGAGGAATATGGAGTGTCCATGTGCAGGAAAAAACTGTCTGTGCCCCTTCATATTCTTCCACAATCTTCCTCCATAACTATCAGAGTTAATTGAAATCTGCACGTAAACAGGTTGATGACTGTCAATTTTTTTAAACATGTTAATGTTTACAGACAAACATTCTTCTTTCTACAACTGAATATGCCTCTCAACGTAATAACACCAGAAGAGTTGTTGCTTGTGGATGTAGCTCAAAAGGTGAACCATGTTAAAAAATTGTTGTCTTTCGCCTCTATGAATTTCTATTTCTTTGTCTTGTGAATTATTTTTACATTATAATTGGTAATTTAACTCCTCAATCCTACCAAAAAATCCTGACAATAATTCCATTTTGGCATTGACGTATCTCCATTTGTTATTTGCTAGTTTGACATGATTAGAATTTACATATCATCATTTGCCATTTTGGCATGATCAATTTTGTCAGTTTGAAATTGTTCGTAATTTTGTCAAGTAGCCACCAATAAGTTGCTTATTATCTTTATTTCATCATTCTAGTCTTTGTATGCTCTCACCTTGCCCACATTGGGATTTGAGTTAATTATCTTTCCGGGGACATTACAATTAGAATCACAATTTTCTATGAATGAATTTCCTAATGAAAGTCAAAAAGTGATGGCAAGCCCATGCACTTTGGGAGAATATATATATGTGTGTGTGTGTGTATAATATAGCTTAGCATAGATAAGAATGTAATAAAATATATTAATCATCCATATTTTTTGATAGTATTCCTTGTACATGAAAAATGCATAGATAATAATATGTTTATTGTTTTAGTCATATAGCTCTCTCTTCACCACCCTATCTCACACATACAAATTCAATAGACAATAATTTCATCTAGATCTAGGGTGTTGTCCATTGAGATTCAACCTAGGTCCTCATATCTATGACTTATTCGAAAGAATAATGCAATGATTATGTTAGGGAGTAGATATTTATTGGGTTGTGTTATCCTTGAATCCAACTACGCTTGATCCATGGGATAACCCCTACGAAACTTGTCCATTTCGTAGTCTCGTGTACTCTAAGCATGAAAAACAAGGCAAATCTTAATTTTCCATCGTGCGTGGTCCTATGTCTCGGAACATCTTTCGAGCGTTAACCTCCATCAATTCATCAAAATTCATCTTTTTGCTCAAGTTGTGAAAATCAATCTTCAGGAGAGAATTTTTTTTATACTTTCAAGGTCGGGGTTTTTCCTTGACCTTGCAAACCAAGATTCAAAAGGAACAATTTACTTGTATGGTTTTGCATGTGTGCATTTATTGATGTTTTTAATGTCTTTTTAAATTGATTTATAATTGGTTTTACTTGTTTTTGTCTCATTTCATTTGCTATTCATTCTTCCTCTACCTTTCGCGATTCTGTTAAAACCCTATTTGATCATTTATATTTGGAGTTCAAATGAATTTGGAACATATTTTAGTAGGATCTCGACCTAGGGTTTCATCTTTGTCTTCAGGTATGTTCGTCCCTTTTAACCTTTCAGTTTATGTTGATTTGTTTAGTATATGATTAGGTTTTTGGATCTAAACATGATTCATTATATTTGAATGGGTTCATGTTTGTGTTTTTTATTTGTTTCCTTTTGTATGTTGTTTTCTCTATGCATTTTAGTCTTCTTGTGCATCTTGTCTTATCTAAAAACCCTAGTTTTGGTCCAGGGGTTTCCTCTCTTTCTTTGTTAAATCTCGTGCTCGAGTAGTTTGTTTTTAGCTCGAACTACCTTGAAGAAACATGGTTTTTTATGACGCACCAAAAGGGCTTATGAGTAGATCATAGATGTTATGTCATTGTTTTTTCATTGAATTTCACTGATAAACTTAGAAACTTTTTGTTTGTGACATGTCATCGGGGTTTTTATCCCGATTGAACCTTGAATTTGACATTGAGTTGTGTGAATAATCAATTTTTGTCATCATTTAGAAAATTTTAATGACATTTTATGTCGTGATCCATATGCATGCTGCGTCGAGTATTTTCCCTGATTGTGCAAGTGTATTAAAGTTGTTTCCTTGTAGTAAACTATCATCAAGATTGTTTAAAGTAACCTATAAGATTTGCACCATCGACATTTTTTGTCGATGGTTCAAACAATGTTTACACTGTTGCTTACCTTGCATATTGTAAGGTCAAGGAATTTCCCTGACCCTACAATTATTCTTTGGGTCATTTGTAAACGTGCCAGAAAACCTCACATATGCAAGGTACCAAGATTCTCAATTGTTGAATCGATAATTTTTGTCGAGTATACAAGTGAATAAAACTTCCATTTTTTAAGGCCAAATTTTTTCCTTGATCCTACAACCATGTATTGTGTTTCTTGTGGATGCATGGATGAAACCCGCATATACAAACTAAGTCTACCTCCCAAGTTGAATGGTAGGGGTTTTTCCCCAACCCTACAAATAAATCAATATCATGCTTGTATTATCAACATTGTTTTCCAGAAATGTAAATGATAAAACCATTGAGCTTCCCAAGTTGTAGGGTCAGGGTTTTTCCCTGACCTGACAACAAATTTTTTTTTTCTTTTGCAATATCATTGAATTTTCATGACTTGGAAAAAAACCAACAAGTGATCTTTCCAAGTGGTAAATTCAGAAATTTTTACTGAATTTGCAAACAAGCAAAATTCTACCCACTTGTAGGTTCAATATTTTTTGTCGACTCAACAACAAGTAAACTTACATCTTGCAAAATTGATGATTTTTACTAATTTTACAACAAAGAGATCTACCCCCTTGTAATGCCGTTATTTTTTACCGACTTTGCAACTTTTTGCAAAGGCAATTTCCACTTGCAATTTAGTCATTTTGCAATGCATATATACATATTTTTCCTAATGTTGGAATTTCCTTGCTTTGCCAAGTTAACTCTTTGCACTCCATTTTTTGCATTCACCATGCTCAAACCTTAATTTTCACGCAATCATTATGTTTCACCCTCATTGCTATTTCCTAAATGTAAATTTTTCCTAACATCTGCAAAATCCTAATTTTCTTATGCAGTTTCTTTGTGCATGATTTTCGAGATCTTGCATCTACACTTCTGCAAGTCCATTCTTTTGCCAATGTCAGATTTGTCTCCTTCCAAGGGGAAAGCGATGAAGTACAAATACTAAGGTGTGCTTCCTCCTATAGTTGTTGCGTCAAATTTTGATGAAATCAAGGATACAAAGATCAGTCATGTGGACATGTCCGAGTTTGTTGAGAGAACTAGGAAAAAACCCTTGGACAATGGGATGAAGTCAATTATTCATAGCAACATACACCTTGTGGCTTCCTTTCCAGTAGCTACTCAAAATCTTGAGTTTGTACTACAAGTTGTCTCTCACTATAACAAGGATGACAAGAAGTTCTATGATTCAAATGGGAATGTGGTAATGGAATCAGATGTATATTTATTTGATAAGGTTTTCATGTGCCCTAGTGCTAACACATATATAGAGATTTTCAAAAAATCCACACAGGAAAAATATGATAAAGATCTTGATTCTTCCAAAAGGATGATAAACAATAAATGGTTGAAGGCCCCTAGACCAGGTGTTACAAGATGACCTAAAAATCCTTCTCGCAATGATTTCATTAAAGAGGTAAATGAACTCATTACTCTTCTCAGTAGAGTACATGGTTTACCTAATTCATTTACTTTTGAGGACCGGATGTACGTCTACATCAATATTATTCTGAAAGGGAAGTAACAATTTTTTTGGGGTGAGGAAATCAGCAATGCCCTCCATGAGAAATTAATCCAAGTGATTAAAACACACAAGTTTTACATGACTTCGTATTTGGTTTATGCTGCAACATCTATGAGGAATCTTCTAGGTCTGACTATTGAGGGAGACAAGAAGGTTACATAGGTTAACAACTATTTCATGTAGATCACCCTCAAGGGAAGTATCAAACATTTTAGCAAGGTAAATGATGCCTTCTTTACACCACTTGTGTGCCTTTGATCCCAAACTAGAGAATAAAAGAACTTCCTTTATCTAATGAAGTATCTAAAGAACTATAAATGATGCCTTCTTTAAACCACTCGTATTTGATGAAGCATGGAAGATTGTCAAAAAATATGGTTTCCTTTGTCTACAATTCCCAAATTTTACTTATTTAAGAGTTGGGTGCTTTGATAGTTATCCATATATGCTTTTGTGTTATCTTAGCAATAAAATTATTCTATTGGAGCTATGCAGGAAAATTATTGTGATGCATAGTAAACAAATGGAATCCCATAAGCCGAGATTCAAATTTCCTTTAGCAATCAAGAGGTACTCCATTCAGACTTCGCATAAGGCCAAGGTTGTTGAATTAGAAATACAGCAGGTGAATAATATTGTACAAAGCAAGATCTAACTTTGATTATAGAGGCATGAAGTCTCAAATCAAAATGGCTTTCTCTCATGTACATAAAGTCGAGGACATTAGGACAAAGTGAGAAATCAGGAGAATGGATTATTGTAGATTAACTTTGGATCAAATAAGGGAATTAGATCTTGTTGATATCCCAAAGGATATGGAGGATGAAGATACTATTCTAGATCCTACATATGAGAGAAATAGAGTTGCGACTTCTCCTCTTCCTTCCATCTAGGGGTCTCAAAACTAAGTAATATCAATTCGAGAAAGGTTTCAACCCATCTTGGCCAATACAAATGTTTGGTTAGACGAAAGGGATATACAATTGAAACCTTTCTTCATTGGATTAGAAGATGAGTCCCAAGGAAAAATAGGTAAGAAATCAGAGATAAGGACAAAAACATAAATGATGCTCCAAGCTCCACCAGATCTTCAAAGCCTAAGATCAAGTTTGTGGTCAAGGGTGGCAAGAAGAAGATCGAGAAATCTATAGAGGGGCCATCCATAGAGGCCCAAGAGGATCATGTGCAAGAAGAGAGGTAGATTGAGGAAGAGGGTCACAAGGAAACAAATATGTCCCCTCGTGAGAATATTCCCGAGGAACCACCTATCACCTCATCCCCCATTATAAATATTGTATCTTCTCCTACTCCTCCCCTTGTGTCCACCTATTTTTAATCTTCCTAATGTCACTATTGCCCCTATTGTTACTGTTGAGGTTAATCTTGCCATATCTATACAATCTGTGCATTCTTCTCCCATCTCAAGGTTACCATTTGAAAGCCCAAAACAAGGGTTAGATAATGTGACTGGTTCTCCTATGTATTTACCAAGTTTGTCCTCACCATCTTTTGACCTCATGTTGCATTTTTATTTAGAGAAGTTCTTGAATGATTATGTGCAAGTTTCTAAGGCTGAAATTCCCAAGATTATTTTAACTGACACTCCTCCCATCGTGACTACCACCTTTGTGAATGTAACTACTACATCCCATACGATGGATACACAACCTAAGGAGAGCCCATTGTTACCACCATGGTTGTCATCATAAGCACAAAAGAGGAGGAAAGAAGTTATTTCTCTAGATAAGTTTGACTTTGCACAACTTACATCTGCCAAGACAAGAACCAAGAAGAAAGCTAAGACTCTTTCTAGGATGCTTTTTGATAAAGAGGGTAATAAGTATGTAGAGATATCTCAACCTCCCTTTGAAAAAACTTATGAAGAAGTTAATATTGCAGACTAATTTGTTACAAGGGTAAAATTGGGAAAGGTAACTCATGATAGTGTGAAGGCAGATGTTCAATCTTCTCTAGATTCTCTCACAAAGAAATTTGACAAGGAGAAGAAGATGAAGGATCACTATATAAGGATAAGACATAACAACTTACGACCGTGCTACAAAAAATCACTCAATCTTCTAAATCTGTCAAGCTCGAGGTAATTAAAGTTGGTACTGATAATCCTATATGTTGCAAGTATGGATGAGTTTGGTGGTGTTGTCATTAATGTTGTCATTGATGTCAACACAAATTTGTGTATTTGTCAAGTGCTTTTGAGAAAATTTGAGAAATAATGAAAGAAGGATTAAAAGTGTGTTATGTGTGTGCTCTGATATTGTGGTCCACATTTCTTCTGTGTTGATCCTATTCCTATGAGGATCTATAGGTGTGTTCATAAGCATTAATGAATCATATATACTGAGTTTCAACTTCTGGTTTGATGAAGAGAAGAAGATATGTTCATCGGTGTGTGAACTGGTTTGCTAGAACTATTTGTTTATGGACTGGGAGAAATGTTTTGGCTCCATAGTCTTTTGATATTTGGTTTCAGATCTTGCGGATATGGGAGATGACTACTTCTGATGGTTTCTATGTTATGACAAAATTTCTTGTGGTTTGGCACTCCAAAAGACCTGCTCTAGAGCTTCTATATTTTGCTGACTGGTTTGGTTGGACTAGTAAAGATTTCTCTGAAAATGAAGTTGGTTGTAACTATTGCGTATGTATCTGAGATGTTCTTGGAGATGGAAAAATGACTAGTGAAGCATGTTGAGTGATCCGTGTGTGTTTATCTTGTTGGATATGCACGTAATTCAAAGATCATTGGTGTTTTCATTAGGTTTGGCTGACCTAGTGTCTACACATTACATTTGGATTTTGCATTGACTTGAGGAAGTGTGTGCAAGCTTCAAGATGTTATTTGGGTCAGATTAAATATGTAATTGGTCCTCTCTCATTCTTATCTATCGTGGGAATGTTGAGTAGCCGACCTAGTTTGAATTTGTAAATGAAATTGCATAGCCAACCTTGGAGAATGTTCCTAAGGTTGAAGATGGTATAAAATCAAGTCAAGTTGTAACAAAATCAATATCCATCCATCCACGAATCAAACAAGTTAGTGAAGTGTGCGGACAAGTGTGAAAAGTAGAGAGTACAAGAGCAAAGTAAGGCAACAATACTTTAAGGTTTTAGATTCCTGAAAGTAGTGAGATGAAGGCATCTATAATCTTCTGATCTAGTTGTGAATGTGTGGAACCCTAGTGGTGGATCTTCATTTATAGTCTTTTATTTTTCTATAGGCAGTGATCCTCCTTTTGGACAGTGAGCCCTTAATTTGGGTAGTGAGCCTTTGTATCCGCTATTGTATTACTACTATATTGTGAGTTAATCCTCATAGTCTTTTTTCCCTCATTGGTTTTTCCACATAAATCTGGTGTCTCTGGTGTTGTGTTTCTATTATTTGCATTTCTTGTTCATACTTAATAACAGATTGAAGATAAAGTGGAATTAACTAAGTTTAAAAGTAAAGGATTTGATACAACTGATTCACCCCCCCTCTTAGTAGTCTTGTGCATTTCAACACTATCATCCAAAATGTTGAAAAGGTACATACTAGGGGTAAAGTGGTCGGTGAGTATCTTGATCGCTTAATTGCATTGGGAACAAAAATGCTAGGGTTTGCCTTGGGGAATCTGGAAAATATGGAAGGCATAAAAGAAAAATGGGATGGCACTGTAAATGATTTCTCTCAAGAGAAAGAGGATATGGAAAATAAAGTATAATCTTGGATTAAAATCAAGAAACTCAAAATAGATAAACTAGAGGAATTTGGGATCATTCCCAACTAAGACATATATGTGTAAATTGTAGAGTCTTTGATTCATAAAGGCATTGTTCTCACCAACTTACTCAATGATCTACAATCTGCATGTGAACTTGGTGAAGATCATGATATGTAGATTATTAATAAAATTGAAGAAATTCCATGTAAGCTGTGAGATGATAGTCAGAAAATACTTCCCCCAGATAATATGGTTCAACAATTTGTCAACAGGATTCAGAGGGAGACCAATCATTTTTAGTCCCTCTAATGGATTGAACCTTTGATCTTCAATTAACTTTGGAGAACCTGAAATAGTACCTTGGGCGACATGAAAAAGCCCACAACATTATTAGAGATTCTTTTTCAAGAGCTCGTGGCATCATCAAACATAATTCAATACCAGATAATGAAGTACAAATGATCTTGAAGAAACATGATGATTTCCTAATGCAAAATGTTGAGGAAGGTTGATCATGCCTTAGTTTAGATTTCAAGTTTTTGTCATTTACAAGTTTTCGTAGTTAGTCAAAGACAATTTACATGTCATTTGTCAAATTGTACATACATGTAATAACAATGGAGTCCTCCAATAATTTTGGACTCCAATGTTGAATAAATCAAAGTAGTTAGACTTTTCCTAGATTAAATCTTAGCTCTCATCTATAAATATGAGAGAGCTCATTTGTAATTTTTACCTTTAATCTATTGCAAACGAAGTTTTTCCCAATTTGAGAATCAAATTTGAGACTTCGAGTTAAATTTTGAATCAATTCCAATTAATAAAGAAGGAAATTTTGGTATCAAACTTTGTGTTGAATCAAATTTGTATGATTAAGGATGTTCTTATGTCATTCTTATTGATTTCTTTTGTATTGATTGGATAAGTGGTGTTTCTTTATTAAGATGGGAGGAAGTTTAAGATAAGCTATATGAACTTTGTGTTATATCATTTACTTGAAATTGTGTGTGTTGAAAGCATTTATTGGAGAATAATTATCAAGGCTTTGAGCTTGTGATTATTTACTACGTGGATCGATGGTATTGCTAGTTGACATAATTTGTGCTCCAACTAGTGATATAGTTATTTTAAAATCTTTTTGGAGGATAATTTGAAGAATTTGTGGTTGGGAATATTCACTTGGTACATGAATCTCTTTGTGAAGTGATTTGGAATACTTTATGCTTCAACTTATGTCATTGGTTACTACAGAACTCACATTGAAGGTAGCAAAAAGACTTTGTGCTTTTGCGTGTCTTCTGGTCACATATCACATATTTTATACTAGTATTCCTTGATTATCCACATGTTTAATGAAGAATATTGGTGATTACTATTTTGGTTAATATTAGAAGTGTCAAAGCATTATTGAATATTACTATGAAACATTATAAACATCTTTTCTGAAAGAAGAGAAAATGATGAGTGTAACACACCCCCACATGATTAAAGTTAGTGTAAATACATTTAGCTTAGTATAGTTTACATTGTTTCAATAAATAGTAAGAAGGGAGACTCCCCTTTTTGAGAGGAGAGATTTATGTCATCATAATTGTGGCTGAAATCACTATTTTGTAATTTGTAAAGGGATTACAAAATATTCACCCAATAGTTTTTTGGAGACTCCATTGGGGATATGAGTATGCAACCAAAGCCTCATGCTTTGATTGAAGTAGACAAGTATTCTAGTGTCTTATTGCAAGCTTTTGAATATATTTTGTTACAAGTATGAAGGTGTTGTCATTGATGTCAACCAGTTCCCTTGATGTCAACTAGTTGTTGTTGTCACTGATGATGGTTATTGGATGTATATGTCGAGGATATTGAGAAAAATGTAATAAAGGAAGGTTGCAGGTATTCAGTGTTTACTCCAGGTTTTTCTTTGGTATTTGATGGTATGCTAGTAAGGATCTGATGTATTGTTCATGGTTGTTGGAAGTTGCTATATCCAGATTCTGGGTTTCTAGATCGTTGTATAGTGTGAGTTATGTTTACAAGTTGTGAACTATGCTTTTTTGTGTATCTGGCTATGGTCTAGGAGAAATATTGTTGCTCCATATTTCTTTTTTTTGTGGTTTCAAGACTTGTGGTTCTGGAAATAAGTTGATAAGATCGTTTTCAATTTAATTTTGTTATCCAAAGAGATTGGATCATGTTATGGTTGTGTGTGATTAATTGTTTTATGTGTTTTACATGGGTATTGTCTGACCTTGTGTTAAGAAATACTTATGAAGTTCATGGAAGCATGTTGAAGTGTGGTGGGACTTATTTAGGTTCTTATTAAGTGTGTGTTTGGGTCACCATCATTCTAATTCCACCATAGAATGTTTTGGTGCCAATCTAATTTGAATTTGTAAATGCAAATAGTGTGTGGCCGAATTTGGATGAGATTCAAAGTTGAAGATGGTATAGATATAATTTGAGATGTTTGTGAAAGATGAATGCAAGCAAGATAGATGTGAGATAGATGAGAAATAGTGTGTGATGAGAGTTTGTGCAAATCAATACGAAATCTAATTGCGATTTTTTGGAGGCAGTGAGTTGAAGGTGTACTCTATCATTCAAGCATGTCTGCAAGTGTGTGAGCGAATTGTGGTAGAAATATATGTTGCATTGAGATTTTTTTCTCTCTGTAAAAAATATCTTCTATCTTCTTTGAAATTCTATGGTAGTGAGCCCTCCAGGTGGTTGACCCTTGTTGGACGGTGAGTCTTGTTCCAGACAGTAAGTCCTATTTTGGCGGTGAGCCTTTGTATTCGGTTTTGATATTCTCTTTATTGTGAGCTAATCCACACCGTGGTTTTCCCTCGTTGGTTTTTCCACATAAACCTGATGTTATTGTTTGTTTGGTTTTTCTTCTTTCAGTTTCTACTTTTTTAATGATTAATCACACCAGTAGAGTAAAGGATTTGCGAATGATAATTGATCTAACATTTGGTGGAAGTTTTAAAGGTTAAAATTTGCTACAACTGATTCACCCCCCATCTCAGTTGTCTTGTTCAACAATTGGTATCAGAGCTTGGTTCCTTAGAGAAGATCTTAACCACTTAAGGAAGTCCAAAATGGTGAGCAAGATCACTATTGAGTGTCCTAGGTTCGGTGGGACTTACGATACCTTCTAGAAGAAAAATATGGAAGGATATCTGGAATACTGTGGATATGATGTTGAGAAAGCTTATAAGACTACATACACTGCTCTTGCTAATGGTCTGAGTATAGCTGATGTGATCAAGGCACATGAAGCGAACAATAAGGTGAAGTTTATTCTGAAGAATAGTCTTTCACATTCTGAATTAATTAAAGTGAAAAATTTGAAGGCTGCTAAAGAGGATTGGGATACATTGGAAAAGATTCATGAAGGTGATGAAAAGGTTAAAAAGAAAAGTTACAGAATTTAGAGGCACAATTCGAGATCTTGCATATGTCTGAAGATGAGAATATTAAATCCTATGTACAGAGAGTGTATGAGATGGTAGGTGGAATGTGAGGACTTGGTGCAATAGTGGATGAATCAAGGATTGTAAAGAAGATTCTCAAAACTCTCCCTGATGCATATAGCAAAAATATATTTGCTATTGAAGAAATTTTAGATTACAAAACTTATACTAAAGATTAGTTATTGGATACTCTAACATCATTTGAAATGAGAAAGCCTAGCTTGAGAAATGGGTTGAAGACAAAAACTACTTTTAGGGCTACAAAATTTGAAGTTCCAGATGAAGAAAACCTTGATGAAGTGGAACCTAACTTTGTAAGAAGGATGAGAAAGGGCTCCAATAAGTATGAAGGTAAGTTACCCTTTAAATGCTTTAGTTGTGGAGGAATTAGTCATTATGCTTCGAGATGTCCAGAAAGATCTAAGAAGAATAAACATAGATTAAGAAAAGAGAACAAAGGAAAGATGATTAAGAGAGCATATTATGTAAATGAAGATGCTGGTATTTCTGATGAAGAGTCTGATTATGGAGGTTTTGATGATAGTGAATGCTTGTTCTTGGCTATAAAAGATGAATCTACTCCTACAAATATTGAAAGACAGGTGAAGGAAAGTGCTTAGGAGAAAGTTGAAGATACCGTGATCTTTGCACTACATGCTAAACAAGAAAACAACTACTGGGTTGTTGACAATGGTTGTTCACATCCCATTACTGGTGATAAAAGTAAGTTTGTTAAACTTGAAAATATTATGGAGGTTTAGTTAAGTTTGGAGATGATACTGGTGCTAAGATTTGTGGGATAGGTTCAGTAAGTTTTGATGGCAAGCATAATACTGATGATGTCTACTATGTTAAGGGTTTAAGGCATAATCTCTTGAGTGTTGGAAAAATGTATAGTAAAGGATATAATATTGTATTCGAGGATGAGAGATGTGAAATTAGGAAAGGATCCAAAACAATGATTGTTGCTGGTAAGAAGTCTGAAGGAAATATTTATCAAATTAAGGGTGCTAATGTTATTTGCAAGAATTGTCATTTTGGAAAGCAACCTAGAAACTGCTTTAGGTTGAAGGAACAATCTACTATCGGACTACTGGATTTGATTCATATAGATATTTGTGTTTGTACAAGAGTGAGAAGTCTACAAGGTGACAAGTATTTTATGCTTTTGATTGATGATTACTCTAAATATACATGGGTTACCTTTCTGAGAGAGAAATTTGATGCATCAAATAGATTCAAAGCATTTAAGGCTATGGTTGAGAGTGAAGAAAATTTGAGAATAAAATGTTTAAGGTCTGATAGAGGTGGTGAATTCACCTCCAATGAGTTTAATATGTGTTTTGAGGTTCATAAAATAAAAAGACAGTTATCTAATTCGAGAAATCCTCAAAAGAATGGAGTTGTTGAAAGAAAGAGCAAAATGATTCAAGAAGCTACTAGATCAATGATTACAGAGGCAAGTCTACTGGAAGTTTACTAGAGAGAAGCTATTCACACTATTGTTTATGTGTTCAATCGAGTTCAATCAAAAGCTAACAGTACTAAGATCCCCTATGAGCTATGATGTAGAAGAATTCCAATTGTCAAATATTTCGAGGTATTTGGAAGTAAATGTTATAGGGATGAAGAAAATTTAGGGAATTTTGATTCTAGATGTGATGAAGGTATCTTCCTTGGATACTCTACTAGAAGCAAAGCTTGCAAATGTTTCAATAAAAGGCTGAGAAAGATTATAGAGGGCATAAATGTCAAGGTTGATGAAACATTGAATAATTCAATTGAATGTGATGAATACGTATCTGATGAACCTGATTGCATAGAAGTAGAAGAAGTTGTGAAAGAATAGGAAAATCAAAATGAAGAAGAAGAGGCTCTAGTGGTGTCCCCAAAGACACCTTAATATGTGCAGAAGAATCATTCAGAAAATCAAATCATTGGAGACAAGAGAAAAGGAGTAAGAAGCAGAGCTATTGCTGAAATAAATCTATGTTTACTTTTTGAAGTTGAACCAAAGATGGTGAGTAAAGCATGTAATGATGAGAATTGGATGAAAGAAATGAAAAAAGAACTTAAGAAGATTGAGAATAATCAAACTTGGGAATTGGTCCCTAGACCAACAGATAAAAACATAATTGGATCAAAATGGGTATTTAGAAACAAGTTGAATGAGAATGGAGAAGTGGTTAGAAATAAAGAAAGTCTTGTATGTAAGGGCTACTCACAAGTAGAATGTATTGATTTTCAGGAGACCTTTTCTACCGTGGCAAGGATGGAAGCTATTAAAATGTTTTTACCATTTTCTACTCATAAAGATTTTAAAGTTTATCAGATGGATGTTAAGTCTAAATTTTTTAATGGTGAGTTGGAAGAAGTCTACATGGAACAACTGGAAGGATTTAGATTGTCAAATCAACAGGATATGGTCTGCACATTAAAAAAGGATTTATATGGATTGAAGCAAGTTCCTAGAGCTTGGTACACAAGGTTAGATAGATATTTGATTCAAAAAAGTTTCAATAAAGGTATTGACAGATAGTAATTTGTACTTAAAAATTGAAAATGATAAAATCCTGATAGTGGTTGTATATGTTGATGACATTGTCTTTGGAGGAAATGAAACAATGTGCAAGATGTTTGTTGAAGAGATGTAAAAATAACTTGAGATGTTCATGTTTGATGAGATGAATTTCTTTCTTAGGCTACAAATCAATCAAACAAAGAAAGGTATTTTTATTTCATAGTCAAAGTATGCAAAAGAAATGTTAAAGAAGTTTTGGATGGATGGTTCCAAACTGGTATGCACTCTTATGGTGACTAGCTGCAAATTGAGTAAAGATGATGATTCACCTAAGGATGATTTGTTACGTCTCAAAATTTGATGCAGTTTGTTTTTGCTTTATATGGATTTGATATATGATTGAACATGTGTGGTAGAGTAAATAATAAATTATATGGTGTTTTGTGAGATGAAATATCAAAAATGTTTATGTTAATTTTGAAAAAGTTGAAATGTAGTGAATTTAGTTTTATTTTGAAAGTGATGCATAATGAAAAAATATTATTTGAATTAATGAATTGCATCACTTTGATTTATATTTTTCATGGATACTAATCTATTAATGGGTGCCTGAGGTTATTTGAGCTGCAGGTTGTCGAAGACCAAGGGTGTGGCTAAGGTAGAGGAGGTCAGCTTCCTGAAAGGGTAAAGGAGGAATGGATCTCTTGCACACACACAAGCACTTAGAATCATGTAGATGTGTTTAGTATTTAATTTAGTTGACTGTTTGTATTATTCGTATATTTTAAATGTTTAATTAAATTAATTTGTAGTGAAATAAAAGTGCAATGAAACAAAAGAAATAAATTATGATTTAATTATAGATATCATTTTTGCAAATAAATGATAATGCTTTGCTATTTTGAATAATTATTTAATTGCAATTTAAGGATATTTATTTATTATTTATTTGGAATAAATAGTTAAATTTGCAATTAAAATGGTATTTCCTAAATATTTACTGAGGATAAGTACTTCATTTGCAATTAAAATAGGATTTCTTTATTAATATTTATCAAGGATAAATATTGTGCATGGAAATAAACTATTATTATTATTTTCAAATTAGGTATTTGGAAATTGGTGGAGAAATCTTTAAAAAGAGGGAAAATTATTAACGAAAATATAAAAAAGTTTTCATAATCTTTTTTTATTGCTCTGCAAAATATAACTGAAAATGGATGTTGAGAAGAGGGTTTTGAAGCACAGTGAATCAAGAACGGTGGATAAGGGAAGAAAAACAATAAAGGAAAGAAAAAAAAGAAGAATAAAATCTATTGAAAGAGATTTCTAGGTTTTTAAATCCTTCTTCCATTGTATTTGATTTCAAATACATGAACAATTTACTATATTGTGGAGAAGTGAAATTTCTTCTACCAAGTCCCCAATTGATTGTAAACTTGCATTTAGTGGGCTTCTGCCAGGAATTCTAAACCAAGACTGTACAAATCTATAATTTTCTTATTCTTGTATATAAAATTTATATATATTTATATAAACACATATATAATATCTATATATATTTATATGTATATTGTTGCTGGGTGATCCCAGAATAGTGGTTTACAATTTTTGGTCAAACTGGACACTGAAATTATTATTTTTAGTTAAATCTTCATATTCGGGCACCTATAGCGGCTAAACCATGAGGAATTTGAAGATGATGAAAACTAGAGTCTCATAAAATTTTGTTTGTACATTCTAAAAATATTTTTTTCAAAATTTTTGGAATAAGATTGCACTTCTTTTCCATCTCCCACGAAAACTAGTTTCTTTCATAAAACAACATTTTTAAAAAAGTGACGCTCACCGTATACAACATAATTTTTTTTGTATGAAGGATAAAATTCTACTTTTTTGAATTTAGATTTGTAACTACGATATATAGCACTTTAATTTGGTCTCATGATTTTTTATTGAATATTTTTTCCTTAATAGAGTTTCGAAGTCAAACCAATTGCAATTCAGACATAGGCGAACTGTATACAACATAACTTTTTTTGTATGTATCAAAATTCAATTTTATTTTTTTTAATGGATCAAGGACATCAATATCCAACACAAAAATATTTTTAATTTTTTTTTTTAATAATTTTCTACTTTTCCACATGTGCAAAACAAAGAGCTTAATTTTTGGTGAAAAAACTATGTTTAATAAAACTAAAAAACACATACATAATAAAACCAAAACATATGAAAAATATATTTGTGGGATAGCTCATTTCAAGGACTACCATAATAATTTGAAATAAATTTTAAATTAATTCATTTGATCCCCCAAAAAGTAAATGAAAAGTGATTTTTTATCAGCATTTTGGTAGGTGTAAAGGAGACTCATTTATAGGTATGATTTAAAACTAGTGAGGTTCTATCCAAGTGGTTTGATCAAACCCTCTTCAATTGGAATCCTTGAAATGGAAATTTTAAAGGCTTAAATCATTATATTTTCTAAAAATATGTGATTTCAGCAAAAATCAGTTTCTCTCAGAAATTGTAAACCAGCTTTGTGGGATCACCCTGCTGTAGAATTTAGAATTGTGTTTCAAGCATACTTTGCCAGGATTGCAATTTGTCTTTTAAATTAATTTTTGATTCATGAATGTAATAATATTACATGTTTTCATATATACAAAACAATATATATATAAACATATAATATTATTATTATAAAATATACTAGATTTGAAGCAAATTTATTGAAGTACTATTGAAATCATATAGGGATATGTTGTTTAGTCTTGAGGACTAAGCCTCCCCATCCACACCCCCCCCTATGAGGGAGGCTGTTCTATGGAGGCAACGCCCTCCATAGGCCACAACCTATGGAGAGGGTGCTGCCCTCAACAGGCAGCGCTCTCTCTATGGGGAGCCGTTGGCCTTACATATGCCCAAGCATGCCTTAATAACCCTCGACCTACCTTTTAAACTCATTTGACTACATTTTCTAGGCTGCGTATGATTTAATTTTATCATTTGCGTACACATATGTGTGTGTGTGTGTGTGTGTGGATATACACATGTCTGTGTATAGATACTAGAATATAGAGAAAACTTGGTTGTAGATGTATATTTAATTTTGACTGCAAATGTAATCTTATGTAAATGTGTGTATATATATACATATAAATATATATATATATACATAAATATATATTAATGAGTATATGTTGTATGTTTACCAATGTAGAATATAAAAGAATATACACATGGCTGTAGAAGTATACCTTATTTCATCTGTAAATGTAACTTTATGAAATTTTATATATACATATAAATATATATATATATATATACACATACATAATTAAATGTATCATTGCCGATAAAATGTAATAGATAGTTTTCCTACAGTTGAATCTGAAATGTAATTTATTTAGCTGGAAATGTGTTTATTTCTGTATATCTACCTATATATATATAGATAGATACATATATGTATATAAATATAAATATGAATACGAATACAGTAGGTATGTGAGCAAGTATTTAAGTTTGAAAAGAATAAAAATTAAAATCTGATTGGAATGACTAATATTTTGTACTAGATTGTTTTCATTTCTGAATATATATGTATAAAAATGCAAATCTATGTATATATATACATAGGAAGTTACATGAATTGGGGCAATTTTACTCTTTACAATGTATATATTTCAAATTGGAATTATTTCTACCAAATTTACACAAATCTATTATCTTCATATTGAACCATTTAATTTGGAAATGGCTTATTGACTACTTTGAAAACAAGTAGGAAGATAGGAAATTGCATTTAATTACCAAGATCCATTGTAATGTTAGAAGAATTATTAAATCGAGTCAAATACAAAAATGTGAAATCAGATATAGAATTACTTCTTGTGAATTATTATCTTAAGCAATCAAATAGAGAACTTTAGAAATGTAACTATTTTCCGAAAGAATACTTGAATTATTGAATTTTGTGCAACTTGTATGAACTATGCAATATTTACTTTTTATGACAAAATTTTGGGAAAGGATGTTGAATGTGAGCTCCCAGAGACGGTAGTTAACCTTTTCTTAAATTGCCATTTTTATTTGAATGCTTGGCCAAGCTAATGAACCATTGAAATAGATGGATAAAGAGCCTATAATTTTTATGTTACATATGTCTTTGTCACATCCTTTATGCAAGAAATATGTTGTTCTACTATAGGAATGCATATAGGCATTAGGCATGCATTGAGAGTTTCCTCCTACTTTATTGTTCGAGGTTGCTAGGCTCCTCGTGTAGGTTCAAGGATTTCTTCGAGTTAGGAAGAAACCTAGGGAAGTCATGTGCTTCGTGGTTGGGTGGAAAAGACACCTTAACCGCACTCTTGGCCTCAATGAAAGAAGACCAGTGGTGTTATGGCGGATGAGGATCAAAAGTTCTTTATGTTATGGATGTACTTCATGTATTATTTATGTATGGCTTGTATAGCCAATTTGTAAAATGTAACTTTAATTCATGGATGTAATTACTGATGTAAACTGGTTTATGTATCATTGAAACAGATGAATTGTAACACCCTTTTGGTGTATGTAATTTTTTAATTCATTAATGATCTTTCCTTTGAGCATTTATGGATATTTAATGTTATACATGTTATCTCTTTTTCCTTACTTGGCTTGTGCAATGTTCAAATTAATTCGTATAGAATGAGTTTTTTCGAGCTTTACATGATTAGAGAAAATACATATCGATGATTGGAGGATTGTTGTATTTAATTGCTACTAGACCGAATATCATGCATGTAATTTTTCTTGTGTCTAGATTTCAAGAAGATCCTAAAGAAACACATGTTGTTGTTGTTGTTAAGAGGATATTCAAATATTTGAATGGAACTTTAGATTATGGCCTATGGTATCCTAGAGATACTAAATTTACACTAAGTTCTTATACAGATGCAGATTGGGTAGGCTATGTTGATGAAAAAAAAAGTACAAGTGGCGGTGCGTTCTTTCTTGGTTGTAAATTGGTGTCATGGTTGAGTAAAAAGCAAGATTCAGTTGGGTAAAAGCACAAAGTTGTGTCACACTTTATAAAGGAAACGACCAATGCAGATCCAACTTTTAAACTTGAATCACAAAAAAATGGCATATATGTTTTGAATTTTGAAATGATATAAACTAGTAAAATATGTATTTTTTAGTATATTTTATGTTTATATTTTTTTAAAAAATTAAAAATTATTTTTAAATAGTTTTTAATAAATTAACACTATAATTCAGTTGTTGATAAAATGCTAAAAAATGAAGTTGCATGGGACGTCAAACTTTTTATACTAATTTTTTTTTTTTTTTCTTTAAATTTTTTGTGTGTATTTATAACTTGAAACTTTAGTGCATGGATATTTTTTTTTCCAATTTTGATAAATATATATTTTTAAACAAATATTAAAATGTGCGTGAATCAAAAATTAGTTGTTTCCATCGAACGTCAACTTTCATATTACATATTTATCTCAAATGGAAAAAAAATTATACCATCTTGAAATAGATTCTTTTATCTAGTGCATCATATTTTTTTCAATTTTTTTAATAAGTTTTATTATTTTTCCTTGGCATGGTAATCAACCTAATATTTTGTGTTGATAACCTACTTTTAGTATAAATAAAAAATAAAAAAATAAAAAACAATTAAACTATTAAAATAAATATATTTTTGAAAAGTACACTTATGGATCTACAAAAGGGTATTTTTTATATTTTTTAAAAAATGTTATTTACATTAGCAGGAGTTATTGAAACTTCAAGTTTTTTAAATAATTTTATTCTTTTAGTAAATTGGACTCAAAGTGGTGCTCCATGTATTTTTAGCCAAAAAATTTAGTTGAAAAAGTTGTGGAAGTATCAAACTTAGCTAGAATGAATCTTACTAGATCATATGTTTGACCAAAATTAATTTTTAGTTAGAAATACTTAAAATTTAGTTGTGCTAATAAGTTGGATGAAAGTGTGATACAACTTTGTGCTTTTACCTAGTTTCCTTATCCACTGTAGAGGTTGAGTATATTGTTGTACACAAGTTCTTTGGATGAGACAAACATTGAAAGATATCAGAGTAATGTATGATGATCCCATTTCTATCTTTTGTGATAATACAAGTGTAATTAACATTTCAAATAATTTAGTGATGCACTGAAGGAAAAATAATATATCTATAAGGTATCACTTTTTGAGAGAGAAAGTCATGGAGAATGAGGTAAAACTTGAGTATGTACCTATAAAGGATCAGGTTGGTGACATATTTACTAAGGCTCTTCGTAAAGATACCTAAAAAGGATCAGGTTGCAAGGTGTCGCCCTTGGTCTCCTCGACGTGGGCCAACACGACGCTCGAGCTTTGTGACATGGTTTAATTGCCTCCTATGGATGTTGGATCTTGTATCAATCCAACGGTTGTATCAGGCATTAACAGGTCGATCTTTTGGTGCAACAACAATCGTATTGACAATAATTGGTATTAGAGTTGAGGTCACAGGATCGAACCCCTCGCTTGCACTGGGGGGGATTATTGCAAGGTGTTGCCCTTGGTCTCCTCGGCATGGTCAGTGCGATGATCAAGCTTTGTGACATGGTTTAACAACCTCTTGTGGATCTTGGATCTTGTATAAATCCAACAGTTGTATCAGGCATTAACAAGTCAATCTTTTGGTGCAACAACAACCGTCTTTGCAACAAATTAACATTTCAAAGAATTTAGTGATGCACTCAAGGAAAAAGCATATATCTATAAGGTATCACTTTTTGAGAGAGAAGGTCGTGGAGAATGAAGTAAAACTTGAGTATGTACCTATAAAGGATCAGGTTGGTGACATATTTACTAAGGCTCTTCCTAAAGATACTTTTGAGTATCTTTAGGAGAATTTAGGGGTTATTGCCCCTATTTTCTTGAATTAGATGCATATGGAGATGCATTAGTCTAGTAAGTCTATGGATCTATCTTTCTTCTAGATTGATTCTTGGTGGCTACCTCTTAGGGGGAGTAGGTAGTGTCATGTGCTTTCATTGAAAGAGTATTCTGTATTGGTAAATATTCTTAATGTCACAGGAGAAATCAATGTAAAAGATCTTTTTCCTTTTCCATTGATGTCAAAGGGGGAGAAGGTATCATGTGAAAAAGATATAAAGTAAGGGGGATAATACATTCTTGGAGATGGATGGTTTAGATTTGTTGTGTTGTCTTTGATGGTTTTTCACATCATGTGTTGCCATAAATGACAAAGGGGGAGATTGTTGAAAATATGAAGGTGTTGTCATTGATGTCAACTAGTTAACTTGATGTCAACTGGTTGTTGTTGTTGTCACTGATGATGGTAATTGGTTGTATAAGTCAAGGATATTGAGAAAATTGTAATAAAGGAAGGTTGCAGGTATTTAGTGTTTGCTTTAGGATTTATTGGTATGCTAGTAAATATCTGAAGTATTGTTCATGGTTGTTGGAAGTTTCTATATCCAGATTTTAGGTTTATGGATCATTGTATAGTGTGAGTTATGTTCACCAGTTGTGAACTATGCTTTTCTGTGTATATGGTTATGGTCTAGGAGAAATGTTGTTGCTCTAGATTTCTCTATTTTGTGGTTTCAAGACTTGTGGTTCTAGAAATAAGCTGATAAGATCATGTTCAAGTTAATTTTTTTATCCAGAGAGATTGGGCCATGTTAAGGTTATGTGTGCTTAATTGTTTTGTGTTTTACATGGGTATTGGTCGACCTTGTGTTAAGCACTACTTACGAAGCTCATGGAAGCGTGCTGAAGTGTGTTGGGATTTATTTAGGTCATCATTAAGTGTGTGTTTGGGTCACCCTCATTCTAATTCCATCATAGAATGTTTTGGTGTTGACCTAATTTGAATTTGTATGTGCAAATAGTGTGTGGATGACTTTGGATGAGTTTCAAAGTTGAAGACAGTATAAATACAAGTTGATATGTTTTTGAAAGATGAATGCAAGCAAGATAGATGCAAGAGAGATGTGAAAGTGTGTGTGTGTGTGTGTGTGTGTGTGTGTGTGTGTGTGTGTGATGTGAGTTTGTGCAAATCAGTGCAAAATATAATTGCAAGTTTTTGGAGGCAGTGAGATGAAGGTGTACTCTATCATTCAAGCATGTCTACAAGTGTGTGAGTGAATTGTGGTAGAAATATTTATTGCATTGAGATTGTTTTCTCTCTATAAAAATCTCTTCTATCTTCTTTGTAATTTTGTGGTAGTGATCCCTCCGGGTGGTTAACCCTTGTTGGATAGTGATTCTTGTTCCGGATAGTAAGTCCTATTTTGGTAATGAGCCTTCTTTAGCAGCGAGCCTTTGTATCTAGTTTTGATATTCTCTTTATTATGAGCTAATCCTCAACATGGTTTTTCTCTCATTGGGTTTTCCACATAAATCTAGTGTTATTGTGTGTTTGGTTTTGCTTCTTTCAGTTTCTTTTTTTTAATGATTAATCATACTAACAGAGTAAAGGATTTGTGAATGATAATTGATCTAACATCTGGTGGAAGTTTTAAAGGTTAAAATTTTCTACAACTAATTCACCCCCCTCTTAGTTGTCTTGCTCAATATCTTTGTATTGTTGATTTTCATTTTGTTTCAAGGAATACATTCTAGCATACAAGAGATATACTCACAATCGAAGGATGCAAGGTTAAGTTGATCCATTTTTTGAGTTGTTGCAATGCCATAATATTATTCCTTATCCTCCATGAGCAAGGTCACCATTACAACGTACATGAATTTATCCAGCTTAAAGAATCATATCACCACTTCCAAGTGAATCTTATAATTTTCTAAGGTCTTTATCTATCACACCAGTTCAAGCAACTGTTGTTCAAGGTGCTATGGAAGCTCAACCACTTGCTGGTCCTTGGGGTAATTCTTTTGGCCCTTTAAATTTGGTATCCCCTTTGCATGAACTTCCTCGTGTTTCATGCAAGAACATCCCCAAGCTCTATGGTGATGGTAAGAAGCATCCTAATGAACATATTGCTACTTTCTATAGTGTATGTGGTGTTCTTGGCATTGAACATGGGGATGTTTTTGTAAGGTTGTTCATTGAGACCTTACAAGGAATAGTTGTGGAATGGTTTTACACTCTTTCTCCTGGTACTGTTACCAATTGGGCTACACTCCATACTAAATTTGAAGAACATTTAGAGCCTATTGAAGATGCACATGCCTTGTTAGAACAACTTATAACTATGAGAAAATAAGCATATAAACCCATGCATGAGTTTGTGGCTAAATTCAATAAGTTGGTAACAAGGATAACTGTTGAGGCTAAGCCAACAACTCATAATCTCAAATGTTTCTTCATAAACATGCAACTACCAGAAGTAAGTTTCTTGTTGCGGAGGGTAGTTCAAACTGATCTTGAAGTAGCACAATAGTTGGCTACTAGCTTTGAAGATGATTTTATTCTTGCTAGAAAAATAAGAAAAGAAACAAACAAGAATAAAGGTCAAGCATCTTTATCTTCATCTACCAACACAAGCACCAATCCTATGGTGCATAAAATACTAAATGAATTGCTAACATTGAAGAAATAGGTTTCTCAAGGTTCATCTAATCGTCTAACTTGCCAGGTCTGTTCCACATCAAGGGTTCAAATTCAAAGGGTTATTGTTCATCTGTGTGAGGAGTTTTTGCACTTTGCAACTTGTTTTCATTAATGGCCCGGGTTTTTCAGTGGATTTTCTCCTGATTTCCTTGCGTGCGAGTGGTATGCTCCTGATAAATACAATGATGGGCTGTATGCTTGGAATAATTTTGTGGTGGAAACATCAGCCACTAATCGCTCGCATGCTCGTGCAATCATTTGGGTAATTAATATTCCTTGCACTAGTTTACTCTATAAATACCTGTTGAATTGCTTAGTATTATCATTGATTTTTTTGTAGGTAGTGGATTTATTTGTACTTTCAAGCTACGCATCTTCAATGGATAAGTCTGTGGTGCGTCGAAGTGCCCGAGTGGGCATGAGGAATTCACAGTGCAAAGAGGAACAACATGTTCCTAGTGCTCCTGAAGCGAGTGCCCGAGGTGTGGGCAATCGGTCTGGGCACTGCATTTCCCCTATCGTGCTCTCTTTGAGCTCTAGTGGTGATGGGTCTGAGATTGACTCAGACTATCGGTGTTTTCTCGCGGCCATGACCGAGCTCATGGGTGTCAACAAGGAGGTCCTTGTAGTTTCACCAATAACTATAATGGCACCGTGCCGTGTTGCTGGGACTAGTGCTAGTGTGGATAGGAAAAAGAGAATGTTTTCGCTTCAAACTGAAGCGAGAACTAGAAGCGTTTGCATGTACCAACATTGTGGGTTGGCTAAGTGATTGTTGGTGGGTGGTGTGTGTTGCTCGTGGGTGGTGTTGTTCTAGTGGTTCATTTTTTGGATGTGGATGTGGGCATGCATGGCACACTCTTTTGTTTTTTCTCTGTCTGGTTACTGGGTGAAACCGTTTTGATTCCTTAGATCATTTATTGTTATTTCTAATGATAAAGAATATTTTTTGGAATGTGAATTTGAATTTCATTTCATTTGAATGAAATTCATTTTGAAATTAACAATGGAGCCCGATGCTTGTTGCTCTCCTATTCTATAAAGGATATTTATGACTCATTGTTATGGTCAAATTTTTTGTGTCCTGAGGCTTAGTATATGTACAATCGGTTTGTTTACTGTAGGTTTTTTGAAGGTATTAACTAGTACGTCTCTTCTAGGCCAGGAATATTATGAAACAAGCAGGATCTACTTATGTAATAACAGATATTGAAGCAATAATGAAAATCTATTAGAACAATTGCTCCCCTGGTTTCATGTCATGAGTTGTGAATGAGTTTATTAATGATATATCCATTCAACTTCAATGGTATATTTGAGTGTGTACTACATTTTCCTGCTTTAACTTAATGAGTTAATCAAATTTCTTGAAAATGAGTTACAAATTTGTGATGTTGTATTCAGGATTCCTTAAGGAGTATTGTTTTGAAAATTGAAAATCTCATAGTGTAAATCATTATGGTGATACATCCATGATATCTGAGTTATGTTTTGTGTGACTCCCGCCCAATGGATGAGGCACTGGGTAATTTCTTCAGGATTCCTTTTTTGTGAGTACAAGGTTGTAGTTCTAAGCACGGTGGTTCAAAATCTGAACAATCTAAAATATCAAACCTTATCTCTTTTTTGATGCAAATATTATGTTAAATTTTTAGTCTCGTTTCTTTAAGATAATTGTTATTATTCTTTGGTTTGCCACAACCAGGGTAATTGCTATCTAATTGCGTTGGTGGGGACTGTATCTATAAGAAGAAGTGTTATTAGGTCATAAAATATTCTTATGAACACACTTAGGAAAACCCTCCTTGGTTTCATAGAGCCAAAAGTGTAGGAGATCTCAATCTTTGACCGAATCTTGTTAGTTGGCCACTAACTTTTTTAGCTCTTGAATATAGAGGTTGGCTACCTCTTAGGGAATTACAAAGCCTTAGCTGGGAAAATTAAAACACCAACAGAATGGCGACTCTACTGGGGAACAAACTCAGAAGTTTTGGTTGCAAACGGTGTTCTTATACAGTCATTGCATAGAGTCAAATGATTTTCCATTCTAAATTTAAATAGTGAATGTTTTTCAACCCTAGAAGGAAGAGGTTGAAATGAACCTAAAGATCCTATGATCTATGGTGTTCCGCTGGAAAAGGACTTGGGACTTTTGGGTGCAGACAGTCATGCTATAAATTTCATTATAATAAATGACATATTACTTGTAACTATAAATGTTAAACTCAATGGAATAGGCTCTCTGCCTGAATCAATAGTTGAATGGTGGTTTTATTGGGGAGAACTTCTTAGAAATTTAAAAGAAAAAGAGAAAAGAGAAACCACAGTAGTTGGAGGCGGCTATCTAGAATCATTTGTTTAGTGGATCTGAATGTTAAGTTTGGATGGTGACGGATTATGGATTTGAAAGAGATTGGTAGTGGCATGGTGTTATAATATTTGAGGTATGACCCTATTGTGGAAAAAGACCCAGAATATGACAAGCTTTGAAAAAGAATTTCATATTCTTTTGAAATTCAGTCCTTTGTTGAAGAGGTGGCGACTCTGTCTAAAGAACCAATTGATATATGAAGGAAAATTCCCAGATCTGTGATATTTACAGCCAGGGAGAGAAGATTAATAACTACTTCCAAATTTACCAAGTATTTTCATTTTCTTATTACATCTAAACAATTCACTATTCTAATTGTGAGGGGTGTTTGTAATTAAGGATGAAAAATGGTTCCAAATTAGATGTTCTAGCATCAAGAAATGGACAATGATTATGTTGTATCATACTTTTGAAAGCAAGGAATAATAACTTCAGTCACTGATGGAATCATGGTTGAAATGGTAAATGATATGTTTGATAAACATGTATTGTTTTGACAAATTTTAAATGGGTATAAGAGGTTTCCCATATGAGAAGTCAGACATAAATATGCGAAGGGAACAAGTTTCATTAAGCCCTTCAGGGGGTTTTGTAACTCAAAGGTATATGCCTTTTATTTTCAGTGATTTCAGTGGTTACCCTAATCTAATTCCTAAGAAGATTAGGAAGTATTTGCCTAAACACACAGGGCAAAGTGTAGAATCCACCTCTAAGAATCTATAGGATTTTGTAGATGTAATGGGAGATTATGAAATCAGTCATGAGGATGTTGTTATGAATATTTTTGCGCAATCCTTAAGGGGTGATTCCAGGGATTGGTTTTCATATCTACCCGCCTATTCTATTAACTCATGGAATTAGTTGGTGATAGTTTTTATTGAACAATTTGGTGAAAGAGTCAATCCCAACATATTAAGAAAAGGTTTTATGGGAATTCACATAAGGAAGATGAGATAATCCTGTATTTTAATCTTAGATTTTCAAGAGCTTTAAGAGAAATCCCTAGAGAAATAAGACCAAGTGAGGTTGAATGCTTGGTTGTATATCTTGGTGCTTTTGACAAAAGGATGGGTTACCTATTAAGAGATAAAGAACCTACAAACCTGCACCAAGCATATCAAATGGATATGGAGATTGAGAACAACTTGAAATACTCAATGATGAAAGGGTATATGGCTGCAAGTATTGATTACCCTGGCCTAGCTCATACTAGTAAAATTTCAGAGTTGGCTCTACAGAACACTGATTATGATAAGAGTGCTTTGAAAACTATAATATCTCCACCATTATAGTGTGATGATGATGATATCCAAGTTGAAAGCCAGTCCAATTTGAATGGTGGTGATCAAACTTATTTTGTGCCAGAATTGTATGAGATGAAGAGACAAGAGGAAGAATCACCATATGAGTTTTTCTTGAGATTTTTGGATGCCTTAATAAAAATTCTTAGAGGTCTCAGACCTAATGATTTTGAATGCATTGACTTGTTTTGTGAACTTTATGAACTAGGGCTAAGTGCTTTGCTAGAAGAATTGAAACCTGCTAACTTGGCTCAAGTCTTTAAATGGATAGAGATTGCAGAATCAGCCAAGAGTGTATCTACACAAAATAAAGATAATGCTTTCCCTTTTGAAGAAATTTGGATAATTGCACAAGAATTTGAGGGGAAAAGTGATGAAGTATTAAGTGAGACACCCATTTTTTTTCCTTATCCTGATTGTAATGCTCATGTCATTGAGATTTTGTTACAGGCTAGTGATTGTGATTTTAGAGGTGATAATTACATTACCGAGGATGGAGTTGAGCCTCTCCTTTTACCAGAGTTGTATGGAAATGTGGAACCTCATGATTTTACTTGTTTCCAAATGAAGGAGCAGTTTTCAAATGATGAATTTCTGGAGTATACTCTAGGTATACTGGCAATGGAACAAGTTTGTTGTACAAATATTGAGGAACTTAAGGATAATGAGGTGTGTGATCAAAAGAATAGTACTGAAGATAACCAACATATTGATGAAAATATTGATACTATTGATTTTCCTGACTGTTTGTATGAAGCTGAGATTGATTTTTTGTTATCTGGTGACATTGATATTGCTGGTGAAAAGTTTCCAGCTTATAATGAAGGTGACATTGATATTGTTGGTGAAAAGTTTTCAGCTTGTGCTGAAATTTTTACTTATAAATTAACACATACAACAGGTGGTGCTGAACATAAGGAGGCCACTACATACTATTATTTCTTTGTTTCCCATGTTGAGATTGATGTGTTTGACTCTGTTTTTGAGGTTTTTCATTTGGGAGTGGATGCAAGATTGCAGGAAGGGATGTATGTTGAGAGGCCTGAGATGAATGTGTTTACAAATTCCCTGGAGAAAGATGTAACTTATATTTCCCACCTTTGTGTATCAGGATGTGTTCCAAAATATCTGAACATAGGTGTTGGAAACCAAGCTTGTGTGGAAAGCACCAGGGTGAGGATTCTCTGAGTTATGTGTCCTCCTTTTTGTGCTATGAGGGTCAGTGTAACATGCATACAGTTTTATATGAAAGTTTTCAGTTTTATGTACAAGCTGATGATATTGCCAGGATGTGTGATGTTGCAGACCAGATAAGTTATGAATGTTTCCGCTTCTTAGCTCAATTGAGTAAGCATTCTATGAAGTATGACCAGGTGCAAGGTAAGGTAAAATATCATTATGGTCATGTGTTACAGTTAATGTTTGGGCACAGGGTGCTGGTAGATCAAATGCATGGGAGTATTAGTAAACATTATGATACTTTCAAGCATAGTGATTACTCTAGTAACTTAGAAGCATCAAGAGGTGAAATTTGCAGACTTGGTTTAATCCAATTAACAGAGATTTTTTTTTTTGATAGGGGTAAATTTTGATTTCTCTTGTTTGGTGGTCTGGGGCCACCAAGTTGGATATACACAAGTTCTAATTGACAAGCATGGTAGAACATTCATCAAGGCACTTGTTTGATTCAGTAGTCTAGTCTATGAAACTAGAGATTCTGAATTCTTGCTATGCCTGCAGGGGGCATACATCCCCAGTTAGAGCTACTGATGGGACTTTTAAAATTTATCAAAATTCTACTTAAATTGGACATGACTAGTTACTTTTAAAAGACTGGAGGTTTGATATTTTGGGTTTAGGATTTTGATCACTCATGAAAGATTGATTAGTATCTTTTAAAACCCTCGCGTTATATTTTAACGTTGACTTGTTGTTGAGGGTTACCAGTCACTTAAGTCATTTGACCAAGCCTTTTCTTTGTGCTCTTGCCGGCCCCTTTTCACCTGACCTATCGGTTTCCTATTTTCCACTTGGGCCTAAATGTTTATGCCATCGAGGGTTTTTCCGGCCGGCCCCACCAGTATATTATATTTGTTTTATGCAGCTTGGCGAACTGTTTGATCATGAGTTTTGATCTAGACCGTTCCTCGCGAACTTCACAGGTGTTTTCCTACTAATGTCACTTAGGTGGTGCAAGGTGTGTGAGATGCCGCCATCTATCATATATAGAGGAGTGGGGCCCTTTCCCGACATGCCAACAGTGACAAGTGGGCATCATTTCACCAGTAGGAATTTAATGATAGGGATTAATGATGACCGTCCCTCCTAGGCCTCACATGATCAGGTTAAATGTTCCCAAAGTATCGCAAGGTTTATGAAATGATGACACATGGCTCAGCTCTTGAAGCAACGGGGGCTAGGTGGGTCTGTTGCTCGATCGCGACCTCCTGTTTTAGTGGGTTGTGATTGGTTGTGGTTTTTCCCAAGTAGTGATGTGGATTTTCAATGATCATTGACTTGATCTAAGTCATCTGACTTGCCAGATCTGTTCCACATCTCAACGGTTCAAATTCAAAGGGTTACTATTCATCCGTGTGAGGAGTTTTTGTGCTCTGCAACTTGTTTTCATTAATGGCATAGGTTTTTCAGTGGATTTTCTCCTAATTTCTTTGTGTGCAAGTGGTATCCTCCTAATAAATACAATGATGGGTTGTACGCCTGGAATAATTTTGTGGTGGCAACATCAGCCACTAATCGCTCGCATGCTTGTACAAGCATTTGGGCAATTAATATTTCCTACACCAATTTACTCTATAAATACTTGTTGAATTGCTCAGTATTATCATTGTATTTTGAGTTGATCTGTTTGCAGGTAGTGGATTTGTTTGTAGTTTCAAGCTACACATCTTCAATGGATAATTCAGTGGTGCACCGAAGTGCTAGAGTGGGCATGAGGAATTTGTAGCGCAAAGAGGAACAACCTATTCCTAGTGCTCCTGAAGCGAGAGCCCGAGGTGTGGGCAAGTAGTTCGGGCATTGCATTTCCCCTGTCGTGCTCTCTTCAAGATCTGGCGGTGATGGGTCTGAGACTGACTTAGACTATTGGTGTTTTCTTGCAGCCATGACCGAGCTCGTGGGTGTCAACGAGGAGGTCCTTGCAGCTTCACCAATAATTGCAATGGCATTGTGTCATGTTGTTGGGAATAGTGTTGGTGTGGATAGGAAAAAGAGAATGTTTTCCCTTCAAACTGAAGTGAGAACCAGAAGCGGTTACTTGTACCGGGGCCGTGTGTTGGCTAAGTGATTGCTGGTGGGTGGTGTGTGTTCCTTGTGGGTGGTGTCATTTTGGTGGTTCATTTTTTGGATGTGGACGTGCATGTGCATGGCACACTCTTTTATTTTTTCTCCGACTTGTTATTGGGTGTAACCGTTTTGATTCCTCAAATCATTTATTGTTATTTCTAATGATGAGGAATATTTTTTGGAATGTGAATTTGAATTTCATTTCATTTGAATGAACTTCATTTTGAAATTAACAATGGAGCCCGATGCTTGTTGCTCTCCTGTTCTATAAAAGAGATTTTACGACTCATTGTTATGGTCAGATTTTATGTGTCTTGAGGCTTAGTATATGTATAGTCAGTTTGTTTACTATAGGTTTTTTGAAGGAATTAACTAGTACGTCTCTTCTGGGATGGGAATATTATGAAACAAGCAGTCTCTGCTTATGTAATTACATATATTGAAGCAATAATGAAAATCTATTAGAACAATTGCTCTCCTGGTTTCATGTCATGAGTTGTGAATGAGTTTATTAATGATATATTCATTCAACTTCAATGGTATATTTGAGTGTGTACTTTGTTTTCTTGCTTTAAATTAATGAGTTAATCAAATTTCTTGAAAATGAGTTACAAATTTGTGATATTGTATTCAGGATCTCTTAAGGAGTATTGTTTTGAAAACTAAAAATCTCATAGTGTAAATCATTATGGTGATATGTCCATGATATCTGGATTATGTTTCGTGTGACTCCTGCCCAATGGATGAGGCACTAGGTAATTTCTTTAGGATTTCTTTTTTGCGAGTACAGGGCTGTAGTTCTAAGCACGGTGGTTCAAAATTTGAACAATCTAAAATATCAAACCTTATCTCTTTTGAGATGCAAATCTTATGTTAAATTTTTAGTCTCGTTGCTTTAAGATAATTGTTATTATTCTTTGGTTTGCCACAACCTGGGTAATTGCTATCTACTTGCATTGGTGGGGACTGTATCTATAAGAAGAAGTGTTCTTACCAGGTCAAAAAAAATTCTTATGAACACATTTAGGAAAACCCTCCTTGGTTTCAAAAAGCCAAAAGTGTAGGAGACTCAGTCTTTGACTAAATCTTGTTAGTTGGCCACTAGCTTTGTTAGTTCTTGAATATAGAGGTTGGCTACCTCTTAGGGAATTACAAAGCCTTCGCTGGGAAAGTTAAAACATCAACAAAACCTTTCCAAATTCTTCGAACTATTCTGGAAATAAAAAACCAGAACAAACTTCATGCACCACAAGGAAGGCTTGCTCTTGAGGCTCTACCCACCAATGCAGTTGTGGGTTATAATGAAGTTGAGAAAGATGCTTATGCACAACCAAAAGATCGTATTGAAGAAAATGTCAATAAAATCAAGGAGGAGGAAGTAGATTCGGTTGGCGACTTAAATATTAGCTACCTACATGTTGAGAATGAATGTGATGAAGAGGATCTTGTGACTGATGCTTATGTTGTGTTCACGTGTTCACAAAAAAATCAACTTGACCAACCTCAAGCTGATGCAAAAAGAAAAGGATAGTTCAAGACCACCAATGGTTATTGCTAAAAGAGGAACTCCTTTTCCAGTGCAACTTAAAGATACAACTACAACAAAGCAAGTACCAATCATCCTCCTATAGTTTCCTCAACACCAAAGGCCAATACTCAAGTTCCAAAGACCAATGTTCCATTTTCAAAACCTACCAATGATATTACACCGTCCTCTTTGAAATTTTATTTCCAAGCCTCTGATATTATTGATCATGCAAAGAAAACAAAGATACAAATAGTTGAAGCTGAATATCTAAAGGCCAATCCTCACCAATTTGATAGATCGGTTAAATTTGTTAAGGATAAGAGAAGTCACCCTAGTAGAGATTCATCTTTAGATATCCCCGTTGTTTGAAAATATAAGTTTCCTTAGAGTAACTTAGTTTCCATTCCTTCATACTTCCTAGAAGAATAGACCTATTCTACAAATCTTTGCTTGTTAACAGTTTTAAGTTGAGTAACTATGTAATAGATTATGGTGCATTTGATAATTTCATGCCCCCCAAAGTGGCTACAAATTTTGGATTGAATCTTACTAGGACTTTTGTTTGTTGTTTCTCAATGGAAAACAAGCAAGTGCCTTTGATTGGGAAAATCAAAGATGCACAATTTGCATTTGTAGCATTCCAAGACAAGAAAATCAAGATGATGGTCTTGATTGCAAATGTTCTTGTGTCCTATGGTATTTTTCTTGGATGAAAATTTTGTAAGGATGTAGGAGGTGAATTGAATAAGGATAATTCTAAAGCTAAAATACCCATTAAGGATGTTATGTAAAAGTTTCTTCCTGAAAGGGAATCAAAAAAATTTGTGACCAAGTCAGATGATCCAAGATCTCAAATCCTGTTTGAGTCTTCAAGTATGGGAACATACTTTTTTCATATGGATGAAGATGTTGAATCTTCAAATAAAAAGACAATTAATGAGTCAAAAAATGACGGCTCTTCCATTTCATAGAAAGAATCATCTTCTTCAGAAGAATTATCTTTGGATGGTATTCCATTTATAGATGGTGAAACTACATCTGAAGAAGAAGTTTCAAATTTTGAAACTGCTAATCTTGGTGATCCAAATGATATTTGGAAAATTGAGTTTGATGGTAGTTGTTCTTTCATAGGTTCTGGAGTGGGGATTGTTTTTATTTCCATGCAAGGAAAATTATTTCCTTTTTATTTTAAAATAGTTTGACAACACTAACAATACTATAGTGTATGAAGCATTATTGTTGGGAATGGAAGTTGCATGAAGGAAAGGATTGAGAAATTTACATGTTCAAGGTGATGTTGAATTAGTTGTTTTCCAAGTGAGAAACTTGTATCAAACTAAGAATGAACGACTAAGGCATTATCATAACTTGGTTTGGGATGGTATAGAAGAGTTTGAAGCTTTTAATATTTTTGTTGTCCCAAGAGAGTACAATGTCAGAGCTGATTCATTGGCATTTTCAGCTATGCTCTTGATTTCACACAAAGATTTTCATGGTTCTACCTATACCATTGAGTTGGTTTTTCATTTGAGTGTTCCAGAAAATTCATACAACTAGAAAAATTTCAATGATGACCACAAAATCATGGCCTTTCTAGAGAAGGAATTTTTTTTTGATGAATTGTACTTTGAAGTTAGTGACTCTCCACCTTGAGAATCTATTTTTGAAATTGATCCTATTACTAGTGAGGAGTTTCCGCAACTCAAAGGGAATAAGATTCCCAAGGGGTTGGAATCCATAGAAATACTTTTTGACAAACATGATTGTTATGTCAAAAATAAACAACAGTCCAATTCTGAATCATCTAATGAGGTTGAGAAAATAAACTTGGGAATTGAAGTGGATCCTAAAATGGTGAACATCGTGAATTTTTGCACTCCTGAAGAGAAGGATCAATTTGAAAAATTATTATGGCAATACATTGATGTACTTGCATACTCATATGAAGATTTGAAGTCTTTTCGCCCAAAGGAAGTTCAACATGAGATTCCACTTGATGGGGTCCTAAAACCCATTACAAATGGTTTTAAAGGGCTTTGTAACCCTATCCAAGGCAAGCAAGTTGCAAATAAGATAATTCACATACAATCAACAACCAATCAATAGTAGCAGTTAACAAGAAGACATGACTACACAAGTTGCATCAAGAAAGATAGAGAGGGACCAAGATCCCTAAACAAATAGAAATAAATAAGGACCATAAACCCCTAGGTAGACATAGAAACCACTTGCATCAACCAGGCAACAACGAACCAACTACTTAGGAAAAACATCACTGAGCCAAGAAAAAAAGAAACTTAATGGTGAAGAACACCATCAAACCCATACCCATAATCAAAAGCACCGACACACTGAAAATAAAACCAAGGAAAACTAGGGAGGAGAGAATCCCCCTGAAACTCTCGATCGCTTCACAAACCAACTCCAAATCCACCTCAAGAGGAAAGAGCTCCCCTCTATAGGAGAGGATGTTGTGAAAACCCAAAAAACTAAAAGCACAAATCTCAAACAACCTCGGGCTCCACCTCAATAGGAACACCAACAAAGGAGACTAGAAAAGATGACTTCCAACCATGTCCAACACACCCATCTCCAACTCAATAGAAAATGACTCCTGATCATCAAGAGTTGTCTTCACCTCAAAAGAAGACATAGTGCGAAGGAAATGGAAGAAAGCCAAAGCTTCAGAAGACTATGGAAACACACCATCCTTTGGTTGAGCAAGCAACAGGAGCTCCAAGAGAGAAACCACAACCAAACCAACCTGCAACCACAAGAGACCAAGAGGGGAAATTTCAACAACCAAGTTTCTTTCCAAAGAAATAATGATGGAAGGAAACCCACCATTCCAGCTATGAATATTTATTCACACACCACTCTTTTCCTTTGGGGTTTCTCTTTCTTGCGCGACCTCACCTTTTTATTTTGGTATCGCTCACAACTTTCCAGTAGCAGCCACGTGGCATCCTATTGGAGCTTTCTTTTGGGATGTCTCTTCTTCCTTTTATCGGGCACCGTTTGTTTGACACGTCACCTCCGCTTGTTTTCTTTCTGGGTCAGGCCCACACCATAGTTTCCTTTGCTGGGATTTTTCTGTGTGGTGTTTTTTCATGCATCTGTTCTCTTGGGTTCGATGTTTGTTGCAAAGGTCTCTATTTTGATGCTGCGTGTTCCCTCCTTCTATTGTGGCATGGCCCATATATCCTCAGGATGTGCCTGCTAGCATGCTACTGGAGCATCTTTCTGTTGGTGTCGGCTCAAGAAAATCTTGATCATTGATGGCTTTGCTAAAGAATCTTTCTTGTTAGGGTCTCCAGGCGGTGGGCTAGCTTATTCAAGCAACCTTTTCTTCATTTTTGAGGGTGGTTGTGAGATGGATGAAATTTTTCTAAGCACTGCAAATTAGCCTCTATAGTGTTTTCTATTGAATTTGAACTCACAAACTAGTCCATTCTATTCAGCCTTTCTGTTTTTATGCATTTGATAAAACATTAAACTATGCTTGTATTTTCTGAAGCATTTGAGCATCTGTTCTGAGATTTTGTAATTTTTATGCAACCTAGCGTAATACAAATCATGTTGCTACTCTTTTGTGTTAGCTTATGTTGTATGAGTTATTATGCAAATGGTTTGATGTTCTTATGTTTGTAGTGTTGGGAATCATCTATTTGATAAACACTAGTTATTACTCAAGCCTTTGTTTCAACATTGTTCTTACTTATTTCATTTCTGATCTGGCGCATCGCCTTAGCTTAGGTTTGTTTATTTTATGTTTATCTTCTTCCCCTTTTCCTCCCCCCATTAAAAAACGAAGAGCCAACTTTGATAAAACATCAAAGGTTACTTAGCTACATGCATAAGTCCCCCAATAGCTAAGTTTCCCATAAGGTTGCTGCCTACAAACTTTTGTGTCAACACCAACGAAGTCTCAGAAGTAGATAAACCATTTAGCATGACCCTCTCGAGATAAGCCAAGACCTCCTCAAATGGCCAAGGATGCTACTTGGAACAAAAATCAAAATAAAAAGGTAAACCACTCCACCATCTCATTAAAAATAGGGCAACAACCCACATGAAACAACAAGGGACAAGCCCCAAAAGAGAAACACCATAAACACTTCCAATAACACAAGGGGCATGATGCCCGAAAAACCACTGACAAAACAACTAGATACAAAAAATACTAGCATTCCCCTTCAAGAGAAAAAACTTCACAACCCATAGAGGAAACAAAGAAACCATCCAAACAAGCAAAGCACCCTAAGAAAAAATAGAGAACACTCCAAAATAAGAGCCCACCTCTGAAGGAAGGGAAGCATCCAGCCATAGAGGAAAGGCCTGACCCAAAGAGAAGAAACCAACTGTAAAAACCATCCACAAAAAGCAACACAAGCCGCTCCAAGGAAGACCCCCAACCAACACTGAAAAGGGAAGCACAACGGCAACAACCCAGAAAATGACCCACCAACTCCCAAAAGGGAGAACGCAACCGTAAAAGGCTCGACACCTAGGCGATGGCACCACCAAAAATCCAATGAAAAAGATCACAACCCTTCAACAAGGTCAAGCAAGATAAAGAAGATGGGCTCACAAAAACTCTCAACAAAGGCCCCAAAACCGAGATCACGAAAAGGGAGCACCAAAGACCAAAGATCTTACAATGGTAAAAGATTAGTAGCAAAAACCCCACATGAAAAGCTATATTCAACAACGTTTAGGGGAGAAAATCCAACATAAGAAAAAATGCTCCCAAAGAGGATGCATGCTAGACCAAAGGGAACACTAAGAGAAGCAAACCAAGGACAAGACAAAGTGGGAAACAACACCCTGAAATCCAAGCCTCACAAACCAGAAATTGATCTACATCTAGATCATCCTCCCCTTCATTGCCATCTTCAAAGGATTTGAAAACCCCTCCTTTGTGCCTCTTCCCGCTTGCTCCCACTCACTCCTTCATATTTTTTGTTTTAGATGTTTCCCTTTGTGTGGAAGAGAAAATAGAGTGTCATCTTAATATGCAAGCAAGAAGCTATTTTCACTGTAGAGTTGGTGAATCTTGAATGGACCTCTCCACAATGAGTCAAATTTCCTATGCATGCCTTTTGGCTCTCTTCTCTTGTCCCATAAATGAACTAGATCTCCAACTTGGACATCTTGAGACTTTTCCTTCTTGTAAAAAATGTTCTTTACCTTTTCTTGGTGTTTTGTAATATAGTTCACCACTTGAATACACTTCTCCTCCAATTTGGAGAGATGCATAATCCGCTTTAAAGGTTTTCCCTAATTTCTTCGAGGATGATTCAAAAAATCCAGCAGAGCACTTGCAAGATGTGGTTGATGTATGTCTGGTTCATGGCATTACTAATCAGAATGTGGCTTTGCAGTTGCTTGTCGCCTCTTTCAGAGGGAAGGTGTTGGACTGGTATCGTACTCTTCCAGCTAATACAATTGGCACTTGGGATCAGCTCAGAGATCCTTTCTACAAGCGCTTCTCAAATAATGGTGACAAATCTTTGCTATATCACCACCTGGCTCATATAAAGCAAGCTCCCCATGAACCTTTGGCCGATTTCAATGCTCCATTTCATTCGACTTAGCAGAGAGTTCCCATCGGTAGTCAACCACCTTCAGATCTAGTGTTCATGTTCTATCTAAAGTTCATAAATGTTGATATTTCTATGATGCTACAAGCTCTCGGTAGGAATACCTTACTCGATGCATACAACCTTGTCGTTACTGTGGAGAACAATCTTATTATTGCCAGAAAATTGGCAACACGACCTATCATGCCATTGTTCCTAGAATCGACCGTAGCAAAACTAGAGGTAGCTTCAACCAACATTCTTGCACCTCCCTAGTCTATGTATGTGTACCCGAGAATGACACCGAGCATGGCTCCAGTGCCTAACCCCCTAGCGGCTAAAGTGAACGTTATGAAGGATCAGATGCCAACCATGAAAAATGAGTTAACTAGTATGAAGCGACAACAATATACCTACCAGAAGCCTACTTACCATAGCTACCAAGGAAAGAAGGCTTCTTTCAAGCTGAGCCAGCGGCAGGATAGATCGCGCAATAATACCCAAGCTCAAAAAAACAATCAGGTCATCACCATGACTATGCCGATGCATACCGTCTATCCTAGTTCAAGTAAGGAGCTAGTAGCAGGACACAATAATCTTGATGAGGAGATTAATCCATGGTGCTTCCCTTGCAATGATGCACACATGCCCCAAAATTTTCCATGAGGGAATTTACAATAGAAGATAGCAAAGCAACGTAGTCAAGGCATCCTGCCTAATCCTGAAGGCCATACATATGCCTCTCAACAAATGGAGAATGCAGTTCTCACTGCTCAAATGCAAGGACTGTCTATAGAGAAGGAGCTAGAGATAGCTCCAGACCAGACACTCTTTTCTTGGATGGAAGGAGAGGAGTCAACATTCTCGAATGAAATTTTGGTGACCCAAGTGCCGCAAGTATAGTTAGATTACAATACTCGTTCCAAGCGAAGGCTCACTAGAGAATTCACATCTTTGCAAACTAAAGGGTCACCTAATTCAATGCCCAGTCCATCAGAAACTATGTCATCAGTTCCACAGTAGCCTAAGGTGGTTGTTCCAAGTCCCAAGAATCCACCTCCTCTGAAAGCAAGAGCTCCCATGGCCACCCCAACAGTTGCCAAATAGCCAGATGCACCAACTGTAAGGCAAAATGAGAAAACTACCATAGCTCATTAGTCATGAACACCATTCAATGTGGTGGAACAACTAAAGAAATCCTGTACTAATGTTTCTTTGTGGGATATCTTGGCCATTCTGGAGCAAAAGCTGCTATTATAGAAAGCATTATCGAGAGAGGAGGCCATGAAGATGCTTGAGCTTCCCTTAGAAGATAAGACATCCAAGCCGGACCTGGATAGAGTTCTAGCAAATCAACCAGAAGAAAAGCAGGTTGAAAAAGAGAGTAAGCCTAAACCCAAGCCTTTCTTTTTAACACTTATCATTGGTAACAAACTACTGCATAATTGCATGATTGAATATGGTGCTAGCACCACCATCATGCCTAAGCAAGTGGTTGAAGCTCTGGGACTCGAATACGAGCCTCTTAAGAAGGGAGTCATGCAACTCAATGGGAACAAGGTTGAATCCGTCGAAGTAATCAAAGGATTGCCTATGACATTGTTTGCTTGTCCCAACATTACTGTGAATCAAGATACTATGCTCATCGACGTCCCTCCTCTATTCGAGATATGTCTGTCCTGAGAATTCACTACAAATGTTGGAGGTTACCTAGCATTGGACTGGTTGCACTTAATCCTAAGAACCAAACATGGAGCTAAGATGAAGTTATTGTTGAAATCTTTGCATTTCAAATATGTGGCTGATGAAGCCATGATCAATTTTTAGGCAACACATACCTCAATCACCATGGAAGAGATGCTCAATGTCGAAATTCTTGAAGATTAAGAAGCAAGTAGCTCTCAGATGAAGAAAGAAGAAGCTCTCTTGAATGAATTTATAAACACATACCCTTTTGGAATCTATCATGCAACTAGGCTAGGAACATACGTCATACATGAAGAGGATCAGATGATGCCCAAAGTGATGAAAGAGTTTGGAGGTGAAGGGTCCTCTGAGTTATGGACCTTGAAATTTGACGGAGAAAGATGCAGAGTAGGAGTTGACACAAGAATATGTTTAATATCCCCATCCAAAGAAAATACCTTAAGGTCTTACCGCTTCCAATTCACATGCTCAAAAAATGAAGTAGAGTATGAAGGCCTTGTCCATGACTTGAGTTTAGCAGAACAAATGGGTGCAAAGAAAATACTGGTGTTCAGAGATTTAGAATTGGTGGTCAACCAAATCTGAGGGCTATTTTCTGCCAAGAATGTCTGTATGCGATCATACCGACATAGGTCTGGGATCTGATTGAAGGCTTTGAGGCATTCAACATCCAAGTTGTACCTAGAGAGTAGAACTTTGAAGCGGACTGAATGGAAACTGTCGGCTTTCAGTTTGAGCCAACTTTCAAGTTAATTAACAACAAACATTCAGTATGAGTGATTGTGCAGCCTGTAGTCCTAAATAATGATCAAAACTAGCAAGTTTTTGATAGTAATGCTCATATCGCGTCATTTCTCCAATGTTTTGGAGAATTTGTCGATCAATTACAACCAAAGATCGTTGAGGCCTATGAGGATCATGTAATCCAGCTTAAATCAAACAAGCTCCCTAGGGGTCTGGTTACTCTCGAGAGTCTTTTTGATTCTAATGATGCGAAGAAAGACAAGAGAAAGCTTGTAGCCGATAAAGGCGATTATGCCGATTTGCACATCAGAGAAGATACAAATCTTAAGGACGGAAAAGGAGTCTCACAGAAGAATAAATAAAGGTTGAAACATTTTTGCAAGAAGTATCTAAGTGTGGTAGCATGGTCATATGATGATCTTAAGGGATATGATCCCAAGATTATCCAACACACCATTGAGATACTAGAAGGAGCAAAACCCATGCATCAAAAGCAGAGGCCAGTAAATCCAAAAATCTAGTCGCTAATGTCACAAGAATTAAAGAAGTTGATTGAATCTCAGATAGTGTTCCCAATCAAACATAGCACTTGGGTGTCTAACCTGGTGCCGGTTTGGAAGAAGAACGATGATATACGACTATGCATTGATTTTTGAGACCTGAATAGAGCGTCCTTGAAGGACCACTACCCCTTGCCTTCCATGTAGGTAATTCTGCAAACAGTTGCTGGTTTCGAGATGTTTTCAATGCTGGATGGTTTCTCTGGCTATAATCATATTCGTGTGAAAGAGGAGGACCAACACAAAATGATGTTTACTACCAAGTGGGGAACATACGCTTATGCTAAAATGCCCTTTGGACTTTCAAATTTCGGAGCCACTTCCCAATGAGCTATGGACATTTCTTTCAAGGATTTGATACATAAGATCATTCTAATTTATCTAGATGACTTGACGGTGTTCTCAAAATCTGCTGAAGATCATTTTGATCATCTCAATCTTGTCTTCCAAAAGTGCCAAGAGTTTGGGATTTCTTTGAACCCAAAGAAATGTGTGTTTGGGGTCCCAAAAGGGAAGTTGTTGGGTTATGTCATATCGAGGGAAGGTATTTCCATCGATCTAGAAAGTGTTAAAGTGATCAAGGAACTCCCTCTACTCATCAACAAAAAAGTAGTTCAATATTTTTTGGGCAAGGTTAACTTCATCAACCAGTTCATAGCAGAATTTGCAGGGATTGTTCAACCCATCACCTTGATGTTGAAAAAAGACCAAATTTTCAAATGGACAATGGAAGCTAGAAAAGCTTTCGAACAAATTAAAGAGGTCATCTCTTTTGCTCCCGTGTTGGTTAATCCAGATTTTTTCAAAGACTTCCTTATGTACGTCTTTGGTGGTAGCATGAGTATTGCTACTGTCTTGATGCAGAAAGACAATGAAGATAAAAGAGAATTACCTATTTCCTTCTATTCGTGCACTCTAAAAGATTATGAGGTGAAGTACAACTTTGTGGAGAAGCAAGCTTTTTCTATTGTAAAGGGGTTGAAGAAGTTCTGACACCTCATATCGTGCAACAAGGTGATTGTTTGTGTGTCGCACCCTAGTGTGCAAGAATATATTATGGAAGGTGAAATTACTGAGAAGTGGGCTAACTAGATAACCAAGATTCTTGAGTATGATATCGAGATCAAGCCAGCCAAGACTGTGAAAGGGAAGGGGCTGTGTGAATATTTGGCTAAAAAAAATGAAGCAATTATTGTGTTTGAAGTCTCAGAACCCGTGCTACTAAATGAAGAGAGTTCCAGAGATGATTGGTTGGATGCCAAAATTAATTTCATGCAAACAAGAAGGTATCCGCTTGACCTCCCCTCATTCAAAAGGAATTTTTATTGATTGCAGATTAATGGTTATGTACTCTTGGAGGGAGTTCTTTTCAAGAAAAACTTCAATGGTGTCTTATTAAGATGTGTAATACAAGAGCAATCAAAAAGGATATTAGAGCAGTACCACAGTGGCCCAGCTAGAGGACATTTTTCAGAAAAAACTACTGCAATCAAGATTATGTGTGCTGGTTATTTTTGGCCGATGTTATTTAAGGAATCGTATTCATTGGTGAAGTCTTGCAACGAGTGTCAATTTTTTGTTGGGAAAAGGAAAAATGTTGCCAGTGAGACCAATTGTAGTGGAAGAGCCATTTGCTCAATGGGGTCTCGACTTCATTGGCATGATCAATCCATTTTCATTAGTCGGACATAGGTGGATCCTAACAGAAAATGACTATTTCACTAGATGGACTGAGGTTGTACCTTTGAAGAATGCAAGAGAGGCAGAACTCGTGAACTTCTTGGAGGAACTGGTAGCCAGGTTTGGCCCACCAAAGACAATTATCTCAGATAATGTCAAAGCTTTTCTTGGCTCCAAAATCAATCAATTTGCACTAAAATATGGAGTCTTCCTAAAGACATCCTCCAACTACTACCCACAAGGAAATGGCCTTGCCGAATCTACAAACAAGAATCTTCTCCGGCTGATCAAGAGAATAGGTTCAGAACATCAAAGGGAGTGGCATAAACACCTCCAGAAAAAACTATGGGCAGATCGTATCACACCTAAGCAAATATTGAAAACATCTTTTTAGGATGATAGTATAAGAGAAGGAGGCACTATTGCCAATCTCTATGGAAATTCCTGCAATCCAACTACTCAAGTCTCTTAAAATTGAGAAAAATGGAGCGATGGAGGTGCGGTTTTTAGAATTACTTGAAATTCAGGAGAAACAAGAGTGTGCTCTCGAAGCAATGACCAACTGCCAACAAGTGGTAAAGAAATGGTTTGACAAGAAAACGATTGACCAGGGTCTGCATAATGGAGACTTGGTGCTCAATTTTAACGAGCGTGGAGCAAGGCCCGATCAACATGGAAAGTTTGATAGTCTCTGGGAAGGACCATTCAAAATCACAAAGTGCAAGCAACACAACTCATTTGAGTTAGAAACAATAGAGGGCGAGGTTCTGGGTATTCCAGTTAATGGAATACATCTCAAAAAAATCAATTAACTCAACTTTTGTAGTAAGTGTGTAAATATGTGTATATTTTCCCCGCTTTCTTAATTTTGGGTCATTCTCAATGCTTTCTTATATCAACAACCATATTGATGCAAGGAATTGAAATAAAATGAAGAAAGAAGCCAGAATATAGGAAGATACATATATTATGGAGATATTTACATATGTATACATGCTGATTAAATGGGGCCCTTAGCCATGTTCCAAAATACATATATATATTGTTGTTGACAAGTGTTGCAGAGAATGTTTCAAATACAAAAGAAAAAAGAGGAAGGATCTTCTTGACGTCTCTTCAGGCACTTGAGGTTTTGGTGATGGCAGCAGGTGATGCATGATGAGGAAACACCATCCTCTCAAAATTCTCATACCATTGCACCTCGCAAAAGGGTTCAACGTTGTGCATCCTCATTAGAAAATGGCAGGCCGTACAGACTTCGCGGCAATGTTCCTCATGAGTTTCAAGCTCAAAGCCACACATAAAGGTCCTAGTCAGCATAGGTCCTCCTTCCTCGATGAGTCGGTGCAGGTTGTGAATAGATGGAATTCCATGGTCGATCTCAGCAACTCTCACAATGTTCACCAACCCCTCCAAGTAGCGTTTGGGAAATACCTTCTTTGTCAGCTTCAGAATCTTCCTCTTAGAAATGCCAATGTCTAACATAGAAGCTACAAAGTGGGAACTGATACTAATATTCACTCTATACTGGTCCTCATATTCTATGCAGTCTTTACCTAGCACCCACTTTATGGCTTTCACATATAGAAGGTTCTTCACACCAGTCATGTGTTTCAGACACTTATAGCTAATTTTTCCTATGAAGGTGGCTTGGGTCTTCTTGTATGTAAGCCTAATTGGTGTTTCCATGACTATCACTACTCTTGCTAAATAATGAAATTACCAAAGATGTCTTAGGGCCAATAGCTAAGAAATGCTAAGTGCAAATATGAATTGCCAAAGTGCCAAGGGTCTTTTTAATAGATGGGAAAAGGCCTCCCTTATTGAGCAAGGTATGTTTATGTCAGAGACAAATGGTATGAAGAGCCTGACAAGCATTGTTGCAGCGTGCAAAATAATGAAGATAATCAAATACAGTTTCAACTTGTTCAAATTGAGCCTTTGTTTAAAAAAGAACGAGAGGGAGCTAGTTGCGCCATATAGAATGTTTCCGTCTTGGTTAAATAAAATAAAATATTTTAAGATAAAGTCGTTGGTTGATGTGCCCGATTACAATCAAGTAATCATTAAATACAAAATCTCACAAAAATATATGGCGATGTCGATTTAGTACTTTTTCCAAGAAAAATTAAGAGCCACCGTGTGTGAGGTCATATCTCTTAATGTGTGTAATCTTTTGGCAAGTAGGTAGTCTCTTCACATGCATGAAAGGGTTAGTGGTGCATGGCATAACTAATGTGAAATGATAACGTGTACCCTTGCTAATTCGATATTCTCAAAAATAAAAAAGACAGATAGGAGCATCGTGCAGAGGGAATTAATTGTGCAAGGTTGGTAAAGCATGTAACCGCCTGAGTCATTTGCAGAGATAGAGAAAGGTTTTCAAAAAACTAAGTTGCAGAGTTCCTCAAAGACATAAGTAAAATTATTGAAATTACAGAGAGCTCAACTCAGGCCGTCGCCACCGAAAGCATTTAAGAACGAAGGATGCAGGCACCTTGCGTGAATATCTACGCCCAAGATTCTTATGCAACCTCAGGCATTCCATCTAAACCTTCATGGCCCTACACTAAGCTGGAGGACCAAAAAGTGTTAAATGCGGTTTCTCCTAAAAACCAGGCTTTGGTATCAGAGGATTGGGATAACATCTAAGATCTAGAGTTATTTCAAAACCCCAAAATTTTAAGAGAGGTTGCATGCAAAAAGATGAAAAATTTCAATGATCCTTTTCATAGCCGATTCTGGAATTGTGGTCTCCCTCAGTATATGGTTCCTTTGGTACACCATTGTCCAGAGATTGTGGTTGCCTGTGCTAAAAGTTTCAACACCCGGACATGAATTCTAAGCGGCCATAATTTCAGGGTGGTAATGTGTCACATGGATCTCCAAGATATGTTGTGCATTCCTCTTAATTCTCTTGAGGGTGTTGAGGATTTTGATATTTCTAGATTGCAAAATTACTAGAGAATGCTTAGGTTAGCGCAACAAGTTTTCAATACCGAAACTGGTAAACCATCAAATAACTATGTCCCTCCTAGCTTCCCTCTTAGTCTAGCTGCTTTTAAAGAAGGTTCGTCTTTTGTCTTCTCTATGTTGGTGTTGGTGTGTGGATTGGATACAGATAAAGAAGTCTCAGACTTCCAGATGAGTCTAAGCTTTATGCTAAAAAAAGAATAGCAAGGCTTTGTTGATGGAATTTGCAAAGGTCATTGTGGAGGGGATGTGCCGATAGCTGAAGGATTTTGAGCCTGGATCCAAGTTCAGGTATTCTTCATTCTTGACCTACTTGATTTTACATCAGAACCTAGATTATTTCCTGTAATCTCTGCCCCTAGCAATATTTGACGAAAATGGCACTAGAAAGCCAGTTTCGACCTAGACTCCTGTCCTCTCAAAGAATTTTGATTATTACACATTTTCAAACGCATTCCTAGCTCTGACTTTAAGAGCTTTGAATCATAATGGAGGTAGGATTTCTGGTCACTTGACACAAATTCATATATCATGGATGAGAGGCCTTGTACTGCCTTGCAATTGGTTCTTCGGTTCAGATTTTACAATGCTCCAGATGTAGGGTTTTATCTTAGAGCCTTTTCAGCTCCCGCATTTTGTTTCAGATAGGGTACTGGCCTTGGAGTTTTTCAGACAATTGTGTAATATTGAGAATGATTACTGGGGAGAAAAACATTTGACTTCCTATTTGACGCTATCAATCATGTTTGGCTTTGTATCACTGGTCAAGAAGAAGAATCTGAAGGTGAATAGTTTCGACGTATTCTACTCTAAGTTGGGTCACCTTGGATTAATGGTTATCTGTGACACATGGCACTATAATCCAAAAGGTAATTTAGCAGAGATAGCCATGAAGATCTCTCACTAGCCTCAGTCATTTTGGGACCCTTAGAAAAATGCAGATGAGGGAAATGAGAGATTATACGTCACCCTTGAGTACATCCCTTCTAGCTTGGGTCGACCACCTTGGCTGAATTTTTATCATATAATGGCAAAGCCTACCCCCAACCACAAAATAAATCAATTCCTCTACAACTAGTTAAAAAGGCTCAGTTGGAAGCCTGAAAGAATTAAAGATTTTTGGATTTATAGGAAAGAGGTAAACAGGACTAACGAGCTCTTTCAAGAGGTGGATTTAGACAACCAATTTGATAATATCTGGTGCCACGAGAATTCACACAGTGAAGATTCTCCTAACCCTTTGGGATTCGAGAGGTTCGGTGAGGCGAAAAGTGTGGTTTTGGAGCATGAAGAAGAGGTAGCCCAAAAGGCTCCCATAATTAAAGAATATCATGCGCAAAGAGAGACAATCTGTGGACAGTAATTACAGCGTAAAGAATCCTCAAATACACAGCTGCCGGAGCCTACTAGCTCCTCTAGATCGGGTGTGAAGAGGTCGAGATCTTATGGATGCCATCGAAGGGTTATTTTGGCCCTAGATGATTCTTCAGAAGAGAAGAGACCATGGACGAAGGAAACAGGAAGGAAAGAAGAAGAATAGCGTGAAGAGGTAGTTGTATCTACTACAAATCATCAGGAAACTCAGGTGTATTTTTCCCCTTCTCTCTCTTCTATGTCTTTAGTTTCCTCCGCATCTTCTTCTGCCGTGTCACTCACGCCAGTTGTTCCTATCACTGGTCACCCAAGGCAGGTCAACATTAATTCCCCTATGGGTTCCCTTTTGCCTCCTCCTATGTCTACTACCCATGAGGCACAAGTAATGCAAACATATCTTGACACTCTGAGTCAACAATTTGTATCCCCGAGGCCTCAACATCAAGTAAGTGCTTCCCTGACCTTTTTTCCCACCATGTTTTCACCATCTTCGGGTAGTCATTTTATCCCACCTTTTTGCCCGACAAATGTTACTAGACCTAGAAAGTTTACTAATAAATTGACCATGTTGTCATTCCCATTAGAAATTCCTCGGGAGTTCCCTTTTGCTAGTGGACTAGGTATTTCGTCGTGGGAGTATTTCTCACAGGTTGATGTAAACAAAAGTGCTTGGGCTAGCCGAATACAAAAAATAAGGGAAAAGGATGCAAGCAGACAAGCAAAGCCCCTTTTGTAGACTATGTTCAACGAAAGCCAAAATTCATTGATGTTTGAAAATGTAACACCCAATGTCATCAAGCTGGTCGGAGAAATGCAACCAAATGATTATTTTGTCAATATCGTAGGGCTTGATTTACAATAGGCTCATCCTCAGGATAAGGTTGATTTAATGGAGGAAACCTAAAGGGTGGTGACAACTGATTTCCTCAAGCTCAGTCGCTAGATGAAGAACAAGGATGAACAAATAAAAGAACTAAAAGGAAAGGTGGAGATCTGGTCGAATAAGCATAAGGCCTAGGAAGTCAAAATCAATCGACTATGGGGTGAGAGGAATTCCTTTGAGAGAAAATTCGCTAAGCTTCAGGCCTTGGGTGCGGAGGTTGTTCTGGCCCTACAGAGAGAAATTGAGCATTTTCAGGCAACAGAGGCGGCCCTCCACGATGAATTGAGGCAAACAAGTGATGGTCTGAAACAAATCTGGTAGAGTACAAATGATGAGGTAAATGAAATGAATGTTGCATTGGAGCAAGAAATAGAAACAAAAAAACAAGCTGAGTTAGCCTTGAGGGAGAAGGAGAAAGAAATTACTACTCTAGAAAATCAGTTTTTGGCCTTGGAGGGAAGCGTTGCAGAGTTGAAGGAAAATTTGAGTAGCAAGGCTACATAATTAGACCTTTTGAGATCCTAGCCTCCTACATCCCAAATGAATTCACTAGAGATAGCCAAAGAGCTGCATGCATCATACTGGGATAAGGTTAAGACACTATGCCTTACCTTGCAACCCACTCTCAAATTTATGGCACAAGCTACCAATCTATGCGGGGTGGTTAGGGAAAAAATGCAACGGGTGTAGGAAATGACTTCTAATAAAGTTTTGGAGGCTAGGCAGTTGTTAGGAAAATTGTATATAGGTTCCGATGAGGCATTGAGTGGTGTGGGGATCGAGGACCGAACAACAACGACCATGAGCCTGAACGTTCTCATCTCTATGCATGAAGCCACCTAGCATGTCGTGAGTGCAGAGAAAAGTTGGCTTAGATTACCTATGATATGCAGGAAAAATTTTCTCACCTAACTCAATGAGGGATTCCATCAACCTTCATGACTGATCAAACAGTGGAAAGCATAGAACACATCATTGAAAAGATTGAGGAGAAAAAGCAAGATTTATCAATTTTCTAGTCCTTCGATCAATCTTCGACTGCCACAAATATTGAAAACATGGAGCATCAGTTGGCACAACTCTTCTTCCAGCTTGAGTCTAAGGAAAAATTATCTAGTGGATTTCCTTTTAAGGAAATTATTGATCTAAACATGGTGCATGAAAATCTGCGCATTCTCTCTGCACCATCGAATGAAGTCTGGATGTCCCTTCTGGCTGCCCTCTCTAAGCTCTGAGTGATTGGTCCAAGGGGTTGGATTGGTCTGCAAGACCATGATTTGGATTTCTTCATTCCATGAGTGAAATGTCCCTGTGAGTCACCAAGCTGTGAATATTTATTCACACACCACTCTTTTCCTTTGTGATTTCTCTTTCTTGTGCGGCTTCGCCTTTTTATTTTGGTATCGCTCACAAATTTTTGGTAGCCACCATGTGGAATCCTATCTGAGCTTTCTTTTGGGATGTCTCTTCTTCCTTTTTCCGAGCTCCATTTGTTTGACATGTTGCCTCCACTTATTTTCTTTCTGGGTCGGGCCCACACCGCATTTTCCTTTGCTGGGAGTTTTCTACGTGGCGTTCGTTCATGCGTATGTTATCTTGGGTTCGATGTTTGTTGCAAAGGTCTCCATTTTGATGTTGCGTGTTCCCTCCTTCTACTATGGCATGGCCCATATCTCCTCAAGGTGTGCCTACTAGCATGCTGTTGGAGCATCTTTCTGTTGGTGCCAACTCGAGAAAATCTTGATCGTTGATGGCTTCACTAAAGCATCTTTCTTGTTAGGGTCTTCAGGCGGTGGGCTGGCTTATTTAAGCAGCCTTTTCTTCATTTTTGAGGGTGATTGTGAGATGGATGAAATTTTCCCGAGCACTAGGAATTAGCCTCTGCAGAGTTTGTTCTTGAATTTGAATGCACAAACTGTGCCATTCTGTTCGGCCTTTCTGTTTTCATGCATTTGATAAAACATTAAACTGTGCTTGTATTTTCTGAAGCATTTGAGCATCTGTTCTGAGCTTTTGTGTTTTTATGAAGCCTAGCGAAATACAAATCATGTTGCTACTCTTTTATGTTAGCTTATGCTATATGAGTTATATTATGTAAATGGTTTGATGTTCTTATGTTTGCAGTATTGGGAATCATCTATTTGATATACGCTAGTTATTACTCAAGCCTTTATTTCAGCATTGTGCTTAATTATTTCATTTATGATCTAGCGCATTGCCTTAGCTTAGGTTTTTTTATTTTATGTTTATCTTCTTCCCCTTTTCCTCCCCCCATTAAAAAATAAAGATCCAACTTCGATAAAAGCCCGGAGGTTACTTAGCTATGTGCATAAGTCCCCCAATAGCTAAGTTTCAAATAAGGTTGTTGCCTACAAACTTTTGCGTCAACACCAATGAAGTCTCAGAAGTAGATAAACCATTCAGCACGACCCTCTCGAGATGAACCAAGACCTCCTCAAATGGCCAAGGATGCTTCTTGGAACAAAAATCAAAAGAAAAAGGCAAACCACTCCACCATCTCATTAAAAATGGGGCAACAACCCACATGAAGCAACAAGGGACAAGCCCCAAAAGAGAAACACCATAAACACTTCCAGCAACACAGGGGACATGACGCCTGACAAACCAGCGATAGAACAACCAAATCTAAAAAATACTGGCATTCCCCTTCAAGAGAAAAAACTTCACAACCCATAGAGGAAACAAAGAAACCATCCAAACAAGCAAAGCACCCTAAGAAACAATAGAGAACACTCCAAAACAAGAGCCCACCTCCGAAGGAAGGAAAGCATCTAGCCAGAGAGGAAAGGCCTGATCTAAAGAGAAGAAACCAATAGTAAAAACCGTCCACCAAAAGCAACACAATCCACTCCAAGGAAGACCCCCAACCAACACTGAAAAGGGAAGCACAACTGCAACAACCCAAAAAATGACCCACTGACTCCCAAAAGGGAGAATGTGGCCATAAAAGGCTCGACACCCAGGCGATGGCACCACCAACAAAACCAATGAAAAAGACCACACCCCTTCAACAAGTTCAAGCAAGATAAAGAAGAGGGGCTCATGAAAAATCTCAACAAAGGCCCCAAAACTAGGATCATGACAAGGGAGCACCAAAGATCAAAGATCTTACAACGGTAAAAGATGAGTAGCAAAAACCCCACATGAAAATCTATATTCAACAACGTTTAGGGGAGAAAATCCAACATAAGAAAAAAATCTCCCAAAAGGATGCATACCAGACCAAAGGGAACACCAAGAGAAGCAAACCAAGGCCAAGACAAAGTGGGAAACAACACCCTAAAATCCAAGCCTCACAAACTAGAAACCGATCTACATCTAGATCATCCTCCCCTTCATCACCATCTTCAGAGGATTTGAAAACTCCTCCTCTACGCCTCTTCCTGCCTGCTCCCACTCACTCCTTCATTTTTTTGTTTCAGATGTTTCCCACTGTGTGGAAGAGAAAATGGAGTGTCATCTTAATATGCAAGCAAGAAACTATTTTCACTGTAGAGTTGGTGAATCTTGAATGGACCTCTCCACAATGAGTCAAATTTCCTATGCATGCCTTTTGGCTCTCTTCTCTTGTCCCATAAAATAGCTAGATCTCCAACTTGGACATCTTGAGACTTTGCATTCTTGTCAAAAATGTTCTTTACCTTTTCTTGGTGTTCTGTAATATAGTTCACCACTTGAATACACTTCTCCTCCAATTTGGAGAGATGCATAATATGCTTGTCGATTGAGTTGTCAAAAGTATCATCCTCAATGGCCTTAGCCAATTTGAGGGTAGGAAATTCTAATGTGATTGGGAATCTCTACGTTCAACCCATGCAAGAGTTGGAATGGTGACATGCCTATCACCTACTTGGGGATATTTTTGTCAGCCAACAAAGCACCATACAATTCCTTGTGCCATGACCATTGATTCTCGTCAACTAACTTATGGATGATAGTAACCAAGTTCTTGTTGCTGGATTCTGCTTGACCACTACCATGAGCTTAATAATCTAATGAATGTGATAATATGGTTCCATGTTCAAAATTGAACTCTATAATCTCACTTGATGAGAACGCATTAGAATTTCCTATTATAATTTTTTTTGGCACACCAATCCTAGAAATGATATTCGCCTTCAAGAATCTACAAACTACCTCTGAAGTATCATGTTTCACAAGTATAGCCTCCACCCACTTAGTGAAGTAATCAGTGCCTATGAGAACATAAACATGTATTGCACTTGAAGGTGGATATGCAACACCAATGAATTCAATGCCACATTTCTGAAAGGGCTCCTCAATGACAACTAGCTTGAGGGGAAGAGAAACTTAGGATTTCCTACAAAACTGTTGACATATTTCACATCTATGCACCCTATTATATGCATCTTGAAACAAGGTAGGCCAATAGTACTTAGCTTGAAATTTTTTATGAGTTGTAACTAGTGCAAAAAAATTTCCTCCACATGCCAAGTTGTGGAAAGATTCCAGTAACTTGCTCTATTGAGATTTGTCAACACAACATAGAAAAGTTCCATCCAAGCTCCTTTTGTATAAACCATTATCCCATAAGACAAAATTTGTTTCCTTAAGCTTGATTGTCCTTTTCTCCTTATGTGTCAAATGATCCAGACATTCTCCATATGTTAGAAAGTAAGTGATATTAGAATACCATCATGAGTTGTACTAATACATAGAATAGTTGGAATTTCTTCAGAACTTACCTCCTCATAATTGGAATCTTGATCAGGATTGTTGTCAGCAATAAGATGACACAAACCTTTACCACACACCAACTTGGTGGGCTTTATGTCCATGTAATATTTTTGAATTTTGGCAATCCAATTACCCCCTTTTGTACCAAAATCTTGTTGTGTCAAGATGGACTTGATAATAGAATCAAGCACTAGTGCAGTGACATGGTTGTTAAGTATGTAGAACCAAAAAATGCTTCACTACCTTAACCACAACGAATGCATATTTTTCCATTTAGGTATTTCAATTCATGATATTTTAATGGAAAAATCATGAACTCAATAGGGGACTCAAATCCCTCACTATTTTGTTGCACCAAAATTGTCGAAAGTGTATGCTCAAAAGAATAACTGTACATAATGAGCTCCTTAGTGTAATCTGGTAAAACTAACACTAGAGCATGCACAATGGATTATTTAATATCATTGAATGCAACTTTACCTTCTAAAAACCAATGAAAATTAGTATTTCCCTTCATCATATTCAAAATATGATGCATCTTCTCCACAAAGTTATGGGAAAACCTTCGCATGAAATTCACCTTATTGAAGAAAGAGTGAACTAATTTATTACTCACTAGAAAAGTAAGAGCTTGAATTGCTTTCACCCATTTAGGACCAATTTTGATACCCTCCTTGGACACTCTGTGACCAATAATTTTAGCCTTTGTAACCCTAGAAATGTGCTTCTTAGGATTCAAATAAATTCCATGTTATCGATAACTCTCTAAAATTTGTCTCAAAAAATTGAAATGCTCTTGACGTTTTTTGGAAAAGATTGTTAGATCATCAAGATAAACAAAAATGAACTTACCCATGACATCACAAAAAGATAAGTTCATTTCTTGTTGAAATGTAGCACCGACATTGATGAGACCAAATGGCATTCTATGGTAGGAAAAAGTACCCCAAGGTGTGGTGAAAGTGGTCTTATGTTGATCATCTACGTTGAACAACAGTTGGTTGTAACCCGAAAAACCATCCAACATGGATAGAATCTCAGATCCAATTACCATTTGCAAGACCTGATCCATCACTAGAAGAGGATAATTATCTTTCAATGATAACTTATTTAAATTCCTGAAATCCACACATATGCGAATTTCCCCATTCTTCTTACGAACTGAAATGATTTAGCTATCCACGTTGAATGGTGGATAGGAAATATGATCCCGGTGTTCATTATTTTTGGATCTCTGAAAGAATGGTTCCAAAAATCCTAGGATTGTACTGCCTCTGCTTTTGTTTATAAGGCAATGATACTACCTCTAGCCTATTTTTCCTATCATAAAAAATATTTGAAACACTTCACGCAATGAGGTCACAGATGATTTTTGTAAATATTTGTAGTCTTTGCATCTTTTTTATTTTTGAGTCTTTTTGTTTTTGTCGCTTGAATCTATGCCCAATGGATGGATGAGGCACTTAGAGACTGGAATTCTTCTCCCTTCTATCATTTCAAAGAAAAATTGAAGGAATCTCCCTAGCTAGAGCCAGCTATTATCCTTGAATCGAGTTTTGCTTGATTCATGAGATAACCCCTACAAAACTTGTTAGTTTCATAGTCCCATGTACTCTAAGCACGTAAAACAAGGTGAATCTCAATTTTCCATCGTGTGTGGTCCTAATTCTTGGAATTACTTTCTAGTGTTAACCTCTATTAGTTCATCAAAATTCATCTTTTTTCTCAAGTTGTGAAAATCAGTATTTAGGAGTTAGAAAAAAATTATACTTACAAGGTCCGGGTTTTTCCCTGACCCTGCAAACCAAGATTACAAAAGGAACAAGTTATTGTATGGTTAGGGTTTTTCCCTGACCTTGCAAATTACATAGGTTTCATTTGCATAATTTTCAAAAAATATCAACTTTACAAGTTATGATTGACATCAAATTTGTAAGTGTGCCATAAAAGTTTGCGCTTACAATTTTGGTTTCGCACACGTGCATTTATTGTTGTTTTTAATATCTTTTAAAATTGATTTATAATCGGTTTTACTTGTTTTTTCTCATTTCATTTGCTATTCGTTCTTCCTCTACCTTCGACAAGTCAATTGAAACCCTGTTTTATTGTTTGTATTTGGATTTCGAATGGATTTGGAGCATATTTCAGCAGGACCCCAGCCTAGGGTTTCATCTTTGTCTTCAGGTATGTTTGCCTCTTTTTACCTTGCTATTTATGTTAATTTTTTTATATGATTAGGGTTTTGAATTTAAACATGATTCATTATATTTGAATGGGTTCATGTTTGCATTTTTTATTTGTTTCCTTTTGTATATTGTTTCCTCTATGCATGTTGGTCTTCTTGTGCATCTTGTCCTATCTGCAAACCCTAGTTTTGGTCCAGGGGTTTATTCTATTTCTTTGTTAAATCTCATGTTTGAGTCATTTTTTTAGCTCGAACTACCCTTGAGAAACATGGTTTTCTATGACGCACTAGATGGGCTTATGAGTAGATTGTGGTTGTTTTGTTATTGGTTTTTCACTAAATTTCATTGATAAACTCAAAAATGTTTTTTTTTACATGTCATCGGGGTTTTTACCCTGATTGAACCTTGAATCTGACATTGACCAATGTGAATAATCAATTTTTCTCATCATTCAAAAAAAATTTAATGGCATTGTATGTCATGATCCATATGCATGTTGCATCGATTATTTTCCCTAATTGTGCAAGTGTATTAAAGTCATTTCCTTGTAGTAAACTCCCTTCGAGATTGTTCAAAGTAACCTATGAGATTTGCACCATTGACAATTTTTATCGATGGTACAAAAAAAATTACACCGTTCCTTACCTTGCATATTGTAAGGTCAAGAAATTTCCTCGACCCTACAATTATTCTTTGGGTCATTTGTAAACCCGTAGGAAAACCCAACATATGCAAGGTACCAAGACTCCCAATTGTTGAATCAACTATTTTTGTTGAGTATACAAGTGAATAAAACTTCCATTTTGTAAGGTCAGGTGGTAAGGTCAACAATTTTTAGCCGAATTCGCAAACAAGCAAAATTCTACCCACTTGTAGGTTCGGTAATTTTTTTCGACTCAACAAGTAAACTTACCTCTTGCAAAATTGGTAATTTTTACCGATTTTACAAAAAAGAGATCTACCCACTTGTAATGTCGTTAATTTTCAATGACTTTGAAACTTTTTGCAAAGACAATTTCCACTTGCAGTTTCATCATTTTTACAATGCATATACACATTTTTTTCCTAACACTAGAAATTTCCCTACTTTGCCAAGTTAACTCTTTGTGCTTTGTTTTTTGCATTCACCACATTGAAACCCTAGTTTTCATGCAATCATTCTATTTCACACTCACTACTATTTCCTAAGTGAATTTTTTTCCTAACATCTGCAAAATGCTAATCTTGTTATGCAGTTTCTTTGTGCACGATTTTTGAGATCTTGCATTTGCATTGAACTGCAACTCCATTCTTTTTCCAATAAAAGATCCATCTTCTTTCAAGGGGAAAGTGATGAAGTATGAATACCAAAGTGTGCTTCCTCCTACAATAGTTTCTTCAAATGTGGATGAAATCAAGGATACACAGATTGGTCATGTGGACATGTCTGAGTTTGTTGAGAGAACTAGGAAATAATCCTTGGACAATGGGATAAAGTCAATTATTCAAACTAACATACATTGTGTGGCTTCCTTTCCAATAGCTACTTAGAATCCCGAGTTTGTACTACAAGTTTCCTCTCACTATAACAAGGATGACAGGAAGGTCCGCGATTCAAATGGGAATGTGGTGATGGAATTAGATGCATATTTCTTTGATAAATTTTTCATGTGCCCAAGTGCTAACACATATGTAGAGATTTCCAAAGAATCCACATAGGCAAAATATAATAAAGATCCCAATTCTTCCAAAACCATGATAAATAGTAAATGGTTGAAGGCCCCTAGACTAGGTGTTATGAGATGACCTAAAAATCCTCCTCATAGTGATTTCATTGAAGAGGTAAACAACCTCATTACTCTTCTCAGTAGAGTGTATGGTTTACCTACTTCAATTAGTTTTGAGGACTATATGTACATGTACATCAAGATTATTTTGAAAGGGAAGCAAAAAATCTTTTGGGGTGAGGAAATCAGCAATACCCTCCATGAGAAATTGACCCAAGCACTTACAACACACAAGTTTTACATGACTTCATATTTGGTCTATGTTGGAGCATTCATGATGAATTTTCCAGGTCTGACTACCGAGGGAGATAAGAAGGTTACACAGGTTTACAACTATTTCCTGCAGATCACCCTCAAGGGAAGTATCAAACATTTTAGAAGGGTAAATGATGCCTTATTTACACCTCATGTGTGCCTTTGATCCTGAACTAGAGAATAAAAGAGTATTTGATAAAGCATGGAATATTGTCAACAAATATGGTTGCCTTTATCTACAATTCCCAACTTTTACTTATTTAAGAGTTGGATGCTTTGCTAGTTATCCATATATGCTTCCACATTATCCTAGTGATAAAATTATTCTAATGGAGTTATGCAAGAAAATTATTATGGTGCATAGTAAACAAATGGAATCCCATAAGTCGAGATTCAAATTTCCATTAGCAATCGGAAGTTACTCCATTCAGACTTCACATAAGGCCAAGTTTGTTGAATCATAAATGCGGCAAGTGACAATAAAATTATATAAAGCGAGATCTAACTTTTATAGAGGCATGAAGTCTCAAATCAAAATGGATTTCTCTCATGTACATAAAGTTGAGGACATATGGGTTGACAATAGGACAAAGCGAGAAATCAAGAGAATGGATTATTATAGATTAACTTTGGATCAAATAAGGGAATTGGATCTTGTTGATATCCCAAAGGATATGGAGGATGAATATACAATTTTTTGTCCTACATATGAGAGAAAAAAAGTTGCAACTTCTCCTCTTCCTTCCATCCAGTGGTCTTGAAAAGAAGTAATATCAATCCGAGAAAGGTTTCAACCCATCTTGGCCAATACAAATGTTTGGTTAGATGAAAGGGATATACAATTGAAACCTTTCTTCACTGGATCAGAAGATGAGTCCTAAGGACAAACAAGTAAGAAATCAAAGCTAAGGACCAAAAATAGAAATGATACTCCAAGCTCCAACAGATCTTCAAAGCCTAAGATCAAGTTTTTGGTCAAGAGTGGGAAGGAGAAGATTGATAAATCTATAGAGGGACCATCCACAAAGGCCCAAGAGGAGCATGCACAAGAAGAGAGGCAAATTGAGGAAGAGGGTCATGAGGAAATAGAGATGCCCCTCTTGATAATATTCCTAAGGAACCACCTGTCAACTCATCCCCCATTGCCAATATTGTATCTTCTCCTACTCCTCCCCTTGTGTCTTCACCTATTTTTAATGTTCCTAATGTCACTGTTGCCCCTATTGTTATATTTGAGGTTACTCTTATCGTATCTATACAATGTGTGCATTCTTCTCTTATCTCAAGCTTTCCATTTGAAAGCCCAAAACAAGGGTTAGATAATGTGACTGGTTCTCTTATGTCTTTACTAACTTTTTCCTCACCATTTTTGACCTCAAGTCACATTTTGATTTAGAGTAGTTCTTTGAATGATTTTGTGCAAGTTTCTAGAGGTGAAATTCCCAAGGTTATTTTAACTAAAACACCTCCCATCATGACTACCACCTTTATGAATGCAAGTACTACATCCCATACGATGGCTACACAACCTAAGGAGAGCTCACTATTACCACCATGGTTGTCATTACAAGCACCAAAGAGGAGGGAAGAAGCCATTTCTCTAGATGAGTTTGACTTTGCACAACTTACATTTTCCAAGACAAGAACCAAGAAGAAAGTAAAGAATCTTTCCAAGATGATTTTTGATAGAGAGGGTAATAAGTATGCATAGATAGCTCAACCTCCCTCTGAAAAAACTTATGAAGAAGTGAATATTGCAGGCTACTTTGTCACAAGGGTAGAATTGGGCAAGGTAACTCATGATAGTGTGAAGGAAGATGTTCAATCTACTCTAGATTCTCTCATACATAAATTTGACAAGGAGAAGAAGATGAAGGGTCACTATAAGGCTAAGACATAACAGCTTAAGACCATGCTACAAAAAATCACTCAATCTACACGTGAACTTGGTGAAGAACATGATTTGCAACTTATTAATAAAATTGAAGAAATTCCATGTAAGTTGTGAGATGATAGTCAAAAACTACTTCCCCTAGATAATGTGGTTCAACATGGCTTAGAGGGAATTTGAAGACCAAGAATTTTTAGTGCCTCTAATTGATTGAATATTTGATCTTCAATTAACTTTGAAGAACCTGAAACAATACCTTGGGAAACATGAAAAAGCCTACAAAATTGTTAGAGATTCGGTATCAAGAGCTAATGGCATCATCAAACATATTTTAGTGCTATATAATGAAGTACAAACAATCCTGTAGAAATAGGATGATTTCCTAATAAAGAATGTTGAAGAAGGTTGATCATGCCTTAGTTTAGATTTCAAGTTTTTATCATTTACAACTTTTTGTAGTTAGTCAAAGACAATTTACATGTCATTTTTCAAATTGTAAATACATGTAACAACAATTGATTCCTCCAATAATTTTGGACTCTAATTTTGAATAAATCGAAGTAGTTAGACTTTTCCTAGATTAGCCCTTAGCTCTCATCTATAAATATGAGAGAGCTCATTTATAATTTTTACCTTTAATCTATTGCAACGAAGTGCTGCCCAAATTGAGAATCAACTTTGAGACTTTGAGTTCAAATTGCAAATCAATTCCAATTAATAAAAAAGGAAATTTTGGTATCAAACTTTGTGTTGAATCATTTTTTTATGAATAAGGATATTCTTATGTCATTCTTATTGATTTATTTTGTGTTGATTGGATAAGTGGTGTTTCTTTATTAAGATTGGATGACTTTCAAGATAAGTTATATGAACTTTGTGTTATATCATTTACTTGAAATTGTGTGTGTTGAAAGCGTTTATTGGAGAATAATTATCAATACTTTGAGTTTGTGATTAGTCACTATGTGGATCGGTGGTATTGTTAGTTGACAGACTTTGTGCTCCAATTGGTGATACGGTTATTTTAAAATATTTTTGGATAATAATTGGAAGACTTTGTGCTTGGGATTATTCACTTGGTATGTGAGTCTCTTTGTGAAGTGAGTTGGAAGACTTTATGCTTCAACTTACGTCATTGGTTACTACAAAACTCACATCGAAGGAAACAAAAATACTTTGTGCTTTTGTGTGTCTTTCGATCACATATCACATATTTTATACTAGTATTCCTTGATTATCCACGTTTAATCAAGAATATTGGTGATTATTATTTTGGTTAATATTAGAAGTGTAGAAGCATTATTGAATATTATTATGAAACATTTTAATCATCTTTTCTGAAAGAAGAGAAAATGATGAATGTAACAGACCCCCAAATGATTAAATTTAGTGTAAATACCTTTAGCTTATATAGTTTACATTGTTTCAATAAATAGTAAGAAGGGATCCTCCCCTTTATGAGAGGAGATATTTATCTCATCATAACTGTGGTTGAAATCACTATTTCATAATCTGTAAAGGGATTACAAAATATTCACCCTACAGGTTGGAAAGAGAAGAATGACTCTCACTTCATATTTAATCATGGGTTCCATCAAATTTTCATTAAGTGAAGAGGATAGGTTCAAGTAGGTTCTTGAGAATATGAGCTTGAGAATTCTTTATGTGTGGATCAAGATTAGGATATTTTATAAAATCTTATAAAATTCAGCTCCATTGTGAGAATATCCTCTTGGTCTATTAGAAATTGTCCATCAATTGCATGAAGGTAGTGGATAATAATGTCTCTTTTCATATGAGTGTTGAAGCATGATTTTTTAGGTGTTAGAATTCCTTTGTTTGATCTAATTGGCTTTGTGTCATTCCTTTTAATAAGCATTTTCAATCTTTTGAATGGTTTCCAATTTTGGTCCTCTTGTTGAAGTTGTTGATTGAGTCCCTCCAAAATGGTTTTCTAGATCACCATAGTTGTCTTTTCCTTTAGGTTCCTTGATTGAAGATAAATTACAAAGTTCTTTTCTCCCCAATGTTTGATTTAATTTTTGACATATTTTGAGGCTACACACATTTCCTATGGAATGAAGTTTAGGTAGAAAATCTACATATATTAATCAAACATACATTTGTGGTTGTATTAAATAATCAATACTACCTACATATAATTCCTCACATCATAATTTTGAACATTAACTACCATCTTGCCACTAGTTAATGACATCATTTCATTGCTAGCTACTCTACAATATTGCATAGAAAATTGTTATATCATGCCCTTTTTCATTCATACACACTCTTTTTAGTTGTTTTTAACATATATATGTGTGTGTTGGAATCATAATGACCCATACACTTGTATGTCATTCCTTAAACATCATAATTTTAAACATTGACTACCATCTTGACACTATTTAATGACATCATTTTCATTGCTACCTCCTCTACAATATTATAAATACATTGGCAAAGCATGCCCTTTTCATTCATATATGCTCTTTTTGATTGTTTTATATTTGTATTTCATAGACCCACCTCAACAAGTGATAAAGAAAATCGATATCATGCATGGAATGGGAAAATAAAAGACAAATATAAAACTAGGTGTGAGTGGAATCTATCAAGGAATTTTTAGATAGATTAGGTATCAAAGTATCCATTTAGTGAATTGGTGGAGAATGAAAAAAAATATTAAACTCCCATAGAATGTAATATTTGGAGTTGGAATTATGGTGGGGACAATAAATTGTAGCTAAAATTTACCACTATAGAAAAAAAATTGGTAACATTTAAGATGAGTATATTAAAAAAGACAAATCTTGCTACATGTGAAGGCATAATTATCAATTGGTAAATATGTGAGAACAACACAAATGACAAAAACTATTGATTTATGCATTATTTTTCAAATTTGACTAGAGGGAATCCTATGACAAACTACCCAAAATATAATAGTTTTTATCTTTTGTGGGAATTCCTAACTTTACTATCACACATTGGTTGATAAACATTGAACGAGAATGAGGATGTTGTCTTATTGAGGTGGAAAAATAGGACATAAAATAAAAAATAAAATAATCAAATTTAATTATATTATCTTTTGATTGAGTTACAATAGTAGATAACACTTTTTTGGTAAGTATGCATGTGTATTGTAGGAAATCATGTCTTCCAACCTCAACTCTCTTTTCATAAAATGAAGGAGACACATAATCAATTTCAAATGATTTAGAAATATTTGAATGAAATTAGAGGTATACTAACTAATTTTTTTTCAAAAAGTTGGTGTGTGTAGAGGTGGATAGAGCTTTAATAGTGCAACCTCATAGGAATTTTTTTTGTGTAAATCTCCAAACCTCTTGTTCTCCATACATGATTTCCATTCATTTCATGGTCCATAGAATGAATTTAGCATTTAAAATTGTGAGTAATTTTCTTAAGGATATTGATATTAGATGGATTTTCTTGTGTTGGCTAGCACAAAGATTTTTACATAATATCAGTATTTGACAAGATTAATGTACAAATATGGCCTCATATTAGACAAAGCTCTTGACTCTTATTTAGGTTAAGTGACATAGAGATACTTCTAACTATATAGTGTATTCTTCCTATGTTGGAAGAAATGACCATTCTTGTAAAAAATCCAAGAAAGAACTATTTATATTTTAGAACATAAAAAGTTGTGTCAAATGATATGCATGATCCCCAATAATCTATATTTATTAGAGGTGTGTGCAAGTGTTTTTCTACTCTAAGCTGCAAAACAGAATGAGATGCAAAATAAAATACACAAACAAACACTCAATGATTAGCCAAGGTTGAATCCAAACAAAAGACAACAAACAAATGAAACGCTATACCTCTTTGCTTGGATTGATAGTTTGGTTGGCCCTTTGATGATGCTTGGTTGTATGCTCATTTTATGGCAAGTGAATGCAATAATGGAGGTGGGTATTGAGATGAATATGGTAGGTGAATACAATAATGGCTTCAAAATGGTTGCAAATGCTAAGTGTGCTAATGGATTGAATGCTAGAGAGTGAATGCAAAATGAAATAACTCTTGTCTCTAATTCTTGTCTAACCTCCTTAACTTGAGACCAAGCCTCTCAATTTAAAAAAGAATGGATGGCTAGGATTAAGCCATCATGGACAAGATGGAGGGTTGTGGTGAGTTGAGGACTCACAAGTCCTCACATCTTGCCATGTGGAATGTGAGGTAGAAAGAAGACAAGTGAAATGGAAAAGGACATGTGAGGTGGAGGTACTTTGCAAGTACTTTGGGATTGGTGAGGATTCCTCAAAAAGGAATTTTTTGTGCCCATATGGGGTTGATAGTGACAAGTGAGAAATTTTAGAAAGTTCTCTCTTGTCACCATGGGGATGTGAGAAGTTGTTGGAAAAATAAATGTGAATTTTAAATTCACATGATTGAAAATACCTAGTGGATAAGACAAGGTCCTCCTAAAGGAGGTCCTTGTCCCATGTGATTGATGTGACCTATGAGAGGTTATGGGGAAAATAAATGCATGGGATGAATAAATGGAATTTAAAATTCTATTGGAAAGGACATGGGGATTGTAAATGGAATTAAAAATTTTATTAAGGGTGTTAGAAGAATAAAATAGAATAAAAATTCCATTGGGATGTGGGAAGAGTTGACTAAAGGACTGATTAGACTAATGATAAAGGATTAGAAGAGGGTTAGGTGATTAATGATGATTAGGTGTCTACAAGAGGAATCATTCATAAGTCTAAAATTTGATAGTTGGTACTAAATGAAAATGCAAACAATAATACTAATTATTTATAGTTTAATGAAAAATGGAGTTGTGTGTCTTATTATATGTGTCTTATTATGTAGATATGAGATACCAATGCACTATTTTTCTAAGGTTTGACTCACGATCAATAAGAGCCTATTACAAGAGAAACCTTTGAAAATATTGTTAAATGTGTAAGTACTACTTAAAGGATATTGTGAGATATCTTTCCACAAATATTAGAGAGAAAATCACTCAACATGAATGGATTGCAGCTATGTTTATTGTGTATCTTCAATATTGGAACAATTGTTAACCATATGATTTTGATAACAAGATAAATATAGCCAAATAATTCTCTAGAACTTTAGAATTCAATGGGATTCATAAAGAAGGAATTATAAATAAATCTAATCTTACTAGGAAATCAAAACATTTTTTAACATCAATGATTGAATATTCTAAACTTGTTGAGAGTTAGTTTCAAGATGGATTGACAATAAAAAAAAATTCAACCTTAAGTTAGAGAGAAATATTATGTGATTCAATATCAAAACATTTTAAACTTAATGATTTATCTCAAACCATGATGTTGGGGTTAATGGAGGATGAGAAAGTTTTTAATGCATTGTGATTGTTGATACTAAAGATAAAAACAAAATTGACAAGAATTTAGAAAATTTCTTATGGATGTATATAATTAGATATGATATCTAGCTATCCTTTTGAAATTTCATTGGGAATCTAGAGGTCCACATGTGAAAGAAGAGTGTTGTGCAACAATTTTAACAATACTAGGGAATCCAACTCAATGAACATCAACACATCTAGTGGAATTGATGAGATAAATTAAATGGAAGAATGTAGACAAAAGAAAACAAATTTTGAGACCAAAATGGCTCTTATAATCAAAGTGAGTAGATTATTTCACAATTGGAAGAGATTTAGTAGGTATTTATAGTGTATTTCTTATTCCAAAATATTTTTTATTTGTTTAATAGTTGGATAAAGGACATACTAATACACATTTTTCAAAATTTATTTAAAAACTAATAATTTAACATGTTATTTATCAATGCTCCATTTTAGAATCTAAATTTTAAACATCATTTTCAAGTTTTATTTTTTTGTACTTGTGTTTATTTGGTAACTACCAAATTCTTGTGAAATTATTTTGTCAATAGTTATAGAAAAACACTACATAATAGAGTGGCCTAAGATCATTGACATTTGATCCATCACATGTTGACATGACAATGCTAAAATGAATTTACTCAATAGTAGTACTATTGTAGTCTATTAGATTTGTCAAATTAATTAAAATAAAAAATATTCTTGATTAGTAAGTAACCATTTGTCAAATACTAATGTAATGCCCCGCCAAGTAACCTTAAAGGAAGTTGCAATTAACGTCTTAAGCGAACTAATTTTTTTTTTATAAAGTGCATTTAACATACACATTCACTTACTAGATAACAACAACCTCTAAGGCTACAAGGTTAGGATTACTTAAACCCACACATACATATTACATAAACCATAGCCTTATGAACTTTATGAAATAACCATCATACATCATAAAAATACCACACAACATAATAAGATAATCAACCAAGATACAATCTCATAAACATTATCTTAAACCAATAGTTACATCACTCATTCCTAGAATGAGGCAATAGTACATAAGATTACAATTACAAAATTCCACCTCATAAACATAAGAGGGATAAAATAACTTATACAAGTTAAAATATTACAATGCAAGAAATTACAACAAGAACCCCGAGCTGTCCATCTGGATGTCTTGTCACTAAGTACTGAAGATCGATGGGGACCCAACGGTTTTGGTGCATGTTCCACTCAACCAATGTGGTACCTGAAGGCCCACCCCCCATGCTAGGAGATAGTAACAAAGTAACATGGACAAAATTCTACTACCTCTAACCAAAGGCAAACTTATACTAACATGACCAAACAAATGAACTAACAAGTACAAAACAAGTATAACTCCAACATCACTGACATAGGTCATATTGCTTCCAGACATAAAGTAGATCAAGTATGTTCAAATAACCATACACATAAAAAAAACAATTAACAACAGTTGTCCTAGATAGAGTGTCATCGCAAGGTTTGTCATGAGATCTCCTCTGGGAATTCTTCATAGGCTCTAGCACAAGTAATCCTGGTGGCCTCAATTGAATCCCGACACTCATACTCACTCATGCAGAATCAAATACCTCTCGCAAGAACAAGATAGTTGATCTTGCCATTCCAGGCCTTCTCACTCATCCCAAGTCTAAACAAGCCCTTGTGTCTATGAGTGGGGATTAAATTATCTTGATTAGTGTAAACTGCATCCTAATCATCTAAGTATATTAATTTAATTATCACTTGATTAACTCACTTCTGAAGGTTACCCGGTTTACCACTTTGGGCTCCAACCCCTATCAAAAGCCACTCTTCTAATGGACAACGCACTCACAACCAATCACCAAGGGAAACGCAAGTGCATACAAACTAGGCATCATAACCACTCCAACTCAAGGAGGATACAAATAATAGAAACTCACTCCAAATATCTTGGAGGCAACAATCACATAGTCCACTTCTTTCATAGGAGGTACAAAAGATCTCACTCCAAACATCTTGGAGGCAACAACACATAGTCCACTCCTTCCACAGGAGGCAACAAAATGAAACCACATAACAAAGTCACTCCATACAAGGAGACACGGATCTCATAATCCGCTCCTAAACCAAGGAGGTGCAAACATCCCCGTTCGTAAAAATTGGGTAAAATTGAAAAGACGCCATGCATTGCCCAAGGAAAAACAACTAGATGGCATAAAGATTCAACAACCCTTATCCTCTAAGTTCTTCTGGAAGACTTATAATTTAGAACTAACACTAAATCCCAAAACCAACAATGCAACTTGACGACATAGCAACAAAAGCATTCAAGTCATCAATCAAATATAATATTTGGATTTCCTAAATCCATACTCATTCAATAGGTAGTGTTGACAAAGTCAAAAACATGATAACTCGATCATCTAAAATACTTATAACCTCTATTTCCCTTTTCATTATTGGAAATCTAAAACAATTAAACTTACTTTCCTTTACTGAATACAGAGAATTAAATCCTTTAAGATAATCATGAGGAAGATACTACTTTTGGATATACTAAATCCATATCTCTTTCATAATCCAATTAGAAATGATTCAATTAATCTAAATAGAAATTAATTAAATAACATAATTGATTGTTTCATCAATAAAACAACTTCTTAATTTACTTTTAAATCGACACAAATCCATGCAAGTAAACTCTTTCTATTTCCTAACCAAATCTTACATCTCATTCAATTTTCTATTTAAAATATTCAATCACTTTAATATAATAACATATTGTTTTTCTATCCATTTTCCATATACACTAATCAATCCATTTTTAAATCTCTATTCAATAATACATTGCATGAATCTCATTAAAATAAAATATGATAATGAATTTTACACTTAATATATATATGCTCCATATTATATAGACACCAAATATATATATTAATAAATTTAATTACATATATTTTTTAATATTCCATTCACAATGACTAGATTACTCTATGGAACTAAATAAAACATAATAACTATTTGTCTTTTTCAATATAGTTAGTTCCTAAATTTACTTCTAATGCAACCTAACACTATTGCAAACAATCCTTTCAATTTTCTATCCGGAGTCTATGTCTTTTCAACTATCCATTTAAAAATATGCAATTTCATCCATGTATAAAAATATCTTTTAGCTTATCTATTTGACCACGCATTCATATTGTTTCTAATTAAATCTCATTAATTAAAACAAACATTTAAATATAAATATTTTTATAATTCTTCAATATATTTAAATATCTTTTTCCTTATCAATTTTGACCATACATTCAAAACTTATCTTTTAAATTCTTTATGCAAAGCTAAATTACACACACTTAAATAAAACAAGGTAAATACTGATTGAAAATACTCATGGATACATATATACATCTCAATATATTTTCTTCAATCATATTAACAAAATAAATATTTCTTTTTAAATCAAGTAATTACTTCTATTAAAAAAAATCTTTCTCTATACATTTTCTACACATACTAATCATTTCTTTTAGAACACTAATAATACTCAATTTGCAAACAACGGAATAAAATAATATAAAATATTATTTATTCTCTCAAATGGATATATACCTTCAATATATATATACTAAATATAAATTAATATATTTAAATATATTTAATCATTAACATATCTTCTATTCTTTATAGAATATCAAATTGTTTAATTCAAAATAAAATATCCCTTATCATTAATTTTTTAAAATATATATATATTTTTCCAATTAAATCAAATTAATAATTGGCCCTTTTACACATGAATTTAAATTCCACAATTAAATTTTAAATTATGCATTCTTTAAATCAAATATTTAACTCCTTCAATTAAACTTTAACATGCCATTTTAAAATAAACAATAATTTCCCCATACGTTTATAATTTTAATTCCACTAATCTAATATACAAATTTTATTTAAAATAATATAAATAAATATAATACTTTAATATTATAAATTATAATATAAAATATTATTAAATAATATTTTAATATTATAATAACAATACATAAAATATTAATATTTATAAATATCAATTTATTATTATTTTATTTTCAAAGCAGCCATGGGAAAATAACTTAACAGCAGTCTCATGTTTCAAGCATAATTCAAAAATTATGATCTGAGTATTTGCGATTTTTTGATAGGGATAAGAAAATTTCAAAATGCAAAAACCCTTTAAATTTCCCGACAACCCAGTTTGTGTAAGTGGAGTTATATGCGACGCAACCAGACCATTTTACCATGAAAAATATAACTACCCTGCAGATTTTAAAATCTGATTTTTAATAATAAACAGAGGGTTTCATTTTCTAAAAACATTCTAAATGCATTGTTCAATCTCTATATTTGATTTCAATAACAACATAATCGATTTCCCCAAATAATTTAAATTCAACTGAGGTTTTCACAATTTTCACTCAAAAATTTTCACAAGCAAGGGCTGTAAATTTATTTAATTCTTTTCTTCTAATATCAAATTTGTTTTCTAAAACAAATTTAACAAAAAAATCTTTAATCATTACTATTTTAAATAAAAACAATCAAGAACAATAAAACCCAAAGAGGAAAATCTGGTACAAGAAACTACAGGAAGAGATGAATTTCTGATGCAAGCCTCCTCCAACGATTTCCTGAATTTTCTTCAATCCTCCAAAGAATCCAATCCAAAACTCAACAAATGCAAAACAATCTTTCCTCCAATCAATTCTACAATCAAAACTTTCTTCAAACCCTTCTTGTGCAAATTTTCCAAAATTTCTTTTCTGCTGTAAAAATGAATTTTCCTAAAAAAATTTCTACCCTAAAATTAAAACATGTATTCCTTATAAATCAAAATACCTAATACAACCCTAATTCACATTACATGCAAATTAGATATTTCAATTTCAATTTCAATTTCAAATTTCAATTTCAATTTCACTTTTCGAAAACCCACTTTCAATTTAAAATCCAATTTCAAATAATAAATTAATTTCCAAAGTTGCAACTAATTTCCCAAATAAACATTTAGTTACAATTTCTAATTTAATTCCCACACGTTGAAATTAAATTTCAAAATTAATTTTAATTCTTTTATTTCCTTTCATTCTCTTGTATCACGTTTAATTAATTAATTTAATTATTTAATAACTAAATCCAACCCCCTTGGATTAAATTTAATTAATTAAATAAATTAACTATAATTAATTAATTTAAATATAAACTTTTATCCACATTGCATTATTTAAAATAAATAACCATCAACATGATTTAAATGCAATTATTCTAAATATCTATTTCCAAATCAAGAATCCTTCAGAATTAAATAACATTAAAGCAAGACAAACAATGACTCGACACACACAACTAACGACACACTAATGCTAGGGTGTAAACTTGACACATATTATCTAGCTACTATCTCCCGTTCAACTTAACCGTTGGATAGACACGCTCAAACTTGTGAAACCAGGTGGAGTCGATGTCATGTACCTGCAATCCTGCAACTAAGTAAACAACATCATACAATATATCCAGCATATAATACACACCGTGAAGAAGAAATTACGGATTCATAGGGCGCTCGCAAGCGAGTGATGCGAAACCGTCCTCTTCACCCATACACTCATCGAAACTGACACTTCCATCATAATCTAGTAATCTCATAATAACATCTCATGTTAACTCTATAACATCATTAATCCATAATGCATGTGAAACAAAATCAGATAATTACATCCCACAATAAAAGTTGTCACTCAATAGTAACGATCAAAACACCATAACAAAATGTATCCAGTATCAAAATAACTGCAACCAAACATAGCATAAAGCAACTTGAACAAGAAACAAAATGGAGGGGTATTACAACTAATGCCAATTTTTTTCAAAGAGTTCCACTTTGGATTTGATTAAGTACTCTTGAAGGGGGTCCTATTTCACTCTATTTCCTAAAAATTGGTTGAAAACTTGAAACTCTAACCTTAATTTCTACTTATTACAAACTTACAAATAGAAGCATTGTAAGTATTAGGGATTAAACTATTAATTCATTGTGCACAATATTTTTTCACAATTCACTTGATTTTATGTGGGCAATCTTGATTCTCAAACACATTTTCATAGTCCCTTTATTCTATGTTGGAGATTAGTCAGTGGAATCAATAGATATAATATATATTTGTTTACTTACATATATGAAATTTGAGAGGAAGATGATTGCATAGGATGGTCATACTCATGAAATTAATAATAAGATGAAATCGAAAATATTATAATGTTGTCTATTTGCTAAAATTTTTTTGTTGATGACAACACTTGCAAGGATTTGGTAGTGGGTAATTTAGTGCTTATGCACACCTAGCATGAGAAAAGATATATTTCTCTTGTTGACCTATGAAAATAGGGAAACTTAAAAGGGTTGTAATTTCATTATTGAACTCTTTAGTGGTATACTATGTAGCTTATCTAAAAAAAATGGTTTCCTTCACTTGTCATCCAAGTTACACTTAGTAAATTTAGTAGTGGGTAGACTAATGTTTGCATAAAACTCAATAAAGAAAAAATATTTTTCTCTAGTGGGACTTTGAATGCCATCATAGAGAGAATATCTTTATTTGGTTGAAATTTAAAGGTCACCACATAAATATATTTCTCTGGTGGGCTTAGTAAGTTGAACACATCGATTACTATGATGATAAAGATCTCTCTAGGATGGCTTGTGATTGCATTGAGTTTTAATTTTGTATGATTGTAGGATACAATGTAATTCAAAAATGCAAGGAACGTGTTTTTCTTTTGTTAATTTTTAATCAATAATTTAAATAAAAAATGGGCTCATTTTTTCTTAAAATAATTGTGTTGTTCTTCTAATGATTGAAATTTTTTTCCTAATATTTTTAACATCTTGTACCAAAATAAATTGATAAAATATTTATTTATATTTCAAAAATGCATATAGTTTTTTTGATAAGGGCCCCCAAAACCTTAATCCAACCAAAAGACTAACAAAATAGAAAAGGAGAAACCACTAAGGGTTAGCTAACAAGGAAAACAACATAGAGCTAGGATTAGTCAAAAGGGTATTGATAGACACAAAAGTAGTAGTATAATTTCAAACATGATGCATAAGAGAAAATTATATATTGTGGTCCTCAATGTTGTTGAGGTACATCATTGCATCCCACTCCTCTTTCATTCTTTATATATGATCACTCAGGGCACTGACATCGATGAGATCTATATCTCTAGGTTTAGCTTGGATTCTAGTTCTTTTTCTCGGGCCTTCAACCTCCACTCTAGATGATGCAAGTATCCTCTTCCCCAAACTATCCAAGAACCATTACATGTTATTGATGCAAATGTTGATAGTGGAGATTTTTGGTTTAATAATTTTATCTAGGTTGTTGTTAAGAGAGACAATAAACAAATTCAACTCCATGTTTATCTTTAAACCATCCAATTCCTTCTTTAATTGATTGATTTACTATTTCAATTCTTGGGAACTAGGTTCATTGTGATTCGTAGAAGCCCCCCATGTTTATCTACTATCTAATCTCTTTCAAGAATATTTGAGCCCCTCTATAATGTATATGCCAATTGAGAATATTCTTGTGGAAATTTGACTCCTCTTAGAGGAGGCTAATCTTTTTCTATAGGTCTTCCACCAGATATTTCTCATGAATATGAGTGGTAGGGATATCAAAAATTGGGGGTGGAGAAACACCATTAAATTCCTTAATCTCATCCCATGGTTTAGGTTCACCCTCAATCTAAAGAACCTTAACCTAATTTGATGTATTAATTGTTACATAGGTGGTTTTCATTGCACCAAAAGATCGACTTGTTAATGTCCAATATAACTAACAAGTTTATACAAGATCCACAGGAGGCAATTAAGCCATGTCACAAACCAAGCCTCGCGTTGAACAAGGAGAGCAAGGGACAAACCATCTTGCAAAAATCCCCCCAACGCAAATGATGGGTTCAAACCTATGACCTCGGCTTTGATGCCAATTGTTACATTGGTGGTTGTCATTGCACCAAAATATCAACCTGTTAATTCCCGATATAATCGCCAAATTTATACAAGATCCACAAGAGGCAGTTAAGCCATGTCACAAACCCAAGCGCCATGTTGAACAAGGATACCAAGGGACACAACATCTTGCAATATTAATGAGGATGGGAAGAGTATTTCCTTATAAAAATCCTTTGAGTTTGGCTTTTCCTTTTACTGCAACAAGATTCTTTACCTTATAAGTGACATTTTGCACATTTTTCTTTCTCCTTGACCTTCACATGTAAATCCTTACTAAGATCTTTGGGTTATCAAGAGGATGATCCTTCTTGGGAGGAATTATGATTTTATTTATATTTAGGCCCATCCTAGAATTCTTGCCTCTAGGCCCATGAATAGGGTTACATATTAAAATAAAATAAAATAAAATTTAGATTCTAAAAGGAATGAGAAGAAGAGAACTTTGTTAGAGTAAAAATTTATTTAACTTATAGGTCCCTTTTCACTCGAATACTTAAGCTTACTTAGGTCATGTTATTTTGTGTGTCTCAAGTCATAGGATTAGGACACATGTCATGGTCTCCTTTTATCCTCATCTAGGGTTGCTTTATTTCTTTTTCCTTTTATAGTGATTCTCATTGTATTCATTCATGATATTGTGAGGTTTGCACATTAATGATGATTCATGTTTCTAGATTCAATCAACTTTTGGCCTCCATAGCCTTTTCTTTTCTCTCTTTTTGTAACAAGTGTTTGATTGTAAGTGATCCTTGAGAGTTATAGGGTTAATAGATCAACTCCAACAAACTTTACGAAGAAAAAAAATATATATATAATTAAATTATTTTTATTGGAATAAATCTTAATATAATCCTATTACAATGCTACACCAATAAAACATATAGGAAGAACATAATGATAAAATATAATTCCTCACAATTATCACTTGCTAGCCACTATCCATTGCCCAAATACTTAAAACATATAAAAAACAATTAAGAAAAAAAAAATTGTAATCTTATGTCTTCAAACTATCAAAGTATCCCAACACTTAAAAGCTATAATATTTCATCTTTAGAAAATGAAAAGTACAAAAAATTCAATTCTTTTGAAAAAAAGTGTACTACCCATTGAATTGTGCCCTACTTTTTCTATGGTAACTGTGATATAATATTTTTTAGCATGTTCCACTTTGAATATGTTAATAAAAATTGTTGTGACTCATAATAATTGACTTATAATTTTTTTAACAATTCATAACTAAGAGTGGAGCTTTCCTTTATTGTATCATGCAAATTTACTTTCAAGATTGTATGGTTTAATGAATCCCAAAAAAATTGCATCTAGCTTCTTAGGAAATAGATTCTTATCCTACTTCATTATATCCTCCATATTTCTTTTGAAAGACTCATTTGTAATGAATTTTTCGAATTTATCAAAAGGTAATGAAAAACCAACTTTTGTGAGATCTTTTATCTTTCTATGCAACTTAACTAGCACTTCTACACTAATTCAACAATTCATATGCTTCACATAGCTACATATATTTCTAAATGATAGATGATTTTTTTATTGAGATATCAATCTAGTTGTTGATTAATTTGGATTTTAATTTATTATCATTGATTTTTTAGATCATTTTCAAAACAAATTGCTTTATCATCTCTTGAAGTAATCACTTTTCTACTTTCAGTAATGTGTTTTTTGAGATTTGGAAATTGTGTCTAAACAAACCACCCATAAATTGAAACATTTTATTCAAATCATTTATCTTTTGGATTATTTCCCCAAAATATTATGTTTTATATGAATCATTATTTTTATAATAAAATTCAAATACTTTACTTTTGTTACCCTTGTTGTGAATTTTCATATTTTTATTTTACTTCCTCCAATTTATATTAGCAGTTTTATACTTTTGATTTCTCTCCCCTCATCTTTCATTACATTGCATTTACTAAGACATTTTCTTTATCCAAATTTTGTTGTAATCATTTCGAGTTGGCTATTTAAGTATTATAGTTATTTTTACTTTAAAAACAAATCTTCAATTCTTTCAGTTCTACCACTATCTATTCATTGACATTGATCATAGATTTGGAAGCAAAAAAATTATCCTCTTCTCCATTTTTACTCTTGTTTATTTACCATGTTCTTCTTTGTTTTCTCATTTACCAAATTTGTATGTAACTTTTTTTATTGATTATTCAACATCTTTCCTTCTCTCTACCTTTACTAATGATACATGTATACCACTTCATTATTCATTTCTTATACACTTATTTTTTCAACTTTTCATTTTGAAAAAATCCAATAATTGAGTGCTAACTTCATCGGCAGATTGATTCATTTAATCATCTCGTTTGTTAAATTTAGGAATAAAATAAATGTAGTGTTACCAAAATTTTAACAACTCATTTTTGGCAGAGCTAAGATTGATTGTTTCATTTAGAGGTGAAAGGTACATATATTTTATGTTGATAGTTCATCTGAGTGAATTCAGTTTATTATGCAGAAAAATCATAACACAAAGAATCATAAAATATTGTATAGTAATTTTGTTTTTATTTATCACAAACTGGAAAATATACATCATATCATAAACCATTTTTGTATGGTGTTTAAAAACTAGAAAAGTGTTTAAGTGTCCCACACAAGTCGTGGGAATAACTGAATTGATTTAATTCAAATTAAATTGATTGTATCTAATAATGAAATGTAAGCTATACATTTGAAGAATTAAATAGAGAGAAGAAGGTGTGAAGAGAAATACATCCATCATTGCCTTTTAGGCTCGTTGTTGAGTTGACCCTCTTCTCAAGTTTCATCAGCTCCCCTCACGGTTCAAAGCCAATTGAACTTGCAAAAAATTGGAAAAAATAGTCTTGTTAGAGCTCTGGATATAAGCCTAATCACACTTCCCATCCACAAAAAAAATAGCCTACAACCATTACTAGTTACAACCAACACAATTAGATCAGTTCAAACATCAAATTTTCAAAGCCAGATCATCAAAGATAATGAACTAATAACCACCAAAAACACTACTTTTTCCTAACATATTTGTTCACTGTGCAAAAACAAGTTCATTATGTTTGTGATCAATTTTCATCAGATATGTGGAGCAAAATGGGCTCCAATAAGGGTTGAGCCCAGCATATCAGGAGGACACTCTCTCATTAATACATGAGAGTCATCAAATATTAAAAAAAGTCATGAAATAGGATTTGTTTTCATAGGAGAAATTCATAGAAGCAGCCTTTAACTTGTTATTATGAAAACACATTGAGCAAAACATCCTCTTGCTTATCGTTCAGAAGGAATAATCAAAACAATTGCATTTATTGGCTCATTTTTAGCTCTACTTTATTTTTACATGGCATTCACATAAAATATGGAGCCCCGTTACACTAAAGGGAAAATAGAGCATCAAAGTGTTAAACTATTCCTCATAACCTCAAATTATATTTATAGTCTACAAGAGACTCAAGAGGAACAGTGACATCAAGAAGACATTCTATATGACTGTAATTAGAGCATTATCATATTAAGGCATCAAGAAGCATCGTCAACAGATCAAGGGTCTATGTTGTCATCATTGTCAACTACACCTAATTACCTACATAAACATAAAGGAATCTTACTTCATGCATATCAAAATAGAACATCAAGTATCAAGCTAGTTCATAGACTGATGGAACTAATTGATTCAATTGATAGTGATGATATGCAAGCTATGATAGTATAAATTCTATGAGAAGCAACCATGTAACTACATATGAAATTTTAAAGGACGGCGAGGCATGGAAATATGACTGTAACACATGTTCAAAGACTGTGTTGCATTAAGAGTATAATAAAAATAGAATTTTTTTTCTCCATCTTTGTATATTTCTTTTACAATCTATGTTTTGGGGTTCTTGGCTTTATGTATTCAAGAAAATCTATAGGTATACATTTTGAAAGCTATAGGTGAACATTATAAACAATGATAGAATCAAACAGTTCATCTACAAGAAATGCATCAGCCATTCAAGAGGAAATACCACATACTTACCAGCAACACTGAGTCAAAAGGAAAATAATGAAGCTGATTTAGATATGGAACTGAACAAATGCGAATATCGCATTCATTATCTATAGGAGTGCCATCAAAATAATGCAAATTCTTGTAACTTTCTAGTGTCAAAACAATGCCTTGAAATTTCAAACATACACAGTAGATTTATGATGAGAACAATGTAGAAGGAAAATAGCATTTTTGTATACAAGGATGGGATAATGTAGTTATAGTGATTCAAAAGTGGACACCTTCTTGTTGAGGACAATCCTCATAGTGCACTTTTAGAAAAGACAGTCATATAGACCCCGGGGAAATAGAATGTCTGAGGGGCAGTCCATACTCAAGACCACAGTCCTAGCAAGGTTTTTTGCCATTTATCAAACAAACAGTCTCATTTATTCATTTATGGAGAGATATCAAAGAGATGACACTTTATTAAGGAGCTTCATTAAGTGAGTTAAATAAATGAGGATTCGGATATAATCATGTTCATTGTTGGAGTGAGGGATTTATTACATAAGAATCACTCCACCAAGTATGACATTCATTCTAGATCAAAAGAATTTAGGAAAACGAAGCTCGAATCATGTTTTCTTTCACAATATTAAGAATATTTTTAGCATTTTCAAACACAATTATGGCTTACCAACAAGTATTGTCTCAATTCAATCTACAAAAAAAAAATACAGAAATGCTTCCAAAACTCAAGACAAAAGGGTTTTATCCTTTCTTTCCGAAATGGTAAAAGAGTATTAAAATAATAGAGAAATTATGCTAAAGGTTTTTCATTCCAGACAAGAAAAATATATAAGATGGTGACATAAATAGTATTTTATTTTACTACATTCTAAATCAAATACAAACAAAACCCTTTTTCATTACTTATGCAGAATATAAACAGACCCAAAACTGTACAATGAGCCCGTAGCCATACTTAGAAGGCTTTGTTTCAAAAGGAAAAGATATGAAGAAGTTGCAGCCTATCAGGGGTTTTAAACCCACTTTTTGCAAGTAGTAAAGCCATCAAGATTCAAACAAAGTAATCCACAACCTCTCATGAAGATACATTCTGCTGGTATAATAGCAGAGCCCGCGGCCATGACCTTTTGAAAACATGAAGATATTCGAAAATGCAAGGAAAGGAAATGAGTTACAATTTTTAAAATGTTTATGTACATTGAAGCCCTCTGCATTTAAGAATGGAAGCTCAGCCTCCTACTGTGGAGAGATGAAAGGAATTAATGTAGAATAAAAAACAAAGGAATGAAACCGTAGCCATATTTATTACAGCAAAGAAAATACTCATACTTTCGGCCATCTCTCACAATACTTTCAGATAAAGAGCAATTCTAAGTAAAGTTTCATTTACATGAGTAACTTACCATGCAGTCAAAGACTCCAAATCTCACAAACAACTTCTAGATATCTCCAAGTCCAAACCCTATCCACCATGGCGGTGCGACAGAGAGTGGAGTGATTGTAAAATGCAAAGTAAAAATGCAAAATGATTAAGGATTAGGGTTTGATAGTTTTAACCCGATGGCCTAATCATTCTATGTATTTTTGCCTTATGTTTTTTCAAACTTAATCATTTCATTTTACTATGGCCCATGGTCATGACTTACTAAGTCAATGACCTAATGATTTCTAAAGGAGTTGTGTCTTTCATGATGAAGATAGGAGATAAAAGGGAGTTATTTATTTTCTTCATAAAATTCTTTTGTAAGCCCTTAATATTATTGTAAAATCCTATTTAACATTATTTAAGCAATCTCATAGATTATTTTTAATAATTGTTAAAATAGATTATTTTTAGAAGGGGCAAGCGATGTGTAAGTGAAGTATTATGCATGCAATGAGGAGTGAGATCATCAAGCTATTATTATGCAAAGTAAAGCTAATGGTGGAGTTTGAGTTTCTTTTGGAGTTGAACTAAAAATAACCTGCATGCATCTGAGGAAGCTTCAGTTGGATTTTCTTTGACTTTCAATCAGACTAAAGCAATTTTTGAGTTCCTTTTTATCATGAGTTGGAGTTTGTAGTGTATCAAGTTCAGTTTACTTCAGTGGTGGGACCTCTTTTCGAGGCTTTTCATATCTACTCATGAGGAGGATATTTCTACTTCTAGTTCACCTTTAGTGTCACCTCCATGGACTCAGGAGTCATTTTGAGTTATAGTTCATTTGTACACGGCGTGGGAGGGAGTTTTGAGCTGTTTAATCTCAGTTTGCAGCAATGGCGGGCCCTCTTTTTCCATAGTTTCTCTTTTGCTCATGAGAGCTATTCTCGAGGTGTTTTTCACTTTCAGTGAGCTATTTATTCCACCTCTGAGCGCATTGGATTTCTCATACTTTTGTATATATTGGAAAAATTTATTCTTTTTCCTCTAGTTCTTGTTTTCTACCTTTGCTTGTTGCAAAGAAGACTATCTTGTAACTCAACTTTTTACATTAATACAATTTTGCAGCTTTACAGGTTACTTTAGTTTTTCATTTTGCAGTCTTTCCTTTATAGTATCACAAAAACAAAGATCACCTTCACAATTTCTGGTGTTTTGCATTGTTTAAATAATTTGATGCAAGTTTGATGTGTTTTATTTCCAGAGACCTTCAATTTTTTAAATTTTTTATTCATGCATATATACAATTGTAGTTTATCACAGGTCATTAATTTTGCTTAAAAGTTTATTCTTTCTCCTAATTCATGAGAACTCAATTCTCCTTAATAGGAAAAGAACAAACATAGCCTTTTAGTGAATTATTTATATGTTTAAAGAGCTCAAATTAGGTTGTGCTAACAAAATATTCTGAGAATATTAGTTGTGAAAAAAGGTCTGCATATTAGAATTTTTCTGGTGCAATCACCTCCTAGAATCAATTTAGTTTTCATTTTCAGTAAAATATTTCTCACCCTTCTCCTTCCAATTCAATAGTTTCTAGGAGAATCAAAAGGGGAGCCAACCCATAATTTGGAGGTATGATTTCACAATAGGGTACCCACAACCTAAAATTAGTCCAATGTTACATGGGATTGTAGAGCTTTCCAGTCTTGCATGTGGGTGCAAATCCATGTGATAACATGTATTCCATGAAATTTTTGTTTGGATCGTATGTAAATGATACCTTGGTTGTTATATTATATAAAGTTACAATAGACTCCATCATTTACTTCTTTTTTCTTTTATCTCTTTGTGAGTTTTGGGTAAACTTAGCTTTGTAATTAAAACTTGTAATTTTGGTACAATATAATGCTTGAATGGATGAGTACTTGTAGTGTAAGGGGCATTTAATAGATGTCGATGATGAGCCATTAATATCACAATCACACTAAGAATAGGTTGGGTTCCTACAAGAAATATATTTTTTGAGCTACTATGTCATGCATAAGATTACTTGTAACTATTAGTATTTTTCCATTTCTCATGGTCTTGTTGCTCTATAGTATCTATTTGTATTGATCTCTTTTGAATATTCTATTATTGTAGCACTTTCCAACACTGCTACAACATCTACCACCACAAGTAGCACCTATGTTTCCACCATCTCCTATACCAACTAAATCTTTAACCTATAAATTAGATTGAAGATCTAAATACCCTTTAGTTGTGATCGTATCTCACATTAAGTATCTAAAGCTAGGAAGAATTGAATTGTACTATCACTACTTGTATTCCTATAGTCTCGATGATTAGCTCCAATGCCTTACACATTTAGATCTTTTCTAGACTCGCTTTGTTTCTCACCAAGTGCTTTATCCTATTGCACCCAAACCACCACCTTGAGAACCATTTTTTTGGCTATGACTTCTCCTATAGTTTTTTTGTGGTCTCAATCATAATTTTGTATGAATAATATCCACTGAAATCGTGTGGTAGATCCAAGTGCTCTTGTTCATCCTCATTACCCAATGTAGACACCTGAATTTGACCACTCCCATATGGTCAAATTTGCCCTTGTTTTCCTCTATCATGTATTCCTAAATCATATTAATTAAATGATTTATTATTTAATTAATATTTAACGCTAGCCTAATGTCTCCTAAGGTACTTGACTAATTAATCGAATACCTTACCCTATTCCTCTCTAAATTAAATAAATAGTCCAATCTATTTAATTTAGTCACTTTATCCTTTAAATCAAATTTTAATTCATCTTTTCTCTCTCCTCGTGTCAACATCCTCCAACACTTTCCTTAATACAGATTAGTCTAAATTAATCTATGATTAGGAGGAATACATCCCTAATCATCATTAGGATCACATCCTCCATAATTTTCCACTTGCCTCTAATCCCCCCATTAGCCTACCTAATCTATCATTTGCACAACCTTAATCACTAATTAAGCCTAATCTAATCCTAATGTCATTTATGGCATATGTCCTTAGTCAAATTTCATTAAATGCTTTCTTCATTTGGAGAAGTCACCCTCTTCCCCCTTTGAATTTAAAATTCAAATTTATTCTCCCCATGAATTGTGAGGAATTTTTAATTCCTCACAATCCCCCATAAGGAATTTTTAATTCCTTTATCAATCCCCAGGAGGATTTGTGAGGAATTTTTGATTCCTCACTTGTCCTCTCAAGGTACATATGTACAAGAAACTCCTTTATGAGGAGATCTTGTCCATTCCCAATGTACTTTCTATTGGATGTTGTGGTTGAGTTGTTGATATGTGGTTGTCATCACTAAATCATTTGACTGCAAAATACGACGAAACTTTTCGATGAAAGATGTACAATTAGATGAATCGTTGGCTACATGTGTACTTTTTAATTTTCTTAAAAAAATTAGGTCCGACATTCATCAAAATTTTGATGAACAGTGAGTTTCGTCGAAATTTTGACGAACAGTGATTTTCGTCGAAATTTTGAAGAACGTCGAGCATAAATATTAATAAATAAAAGTTATTTAGACAATTTATCTATACTTGCGACAATGTTTGCGAATTTTCCCTACTTGAAAATTTGTGATAATTGTGATAGTTTGTGGAGGTTATAGGCCGAATTGTTTTGGTGCAAAATATCATAATTATTAGATTTTGTTACCAATCTATGATTAAAAATTATTGGAGTGTGAGTTTTATATTTTTTGAAGATCTAAATATTCAAGCTTGGTAAAGAAAAATCATGTCAGATAATATTAGTGCAAAACAAAATGAAATGTGGGCTAGATTTAAAAGAAAGGGTGATGGGAAATGTTATTGTCCTTGCTGCAAGGGCTTAAAGATGAGAAGACTTTTAATCACAACAACTGAAAAATATTGTAGGTAGCATGGTCACATTGAAGGGGGGCATGATTATCATCCATTGGTAAGTTGTTCATTATATGTCTTTATATTGATTGAATTTGTAAATGTTTATATCATTTTAACATTTGTTTTATATAAAAAAATCACTTGATCATGATAATGGTTTATTTGTGTCGATCATCATTATAAAGGTGGGGCGCCCTAGGGCACATGATATGGATTATCATGGCCCGAAGAATATGGTTTTGCAAGCGGGGGAACATGAAGTTGTGAATATCGAAGATGAAGTTAATGATCCTATGGAAGAAGATGGCCATGTGCTAGAAAACAAAGTTGAAGATGATGGTATAAATACATTGATCCATGACACATTTAGTGGCGCAACTGATCATGATGATCAAGATGACTTTGATTATGTTCATGATTTACCTATACTTGAGAAGGCATACGAGCCCCTTTATGAAGGATTCCAAACAAATCTTCTCTCTGTTGTATTATTGCTGGTGAACTTGAAGGTTATGAATGGTTTATCCAACATAGCAATCTCACGGATGTTAAGGTATGTCATATATGTCATATTTTTTCATCTATTTTAATTGTTGTTAGTTCATCACTAGTAAATAAAGGATGAAATATGTACCATTAATATTCTTTATATTAAAAAATTGTTTTTTTGTTGTAGATTGATAGATGAATTTTTGTTACCACCATCAAATATTTTACCTCGCTCATATCGAGATTTTTTTTTTTTTAGGCAAAATTGGCAAGCCACTATATTATATTAATAAATTTGGTTCAAAAAAAGTCAACTAGGAAAGAACTAGTAAGAAAACCTAGCATCGTCCCTTATATTTACATCGATCATAGTTTTCGAATTTACAATTTGGACTCCAAAATATGAGCAGAAGTTTTTACAAAGTGGGGAATTTACTGTCTCCTTTTGAGAAAATATCCCAAAAATGAATTTGATTTTGGTAAGCATATACTAATTTTAGCATATGCGAAAGATCTTATCACTATTATCCTTGTATGAAAAGGATCCACAAAAGTTGATTGCCTGGTTAGAAATCTCAGACATATCCTTTTCATCAAGGTCCTCGGAAGACATGGCTTTGTCTATGCTGCAAAGAATATTGTTTAGAGAAAAGTACAAAGAAGATTATATGGACCATTTTAATCTCAAACCCTGCCCTCCTCAGAAAGCTGTGGTCAGACCATGAATATCTCGTCCAAAGAATGGAGGTGGATACATGAACTCATGGGCTTTCTTTCTTGAAAGATTTGAAGTTTGTGTCACCTTCATGGCTTCCAAGCATATTGTGATGAAATGAGATGATGGATCTGAGATTAATGCAGTAGGTTGACAACTTTGAGAATTTTCAAGGCACAACTCATCTCCACTCCTCCTGTAGAACATAATGAATGGGAGCTTTTTTTTCGCTTCATCTTGTCAAAATTTTAATGCTGAATGTGTTGATGGTATGGCATCGGTATTGGTACCAAAACACTATCAGGAATGCTTAGTGAAACTACTGTTGGAGACAACAAATCAACTTCATATATGCTATAGACAATTTGACAATGATGTAATCAAGCCTTTTGACATAAGTCAACTGAAAGGCTACTGGCAACAAAAGGTTCTTACTTCCATTGATCTGCCCATCTTTCAACATTCTCCAAGGCATGATCTCACAAGTGATAGCTTGGATGGGGATGATGACCAGGAAAATGTACCAAACACGTTGTTAAGAAAGGGTCCAGGAAAGTCTAGGAGCTCTAGACGACGGAATGTTGTCCCTAGCCATGATCCACAAGTTGCCAGAGAAACTTCTCCAGCTGTTTCAGATAGCTTATGCAGATTGCTTGCCTATTCTGAAGCAGTTAGAGATCTGAGTAATTATGCACCAGATAGCTTTTATTATTGTTTATCCATAGCAATAATCTTTCTTAAGTCCTCATACTCTTCAATAATCTGCCATTATGAAAGATATTGGAATGGAGCATCAAGCAATAGATGCATGTCCCAATGATCATACTATATATCATAAACAACATGAATTTGCAACAGAATGCCAATGTCATATTAGTGGATATCGAACAGATCAACTAACAAAAAAGGTGCCTCGCAAGGTTCTTCGTTATATTCCTATTATTCCACATATGCAATGATTATTTAGGTGTGAAAGCTTAGAACAATTTATGTATTACCATGCATGGAATAGATGTGGAGATGACATTCTTTGAATTCCTACATATGGTTTTGCATTTAGGGACATGGAGGAAAAATGTACACACTTTAAAGAAGAACCTCATAATCTTAGGCTTTCATTGGCAACGGACGGTGTCAATCCATTTGGAGAGCTGAGATCTATTTACTTGGTGTGGCATATTTTTGTTATCAACAATAACATTCCTCCATGGATGTCAATAAAGAGGGAGCACATAGTGTTGAAAATGATTGTTCTAGGTATTTGTTTACATCAATTTTCTGTAACGTAGTAGCATCTCATTTATCTTATTTGTTGCATAATGACATATTTTTTCATTTAATAGTCATGTATATTAATTTATATATTGCAGTAAAATAATAATAATAATTATGTAATGTTTATGTTCATTCAACTAGGTAAGTACCAAGTTAAAGATATGAATGTATATATCGAGCCTCTTATCGATGAGTTACTAAAGTTATGGAATGGTGTCACTATGTATGACTTCTCTAGACCAATAGGACAAAGATAGTTTCAATTCCATGCAATGCTTGTATGGACAATTCATGATGCCCCAGGGCTAACACATTTTTGTGGTATGTTATAATGTTCGACTGCGCTTTAACGATATTTAACTTTATGAAGTAGATATCATGTATGTTTTTTAAATAATCTATTCATTAGATATAATTATAAAAATTGGCGTATTTAATCGAATTATATATGATCTTTCAGGTCTTCAAACTAAGGGAAATTTTGCATGTCTAGTTTGTGGTCCAAAGATGAAATCTCATCGTGCAACAAGTTTAGGAAAGCAGGTGTTTGATGACTATAGGCACTTCCTCCATAAAAATCATAAGTATCGAACTACTAAAAAACATCTTTTCAATGGGAAAGACGAGACTACATCAAAACCACGAAGAATGACACCTCGCCTATGGAAGTTGGAATATAATAGAATTAATCGTCAAGGTTATACATCAGACCAAATTGTTTATCTATCATTTATGATATGTTTGGAATTTATATTTTTATATTGTGTTTTGTTTACTCATGTTGTAATTGACAATGATTTTCATTGTTAATTTGTTTAACTTATATGCTTCATGAAGGTCGTCAAGACATTAATGGTCGGCTTCCATAGGGATTGAAAAGTTATCCTAGACAATTTAGTAGGTTGCCCTACTATGAGCACCTATAAATTGTGCATTTGTTTGATTCAATGCATATCAGAAAGAATATAACATAAATGTTATGGAAAATATTGGATGGAAGGCATGACAAAGAAAATTTATCAAAATTTGTAGTGACATTCAGGAAGCCAATCATGCAATGAAAAAATTCATTCAATTAAATAGTGATGGAGACCAAATTAATATAAGCGCCCTTCCTTGGTTATTAATGGAGCAGCAAAGCAATGCTATAAAAGAAGTCATACAAAAAAATTGATTTCCCATAGGATTTGTTGTGAACATAAACAATATCATAACAAAGAAAGGTGAAGTTGGGTCAGGGTGAAAATGCATGATTGGCATACCTTCATTAAGGTAATTATTCTAGTATATTATATATATATATTTGTATATTGCATGTACTTTTCAATGTATTATGTTTACTACTTTTGGAAAAGTAATGAAAAGATCATTTTATAATTGGTGTAGTACGTTCTACCTCTATCTCTCCCAGACAACTTCGACAACAATGTCAAGCAAGTTATATATGATCTTGGAAAATACATGAGGTAAGTATCGATATTTGTTCAATTTGTTGTATAGTTATTATATTTTTCATTTGTTTTAATTGTTATGTAATATATTGTATATTTTTGTTAAATCTCGTTAATATATTTGCGCCTTGAATCACTTGTAGATGGTTGTCATCTAAAGAAATTCATAAAGAAGATATAAATTATTGGAAGAGAAAAATTCCTCGTCTAATGTGTGAAATGAAAAAGTGTCTACCTTCGACATTTTTCAATGCACAAGAACACTACCTCATACACCAAGTTGATGAGATTGAATTGTGTGGACCTGTACACACAAGGTCAATGTGGATGGTTGAGAGGCACTTGAAATTTTTGAAGGCTTTGGTTAGACAAAGAGTACATCCTGAGGGTTCTATGGTGGATGGATATATGGTATTCCAAACCATGGTGTACATTACTGAATATCTTCCTAAGTTTGCAGCAAAGATCCATGTAGATCGCATTTGGGATCCCAACTCCATTAACAAATTCGAAGGGGAGTACCTAATGGGGAAAGTTAGATTGAGGAAAGTGAGAGGTAATTATAAGATGGTCATGGAGATTAATTAGAATACATTTTATATTTGGTTTTTATGTATATTATACTTATTTAATTATTAATCTTCAATATACATTAATTATAAATTAAGGTCATATACCGTCAAAATTAACTAATTATATGTTGTTTGTGAATTTAAAAAAAAATTGATACAGTTGGTTGAGAGTGGGATGCACTACATTTGTACGTTGCAAACAATCTTGATTGGATGACGGTATGGATTGAACGATGTCAACAATCTAGTCGTGCATTAACATGGGAAGGTGTGGCTTCATTGGTTAAAGAAGCTCATCGTAATGGAGATTCCAATGTTACACCAAGGGAAATTGATTTAGCATATGGTTTAAGAGATAAATAGGTACATATAAATATATTAATCACCCATATTATTTAATTATTTTCAATTATATTGACATATATATATGTTGATTTTTTTTTCTTTGCATATATTCAGCCAAGAATAAATATGTTTATCAACTGACTATGCAATAATTTTTACATGTTTGACATATTGCAGGTGAAACACCACAAGGCTATATGGTGCAATGGTCATAAATTTAGAATCAAAAATTTGGATGACACGAAGAAAAATTGTGATTTTGGGATAACTGCAATCTTTCAAGTGACTAATGTTTCATCTAGAAGCGACATACATCCAAAAGTCTCAAAAAATTGATACTATGGGATTTTGGATGATATACTTGAATGTGACTTTAAGTCCTTCAAAATAGTTATGTTCGTTGTCCAATGGTATAGGCTACGATTGAATGAAAATGATCCCAAGATAATTGTTATTGAACATGATAATGGATTTACCATGGTTAATACAAGGTCGATTGAGGGAGCTAGAAACAAGCCCTATGTTCTTCCAAGCCAATGAGAGCAGGTATTTTACTCAGAGGTTCCAGGTAAACCAGGTTGGTCATTTGTTGTTAGACATGATCCAAGAGGAAGGTCGGTAAAGTATAATGTGGTGGAAGAAGAAGATACCGAAGAACTGGAAGATGATGTAGATGATGACCAAGATCAATAGTTAGTTGATGATGTGCATGATGAAGATGTTGAAGAAGAGGAACTAGATGATCATGATGTTGTAGGATTTAATGTTCATGAAGATGATATCTGTGTGGATGATGAAATTATCGAAACTGATATCAATGACGATGATGATGATATGACCAATCCTTACAATGTCGAATCTGGATTGGATGATACAGACAAAGAGTTGGATGAAGAAGAAGATCAATGACATTGAAATGTATGAGTTATGCAATTATATTATCTATTTGATATTCATTTCTTGATAGATTTATATTTGACTTATATGGTTACATAATTAATTCATGATGTTTTTATTTTTTATGCCATTACATAATTAATTCATGATGTAATTTTTAATGTTGTTAATTCATGATGTTACAACTATTGTAGCTCTCCTACAAATTTCCATATGATCAAATCCTAATTACTCTACGACTATTTATGATTAGATATTCTTTGATCATATCTTTGGTTATTTCATTCCCAAAAAATTAGTGTTTCCTCATGTTGACCCCGCATAGTGACATGTGTTTTGTATTACTAACATGTGACATTGTATGCATATATTGCTTTCTTGTATATATTATATTTCTACCAACATATACTATTGTATGCTTGCATTAACTATTATTTTTTATTATTCATCTTTTTGATATTTTCTATAAGTTATTATTAGATGATACACATTGGATTCCTTTTAATTTTTTATATTTGAAGATATATAACTAATTACAAAGATAATATAAAGAAGATATATCTATATATGTATCATTTATGAGTTTCTAAAATATTTTACTTCCATTTCAACCACTTTCTTTACTTCAATTGAGAAACATAATACCTCTATAATCTTGCATTTATCAAGTGTCAATAAAATAAAATTCAAGTACTTAGCTATCAATTTTCTCTTGATTGATCTAGTAATAATATACTAGCTAGCTAATACTCATCCAATGATATCATCTTGCATTTATTTGTGTTATAAGGTTTATCTTGTAGGTTTAAGGTATGAATTTAAGGTTCTTACAATGAATTTTCAGTATTATTCTATCCTATCTCTACCATTCTAGTTCTAAAATAAAACATACAAATCAAAATTAACTAGCAATCACACCTTAGTGTGCAATGGGTACACCAAAAAAGTGTGGAATTTCAATTAGGATAAATTTTGGTCTATTTTTTGCATACATTTATGCAGTACCATGAGGTCAATTGGTAGGATATTTTATCAAATGATGTTGTTTGTGCAAAAAAGGTCTCAATGGATAAGTCATAGCTTCAAATAAACTATGCATCCACTTACAGGGATCCAAACATGATTGAAATAAAACCTCTGAATTAGGAAGATGATCAAGCTCCATTACCAACAGGCTCATGTTATGATTGCAATAAGGAGAGAGGGAGAGAGAGAGATGGAGACGTAGTAATAGAAAGAGGGAGATATAGAGTGGGGAAGAGTGAGAGATAGAGGGGTAAGGAGATAGAGATAGAGAGGAAGATAGAGATGGAGATGGAGATGGAGATGTAGAAGGAGATGGATATGGAGAGGAGAGGAGAGAAGGATAGAGAGAGATAAAGAGAGAGAGGAGAGAGGGATAGATAGAGATGGAAGAGATAAATGTATAAAGAGGGATAGAGATCAGGGAGATAGATGGATGGATAGAGAGAGGGAGACATGTATAGAGATAAAGGGGGAGAGAGGAAAATAGAGGTAGAGATGAAGATAGAGTGAGAGAGGAAGAGGGGGACAAATAGATAGAGAGATATAGGGATAAAAAGAGGGAGAGATAGTGAGGAAAAGATAGAGAGATATAGAGGGAGAGGGAGATGAAGAGATAAAGAGATATAGATGGTGAGATAGAGTGATAGAGAGATAGAGATATAAAGAGATATAGAGAGAGGAGAGGGAGAGAGAGAGAGACAAAGAGATAGACAAACAAAAATAATTAGATATAAGTATATAGAGATGTAGAGAGGGAGAGAGAAATAAGGACTAGAGATAGAGAAAGGGAGAAATTATTATGGGGAGATAGAGATAGATGGGGAGAGAAAGAGAGAGAGAGATAGAGATATATGGGAAGAGAAAGAGAGATGGAGATATATGGGAAGAGAAAGGAAGAGAGGTGGAGATAGAGAGATGGATAGGGGGGATAGGGAGGGAGAGATGGGGAGAGATAGAGAGGGGGAGATAGAGAGGGGGAGGGAGATAAATGGATATAGATAGGTAGAGGAGGAGAGATAGAGAAGAGGGGGAGAGAGGGAGAGATAGGTTGAAGAGGAAGAGAGAGAAGAGAGGGAGATAGATAGGTAGAAAAGGGAGAGAAAGAAGAGGGGGGGAGAGGGAGAGAGAGAAGAAGATAGGGGAGAGAGGGAGAGATAGCTCAATATATTTAGAGGGAGAGGGAGAGACATAGAAAGGGGGTGATCATATAGAGAGATAGAGGGGGATGGTGAAAGAGATAAAGATAAGAAGTCTTAAAGGAGAATTATCATATCTTTAATCAAATGGCATGCTACCTTGAGCATAACCCCCCAAGGACACATGTCATCCTTGGATTGTTGACATGAAACAACCAATCAAAATTTAGTTTTTATTTTCCCTCTCTCTCTTTTCCTTTGTATCTCTTATATTTCTCTCCCATGCTCTCTCTCTCTCCATATCTATCTAAGTTCATCTCTTTCTCTCATTCTCTATCTTTTTAGTTTCTCTCTTTGTATTAGCTAATAGGCTACATATATTGTGAGATTTGAGCTTGAAACAAATCTCATGCTTGGAAACCACTATTGTGCCGTTGGAAAACAAGTTTCAACTACCATTTAATGGTAAATTAGTTGTAGTGTAATGGTAAAATCCTCTTAAATATCAGGTAAAAGCCTATATATACTATTATATAATAATAAATATAATTATATTATATATAATTTAATCTAATATTACTATTATATTAATTATATTTTATATTATATAAAAATATACTTATTATTAATTATTAATTATAATAATTTTAATATAATAGTATATAGTAATTTATAATGTATATTTAAAGAATATAATATATAATTATAATAAATTATAATTATTAATTATTAATTATTATATGTATATAATAATTTTATATGTATATTTAAAGAATATAATATATAATTATAATAAGTAGAATAATTATATTATTTATTATGTAAAATATACCTAATATATACTTAACTATGTAGAATATTAAAACCTAAATGGCACCATAATTTTTATTTTAATTAACATACTCCAAAACCTTCGTCGAAACCTTATTTTTAGGTTGTAGCTCGTCAAATTGGAGAAGTGAAAGGTCAATACCAATTATCAGGAAGAGTTTGGAGGAGCGAAAACCCTACATATGAATATGTGTGTGTAGGAGCACACATAACTTAGTGCAATAGGGCAGGAGGAAAGCCAGAGCGACGAGGTTGAGGGCACTCAAGGAAAATCGATGACCAAGGGACAATGAGTACTATAAGTGATTTATATCTTTTATATTGCCACCCCCATTCTCTTTAACCTACAATTTTCATACCTTTCCAAAGATCTTCTCGTACATTGGCACCCTCATTCTTGTAAAATGGTATAAGATAAGACAGAAAAAAATAAAATAGTTGTATTCAGCCATACCCTGACTAGCATGCACACCCAGGAAATTTTGTAGTCTTTAACTCTGCAAATGGATCAAAATGTAGCTACTTACCTATCCACTTAGAGCAGTAGATGCCTCTACCATTTATCAGGATTGAAATTCCCTTGTAGAGTCCCTTTCTCAACCCTACTTGTGATGCTAAGAATTGAAGTCCTATATCAATCTTGGTTCAAAATTGTGACACTTAGAAAGTATAAAAATGTTGATCTAATGCATACTATTTGAAGGGTTTACACCCTAGGCTAGTTAATTTGATTACAATACCCTAATGGATCCACTAAACTATATAATGGTCTTATAGGTATTGGGATCAAAATCCATATCACAAGTAAAACATTAAACCCACATGCTTTCACCTCTATTTGGCCACATACATTTAAATACAAGCTCATAAAGTGGTCTTAAAGGCCATTTACTGCATTCAATTATTATTTGAAAAATACATTAGTTAGTAGACATAAGTTAAATCCATAAATGTAATATTACAAAATATTCTACTTTTGAGTATATCACATTTTGTGTATTACTAATCATAAAGCTTAGCATACATTTATCCACCATACATATATCCACCATATTCAATATACTTTCTATTAATTACCTATTGTTAGGAAAGGTGGTCATAAGGAACACCATCTTAATCTCAACATAAGTTCAAGTATATATGTAGGTAGATCTTTAGTACCTATCAAGATTTTCTCACCCATCAAATCATAATGACTAAATACCTCATTATAGTTGAATACAAAGTTAGCAAGTTTTGTTAACTTTGTGATAGCCAAGTCATGGTCAATTTTATCATGACCCTATTTCTTAGAATAATAGACCTTAATAGCTCTTGAGGCTAACTTATACCCTCTTTTAATTGTCATTGATTCAAGACATAAGGTCATATTATTTAACACACAAACTCTGATTATTCTAGTTTAGATAGGTTTGGAGGAACTTTCACACATTCACATCAAGGAAAACCACAATGACTGATGGGACTTTCAATTTTCTAAGTGATGCAAGCTGGGGTTTTGGGGTTTCAAAGTTACCCATGGTGATTTTAATTATTGAATTTTGAAAACCCTCTTGTTATGTTTCAACAGTGACTTACTACCGAGGGTAACCGGTCATTTAAATAAGGTTTTATCCCTCTCGAGTTGTGTCTTTACTGGCCCCTTTCACCTGGATTGCCAGGCTTTCTGCCAAGACAGCTTATGTTTTTTATACCGTCGAGGGTTTCACTGGCCAGTCCCACCTGAATGCTTCATCTGAAGTCTAGCTAATCGTTCGATCGCAAGTTTTGATCTAGGTCGTTTCTCGTCGACCTCGTAGGTTTTCCTCTTGACGTCACCAAAGTGGTGTGAGGTTTGCGAGATGTTGCCATCTGGCATGAACGGATGTGGGGTTTTTCCCAAGGTGTTGGCGGTGACGTATGGTCGTCTCTTCACTGGTGATGGTCTTTAATAACGGGGTTAATTATGACCTCTCGCACACCTCGCATGATCAGAGTAAATATTCCTAAAGGTACTGTGAGGTTTGCGAGGGGGTGACATGTGGTTTTTCTTCCTAGGCCAATGGGGTTGTGTGGGCCCCACTGTATGGTTCAGACCTCCTATTTTTGTGGGTTTTGATTGGACGTGTTTTCCCAGGCGCTGAAGTGGATTGTCAATACTCATTGACTTGATCTCAACCCTCTGATTTTCTAGATGTGTTCTGAATCATTGGTTCAAATTCAAAGGAGGGGTGTGTGATTTGTCTATGTGGCATATACTACCTTGTTGTTGTTAGTTTCATTAATGGCACTGATTTTCTTTTTCTAGAGGATCTGCTCCTGATTTTCTCCGGCGTGCGAACAGTGCCATCCTGCTGAAAACACTCATGGTTGTATTAACCACTAATTTTTCAAGTGCTTGAATTGGTTTCAAGCAATTATATCCTACACACTACACCATTCTATAAATGTTGACTAAGTTACATGCAATTAGCATTGCATTTTCTTTTGTTGTTGTGCAGGAGGGTTTCTTCTCCGGTGTATGGTAAGGCCTTTGTTTCTCTATGGACAAATTGACTGAATGCAGGAGTGCGAGGCTGGGAGCCCGAAGGTTTCCGGTCGTGATGGATCCAATTACTCCCATAGTGCCCAGGGGTACTACTAGGAGCACTGGAAAGAAGCAAATGCTCTGCTCGTCCCTTGTGGTCATATCTGATTCTGATGGTAATTGGTCTGACACCGATTCGGACTACCAGTGTTACTTGGCCACCTTAATATAGCTCATGGGATTATATGAGGAGGTCCTAGCAGTTGAACCTGTAACTACATTGGCACCGGGTCTAGTTGTTAGGGGTTGTGCTAACAAAGCTGGTAAGGGGAAGGTGGTTCCGTCGTTGTCTCAGGCGTGGACTCAAAGCGGTCGCCTGTACCGGGGCCGTGTGTTTTCTTGATGGTTACCAGTGGTGGATTTGTTGGGCATTTCTTTTCTTGTTGTTTCATCATGTGGACATGGACGTGCGCGTGCTTTGTACAAAATTTTGTTCTCTGACTGGTTACTATGTAACCCTTTTTTATTCCTTTGATCATACACGATGTTATCGAATGATGAGGAATGTGAATTTGAATTTCACTTTGGGATGAAATTCAATTTTGATACTGACAATGTAGCCTAATGCTTGTTGCTCTCCTATTATATAAAGGAGATTTCACAGCTCATTGTAGGGTCAGAATTTTGGGTCTGAAGCCTTGGAGTCTATACAATTAGTTTTAATGTTGGAATTTTGTGAACATTGTTTAGGAAATCATCTCGGGTGGGGATTTGTATAAAGTTAGTATGCTATGCTTTTTAATTACTGATATCGAAAGAAATCTACAAAATTAAGATGGTTTTCTCTCTTGTGTGTGTGCCATGGATTATGAATGGATTTATCAAGGGTTTCTCTCTTCAGTTTCAATGATTAATTGAAAGTGTAATTTGTTTTCTTGCTTTAACTATATGAGTTAATCAAATGCTTGAAAAGCTAAACTACATGTTTGTGGTTGTATATACTCAGGATTCACTAAGAAGTACTATTTTAATATACTAAAACATCTAATAGTAGTAAGGCTACATGAAGATAGGTTCACAATATCATAATTATACTTTGTATGACTCTGTCGCCCAATGGATGAGGCACTGAATAATGTTTGCAACCTTTCTCTTTGGTGTAAGACTGTAGTTCTAAGCATGGTGATCAAAGTGTTGAACATAACTACATATTAAACCTTGTCTTCCTACGGGAAGTAATTCTTGCTGAGTTGGTCAATTATGTTGCTCTTTGGTGCTTGTAATTATTCTCTGGTCTGCCAATACCAAGAATAATGACTATCCCCTTGAGTGTGTAGGGATTGTAATCTGTATACAGAAAGTGTTCTTACCAGTTATAAGGCATTTTTATGAACACGTTTAGGTTTACCCACCTTGGTTCTACAGAGCCAAAAGTGTAGGAGAGGTCAGTCTTTAACTAATTCTCGTTAGTTGGCCACTAGCCTTTCGCAGTCATCCACAATAGGGGTTGGCTACCTCTTAGAGAACTGCAATCTCTATGTGGGAAAAAACACCAACAGAATGGCTACTCTACTGGGAACAAACTCAGCAGTTTTGGTTGCAGACGGTGCTGGTATAGAGTCATTAAAGTGTTGAATTATTTCTGTAACCAAAGGTCAAAAATTTGTGAATTATTTCTCCTACTGAGGAAAATTTATGAATCACTGGTTGCAAATGGTTATAGAGTCATATTAAATGATATGTTGTTCTGAATTTACACAATGAATGTTTTTAACCCTAGCGGAAGGAGGCAGTTCAAAATAATCCTGATAATCTTGTGGTCTATGGTTTCCTGTAAGCAAAGGATTCAGGAGTTCTAGAGTTGTTCATTGAAGGATGATTTTATTGGGGAGAACTTCTGAGAAATTTAAAAAAAAGAGAGAGAGAAGGAAGATAGAGGAACCATAGGGGTGGGAGGTGCTTATCCAGAACTTGTTGTCTGAAGCAAAGATAAGTGTTAGACTTCTATGGTAATGGATTATGATTGTGAAAGATATTACTGGTGGTATGGTGTGACTCTATAATGGGTAGTAAAACCTAGAATCTAGCAGAACTTAGAGAATAGAATGTCAAAGTTTTTTTTTAAATACTATCCTCTGTTGATGAGGTGGTGACTCTGTCTGAAGAACCAGCGAATAAATGAAGGAATAGTCCCAGATTTGTGCTATTTATAGTCTGGAAAAGAGGTCGATACATGCTGCAAACAACTACCAGGTATTTCATCAAAACTAAAATAGTTCACTATTTCTAATGATAATGGGTGTTTGTGATTAAGGATAAAAATGGTTCCAGATTAGATGTCGAGCATCAAAAAAGGGAACAATGATTGGTTTTACCATACTTCTAGTAGTGTAACATGTAAAAGGATTTATGAAACATGTTTGTATTGCATAAAATCTTGGAAAGCAAGGAATGCTATTGTCAGTCATTAATAAACTCTCGGTTGAGATAATAAGTGATGTGCCTGATAATTATATGTTGTTGAGTAGTCTCCCATGTGTAAGGCCACACATAAATATGCAAAAAGAGCATGTTATATTAAGCCCTTTGGGAATTTTTGTAACTCAAAGGTATATGCCTTTTATGTTTAGTGGTATCAGTGATTACCCTAATTCAATTCCTAAGAAAATTAGGAAGTATTTGCCTCAATATACAGGGCAAGTTGCATAATCGGCTTCTAAGCATTTACAGCATTTTGTAGATGTAATGGGTGATTATGAAATCAGTCATGAGGATGTTGTCATGAAACTATTTGTGCAATCCTTAAAAGGTGATGCTAGGGATTGGTTTTCCTATCTACCTGCCTTTTCTGTTAATTCATGGAATCAGTTGGTGATGGCTTTTATGGAACAATTTGGTGAAAGAATCAATCCCAACACATTGAGAAAAGGATTTATGGGAATTCACATACAAGAGGAGGAATAAGTCTCGTATTTTAATCTTAGGTTTTCAAGAGCTTTAAGGGAAATCCCTAAAGAAATAAAACCAAATGAGGCTGAAAGCTTGGTTGTGTACCTTGGTGCTTTCGATAAGAGGATGAGTTTTTTATTAAGGGATAAAGAGCCTAATACTCTGCACCAAGCATACCAACTGGCTATGGAAATTGAAAATAATATGAAATATTCAATGATGAAGAGGTATCCGGCTGCAAGTATTGATTACCCTAGCTTAACCAGTACTAATAGAATGTCAGAGCTAGCTATTCAAAAAACTGATGATGATAAAATTCTTGCTAGAACTGTTATAACTCCACCAATGTAGTTTGATGATAATGAGACCCAAGTTGAAACCCAATCCAATTTGAGTGATGATGATCAAGTTTCTTGTGTATCAGAATTGTATGATATGAAAAGGAAAGAGAAGGAATCACCATATGAGTTTTTCTTGAGATTTCTGGGAATCTTAATACAAATTCCTATAGATCAAAGACCTAATGATTATGAATGCATTGATTTATTTTGTGAACTATATGAACCAGGACTGAGTTCTTTACCAGAAGAATTGAAACCTGCTAATTTGGCTCAAGTGATTCAATGGATAGAGATTGAAGAATTGGCCAAGAATGCATCTACACAAAATAAAGGTAATGCTCATTCATTACAAAATTTTTGCATGAATATTGAAGAAATTGAGGGGCAAAATGATGTAGGCTTGTATGAGACACCTATTGTGTTTCCTAATCCTAATTGTGATTCTCATGTCACTAAGATTCTATTGCAAGCTAATGATTATGATTCTAAGGGTAATGATTGCAGTACTGAGAATGCAGCTGAGTTTTCATTTTTACTGGAGTTGTGTGGGAATGAAGAGCCCCATGTTTGTTTCCAAGTGACGGAACAATTGTCAGATGACGTATATCTGGAGTGTGCCCCAGATATATTAGCAGTGGAATAGGGAAGTTGTATAAATGTTGAGCAATCTAAGGACAATGATGTGTGTCGTGAGAAGAGCACAATTGGAGGTAGCCATTATATTAATGAACACATTGGTACTATGGTCTTTCTTGAATATCTATGTGAAGTGGAGATGGATGTGTTATTGCCTTCTGGCATTGATGTGGTCAGTAAAAGGTTTCCAGATTGTGCTGAAATATTCACTTATAAATCAATATATTCAGCAGGTAGTGCTGAGAACAAGGAAGCCAGTACGTATTGTTTTGTCTTTTCTGATCAAGGTGAAATTGATGCTTTTAAATTTGTCTCTGAGAGTTTTCATATAGAAATGAATGAAGAGGTACAAGAAAGGATATATATGGAGTGGTCAGAGATGAATGTGTTTGTGCATTCCCTGAAGAATGATGTAGCCAATACTGCTAACTTCTGTAATGCCTTGGTGTACTCCCAATTGACAGATTTCATAGGGTGGCAACCAAACTTGAATATAAAATTCCAAGAGGGAAATTCCTAGAGCTATGTATCATCTTTGTTAGGTGATGGAAGTAAGGATACTATACACACCGTTAAATATGATAACTTTCAGTTCAATGTGCAAACTGATGATACCAGAATGGATGATGTTATGGACCAAGCAAGTTATGAAAGTTTCCATTTCCTAGTACAGTTAAGCCAGCATCCTATGAAATATGACCAGGAGCGGGATAAGGTGAAGTATTATCATGGTTATATGTTGCTCTTAAAATGGTGGGGCAAAGCATTGATTAAATTAGTACAGGGGCAGAGTATAGGTAGCCACCATAGTATTCTCAAAGGTATTGGTAATCCCATGAGTTTTGAAACATTAGATAGTGAATGTTGCAAGTTGTTTTTACGTCAGAAAATGGAGAATTTTGTTTTTGATAGGGGTAGACCTTGATTTCTCTTGTTTGGTGGCCTAGGGCTACCAAATTTGTACACACAAGTCCAGCTGACAAAACAAGGTAATATATCTGTTAAAGGGCTTGTGTAATTAAGTAATCCGATCTAAGTGATGCGAGCTAGGGTTTTGGGGTTTCAAAGTTACCCATGGTGATTTTAATTATCAAATTTTGAAAACCCTCTTGTTATGTTTCAACACTGACTTACTACCAAGGGTAACCAGTCATTTAAATAAGGTTTTATCCCTCTCAGGTTGTGTCTTTACCGGCCCCTTTCACCTGGCTTGCTGGTCTTTCTACCAAGATGGCTTATGTTTTTTATACCGCTAGGGGTTTCATTGGCCGGTCCCACCTGAATGCTTCATTTGAAGTCTGGCTAACCATCCGATCGCAGGTTTTCATTTGGGTCGTTTCTCGCCGACCTCGTAGGTTTTCCTCCTGATGTCACCAAAGTGGTGCGAGGTTTGTGAGATTTCACCATCTAGCATGAATGGATGTGTGGGGTTTTTCCCAAGGTGTTGACGATGACGTATGGTCGTCTCTTCACTGGCGATGGTCTTTAATAATGGGGTTAATTATGACCTCTCGCATACCTCGCATGATCGGAGTAAATATTCCTAAAGGTACTGCGAGGTCTGTGAGAGGGTGACATGTGGTTTTTCTTCCTAGGCCAATGGGGCTGTGTGGGCCCCATTGTATGGTTCAGACCTCCTATTTTCATGGGTTTTCATTGGACGTGTTTTCCCAGGCGCTGAAGGGGATTGTCAATACTCATTGACTTGATCTCAACCCTTTGATTCGCCAGATGTGTTCTAAATCAGTGGTTCAAATTCAAAGGAGGGGTGTGTGATTCATCTGTGTGGCATATACTACCTTGTTGTTGATAGTTTCATTAATGGCACGGATTTTCTTTTTCTAGAGGATCTCCTCATGATTTTCTTCGGCGTGCGAACAGTGCCATCCTGCTGAAAACACTCATGGTTGTATTAACCACTAATTGTTCAAGTGCTTGAATTTCTTTCAAGAAATTATATCCTGCACACTAAGCCATTCTATAAATGCTGACTAAGTTACGTGCAATTAGCATTGCATTTTCTTTTGTTGTTGTGCAGGAGGATTTCTTCTTCGGTGTATGCTAAGGCCTTTTTTTCTCTATGGACAAATCGACTAAACGTAGAAGTGCGAGGCTGGGAGCCTGAAGGTTGCCAGTCATGATGGAGCCAATTACTCCCATAGCACCCAAGGGTACTACTAGGAGTACTAGAAAGAAGCAAATATGTTGCTCGTCCCCTGTGGTCATATATGATTCTGATGGTAATGGGTCTGACACCGATTCAGACTACCGGTGTTACTTGGCCACCTTAATAGAGCTCATGGGAGTAAATGAGGAGGTCCTGGTAGTTGAACCTATAACTGCATTGGCACCAGGTTCGGCTGTTAGGGGTTGTGCTGACAAGGCTGGTAAGGGGAAGGTGGTTCTGTCGCTGTCTCAGGCGCGAACTTGAAGCAGTCGCTTGTACCAGGGCCGTGTGTTTTCTTGATGGTTACCGGTGGTGGATTTGTTGGACGTTTCTTTTCCTATTGTTTCATCATGTGGACATGGATGTGCGCGTGCTTTGCGCAAAATTTTGTTCTCCGTCTAGTTACTATGTAACCCTTTTTGATTCCTTTGATCATACACGATGTTATCGAATGATGAGGAACGTGAAATTGAATTTCACTTTGGGATGAAATTCAATTTTGATACTGACAATGTAGCCTAATGCTTGTTGCTCTCCTGTTATATAAAGGAGATTTCACGGCTCATTGTAGGGTCAGAATTTTGGGTCCGAAGCCGTGGAGTCTGTACAGTTAGTTTTAATGTTAGAATTTTGTGAACATTGTTCAGGAAATCATCTTGGGGTGGGATTTGTATAAAGTTAGTATGCTATGCTTTTTAATTACTGATATCGAAAGAAATCTATAAAATTAAGATGGTTTTCTCTCCTGTGTGTGTGCCATGGATTATGAATGGATTTATCAAGAGTTTCTCTCTTCAGTTTCAATGATTAATTGAAAGTGTAATTTGTTTTCTTGCTTTAACTTAATGAGTTAATCAAATGCTTGAAAAGCTAAACTACATGTTCATGGTTTTATATACTCAGGATTCGCTAAGAAGTACAGTTTTAATATACTAAAACATATCATAGTATTAAGGCTACATGAAGATAGGTTCACAATATCATAATTATACTTTGTATGACTTCTTCGCCCAATGGATGAGGCACTGAATAATGTTTGCGACCTTTCTCTTCGGTGTAAGACTATAGTTCTAAGCATGGTGATCCAAGTGTTGAACATAACCACATATTAAACCTTGTCTTCCTACGGGAAGTAATTCTTGCTTTGAGTTGGTCAATTTCATTTCTCTTTGGTGCCTATAATTATTCTTTGGTCTGCCAATACCAAGAATAATGACTATCCCCTTGAGTGTGTAGGGATTGTAATTTGTATACAGAAAGTGTTCTTACCAGTTATAAGGCATTTTTATGAACACATTTAGGTTTACCCAGCTTGGTCCTACAGAGCTAAAAGTGTAGGAGAGGTCAGTCTTTAACTAATTCTCATTAGTTGGCCACTAGCCTTTTGCAGTCATCCACAATAGGGGTTGGCTACCTCTTAGAGAACTGCAATCTCTATGTGGGAAAAAAACACCAACAATGACAATGCCTCTAGAAGTCTATTCAAGATTGGAATAGACTTTGAAAAGCTAAATTCCACAAATCTCAAAGTAGGAAAGCTTGATGATGATAGGTTTCCTTTCATTGAATCAAATCTACATAGTGGGAACATATTAATTGGAAAGGTGAGTTCACAACCATCTAATGCATAATTCAACCTCTAGTCGAAACATACTGAAGAAGGATTGATCAAACTTAGGAACACTTCAAACCTTGGAGATTTTCCCAAACCCTTCCCCTACGAACTTGGGTCATAGGGGCATCCTTTTTCCAAGGACTACATACATACCTACTTCCAAATGGGATTGAAATCCCATGTCGTTCTTCTAAGATTTCAACTATTATGATGAGAAATTGCAATTTCTCAAGTGAATATAACTTATATAGATATAGATAAAACCATTTTGTCGCATAAATCTAAAACTATATAGCTAAATCTAAAAAAATTTTGGTAGGAATTTAAAATATTATAGATGAATTTCCATGGGGTTGAGCTTAATTGATTTTTCACCATTGTTGGGCTAGGCCATGGCCCTTTTGTCACTGTTCTACAAAACCCTTCATTTTCCCTCAATACACTAGGGTTTGAGAGAAACACCATATACCCAACCTCCCTAACTAAACTATTGTCTTAAACACATTAAAATCATCCTAAAATAGGACAAACAACATTCATTCATACCGTTACATCCATCAAATTGACAAACCCTGACTTAACAACCACAAATTCACAAGAAAAATGCCCCTGTCAACCCTAGGGTATCACTTCAATGCCAAGTTTCTTGCTTTAATAGACCCCTAAATGAAATGAACCTCTATCCTACCATCTTTCACACCAATCCACTGAGTTATAGTTCCAAGATAGTGGGTGGATTGGTGGATATCATTTTTTTTTAGCCCTCAAACCCTTGCATAGGAAAAACAAGGCAGCCCCTGTATTTGATTGTTTTCTCCCACAAAACAGTGATTTAGCACTTCAAAGCAAATGAAAATGAAAGGTAACACATATATTTATCTACACCAATTATCTCAGAGCATTTCAAGCTTGTACAGATCCGTACAACACAAAAGAACTTCAGAAAAATAGTAAACGCAGAAAATTGCTTCAAGAACGTGGTATTTGATATGAAATTTTGGTATCAACTCCTCCAAAAACCTTTTCTCCGGCCTTGGAAGGATTTTTAAATCATCTCAGACCCCAAATACCTTCAATCAATTTCCATAAATGACTTACAAACACTTAACAACCCATTATTTTGTAAAATTGCAATTTAAACAATTTTAATGTCAACATTTGCAACTTTTTACATTATCAACTAGATGACTTCCAAGCACCCTAAACAAATTGAAAATGGTCTTGTTAGACCTTATTCACCTTGAATACATGACTCCCTACAAGAAAACCTATTCTACCTACTTTGACAATATTTTACCATCATTGACAATTTCTTCACATATTTGATCTTGTTTACATTATGGATCAATGAAACAATAAATGGTCTTTTAGACCTTATTAAAACATCAAAAAACTTTGCAAACCTCCCTAGACACTTCTATGATCAACCTCTAATGATCCAATTGTGAACATAAGGTGTAGGTGCTCCTACACCAGAGACTCCCCAATGAGCTATGTATGTATCGCATGGAACCGTCTTCCATTGATTGTAGAACATATTATTGACCCCCATTCACAAAAAAATAATATAGTTGCTTGGGCACAAAAGTGGAGCAACTCAATGTGTTTATTCATCTTGTTTGGTGGGGGCCCTAGCTCGGTTGGCTAAATCTTTCCTGTTGCAGGAGGTTGGTCACGAGGTCTAGTCTCCCCCACCCCCATGGTATCAGAGGGCTTGTCGTGCCAACATCACCGGTCATGTTAAAAATTTTACCAGGCGCACTGCAGTTTATAGGGGGTCATTCTACCCAATTCCTACAGTCTAATATAACAAAAAAAAAAATTGGAGCAACTCAAAGATAGGGTCTTAGCAACATTTAAAATTTAAAATTTCATTCTTCCTTTCTTATCATGCAAACTTGTGAAACAACAAAACAAGTATGCAAGGCCAACAACTTCAAAGCTAAGAATGGAAGATTGCTAAAAGTTTAATCTTTTTGCTTTGCAATGGGATGGGAATACAATATGATAGAAGTGGAATAAGAAATTCATTGTTTGAAGCATCAAACCAATATGCAAAGATGAAAGAAAGTGCTAACCCCTTAAACTGAAAAAGTTTCTTTTAACTTTAAGTTTGTTGGGTAGCCAATTCTTTTAAGTTATCAAATCCTAGCATCATACATTATCAAAATGTTGTTGTTTCAAATGACTATGAGCACTAACTTTCACTATTTGAAGATGGTGAAACCTTGTCATAGAGAACTAGAATATTGATGCAACCACTCATCCTACCTTAAAACATACCAAAAGTCTCCTAGAAATTAGACATAGGAAGATTTAATATGACTTAAACAATTTTTATTGCCAAAGCATAAAATTATGATGACTTAACCAAGCCTAGTACACACTCCCTCCCCATTAAACACTTAGACATATGGAGTTTATTAGTGGACAGCTGAACCACCTCACACGTGCACCTGAACTATGTCTATTAGTGCTCTAACTCATCTTTTTCAAGACAACTTAAACCAAAATATTATGTATGGTGAAACCATTCTTCTGCACACTACAGAAAATTTCAATGGAAACTTGCATCAAATTTGCATTAAATGTAAATTTTCTGCTATTTTTAGTCATGCAAGTGTCCAATAAACCACTTGGTGGTGTTTCCCTTCAAGTTAATTTACTTGAATGAAGATAAAAAGTCATTTGATTACAATTAGAGAATACATTGGATGCCTTGGCTGTGTAACTGGTGGACCATAGTCACATTTAACACTCGTTACAAAGTTTGGGAGTTAAAACGTTAAGTAGAAGTCTAGTAAATCAAATAACTTGGATTAAGACTATGAGACTATGAGACTAATAATGAATATCATTCATTACCTTTGCCCCTCATCCTTGGAACATTTCCATACATTGTTCATGTAGGAAAATTCATCACTGAGTCTAGGTTTTTTAGGCTTCCATAGCCTTAGCTACTGTGAACTACATCTCCCAATCTCCATGTTTATGTTAGGTTATAAAATAATGACATTTTAAAGTCATTAATTTCAAGGGACAGTCTCCTTCATACATTGATTTGATTTGTGATGGACACATTTGGACAGTAGTAACAATAACTTGCAATCTATCAAGACTTGATTACCTTATAACCTGTCAAATTCTAGTGATGAAATGATAGATTAATCATAATGTGACCTTGGGATCACATCACCATGAAAGAACTTCATCCAACATCCTTATGAGTGCAGGTACCACCAAATAGGTATTTTCCAAATCTGTCTTCCTCGAGCGAGGGAAATTAAAGAAGAGAAGAGGAAAGCGAGACATGTAGTAGGTCTAAAAGAGGGAGATCAACTAGAGGTCAAAACATTAGAAGAAAATTCCATAAATGCATGGAATTTTTTCATGTTGAAGGGGGGTCATGTTCTTATGATGATGGGAGCATAAGAAACATCGAGGTGCCCTTGAGGTACAAATATCTATAGAAACAATGGGTACCCAAGGAACTTCCTCCAATAAACACTAATTTTTCTGTCAACGAGAGGATATATCACATAGCACCATCGACATTACATGGTTTGGGCCTATTTTGCATGGAAAACATAAAGGTTTGTTATGACAAAGTTATTGAATTGATAGAGTTTGTTGGACCCTATTACAGTTACAAAGATTGGATGTTGTTGGTTCGATATACACGAAGTATGCGTAGGTATGCACTATCAGCAAATTATATACAACTAAAAGATAAGGATCAAAATAAAGGAGTGGTTATGTACATTGACAGAAGACCAAAAGCAACAGGGAATATTTCAGGATTTATAAACAGTACATGACCTAGTCAACAAATAAGCAACCCAATTGTATATTTGAGGCGTGCGAGGGAAACCGTGTATTCTTATGTGCAATAAAATCAATATCGGCAAAGGAAGAGATGCTAATCGATTACAATTTGAATCAAATAGATACAAACACAATTACTATGGGGGTGGTACGTACTATATAACATTTTACCCAACCTCCAATTAATAACTCCAATAAACAATTTTATTATTATGTTTTTTTTTGTAAGTCTATTGGTTTCATTTCGGTAATGTTTTTTTATATTTAATTTTTGTCACAACGAGACATTGATCATATGGGGAAGGCTCTGGCCTAGAGCATAGATCATGATGCATCTTCAGGCACTTCTACCCGACAGATTTACCTCATTGTAACTATACAAATTAGATACAAGCAAAATGTTTTATTATTATGTTTTTTCATAAGTTTATTGGGTTAATTTTGATAATGTTTTTAATATTCTTGTCACAGTCGGCTGATCGGGGAAAGGCACCAGCAATAGAGGAGAGCATCCATAGGGAGGTGCAATCACTATTATGCAATGATGACATTTCATATTCCACAAACCCTTTGGATATGATAAGGAAGACCCAAAAAAATGTAATGAAGAAATCCTTCAGTTGTTATTCGTAGTGCCTCAAACAAATGAGATAAGAGAAGGGGTTAAAATATTGACTGAGAGAGCACAGAACTTGCAAGTAAGTTGTCATCAGATCTTTAATTATAACATATTTTCATTCGTGGTTTTATAATTTGTACTCTTTTATGTCATGAACTAAAATATGTGTTATTTTTATAGGATTTTTTGCATCCTCATGATGTTGTTGGTCATGATCAAGGTACTGCAAGTGTTGCCTGAGGAGTAGGGGTTGGTACAAGTTTCAATCATGATCTTCCTGTGCATACATCACATCATCTGACCCCATCATTTGTGCCTATATTGTTGACTAAAATGTCGACAACACATAGCATGCAGACATCAGGTAGTGCACCCTCTAGAAGCGAGCACATGCTAGAACATGCACCAAGACATGTACCTGGTGATGTCAAGGCCACTAGTACTGGTGATGTTTTAGCAGCATTTACTGGATCTCCCTATATTACTAGTACAGGAACATTGCTGATCACATTTGTGATGACTGAGGATTTTGTTCCCATAAAGATAGAGAAGGTCCTAGGTACTTTAAAATGTTTTAATTATTATTATATATAATCCAATTGAAATTTACTTATTGATCACTCTTTTTACACTAATGATCCCATGATAATTTTGCAAGAAATGATGGTTTTTATAAACATCTAAATGATATTACATTGGATATCTTGAGGCCCACCATACATACACGGTGGAATGCCCAAAATCAAGATTTAAAATATGAGCTCATTAACCATTTAGTTGTGTTGTTCGGTAATGCCACATTCAACCGAACCAAGGTCCTTAAGAAAGCTAGTACCTATCTAAAGTATGTGAGGGACCAATATAGGTCACATTTAGAGAAGAACAAAAAGTATGAGCATCCCCCATGATTTTGGAGAGGGAGTGGAAGGACCTGGTGTCAGATGGAAAGGAGAAGTTTGAAAAAAAAAAAGGAAAGACACCACCAAGCCAAGGAAGGTATGTAATACTATCAACAATATAATTATATACTAATTATTCTTTCTTTTTACATAATCTAGCATAGTTCAAACTTTTCATAGGCTGCCCGACACATCGAAGGCAACAAAGGAAAGACTAGAAAAACATGGGCAGCACAAACTTGGCTCTAGTGGTTATATGAAATTATCCGCATGAATTGTAAGTATCAATAAATGAAATATTGCATCCAAATAATAAATTGCAAACACTTTTGGTTTTATCACACCATAGAAGCAAAATTCATGATCTTATGCAAAACTGCAAGGCTCTGAATTCAACAAAGTGCCCATAGAAGAGGACCTGAAGATTTCCTTCCAACAAGGCTATGGAGCTCTAGTTGAACGCCTAAGACTCTTGACTGGGCAAACACAATCTTCCACTGCATCGACACATAGGTAAATAAACTCAATGAAGTTTATTTAAAATTCAATACTTGTGTAAGCTATTCAATATTAATTTCCACCATAAAGTAATTATGTGCCTATTTATTTTAAATAGGCAAGCAATGATAATACTGCACATGACATTGGAATGCAACCTGGTGAGGGTGGAGCACAACCTGCAAATGAAGGTCATGGTGTGCATCCCGATACTGGATGTATTCATGTGCTATACAAAATGCAATATGGATTAATACAATTAAACGTCTTTAATTGCAATTGGTGTATTAATTAATGTAACCTTTCATGTTTCAACTTTAGAACATGTAGAGCATGATCAACATGTTGAGCATGATCAGGCTAGACAAGATCAGGAACATGATATGGCCCCATTAGGTAAAGAGAACCACTCTAATGTTCTTTTAAACATATTTAATTGCAACTGGTGTATTAATTAATGTAACCTTTCATGTTTCAACTCCAGATCAGGATTTAGAGGGTGTTCAACATGTTGAGCATGAGGCTATAAGACAAGATCAGGAACATGATGTGGCCCCATCAAGTAAAGAGAACCACTCTAATGTTCTTTTAATTAATGAAATACTTGTAACAATAATAATAAAACATATCAATTTAACATTTCTTTGCTATTGCAGCAAACCCCCCCTTGCAGCGACGTCCACGCCATGAGTACAAGACTAGACATACATTAAGATCATGAGTAGAACTCAGAACAACTAAAGGGGGGACAAATGATTTAAAAAATGATACTCTAGTTTAGCTTTTTTTAGCTACAAAAAAAAAAAAAAGTGATTGTAATCATATTATGACAACCATATTTTTGATAATATGTAAAAACTGAAAGAATGAATGTTATATGTTAATGAATGAATGTGAATATGTTTTTGAAAAGTTAAGCAGTATTTATAGGGCGTTGTACCCTTCACAACAAGTCACTAGGGCCAAAAAGGAACAAGACTAAACAGTAATCATTAAGGAAAAAAACACAAATATAGCCCAAAGGCAACACAGCAACCGCAAAGCAACATCCAACAGACAGGCACAGGGAGTAGCTAACTGGCATTGCCCCAGTTTTTAATTAGGAGGTCTACCGCCTCATCACCCACCCATTCTTTATTTTCCTGGTTGTTGTTCCCCTCCAGCACCTCCTTTATGGCATTAGAAAGGGTGCTCATGACAAAGTGACCCAGCTTCATGGTGAAGCGGGTTAACCCCCAAAATCTTTTGTCAAAAGTATCCATTATTTTTACCACATCGCACGAATCCACCCCAACATCCATAGTCCCCTAAACCTCTCCAGGCTCACCCACCAAGGGATGCGCAGAGTGAGAAGTAGAGCCATCAACAGGAAGCTTGTTGTCCAACGGAGTAAACTAGGGCCTCTCCACATTTTCTTCCTCCTCATCTTCAGATTCCTCTTCCTTGTAACCTTTGCTGTCAGACTACTCCTCCTCAGAGTCTTCAATAATTAGCCTCTTCTTGCTATTGTTGGCCAGCCTCCTAGATCTCCTCCTAGCATTTTCCCATCCAGTCATCTCTGTGTTCCCCACAACCATATCCCCTCTGGAATCTTTCCGAACATCATTCTTGCCCTTACCATCCTTAGCAGTCGGGGCCAGCATGCATTTCTCCTTACCTATTTTAGTCGAAGTGGCCTTGTAGGCCGAGTCATCCTGAGTGGCTTTTAGCTCACAGATTCCTTCCGTCACACTGGCATGGGCCTTTCCCAACCCACCCTTAAGTTTTTTGGTGGCAAATTTGGCTTTAGGATTCCCCACATTGCCTGAATTGGGCTCCCGAGGAGGGCTCTTAGACTCGGTCGGGGAAATATGCACAGTTGAAAGGGGTTCAATGTTCTCAATGCAGACCGTCATGATGGCTTTAGGTGAACAGAGGGCAAGATGAAAGTGATACAGTCTCAGGATAAGCCACTGATGGAGCGGGAGCGACGGGAGATCACAAGGGTTACGGCTGGCCGACTCTTTGCACTTGACAACAGAGATTTCAAGGTCCATTAAAAGAGAAAATGGGAAACTGAGCAGCATCTTATGTCTAAGGTGATTTAACAAAGGGAAATGGTAAAAGAAACAGGTTTTAAATCTACCTTCCAATGTAACATACTTCATTAGCGCCATGCACACCTGGTCCCAGGGCTTCGAGAGCGCATCCCTCTCAAACCCCACCTGGTTCCGCACCAGGGCCTCCTCACCTCTGAAAAAGGATTTTAAGCTTTCATGGTCTAGTTTCTTGGTGTGTTTGGGGTATTTTTCCCAGAACACAGCAAACTAATAGCCTGCGCTATAACTTCCTCACTGATTTCAAACGATATATCACCAATGGAGACCTGTTTGTCCTTCCATGAATGGGAAAACTAACCCGATAAGATAGGATCATGGCTGACCAAGCACTCCATAAGAGGAGCAATTCCACCCTCCACACAAATGTGTCAGACCAAAGGGTTGTTCTGAAACTCCTCATAGTTGTCAGGTTCAGTCCTAACCCGCTCACCACCCATACTACCAACCTGCACAGAAAATTCAAAATGCAAAAAATACCAATTGTAGCAGCTGCGAATAATAATCACAATGTGATAGTTAAGGCAAGGAATATAGCGAAGGATAATTAAACCCACGTACGGGTCACACACGTGGAGGGGAAAATCACCATAGGGTGATTTGACACAAAATTTAATGAATTTATGATTACGACCAAGAAGGCAAGAATTGGCGGACATGTAGGGGATGCACAAAAAACCAAGCGAAAAGGCCGAATAACTAAAATTAGCAAGCATCCAAATCGAGCCAAAAGAGTCCCGCACTAAACTAACTGGCATGAAGCCCCTAGAAGGAGGCCATCTCCCATCATGAATAATCAAATCATTATAAATATATTCACACCCCCAGATGCAAGGAGGAGATAAACCAAGAAATCCAACAATACCCAAGGGAATAGATCGCACAGTACATCTCCATAGATATAATGAAGTCACATCCTTCCACCTATCCACCATCAAGCCGCCACAAATGTGAATATGTTAATGAATGAATGTTATATGTTATTAATGGAAGAATGAATGAATGTTATATGTTATTAATGGATGAATGAATGAATGTGAATATGTTAATGAATGAATGTTATATGTTATTAATACAGGATGAATGAATGAATGTTATATGTTATTAATGGATGAATGAAAGATTAATTTTATATGATCGGGTATGGGGAATTGAGAGTGATGTGAGGGGGAGGAGGGGCCAAATGAGCTTCCACCTTCATGTGGTTGGACCTGTTAAGTAGAGAATATTAAACTATTCTCAAAACAAAGCGAAGCTCAATAAGGTAATGCACTTTTCAATATAAGAAATGCATTGTTTGAAGCATCAAACCAATATGCAAAGATGAAATAAAGTGATAAATTTTCACTATGGTGGTAGAAAAATGATTATTTATACCCTAATGCCTTCATTTTCCAAGTCAATTTCTCCTACTTTGCATAGCTCTGCCATGTTTGTGGATGTGATATGTCTCCTACACAAAAAAACCTGTACCAGTTTACGGCCTTCAATCCAACTACATCCAAGTATCTTTTTAATTCCTCTATCTTTCATCAATCTCTTTACTATTTGAACCTCGTACAAATTTTTTAGATGAAAAGCCCATTATTGTGAAATGTGCCTCCAGTTGAGTAAAGTGAATCCATGCTCTGCATCATAATTTGAATTTTTTTCTATTCTAATGTTCTGATTTTAGTTTGTTTGTATGGCTTTGTAAAAATACCACATTGTGTTGTGTGTGGATTTGGTTTCAAAGTGTTGTTTCTTTTCTTTTTAGTGGTGACATAACTCTAAAATTTGACTTTTGTGCATAATAGGTTAGTGGAAAAATTGACAGCTCTGAAGGGTTTAGAGACTCGATTGAGATAGATACAAAGATATTTGGATCTTGTTGTTGATGGGAGGCTTCCACTTAACCATGAAATTTTGTACCATTTGTAGGTATGCAAAAATTTCTCTACTTACATTCATTCAAGAGGCTAGATCATTTATCTTTTGTCATATGGTTGGGTTAATGTGGCATACAATGTTAATGTGGGCTATAGTTTTTTTAATATGTTCAATTTATGCATAGTTTACAATGAATAGAGGGTGAAAAGGGGCGTGTAAGTTAAAACAACCATCATTAACAATCATTCTTTATACTCTGTTATATTTATTCATTATTCCTAAAATTCTTAAACATGCAGACTAGGAAGAGAACTTAATTCAATACATGAGTATGTACTACATATATTGTTGTATCCAAGCCTTATGATCTTGGATATATCTAGGAAGGCCCAAGAAAGGAGTTGCATGTATATAAGTAGTTGATTGGATGTCTTAGAAGTTTTGGAAGAATAACAGTAAATTTTGTTCAGTTCTTGCATTTTTCCCTAGGTTTACAGTTTAGTGCTCAATATGATCATAAATACCATTTTACCATGTTGATTTTTATCCCAAATTCTTTGTTAGCTATTCTAACTTCTTGTATACTTTGGTTATTCATCGACTTTAATATAATTTCTCCATCTCTTTGTGTCTTTTGGTTCAATAAATACTTGTCTCTTTCTTATTTGTGTTTTCTCTTGTTGGCCTGAGTGAGATGTAGAATGCTTGAATTGAAACATTTTCTATCATAGATGCCCACATATATGCTTCATGCCATATTGACTCCATGGGGTCACGTCTGCTTGATCATTTGTTATTTTGTATACATGTCGAGGTGAAACTGAAGGTTTAGAAGGTTCAGGGAACTGGGTTATGATGGTCTCTTTCTTATTCTTTGCCTTTGTTCATATATTTTGTATTGATTTTTCAGGAGCTTGAAGAAGAGGGAAAGCACCCACTTGACCTCCCAAACCTTAAGAGGAGAATAAAAGAGGGTAATGTTTTAATTTTAATTGTTTCTGCATTATTTTCAAGATTACAAGGCATCACTTGTTTCATCTATTTGGACTATGTTTGATAGTGTTCATTAATGATACATAACAATCCTTTCTCTATCAGTTGTTAGAACTCTGTCCAATTTTAAAGCTTTAAGGCAAAAAGGGTCTATTCGAAAGGACTATACTGAGCGGCTTGTTGCAGATTTATCTATATATTATGGCTACAATGACTATTTGATCCAGAACTTCCTCGAGGTTGAAGCCTGAATTTTTGGAATTTTGTTGTTATTATCTATTCTAGTGCTTTGTTTGATTGCCATTTTAGCACTTTGTTTGCAGCTTAGTGAATTTCAGAATAAAGTTAAATGAGGTGATATTGTGTTGAATGGTTGTAAATTGTGGTCTCCAAACTTTAGATGTTCCCTGTTGTTGAAGCAGTAGAACTTATTGAAGCAAACGAAGCTCCTCCACCTACATGCCTCCAGACCAACACTTTAAAGGTCAGTAGCTGGAATAGCCAATTTACAGTTGAATAAAATACTTATTGCTCACCCGAGTAACTGAGCATCTATTTTTGGATGTTATTTTCCTACATTGATTTTCCTAAAACAAACACAAGAAGCATGCGTGAAAAATATACCAATTTTCCTAAAACAAATGCAAGGACTATTCACAAAAGATATCCTGATGTGCATAAAACAAACGTAGGAAGTACCCATGAGAGATGTGTTGATAAACATAAAAAACACACCATGACCCTGAGCACCTATAGGTACTACTACAACAAAGTGGAACACAAAATCTTACTTCATACCAATAAACTTCAAGGATATCAAACTTTCTCCTCGCATTTTGCAACTTACTATTTTCTAGAGTTCCCTCAAAGATTGAAGCAAATCCAACTTTCTTCTCACACTTTAAATCTTTCTGCATTCTCAAGTTTCTTCAAAGATTGAAGTAAAGATTGTGCACTAACACCCGTATTCATCAAATCACTATGCATTGTTGATCTTTCATCTCATAGTCCATTTTATTGATATTTTCATACATCATTTTAACTGTTAAGACCATCCTTTATTGATTATTGATTGTCTTTTAAATAATTTTCTACCTCTCATGATTTGGCATCTTCTTGAAGACTCTAAAATCTTTCCATCATTGCTCACTTGGTGAGGGGGACTGTCACTGTACTTGTTTGAAATGCTTGTGGACTGTCATCCTTTGAATCTACCCTTTACATGACTATCTTTTATTTCCCTTACTTGATAGTCCTTCTAGGTGACTGCCCTTTATATGTATGGTGATTATCTTCTTTGAGCAATCAATTTGAGTGTCATTTGAATATTGACATTTTCTCTTTCATGCCTACTAGGTCTATGCTCTGCTCCTCTTTTGTGCCCATTGACCTCATACATTTATTATGACAATCCTTTAGTGCTCTTGAGGTTTTTCATCATGATTCAAAGTCAAAACCTTTATAACATAGTCATAAAGAGACCTATTGGGCACAAAACACAGTCATAACTTATAGTCATTAATCACTGTCCAAAGTTAGTATAACTGTCCTTTCAACTTCACAACGTCATTGCCATTTAAATTTTCTAAAATGACTATCTCTTGAAGACATTTATGACTATCCTAGGTTTTATTCATGGTGTTTGATATTTTTTGCACCCTCATTACTATCATTTCCCTTGTGAAAATCATCTTTTGTTAGTTGATTGTCATTATTTTTCCTAGAGATTTGACCCCTTTGTGATTTCTCATCAAAACTCTATATCTTTAGTATTCCTCCATAGCACTGCCCCTCTATTACATCATACATTGCGTATTGCTTCTTCCTCATGAATATTAGTTCACATGAATTTCCATAAAAAATTTCATGCTCTATGATCTATTTTCTTGCATTTGTTCTCTCAACGTTGTTCCTTTTGTACGTCATTGCATAAGATTGCCTTAAAAATTCACCTTCTTACAAACCCTAGGGTTTAATGCATAAGGTATTTGTTAATTCTCTTTGCACACAACTCATTGTGGGAGCTAACTCTATCCATTGAATAATATTTGCACCCTTTTCAATGTAAGGTGGCTGCCATAAAACATTGCCCCTTTCCTTCTTCACGGTCATTGTCTTAATCACATTGGATCATGCCTCTTTATGCTTGGACTATACCAATCCACCATTGTTTTGACACCATCAAAGTAGATTAGCATGTTTGAGGTATTTGATTTCCTTGAGTTCAAAAGAATATTTGAAGGGCTTGAAATTCACATACTTCTAATAGTTGGGAAACCTTATCCACAAGATACACATGTTCTTACCAATTTTTACATGGTCCAGGATAAGAACCTTCCTAAACCTATTAAACCTGATAGTTGTGATTTAGGCCATTTTCCACTTGACAAACAAGAACACTGCATGCTCTATCAGTAGTAAATATGTAGCTTGGAGAATAACATTATCTAAGAAGACAAGCATAAGTTTCCAAAGGAAAGGAATAAACATTTACTTGTCTCATATTATAATATTCTTGTCTCCATGACCATCTAGTAATACCATAGGAAATAATATAGCTATATGCAATCCATTTGATAGATTATCAATAACATGTAAAGGAAACTTTTATTTTTATAGTGACCTGGTTTAATTCTCAATAATGAGGACATGTGTATGAAGAAGTACCTTTTTGTGCACCATAACTAGAGGAAAGGAATAAGCAATATGACATAGTCGAATCATCCCAATGATCCCAACATCGGGGATCCCACAAACTATGTGCTTAATCACACTTTTGTGCTTATAGGTAGAGCAATAGGGCCAAAATTTTGGATGGTTTTAAAATACATCAAGAAACAACTATAGATCTAGAGGAGTTTATCTTTGTTAAGTGTTCTTCTAAGGAGAATAATGTTCAACAACTCATGAGGTTCTTTTTTTAACATCTTCATTGTATGGGATCTGATTACTTGAATTGGTGATCTTAAAAACCTTTTATATCATATCCTAATTCCTTTGGTTGAAAAGGCATGACAAGTGAAGTTTCTTTTCAATTTGCCTAGTGAATTGAACCTTTAAACCCCTAAGATACATCAATTCCGTCTGTAGGAACAACATATTGATTGCAGACAATTTTTTTCCCATCATAATCTTTACCATATAGCATTTTCCAACACATTTAATGGTTTCCCACATTAACAATTGACAATTGTCATTGGAGACATAAAATAGCCAAGACATTAAGCCAAATCATGATTGATAGTCATAGAATTATGAGTTCTCCTACATATGATCACCTTGTACTTTTTGACATACCTAGCTAACTTTAAATTGGTCTCCTCACTCAAGGCTTGACAATGGTTGGGTTTCCCATGTCTTGTTGGGGTATGGCCTTATCTAATGGAAGAGGGACTTTATGGTGATATCTTTCTTTATCTTCTCCTCAATCATATTCATTGTAGTAAAGTTTCTTTCCTATGCACTTATTACCCTTGCTTCACTTGTCAAAGTTGTAGAAAAGCCTTATTGTGTTTGTCTCCTTTATTTATTAACGATTTACTTTTCAATTAGTATTTATAACCAAGGTTCATCTCATTTAGGGTTGTGAAAGAGCTAACCACATAATTTGTTTATCTTCTCAAACTCCATACATCAAATGCAATTGCTAACTTTTCACTACAGTGGAAGATAAATAATTTAAAAAAAAAACTCCAATGTTTCATCAAAATTTTGATGAACCATTCCGATGAACCAAAATAAACTTTTGACGAGCTTACTATACCTCCGATGAAATTTTCGTCGCACAGTCAACTCATCTTCGTCGAAAAACCGACGAAAGTTTGTTGTTTGTTTGATGCTTTCTAATGGCACTCTGCAACATTTTTGTGTTTTTTGTCATCGATAGATAGACAAATTTTTGTCGATTTTGTGATGAAAACCACCAACATTTTTTGTGGTGTTGACCGACGATGTTGGGTCGTGGTTTCGATGAATAAAGGTTGGTCGGTAAACTGACGAAATTGAAAATAGTGTTTCGTCAGAAATTTGACAATAGTTTGTTGAAAATTCGACGAATATTCATCAAAATTTCTATTCAAATATAGTAGTGCATTGATGTCAACACTATTAGCATAAATTTCTTTAAGGTTGTATATGTCAAGGATATTGAGAAAATTGAAATAAATATGTTACAAGTTGTCTGTGAAGCAGTGAAGATCAGTATGGAGGAAAATTCAGTATGTTGTAAACTAGATGTTGCGGATTAAAGGGTTTGTTTTCAAGCCTATCTAGTTTCTACTTTGTAAGTTTTAGAGGTGCGCATGAAGATCTAAGGAAGTTAGAAGTTTATGTGTTCTGACAGCTATTCTGTTATTGCAAATGGTGTTCATGGAAGAAGACAATATGATTCCAAGGTAATCTGAGTTGTTGTGTATGTTCCTGTTGCATTTGTGGAAGTTTCTAGATCATGTTCTATCTGTTTTGCATGTCTACATTTATCATTGTGCTCACAATCTGAGATTTTCTCTTGCATGTTCATGGCCGACAGGGTGTTTGAAGCGTGTTGTGGATCTTCGAGGAAGAATCTTTGAAGGTGTTTTGTGTTCGAGGATTTTTTTTAGGTCCCTACTATGTTGTGGCTGACTTTGGTTGAAGCACATTGATAATATTTATTGTTTTGGGCCGACAATTTGCATTCATTCTATTATTTTATTGAAGCCAACATAAAGCAATGTAATTTCTTGTTGTAGATATATATATAAGTGATTGTTTATCTCATTTGATGTAAGTGTGAAATGTGAAGTATGTGAGTGCTATGTGTGAATAAGGTTTAGATCATTTGAAGGCAAAGCAGAGTGTGAAGAAGAGTGAAAGATAGTGAAGAAGTGTTCATGTGCTTAACTGAAATTGTACTCAGGCATTTGCAGATGCTACTCTCTCAATTCAATTTCTTCATATGGTTTTAATCTGAATATTTTTTGTAAGATAGTGAGTCTTCCTTTGAGCAGTGATCTCTAGGTAGTGCACCTAAATGCATGTGCATTCCTCTTATATTCTTCTTATACTTTTAACAAGGTATAACTTGTGGATTAACCTCCACCGTGGTTTTTCCCCTAACAGGATTTCCACGCAAAAAATCTCGGTGTTATGTGTGTTTCTGATGTGTTGTTGATTCATGCTTTCACTGTTAATAATCATATTTAAGAATTAAGGTTAACAAGATTAATAAGTTTTAAATTTTGGGACAACTAATTCACCCCCCTCTCAATTGTCTACCCTTGTGTTTCCAACAATTAGTATCAGAGCAGGTTCCTTGGAAGAATTTAAACAACTTGAGATGATCGGGGATGGCAACATACAAAAAGGATAGTCTAAGATTTGATGGAACAAACTATTCTCTATGGAAGACTCGAAAGGAGTGTCATATGAGATGCATTGGTGAATCCTATTGGCACATTACATGCAATAGGTGTGTTATCCCTCCAAATGGTCCTACTACTACTACTGAGATTAGGGATTTTGAATATAACATTAGGGCTAAGGAAGCATTGTTGAGTGCTTTGACTGATACTAAGATGACAAATGTTATGGATCTGAAAATTGCTTATGAGATTTGGAAAAAGTTGGAAACTCTATATGAAGGTGATGCTAATGTGAAGATGGCTAAGCTACAATGTCTGAAAGGAAAATATGAACTGTTGAAGATGGGAAATGATGAGAATATCGTTACTTACATGCAGAGAGTGAATGAACTTGTGTGTGGTCTCAGATGTGTTGGTGGACAAGTATATGTACAAGAGATTATTGCTAAAGTGCTTAGAACTTTGCTTGATGCATACAAAATTAAAGCTACAGCCATTGATGAGCTTCAAACTATGACAAATATAACTAGAGATATGTTGGTTGGTAAACTTACTGCTTTTGAGTTGAGTGAATTCAATGATGCCCTTCCTAAGATAGAATCTACATTTAAAGCTGCTACTTTTGGGAGAGACAAGCAGATATATGATCCAGGTGAAAGTTCTTCTAGAAAGGTATTCAAATATGAGGAAGAAATGAGATAGATTGAAGAAGAAGAAAGAGAACTAAATGAGATTGAAGCACTTATTGTCAAAAGGGAAGCCATAGGAGAAGGTAAGTATAAAAGAAATTTTCCTATTAAATGTTTTTCTTACAACAAGATAGGTCATTTTGCATCAAGGTGTGCAGAAAGAGTTTCTAATCCAAGACCTTACAAGCCTAAATTTCAAAAGAAGTGTTACTATGTTGTTGATGAAGGTGTGACAGATGATGAATCTGATAAAGGGAATGCAAGTGAAGATGAGTTTGTGTTTATTGCTATCAAATAAAATAATTTTGTGTCTATTGAATCTACTAGTTGTAAAAATGTGGAGAAATCCCTAGCTGCCCGAGTTGAAGAAAAAGATGAATGGGTAATTGACAGTGGATGTTCACATCACACGACAGGTGATAAGAGTGAATTTGTAAGCCTGGAGAAGTATGATGGTGGTGTTGTAATATTTGGTGATATCAATGGTGGTATAATCCATGGTAGAGGATGTATTACTTTTGATGCTAAGCATAAATACTGATGATGTTCTTTATGTTGAAGGTTTGAAGCATAATCTTCTGAGTGTTGGACAGATGGTTGATAAGGGTTACAATCTTTTATTCAAAAATGGAAAGTGTAGCATACTGGGAAGTTCTGGAAATGTGATTGCTTCAGGTACAAAAATAAAAGGTAACATATTTCATCTGAATGTTGGTAGTAAAAGTTGTCTAATTTCTCAAGTTGATGAAAGTTGGTTATGGCATAGAAGAATGTGTCATGTAAACTTTGACAGTATTATCAAGATAAGTTCATCATAGGCAGTAAGAGATCTTCCTAATTTGGTGAAGCCTACTAATACCATATGCAAGGAATATCAATTGGGAAAAGAAACTATAATTTCATTTCACAGCAAATAGCATTGTTCAAATGAATTGTTGGAGCTTGTGCATACTTACTTGTGTGGTCCTGCTAGAATCAAAAGTCAACAAGGTTACAGGTCCTTCATGTTGCTTATTGATGATTACTCTAGGATGATGTTGGTTACTTTCTTAAGGGAGAAATCTTAATCTCTAGAAAAGTTCAAGATCTTTAAGGCTATGGTTTAGACAGAGACAGGTCTGAAGATTAAGTGTTTGAGATCAGATAGAGGTAGTGAATTCACCTTCGGTGAGTTTAATTCTTTTTGTGAAGATCATAGGATAAAGAGATAATTATCTACACTGTGGACCCCTCAACAGAATGGAGTTGTAGAAAGAAGGAATAGGACAGTTCAAGATGTTGCTAGAACTATTATGTTGGAAGGAAATTTCCCTCATATCCATTGGAGAGAAGTTGTGAGTATTGTTGTCTATATTCTTAATCGGGTACAAATCAAAGGTAATACTGGTAAGACTCCTTTTGAGCTATGGTTTGGTCATAAGCCTACTGTTATATATTTTAAAATCTTTGGGAGAAAATGTTATATCAGGAGAGATGAAGTTCTAGGAAAGTTTGATGCTAGAAGTGATGAAGGAATATTTCTTGGTTATTCTACTAAGAGCAATGCCTACCGATGCTACAACAAGAGATTGAATAAAATGGTTGAAGGTGAAAATGTTACAGTTGATGAAGACATTGCCAGACCCTCCAGAACCTATGGATATGATTCTGATGATCGGAATGACAGTACAAACAAGTGACAAACTTTAAATCAAGTTCAAATCATTCTAGTGAATCAAGAAGAAGCAGAGACTGGTGAAAGTACATAAGAGAGACCTCAAGAGCCTAAAATTCAAGAACACTCTAAGACTCCAAGGTATGTGAGATTGAATCATTGAGAAAATCATATTATAGGAGATAAGAACAAAGGTGTTCAGACTAGGAGAAGAATTGCAAAATAATACTGTTTAATTTCAAAATTTGAGCCAAGTAATGTCAATGAAACATGCAAAGATGAACATTGGATTGAAGCTATGAAAGAAAAACTACAGCAAATCGAGAAGAATAATACATGGATTCTTGTACCTAGACCTAAAAACAAAAATGTAATTGGAACTAAATGGGTATTTAGAAATAAACTAAATGAACAAGGTGAAGTTATCAGAAACAAAGCAAGATTGGCATGTAAAGGATACTCTCAGATGGAAGGTATTGACTTTGAAGAAACCTTTGCTCCTGTTGCTAGAATTGAAGCTGTGAGATTGTTTCTTGTTTATGCTACTTATTAAAACTATAAAGTTTATCAGATGGACGTCAAGTCAACATTTCTAAATGGTGAATTAGAGGAAGAGGTGTATATTGAGTAACTTGATGGATTTCAATTGACTAATCAGGGAGATATGATTTTTCGGTTGAAGAAAGCATTGTATGGACTCAAACAAGCCCCTAGAGCTTGGTATGCTAGATTAGATAAGTACTTGATGAATCTTGGATTTAACAAAGGTACTCTTGATAGTAATATGTATTTCAAGATTGATGATGATAAGGATTTGTTTGTGGAATTATTTGTTGATGATATCATTTTTGGAGGAGATGATGGTTTGTGCATGAAGTTTTCTAATGAGATGCAGAATGAGTTTGAGATGTCAATGATTGGAGAGTTAAAATTCTTTTTGGGATTGCAAATTACTCAGGTAGATAAAGGGATCTTTATATCTTAGTCTAAGTATGTGAGATAACTGCTAAAGAAGTTTGGTATGGAAGATTTAAAACCAATCGGTACACCCATGGTGATCGGATGCAAGTTGGCACAAGATGATGATTCTTTGAAAGAAAATCAAACTAGATACAAATCAATGATTGGTGGATTGTTGTATTTGACTCAATCTCATGTGACTATTGTGAAGAGAATTTTTAGATACTTGAAGGGAACAGTTGATTTTGGCTATGGTATCCTAAAGATCATGATCTTACTTTAAGTGCCTTTACTGATGTTGATTGGGTAGGAGATGTGAATGATAGGAAAATACTAGTGGTGGCACATTTTTCTTGGGAAAGAAATTGATTTCATGGTTAAGAAAAAAGTAGAATGTTGTGTCCGTCTCTACTATAGAGGCAAAATATATTGTTGTTGCTAACAATTGTACTCAAGTATTATGGATGAAGCAAATTCTGAAAGATATCAGAGTTGTGTATGATGAACCTACTACCATATTCTATGATAACTCAAGTGCTATAAATATTTCTAAGAATCTGGTGTTGCATTCAAAGACAAAGCATATATCTATCAAGTACCACTTTTTGAGAGATAAAGTGAGTGATAAGGAAATCAGCCTGGAGTATGTTCCTACTAAGGAATAGATTGTAGACATCTTTACTAAGCCTTTGCCTAAGGATACTTTTGAGTGTCTCAAAGATAAGTTAGGAATGATTACCCCTCCTAATCAGAACTAAGATGCATAGTCTTTGCATTAGTCTGTGCATTCATAGTCATATCTTGATCTGGATTGATGTTGTGGTGGCTGCTACTCAGGGGGAGTAGTCAAATGATTTGGATATGTGGTTCAGAGCTTGTGTACCTTTTCCATTGATGTCAAAGGGGGAGAAGATAATGAAAAAAACTATGGAAGAGCTAAAAGTAAGGGGGAGAAGAACAGTATGAGAAGAGCAATGTGTAAAGGGGAGATTGTTGGAAGAAGAGTCAGTTGCATTGACGGTGTATTTTTCACATCATTTGTTGCCATCAATTCCAAAGGGGAGATTTTTGGATGTTGTGGTTGATTTTCTGATATGTGGTTGTCATTGATGTCAACAATATTAGCATAAATGTCTTTAAGGTTGTATATGTCGAGGATATTAAGAAAATTAAAATAAATATGTTGCAGGTTGTCTGTGAAGTAGTGAAGATCAATATGGAGGGAAATTCAGTATGTTGTAAACTAGATGTTGTGGATTAAAGGGTTTTTTTTTAATCCTATCTAATTTCTACTCCGTAAGTTTCAGAGGTGCGCATGAAGATCTGAGGAAGTTATAAGTTTCTATGTTTTGACAGCTATTTTGTTACGGCAAATGGTGTTCATGGAAGAAGATAATGTGATTCTAGTAATTTGAGTTGTTGTGTATGCTCATGTGACATTTTTGGATGTTTCTAGATCATGTTCTCTCTATGCTACACATCCGCATTGATCATTGTGCTCACGATCTGAAATTTTCTCTTGCGTGTTCATGTTTTTCATGTTCATAGACGACAAGGTGTTTGAATTGTGTTTTGGATCTTTGAGGAAGAATATTTGAAGGTGTTTTGTGTTCAAGGATATTTTTTTAGGTCCCTACTATGTTTTGGCCAACTTTGGTTGATGCGCATTGATAATCTTTATTATTTTGGGCCAACAATTTGCATTCATTCTATTATTTTATTGAAGCTGACATAAAGCAATGTAATTTCTTGTTGCGGATATATATAAGCGATTGTTTATCTCATTTGATGTAAGTGTGAAATGCAAAGTATGCGAGTGCTATGTGTGAATAAGGTTTAGATCATTCGAAGGCAGAGCAGAGTGTGAAGAAGAGTGAAAGATAGTGAAGAATTGTTCATGTGCTTAATGGAAACTATACTCAGGCATTTGCAGATGCTACCCTCTCAGTTCAATTTATTCAGATAGTTTTAATCTGAATATTTTATGTAAGACAGTGAGTCTTCCTTTTAGCAGTGAGCTTTAGGCAATGCACCTGAATGCATGTGCATTCCTCTTATATTCTTCTTATACTTTTAACAGGGTATAACTTGTGGATTAACCTCCACCATGGTTTTTCCCCTAATAGGGTTTCCACGCAAAAAATCTTGGTGTTATGTATGTTTCCGATGTGTTGTTGATTCATGCTTTCACTATTAATAATCAGATATGAGAATTAAGGTTAATAAGATTAATAAGTTTGAAATTTTGGGACAACTGATTCACCCCTCTCTTAGTTGTCTACCCTTGTGTTGCCAACACTTTCAAGTACCTCCATGTCATCGCCACCTCATCTCCAACTTACCCTCCCTTGGACACCTCACCATCCACATGTCCTCATGTGATTCCTTGTGAGGTATAAGTTCATATTAGCTCTTGATCTTCTCTCTAGGGATGAATCTCAACCATCCATCCTTTTGGAGGCACTTCCCCTAAAAATTGTGGATTTGGCCTCATTTTGTATCATGCATTCAATCAAGCCAACTTAGCAAAAACTAGAGCACCCATACCAAGCCAACCAACCTCCATTGTTTCACTCACATTGAGCACTCACTTTGCATCAAATCCATTACCCATTCCACCATTGCATTCCTCATCTCATCCTCATCGATTTGCACTAGGTTTCATGCCATTTTTCCAACAAAAGGAGCACACAACTCATCTTCAAAGGGCCAATCAAAAGGAACAATTTGAACAAGGCAAGATTTTCATTTTCTTGTGTTTTTTTTAATTAAACTAGGCTTATCTTGAGGTTTTGTTAGTGTCCTTATTTGCATTTCCTTTTGTTTTGCAATTATAGACTAGAAGTTCATACTGCACACACCCAATTAAGATTTTTTTATTTTAGAGGAACATTATATATTCCATTATTAATCAAACTCTGTATCTTCTAGGATATTCTCTAATTTTGAAGAATTCTTTGGATCACCTAGAATTTTTTCTCATAGAACAAAGTTAAACTATTTATCTTTTGGTCCATATTCTCTAATTTTGAATAATCCTTTAGATCACCTAGATTTTTTCTCATAGGCCAAAAGGAAAACATATTTGATTGTGTCCAACAAGCTTCTAGGCAAGCTTGTTTTAGAACCTTTGGTATATTTTATAAGAAAAATTATCTAAAAAATTTATGAAAGTTGTTATGTCTCTTTATTATCATCTTTTCCTTTGTTTTTGGATGCAACCCCAAAATTTATGTTGACAACTCTTGAGAAGTAATTCATTTCTCAATGGAAATTTTTGCCATTAATTTTTTGAACTCATCCCAGGAGTCCATATTTTTCAATATTTCTTATAAGGGTTTACTTTCCCATTGAATTTTATTTATAGAGTTGTTGTTGGTCACTATGTTTTCTTTAATCAATTCGCATGTGTCATACTACCAATGAGATTCATCATTAAAATTAAAAATTTACATGTCATAATGAATACTCTCTTTAATGTGATCCCTTCACATGAAAATGGTAAGGAATGAAATATGTTAATATTTTATTGACTAAAAGAATACACTTGATCTATATTATCCATCTCTCATAAATATTCCATGGAAAGAACCATTTTTGTCACATGCATTGAAATTTTATAGGGATTTACTCTTGATCCATAAAACCTTAGCATAATATGTTCCTCTATGAAGTATCAATCAGCCAATTTTATTTATATCTTAGTTGAATGAAATCTCTACAAGTCATAGGCAATCTAGAAAATGGAGTATTTGTCATTGCACTATAAATTGAATCCAAAAATTAGTCCATAAAATAGTTGTACTTCATTATATGACCATGTAACCTTATCTTATAACTCCACTCGATTATTGAAACCATTTTTTTGTTTGGTCTTGAACATCATAATAGGACTATTAAATTGAAGCTTTTTGGTCATAAATCATCAATGGTAATAAATCATCAATTGAAATAGTTACCATAGAAATAAATAACATAAGTTTTGAACCTAAATTGTTAGTGTTTAATCTTTTTTTAATTATTAAAAATTGTTTATGTAGGGATTCAAGAAATTTATATTTAATAAGTGGGTGATCATAATGGATAATGTATACCATTTCAAGAAGGGTTCCATCCATTTTCTTATCACTATCCAATCAAGGGAAAATGACAGCATATACATGATATCCTTAACTAATGGTTTAAAAACTATAATTTTATAAGAAAAATTATTATTGGATATATTACCATCAAATGTTATTTTTTGGAAAAATATATTTGGAACTTTGAATCACTCATTGATATTCATTACCAATTGCTTCTAGGTTAATGGGGATAGTTATTGGGTGTCTTTGTTAATGTCAGTATTGTATGTGATTTCACCTAATTTTAAACTTTATGTCAACATTGTCAAAGGTCGACATATTAAACCTGTGGTGATAGTATTTTTTTTGGGGGGGTAAAGGTGGCTAAGCCATTAATTTATTAATAAGGAAAAGAAGTACAGATGGATTACAGAGGGAAAAGATAAAGAACCCTCAAAATTTCAAAAGAAACCAGAATAGCAAGTCTGGTGAGACCTAAAGATCCAAAAAATTGACAAAGAAGAATCCTAATACATGCAAGGTACGAAGTGCTGAAAGAAAAGCTACAAGAGAAACAAGAAACCCTCATAGAAAAGAGGGAACCGAGTCTGGAACTAAAAGAACATAATAGTCCATGGCAGGAAATTGCCACCAAAGCCAAAACCTTGATAACTTGATCGCAGAGAATGTGAAAATGCATCCCTGAAGACAAATGGCATCTAGAGAGTAGAGGAAGATACACCGAAGAGTTGTCCCATGGAAATTCATATAGTAGGAGACTTGTAGATTATTTGTAGCACAAAAACCATTGCCAATGTCGACTAGAGATAAAGATAAAAATCGACATTTTGACAAAATTGAAGTTAATCTGACTGAGAAAACCAAAAGAGAGGAGATTAAAAGTTAAGAAGTGCTTCCCTCTGATGAAGCAATGTCAGTTGGAGGAGGAAAATGAGGTTCATCATGTGGTTCTACTAGAGAATGTTGTATATTAATCCAACCAATGCAAGTATATTTAAAAACCTCAAAAATCAAATTGATGGTCAAAATTGTAAGCTTTCACTTGTTTGTGTTGTAGTACATTACCCTATGCAATTTAACCTATTAAGTTGAAACATTTAAATCTCATGAGCTAATTGAGCTAGAAGGAAATCACTTAATAGAGGCATTCTCGACATCACTAGTACATCATGGTAGGTTTTCAAGTTGAAATACCTTTCAGTTTGAGAAATTTCAATCTTTCAAATTCTCGGTGAATAGTTTACATATACAATCAAAATGTGAGTTTATGATACTTTGAGAAAAAATAAATGATGGGTTATCCTCTAGATTTGTTAAACAATCATCTGGTTAGTTTTTGTGCAAAAATATGCCTCTAATCGAGAGTTGTAAGATTTTATAATATCTTTGTCAAAATTGTGGTTATTGTGAAGATTTTTTAAGTTTAAATTGAGTCTTATAAGTTAAAAGTACCATCAAAAATCACATCTGGTTTCAAAAATAAATTAGTGCAAGAAGTTTTAAAAAATCACATAAACTATTTTTATCATGGCTGCCATGATTTATGGATATGTTTAAAATGGATTTGTTGGAAGGGATTAAAACTTTAGGGAAAATGTAATTTGCAGATGCAACACCAAATTCCTCGACTCTCCTTGCATCCTCTCTGCTCTACGCTAATATGGAAGCTTTATAAAAGAGTAGTGACATCCACTAGCATACAAAAAAAATAAAGGAATAAGGATGCATACATAATCGATTTGATGATACACTGCAAAAGAAATTCTTAGTTGGGTTGCTATTATATCTGAATTCTTTGGTTTGTTACTGTATAGGGGCTACAATGATGATTAGCTTAAATACATTGTTTGACCAATATCAAATACCAAAGTGTCATTGGGGAGGTGTTTGGGATTCAAGCAATGCCTAGAATTTTATCATAATTATAAGATACATGCCTAGGAATTGGAAAATGAGTTGAGTGAATCTAGTATTGGAGCAAGAGTTGATGCTAATCTATATGCTCTTGATATAATCAAGATTGATAGAATTTTGAAAGAAATCTATAAATATTGTTAGTATCACTTGATGGATTCTTTGATGCATCTTGGTTTTAGGCCATTTTGCAAGAAATGACCATCTTCTGGACATGGCATTGCATTGGTTTTTATAGGATGTGAAGAATGAAGACAAGATGGGATTTTGCAGATGGAACAATCTTTTCAAATCCTAATATTTGGGTGTGCCTAGTATAGTGAGATATAGCATAAAAAAACCCAAAATCCAGTCCCATCAGGTGGGGATTTCACATCATAAGTTCATGATCTCATGATATAGATTATCCATTTATAAGTTTGTGTCGTAATGATCATGTTCCTATTGATTTTGTGTTCTTTGATGGTAATAACCAACAACTAACTGGTGGGACAACCCAATCCCCAATATTCCAATGTGTCTCATGCAAATTTTGATACTCTAATATACTCTCTAAGGAAAACGGGCTTCCCTAATAGATCCATTATTGTTAGAGAAGTAGGTTGGCCCACTGATGGTGATAATGATTCCAATTCTAAGTATGCATAGAAGTTCAACTAGGGACTTCTAAAACACATGATGAGTGATCAAAGAATTCCCATGAGAAGGGGAAATATTGAAGCATATCTATTTAATCTTGTTTGATGAAGATGCAAAGAGAATTGTACCCAAAAACTTGGAAAGGCATTGGGGAATTTTCCAATATGGTGGGCAAACCATTAGGTAGGTTGATCAAGATCAATGATACCATCGAAATTTATGTGGAAATGGGCAATGGATATTTTCATTACAAGCATTTCCAAGTGCAGGTTCAACTGGAGGCCTTCGACACTATTGGAGAATTTATTGCCCCTGAGCCTGTAGTTGCTTTACCTACATGTCAAGAGCTATTTTTCAATGCCAATTTTTTGGGATCTTCATCCTGGCAGCTCCTGACTACTCAGAATTGAATGTAGTAGAAATTTTTGAATTCCCAATTAATGCTTGTAGGTAAATTCAAATTTTAGAGGGAATTTTTTTGAGAGACAAAAAGGAATGAAGGAAGATTCTTCTGTCAATTGGAAAGGTTGATTATGTTAGTCCGTTTTTGTAGCAACAAGTGATTAGCAGAAAGAAGTGAAGTTGCAGCAACAACAGAGAACATTATGTGCAAGGAGTTTCTGATAGCTTCGGATTGCTCAGAATTTATCTGATTGTTTTGCAATGAGTAGTTGATTGCTCCTGATTGCTCAGTGTTTTCTAGGAACAACAGATAGTTCTACTTGAATAGGAATAAAGAGCTCTGAGTAGCTCCTGATTGTTTATGATTTGGTTGTGTAGTCGATCGCTCCCAAAAAGTTGTAATAGGTAGTTCATAGTTTGTTTATGAGTTTTATGTTGTTTCCTTTCTACATTGTAGTTTCCAGCATTTCGAATAGAAGAACAATGTTGCATGTCTCCTTGTGTTTCCACATTTGAGATTTGGGTATTTCTAGTTTGGCTGGAAAATAGAGCAGCAGCTCTATGTGTGTTTACATTTTTTGCATTCAAATTTTTGACATGGTATCAGAGCTTTTGAGCTTCTAAAATTTCTACATGGTATCAGAGCCATAGGCCCCGTTTCTTCATGAGTTGGGACATTTTTTTCTGGGTATTTAAGTTTTTTTTAGTATGAGACATGGCTAGAGATGAAGGAAAGAGTTGGCAGTAGCCACCATCCTTTAATGGACAGAACTATGATGTTTGGGCAAAGAAGATGAAGACCATTATGGTTGCAAATAATTTTTGGGATTTTTTGACAAAAGGGTTTGTGGATATCACTGACCCAGCTACATTTGTAGCTCTCACAAATAACCAAAAGACCCAGTTGAAGGAGCAGAGAAAGAAAGATGCTAAGGCATTGAGTTTGATAGAAGCATCCTTGACAGAGGCCATTTTTCTCAAGATAGCAGCAGCTGAGTATGCAAAGGAAGCTTGGGAAATCCTCCAAACTAGTTACAAAGGGACTGAAAAAGTCAGATCCATGAAGCTCTAGATTCTTCGAAGAGAGTTCAAGATTATTGAAATGAAAGAAAGTGAGACCATCTCATATTTTTACACAAGGTTCTTGGGTTTGATAAACCAGCTGAGAACAAATGGAGAAACGATGGAGGAACAGAAGATTGTGGAGAAAATCCTCAGATGTCTACCCATGAGGTATGATGCACTCGTCATTTCTATTGAAGGGGCAAAGGACCTCTCTACTTTGACGGTGGATGAGTTAATGGGTTCTTTTCAAACCCATGAGCAAGGCCTGAATAGGTATTCTACTTCTTCCCAAGAGCAATTTTTTAAATCTCAGTCGAATGCAAGAGGTAGAGGGAGAGGTATAAATGGCTCCTGAAGAGGTGGAGGCAGAGCTGGACAAGGAAATGTTGGAGGAGAAAGCTCGGGATGAGCAAGCAGCCAAGAAGGAGTGAGCAGCTCTCAGAACAACTCCCGAAGAGGCATGAAGAACAGTAGTTCAAGTGGGAGGAATGACAAGAGAAACATTGAGTGTTACTACTATCATAAGTTTGGGCATTATGCCAGTGAGTGCTAGAAAAAGCACGGTAATTAGCAAAAACAAAATGCAAATGTGGCTGATTTGAATGTGGCTAAAGGCAATCAGTCCACAGCCTTCATCATGTGCAACATTGGTTAAGAAGGCAGCCTCGAAGTCTGGTATTTGGACAGCGGTTGTAGCAACCACATGAGTGGTAATGAAAGCTTATTTTATTTCATTGATAAAAAAATGTTAAATCAGAAATTAGAATGGGGAACAATGGAGTAGTTACAGTCAAGGGAAAAATATCTATCATGATTTGCACCAAGCAAGGTGAGAAGAAGGAGGTTCAAAATGTGTTATATGCACCTGGGTTAAAGCATAACCTCATGATTTTTGGATAGTTGATCCAAAATGGATACAAAGTGTTGATCGAGAAGGGGCAATGTGTCATTTATGACAAGAATGAGAGGACAAAAGTATTTGCAGCTATTGCAATGACAAAGAGCCGGATGTTTCCTTTGAATATTGAGACATGTTTCTCATCTCAGTTCATTGTTGCACCTCTCATAGATGGAAAATGTACAAAAGTACAACAAGAAACCCTTAAGAGCACCATTGAAGACCCCTTTGATTTATGGCATCTTAGGTATGGACACTTAGGCTTTGCTGGTTAAGTCTTTTGTCTAAGAAAAAAATGATTGATGGTTTGATAAGAATAGTAGAGCCTAATGTTAGATGTGAGGCTTGCATTTTGGGCAAGCAACATAGATAGCCCTTTCAATCGGGCAACTCTACAAGGGCAAGAGCACCATTGGAGCTGGTGCATATGGATTTGGTAGGCCCCATACAAATCACATCTATTGGAAATAACATATTTTTTATGACTTTTATTGATGATTTCAGTCATAAGACATGGGTCTATTTTTTGCAGCATAAGTTTGAAGCATTTGATAAGTTTTCATTGTTTAACACCCTGGTTGAAAAGGAGAGTGGACATTTCATCAAATTTCTAAGGTTAGATCATGGAGGAGAGTATACCTCCAATCATTTTGTGAATTTTTGTAGGCAAAATGGCATCAAGAAGGAGCTTACAGACAGTTATGCTCTACAACAAAATGGAGTGGCTAAAAGAAAGAATAGGACCATCATGGAGATGGCAAGGAGCATGATGAAAGCAAAGGGACTCCCAACTGAATATTGGGGAGAGGTTGTAGCAACAGTTGTATATTTGATGAATAGAATTCCAACAAAGGTGGTCCATGACAAAGTCCCACAAGAGGCATGGAAAAAACGTAGATGGATGGTTGAGTACTTAAGAGTGTTTGATTGTGTAGCATATGCTCATGTGCCCAAAGAAAAGAGGCAAAAATTAGATGATAAGGGTGAGAAGTGCATCTTCACGGGTTATTGTTCAAAGTCCAAATCCTATAGGATGTATAACCCATTCACCAAGAAAAATTTTATCAGTAAAGATATGGAGTTTTTAGAAAATCAGTCATGGGATGGCACGATTGCTCCTGATTGCTCTCGATCGCTCCCGATTGCTCATGATGTTGAAAGAAAGGAATAGGAAGTGCAACATGATGATTCAGTGGAGCTTGCAATGGCTCTTGATCATTCTAATCGATCTCTTGATAATTTTGGATGAGCTCTCGATCACTCTCGATCGCTCCTGATCACTCATGATCAAAACAGACAGAAAGGCAAGCAGCCACAGACAGTCAGAGAATGGGTCACAAAGAGCTCCCGATAACTCTCGATCACTCCTGATCACATCAAAACCAGTCTGTTCAACAAAGTAGCAATAGTAATGAAAGTTCAAACCCCACTCTCACCTCCTAATTCCAAATAAGACCAAGAGTCTAAGGGAGATCTACCAACATGAGAGGTATGATGAAGAGTTTGATGAGAACATGAATTTTGCATTGTTTTTCATAGTGATCCAATTTATTTTGAAGAAGTTGTGAAAGAGGAGAAATGGTGTGAGGCCATGGATGAGGAGATAGATGCAATAGAGAGGAACAACAGATGGGAGTTAACTGATTTACCTCCCAACAAGCAAATCATTGGGGTGAAATGGGTCTACAAGACCAAGTGCAATGTCGAAGGAAGGATAAAGAGGCATAAGGCACGTTTGGTGGTCAACAGGTACAAACAATAGTTTGGGAGAGACTATGATGAGACGTATGCCCCTTATTGCAATGATGGAGACCGTGTGGGCAGTCATAGCAATTGCAACCCAACACAAATGGAAGGTCTTTCAAATGGACATGAAGTCCACCTTCCTTAATGGAGTATTGAAAGAAGAAGTTTATGTGGAGCAACCATTTGGATATGAAGTTCCAGGTGAAGAACACAAGGTGTATAGGCTGAAGAAAGCTCCTTATGGGTTGAAGCAAGCTCCATGGACATGGTATAGTAGGATTGACTCATATTTGATGAGCAATGGCTTTAGCAAAAGCGATAGTGAGCCCACTCTTTACATCAAGGCAGAAAATGGTAATATTTTGATTATTGTTTTGTATGTAGATGATCTTATTTTTATTGGGGATGATGATTTCCTCATTTATGATTTTAAAGAGGCCATGAAAAGAGAGTTTGAAATGATAGATTTAGGTCTCTTAAGGTATTTTCTAGGCATAGAAGTAAAACAAATGCATGATGGTATTTTTATCTCTCAAGAAAAGTATGCAAATGAGATCTTGAAGAGATTTAGGATGCTTGAAAGCAAGTCTGCCAAAACACCAACAGTAGTAGGTCTAAAGTTGAGCAAGGAAGATTACAGCAACAATGTGGGTCCGACCATGTATAAAAGTTTAGTTGGAAGTTTGATGTACTTGATTGCAACCAGGTCGGATATAATGCATGGAGTGAATTATTTCTAGATTTATGGAGACTCCAAGAGACACCCATTGGCAAGTGGGTAAGAGAATCCTAAGGTATGTGAATGGAACCAAAGGATATGGCATGTTGTACATAGTAGCAAAAGAGTTTGGGCTGGTTGGATACACTGATAGTGATTAGGTAGGAAGTTTGGATGATAGGAAGAGCACATCGGGCTATGTGTTTCATTTGGGTTTGGGTGTTATTTCATGGGCTTCCAAGAAGCAACCTATAGTTTCCCTATCAACAGCTGAAGCTGAGTATATAGCAGCAAATGCAGCAACATGTCAAGCTATTTGGCTAAGAAGAATCTTGGCATATTTGAGAGAAGAACAAGAGGATGGAATAGTGATCTTTTGTGACAATGTTTCATCGATAGCCTTGATGAAAAATCTTGTGTTTCATGGAAGAAGCAAGCAAATTGAAATCAGGTATCATTTTATCAGAGAGTTAGTTGAAAATGGTGAAATCAAAATAGACTTTTGCAGGTATGAGCATCAGCTAGCAGACACATTCACCAAGCCTTTGAGCAAGGATAGTTTTGAGCACCTAAGGAGTAGATTGGGCGTTGTAGATTTGGATCAGGTTTTATCCTATTTTATTGGCTCAAGAAAAAGGGGGAGTATTGGAGAATTTATTGCCTTTGAGCCTATTGTTTCTTTACCTACCTGTCAGGTGCTATTTTTCAATGTCATTTTTTTGGATCTTCATCCCTACAGCTCCTGACTGCTCAGAATTGAATGTAGTAGAAATTTTTGAATTTCCAATTAGTGTTGGTAGCTAAATTCAAATTTTAGAGGGAATATTTTTGAGAGACAAAAAGGAATGAATTCATATTGTTCTGTCAGTTGGAAAGGTTGAATGTGTTAGTCAGTTTTTTTAGGAGCGAGTATTTAGCAGAAAGAAGTGAAGTTGCAACAACAACAAAGAACATTTTTTGCAAGGAGTTTTTGATAGCTCCAAATTGCTCAGAATTTTTCTAAGTGTTTTGTAGTGAGCAGCTGATTGCTCCTAATCGCTTAGTGTTTTCCAAGAAAATAATATAGTTCCAATCGAATAGGAATAGAGAGCTCTAAGTAGCTCCTGATTGTTTATGATCCAGTTGAGCAACCGATCGCTCCCAAAAATTTGTAATAGGTAGTTCATGGTTTGTTTTCTAAGTTTTATGTTTTTTCCTTTCTGCATTGTAATTTCCAGTATTTCAAATAGAAGAACAATGTTTCATGTCTCCTTGTGTTTCCGCATTTGAGATTTGGGTATTTCTAGTTTAGCTGGAAATCAAAGCAGCAGCTCTATGTGTGTTTGCATTTTGTGCATTCAAATTTTTGACATGGTATCAGAGCTTTTGAGCTTCTGAAATTTCTATAGACACTTGTTGGAATAAAGCAGATAATTTCTCCTATGATTCGCATGAGGGGGAAAAAAATTGCAAGTCCTTTTGTATCTTAAATTAGGAATTAGGTTAGATTTTACTGTTTTGTTTTGGTTTGGTTTGGTTTTAAAGTTGTTTTAAAGCTATTCTAGTTTTAGGATTCCTTTCTTCTACAGTTGTTGAAATCCTCTATAAAAGAGGCTTGATGTAATTGATTTGTATAAGGAAATGAAATGAAGTGTAGTAGCACATGTTGGGTAAATTATATGTTTCTGTAATTGCATATTCTGAGTTTGTGTTTTTTTGTTTATCTTCGTCCACCCCATCAAAGTGGTATCAGAGCTAAGTTGGATCTAAGATTATGAAGATAGTGTTGCAGAGAGAAAGGTCTAGAAGAGAAGTCACAATTGTTAAAAGGAAGAAACAATTTGAAAACACAGCTAGTAAGCTATCACCAAAATAATGGTTTACAGGTCGTATCAAAAAGAAAAAAGGCACACTGAATAAAAATTTTACATAGTAGAAGCCGATTTCTCACAACTGTGGATGTAACGAACAGACAAAAGAACATTGGGTTGCATGTTAAATGTCCATTTTAGTTAAAGGAGACCACATGCAAGAGAAAGGAGGAGTTTTCCATTAAAAGGAGATCGTTGCCTAATGAAGATTGAGAGGTAGTATTTGGAAGAAGTCACAGCTAATGTAAGAAGTTGTTTGTCATCAAAGCTAACAAAGATCCCACTCGTGACTGGTAGATTGGTATTTTAAGGGAGTATTACAGCAGTTTATTAAGCCACCAAGAGGAAAGAGGTTTAAAGGCACCATAGAATTAAGAGAAAGTTCCCAGCAAGGTGATTGAAAAGAAGATTGAGCAGTTTGGATAGTTAAAAGAGATTGTTGCATGCAAAATAAGAGAGTGAAGGCTTCAAGAAAATTGTGGAAGAATTGAAGGAATACAAAGTTGTCAAACAAAGAAAGTGGAATCAAAGTAAAGGTGAGGTGAGTTTAATTTTTAGTTTCAATGGAAAAGATTGGAAAAAAGGTGAAGAAAGAAAATGAAAGTTTAATATTTGAGAAAGATACTTTGAAAGATGAATTGGTGAAACTCAAAAGGTATAATTTAGAATTGATAGAAAATTTAAAGGAGTTTGGAAAAGAAAGATGTGAATACTTGTGTGAAATTGAGAATCTTGAAAAAGAATTAGAGAAAGTGAAAAAGAAGAATGAAGAGTTAGAAGAAAGATTGAAGCTATCTGATGTGGTGAAAGAAAACTTAAAAAGGTTAGAGGAAGAAAAAATTTACAGAAAAAAAAAATAACAAAATTGAAAGAAGAAAATGAATGTTTAAGGACAAAGCCATTGGTGTGTGATTTTTCTTGTGATACAAAAGTCTTGGTTTGTTTTGTTGATAAATCAAATGATTAATGTGATAAAGTTGAAGTTCTTATAAATGAAAAATGTAAACATAAAGATGATAATGTTAATTGTCATAAAAAATAATTGGCATGAAAATAATGAAAAGAATGGGATACAATGGGAAAGGATTAGGAAAGCATGAGCAAGGAATCAAAGAGTTGATTGAGCTTGTTATGAGACAAAAATTTGAAGGTCTTGGATATATTGCAGGTAAAAAAAATGATACATGTACAAGAAAATTTGTTCAAGGAATGGAATGTGTCAAATGTTGTCATTGTAGTAGGAAAGGGCATACAAAAGATATGTGTTGGGATCTATATCCGTGAAAAAAAATTGGTTTGAGAAATAATTCAAAAAATTTGTTGGCAAAGGAAGTGGAAAAGTGAAACTATGATAGGATGCATGCAGTTGAACTGTGGATGGATTTTTGGATCGAATTGGCAACAAGTGACAAGTATGTTGAAAAAGGTATTCAAGTGAAAATATCCATATGGAAAAGAAGATATCAATCAAAAGATGTTTCATAACTATGAAGATTTGAAGATCCAAGTTTGAAGGACTGCCACAACAGGTATCATTTGAAGAAGTCTGAAGACTTGGTTACAACCATTAGAGAGAAGAAAAAAATTGCAAAGATAAAATTTGAAGAGTGAAAATTTTGAAGCATGTGTGATCGAAATTAAGGGGGAGTGTTGGAATAAAGCAAATAATTTCTCCCGTGATTCACATGAGGAGGAAAACAAACTGCAAGTGCTTTTGTATCTTAAATTAGGAATTAGGTTATATTTTTACTGTTTTGTTTTGGTTTTAAAGCTATTTTAAAGCTATTCTATTTTTAGGATTTTTTTCTTCTCAAATTATTGAACTCCTGTATAAAAGAGGCTTGATGTAATTGATTTGTATAATGCAATGAAATGAAGTGCAGTAGCACATGTTGGGTAAATTATATGTTTCTATAATTGCATATTCTAAGTTTATGTGTTTTAATGTTTATACGTCCACCCCATCAAAGTTCCATAAATTGTTTAAATACATAAGTTATGTTATCTCCTTTCTAGTCGAATACTACTTATATTTTTTACTTTTGTATCAATATTTCTTTGGGAAGGAAAATTAGTAATAGCCATCAATAGAGTTTCCACATCCTAGAGTCTCATATAAGGAGCTTAGTACTACATGTAGCACCCCACCACACAAACCCCCACAGGACAATTACCAACTAACCAAAGAAGAAACAATTTTTTTTAAAGATAACAAAAATGCAATAACCATAATGAAATAAACATACAACATTAAGATAACTACATAATGACACCTATTTAGTCCCATGGGGTTACATGGTTGCATTACTCAAAAAATGTTCCCAATCAAATAACATCGCTTGATTAAATTTCAATTTAATAAACAATAGAAGTATACATTTCACAAGATAACATAATGATAAACATACAATCATCTATAATCAATTGAGATGATAAAGGTACATAAATCATTTTATTACATTTTAACTCATAGTTTAATAATATAATTGTGGAGCATATTTCCATAGACACAACACATCATGGATATAGTAATGCATTACAAAATGCTTCTCTCATATCAACGGGAAGAGTACAAGTAAGAGTAATACACCAATATAAAATAAGGTACAAAACATGAAGCAGTCTTCAATCAAGTGAAGCTCTGGAATCTTTGCATCGATTTCCACTTCTCACTTCACGAACACAACTTGGGAACCCAATGGGGTGCATAGCACATTCCACCTGACCATGTGGACCTAAAGGTCCACCCCCCGTGCTAGGAGATGACAAGAAAGGATCCACATCCAACAAGGTCAAATAGGCATGGCTAATACAACCCAACATTACAATATCGAACAAAAGTAAACCACACTCCCAAAGGCAACCAAAACAAGAGAAGATAAATGAGTATTGTAGGAGAGTGTCATTGCATGGCCTTACATGGATTAACCAGACTACCTATCACTAGGAGCCGCCTCCATCTATGGTTAACTTGATAGCCTATCTCAAGGCACCACCCCATAGGGTGACTCATGTGGAGCCACTTACCTTTCACGAAGACAAGGCAGTGACCTTACCAACCAGGTCTTCTCAACCATCCTTAGCCTTTGAGAGCACTAAAGGCATGGGTGAGGCACATAATTAATCTTGTTTAGTGTTTAACTACCCAAGCTCACTAGTTTATTAATTAGGTTATCACTTGTTTAGGAAACTCTTCCATGGGTTATCTTGACAGTGCCTTTGTGCACCGATCCCCATGAGGAGCCACTCTCCCTACGGTTACCCAAAACCAAAATCAAGCAAAGGGGTGTACCTCAACTCACATAAAAATCAATGTGCACATAACACACAACATGCGAGGTAGGAACCATCTTGCAAACATATTCCATATCACAGAACCAAGTTCAAAGGAGGTACCACCTTCTGACATAAATAGCATGAACCACAGATGCACCAAACCAACAGAGTTCCCAAAGGAATCAAAACTTTCCCACAAGCCTTTGGAAGTTACAAAAACATCCACCCATATCACTGAAACATAAGACCAAGAAACAAGCATAAATCATGGGTTCTCGTGACTCAAATTCAAAACAAGGATAAACCAACACATAATATTAAACTAAACATCATATAACACTTCTTTTGAACAAATATAAAATCAAAGGATAATCACATCAACCATGCAATACACTTTTCAAAGAAATCTCACAATATCTAGTAATCACAAAGGCATCACTTATGTATTTTATGCTATTAAGCCACCAATCACTAAATCAAATCAATTTAAACATGACCATGAAGACATTCACAACTCATAAAATAATAATGGAAAACTACATATCATCAAATAAGGGATAAACCATGACATCTATGGTTAACATAAAATCTATATCGAAAACATGCTTAAGCCATTGAAATTACTTTTTTATAATAGTATTCTTCTAATTATTCCTTAATCCACTATATGGATAGCATATAATAAATTAAGAACTAATAACTTTCCACTCTAGTGGGTTTCACATTAATGTCTTTGACCGAATATGAACAACCATAAAACAACCTAATTCTATAATGAATGCAAGTTAGGGGTAGAATATAACATTTTCATAACAATACTAGACATATATTTAGTTGATCTAGAAGAATCTACTACTTAACCACTTATCCATGTTTATGATAAAATATAAACTAGATCTTTACCGATAAGGGATTTCCTTAATAAGGTTCATTACCTTGTATTCTTAACTATAAGAGTGAATTTCTAATAGTTAACGCTCTTGAGAAAATAACTATGTCAACGTAAGGGTATAACTATCATCTTAATATAACTAAGTCAACTTTCTTTCCTTATATCTTTTCAACAATATGAGCTATCTAATTTTATCTAAGATGAAAATTTTACATAAATAACCTAATTAATTATGAATCTATCAATTTCGCTATTGAACTCCTTTACTTATTTATCTAATGAAAACAATAATATACAAGGACGAAAGTATTCTTGCAATAAACACCTACAATAATACTAAAAACTCTTAATTCCCAATCCGAAATTCTTCCACCAATACTAACTCTAAATTAAATGATTATTTATCTATTTCAAATGCAAAACAATAATTATCCAATTAAAACTCTTATATAAACAATATTCTTATTTACCTATACATTCTTTTATTAATACCCTACTACAATATGTATAATTTAATATAATTTAATGCATAAGCAAAACGTTGATATGGCTTCATATTCAATAATGTGGACTTGAAATCATAGTTATAAGTAGAAACCATGCTAAGTCAACCATTATAGTAAAATGGGAGTGATTTGGAATTACTATAAATGATTTTGAGAAGTTTGAAGTTAGGGTGCCTAACTATTGGATTCTCTCCTCTAAGGAATTCCTATATATATATGACTAGAACCACAAAAAAAAAACTCTTTAACATTTTAATGACCATTATCACAAAACCATGTTCAATTATAAACAAATCTCAATTGTATTTCTCTGACTTTGGAATTACTTCTAAAGAAATATTTAAGGAAGCAATAGGTGCGTATACCAATCTTTCACTTGTTTGACTAAAGAAGAGATGGTTTGTAACATCCATGCTTGATCAAATTTGAGCTTACTTGCACTATAATAATGTGTATCATATCAAATATCCAGAAATCAAGAAGGGACATCCATCAAAGCATGATAATGCGGATCATAAATAAATATAGGCTGAGTAATTCCCCGCAACACTGCCTTTTATTTGGATCCTAAAAAAATATGCTGCAACTTATGTTCTTCTCTGAACATCTGCGCAGCAGTAGGCAAGTGCGGTGAGATTCAAATATTAAGGAGATTGATGAAAGATAGAGGAATTAAAAAGATACACTGTTGAAAAAGAGTTAAGGCCTAGAAATGGTACAAGTTTTTTGTGTACGATACAGGTCACATCCACAAACACGGGATAACTATGCAAAGGCAGAGAAATTGGTTTGGCAAAATGAAGACAGTAGAGTATTTCCAGATTCAAGAATTTTACTTGATGCAGAGGAAGGGAAGATAAAGGAATCCTTTGTCTGCCACCATAGTGGAAGGTTAACGATTGCAATTAATTTGTTAAACAAGGCCTTTGGTATAACTATTAGAGTTGATAAGAATCCTCTGAGAATGTTTTGATTGCCAACAGCATCTAAATCCATCTCCAAGATCGTTGCAAGAGAAGTTGTTTTGAGAGACGTCGTCTCACGGACTGCAGTGATCGTAGGATAAGAACAAAATGGATTTTGCTAGGAAGCGCTCAAAATCTTGACATTGAAAGCTTTGCTTGAGCTCAAGCTTCACGTAGTTTCGTAGGTGCAGTGGATGAAGGCTGCGCATGTATTTCAATTTTAAACTAGACTCCAATACGGTAGACAATAGCATTAAATATCACATTCCACATTGACACAGTAGGTCACTCTTATCATGCGGATTTGAGAACAGTTCAATTTAACACGGCTAAGAAAATATTTTGTTCCCGCACATCATAGAGAGTAACTTGTATTTATCCATCTTTTAATGGAAAATTCATGATTAACACCCACTTTTGTAAGACTCATCCGGGTAGCAGAAAAATATCATTTCACAGAGGTCAGACCCCAAATGAACATGAGGCAAGATAAAATTTCAATAGAAATTATTCTAAAAGATAAAGCACGAGACATCTGAGTAAGGAGGATGATTATAACTGACTCAAATCGACCATGATGACAAGACTCGGGCTATCGAAATTATGATATCCAGAACGACAAGATGTAAAGCCAGGAAACTAATACATTACCAAGGGAGCGGCTATGATGAGGGAATTCAATCATATACAAAAACTGAAAAAGCATAAGGAAGGATTTTGTGATAAGGGCATGATGTAATGCAATCATCTATTGATCATTCAACCCTCCTTGATAATGTTCACTTGAATAAAATGAAATGAAATAAAACCACATACCTGGTCCATGGGATTTGGCCTCTTGAAGAGGGATCTTTTCGATAATCTACTGACGCACATTGTAAAGACAAAAGCCATGTATATTGTTGAGGTCTTGAATGACCAACTATGGAATGTAAGTTCAGTGGCAAGAGGCTTCCTTCAGAAAGCATGGTATCATGAAGAAGTCTCTGATCTATCGAGCCTAGAGAAAATTCTTGCATGAAGAAGGCTTAGAATTCCAATGATGTCAGAGAGAGACCTTCGAGCCATGACTCCCCTGTAAAAAAAAATAGCAACCATTGCTCCCATTCAAAGCAGTTACAAGAATATTTTGCACCATGCAGCCCTTAAGATTTTCTCATGCCAAGTAATGAAATTGATTCCCAAATATCTTTAAAAAAAACTAGAATTAGAATGTTGACTCCATTTTCCCAAAATAGCACCACGCATGTCATTGCATGAAAATGACTTCCTGATTCCTTCCACTTTCTTCCCACTTTTTCCAATTTCAACCAATGCATGTAATTGCAAGTGAAAACTTTCCACCTTTTAGTTACTTTTACTATTTATTATTTATATCATTCTATTTAAAATTTATTTTATTTTAAATTAATATCTTCTCACAATTTAATTTATTACAAACAATAATCTCACTCTCACACACACACACATATATATATACACTAGCACTTGCACCCAGGGTAGGTGCAAGGAATACGCCGATAGTATTATATGGTTACTTGGATTTTATGGCCTGCTTTTCCCATTAGTATTCAGATATGTTTGAAGGAATTATTGAGTCTTTCTGTGGAGAAGATTTTCATGGAATTTATGTTATTATATGTGGGTTACTATGAATCACCAATTAATTTATTTCTGCATGCATATTTTCTACATAATGAGATCCAAAATTATACTGAATCATTTTCTCTTTCACACATTCAATAGAAACGCAAAATAAAAAATTGCAAAAAACTTCTCAAGTCAAAAGGCCCTAATGTATTGATTCAGGAAACAAATTACAAAAATAAAATTGAATATGGGTTTCTAACAAGGCCACAAAAACCACAACTATAGAATAGGATATTGTCTACTCCTAAGTAGGCATTATTGTAGGCAACACAAGGTTTGAATTCCTAGCCTTCTCAGCCAGTCAATTGAGAGAAAATTCAGTCTAGATGTTTACTCTCTTCATAAATAATGCACTGGACAAATGGCTTGACATCTAATCGATGGCAATTTGATGCATTCACTAAGCATACAGAGGACAACTGCCTAAAATCAGAAAATGGGTGACAACTTGACAAAAAGTCATGGACAATACTTCTGCATTATAAATTCTGAAATAGAATTATTTCAGTATCATTGTTTTCTATGTTTTTGCCTGGTCAATGTTTTTAAGGTTCTACCTTTTGTCTATTGCAAGGAAGGTTGATATGCTTTTTTAAGACATTCATTTGTTATTATTTGGTATATTTAGTGCTCAACCAATGGAAGAGAACTTGACCTTCAGGTTGAGGTTGTTTAAGGGGAGGAGATTGAGGATCTCATCTGATAGGGAGAAGCAAACAATGTATTGTGGAGGGAGATGGTGTTTTATATGTTAGTTTTAGTACAGGTTGATATGTGTATTATGGTTCATGCATATGGGAACTGGAAAGTCTATCAAAATTTCAAGATCACTTTGTATTGTTGCTACAATGGGTTAACATTACTTGTTAAGCATTGCACAATTAAGCTAAAATTATCCAGGAATTATACTAATTAGTTTTAGCTTGATGGAAACTTAATAGTATGCAGTGCAATCCTATTTGAAATCTTAACTCCTTGGTAATATTGACGCTTGGAAGAAGGAATATCAAATTGGACAGCTTACATGCTAGAAACGATGCTAAAAATAATGAATGAAAAGCTGGATTTCAGTTCCCAAGGAATGAGATATGTTGTGGTCTGGTGGGCATAACTGGGAAGTTTCCATTGTAGATTTGGACACAGTTTAGTGTTCTTTAGTATACTTGCAATGATGCCTATAATTTCAGGTTGGTAATACATGTGTGGGAAAAGGGGGAAGACAGATAGACTTGAATTGGACCCTTCACCTGGCCTTCTGAGGTTGAATGCCTTCTAGAATTTTATGCGAGTCTTTTGGGCTTGAAAATTTCAGTAAACAATGTTCAAGTTCTTTTGATTAAAAACCTCATGAATTTTTCATGTGTTAGTGATTTTTGTGCTATATGATTGAGAATAGGAGGTCCATAGTTAGTCTATCATTCAGTGGCTTTTCAACTATAAATCACACTAGTTTTGATGTCATTTACTGGTCAATAGTCTTATGTTTGAGATCTGAAATGTATCGTGCTCATCATTATTGCTATTTTTCATAGTTTTAGTATGCTATGAGCAATCTTCAATTAGTATTGCCAGTTTTAACTTAGTTATTGTTTTGTAACTAATATGTTGCAGGAATTTAAAGCTACAATATCAAGTCTCAAGTGGCTTATCAACATAACTTATTATGCAACCCAAATACTACACAATATTGGAGATCAGCGCATGAATTTTTTTGAATATGTCAGCAATTGCAATCAATGGAATACTGGAGAAGGTATCTTTAGTAATCCATTTTTAATGAATGTATGAAGGGTTTTTTAACTTCTTATTATTTGTTGACTGGCCACTCTTTATACTGGCAATGGCTGAGTTAAGAGGTTCTGTGTATTCTTTGCAAGGGATAGTTGATGAGAAAACTGACTTGTTTGCTTTTGGAGTGTTGTTGCTGGAAATTGTCTCTGGTAGGAAGCCTTTTGATACTTCAGAACAGAACATTCTTGTTTGGGTTAGTATAACAAAGCTCCTTAACAACATCTTCCAAAATGACAAATATAATATTTGTGTAAAAAAACTTATAGAAAATTTTGACTGAATCAATGTATGAATACAGAAAAAATAGCCAATGAAGGCCTCAGAACATTCTTGTTTTTGTATTTAAATTTGGGGATATTTCTTCTTGTATGTCTTGGTACTGACAATTAGGGTAAGCTTCTTCACACCATCAGAGGATTCTAGTTCAATTGAAACATGATCAGTACAAAAGATTATAGCCCAGATTGTTCCAAAAGTTCTCTTTTATACATTATTTTGAATGATCCATTATATGGTATGCAGTCAAAACCATTGTTAGAGTCTGGAAATATTAAAGACCTAGTAGATCCAAGGCTTGAACGCCAATATGATATTGTTGAGATGAAGAGACCGCTTTTCACAACATCCCTGTGCATAAGGCATTCAACAATTTGGAGGCCATCCATGAGCAAGGTCTATCTTCCTTCCTAGATACAGGTCTCAACCTTTTATAACAAAATCCCAATTGATTGCCTATTGTTGCTATTTCAGGCTCTACAATTGTTGATAGACGGAGAAAGTCTTCTTAGAGAAGACTGTTGGAGGATACCTTCATCAAAGGATAGTGCATTTGATGACTACTGAGTGCATTTGATGACTACTGGGATGAACTGCAGAACTTGAGATGTACTGCCAAAAAATAAATGGAAAGACGCAGAATGGGATTTAGTTCCAACTTAATCTAATACCTGAGTAAATGATCACCTCAGAAATTTAGTGAAACTAGTTTTCAGTCAGAAGCTTCTAAACTCTACATGGTTAAACTGGATCTGTGATGTAAAATTAGTGCACCAATCTATTTGTTTGTATATTCTATAGTTATAATCTGTGCAGATAAAACACTCCCATTCAATAATTATCCTGAATGTAATCAGAGTATGTCCTCAATTCAAAAAAATTATAAATTTCTGATTCTTTTGGTATTTTACGATTTTATGCCCTCCATTTTGGCATTTTCCGATTACACAAATTGAAATATTTCATGGATATAGTACAGTGCAGAATACTAAAGTCTGAAATTGAAGAATACTAATGCAATAAATTGAATACTTTGATTGATAATTTGATAGGAAAACTGATCTATGGAACATTAACACAAGGTTGTTATGAAGCATACAATATGGACTCTTATTCATCCCAGCAGTCCTAAAACCTCAATAATAATAGATCTTACAATCCTAGACCAATAATGAAGTCACCACAATGATCAATGTCGTGGATGTGACAATGATTTTGAAGGGTTGTGCACCGTAATCTAGACTAAGATTGTTGTTACAACAGTGACATAAGAGTTGCATATCATATGGATCCACCATATATCTGAGTTTTTCCCCAACTTGCAACACTACCTTGGAAATAATGATGTAATTTATATATGTGGAAGCTAGTGACTAGCTGTATGAAACCTTTTTCACTGCTGCACCTACGATGGAATGTATCAACAGAACCTAGTGATCATAAGGAAACCATTATCATGCTCTAATGACAGTAATTTATATTGCAGATGGTACCCAGCTATTAGTGCACTCCTTATTTGTGCAGATCACAATCACAAACTTGATATATTTCTGCCCAAAAAGAATACATAATTACTTCAACAGTCATAGCACCCCTTTAACACAAATGTAATATTAATTTCAATCTGAAATTTCAATGGTTCAGCTCAATGGTGACTGCTATATAAAATCACTCCAAGGAATTGTAGGTTTTCAACCTCCAATTCTAGACCTAGAAGGTTTTCGTCCTCAAATTAATTGAACCAAAGTTCAAAACTCCAACAACGTGTAGAAATCAAAATATCTTTGATCAATATGCCTCCTTATCCTTGATATCATTTGAGACACATTTTTCTTGTGTTAGGAATGAGCTAATAATTATTGTATTTTCAAATTCATTAGTTAATGGAGAGGACCATGACAGAAGCTTTTACAACCAACATCCTCTTTGGTTTGAGAAATTGTTATTCCAGCCATGTCAGTAGAACTGTGCTCATTTACCCAGGCACCACAATAGAATTGTGCCTTTTATTCTTCATATATACTTCAGAAAATTCTAGACTTTATTTGTGCTCAATACAATCTGTAAAAGAATCAAGCAAAAACCACATCAAGTAAAAGAATGCAAAGATGAACAAAAAAAAGAATCAATATAAAAGGAGTAGATCTATGCATTAAAGGGCACCTATCAGAATAATAGGTTCAAATTAAGGGGCATAATCCTAGTTAGTATCTTTTTCAAATGGCTAATTTCAGGCATTAAATCAGAATAATTTTGCTGCCTTACAACTAATCGAAAGTTGTTGTATTGCTAGTGCTCTATAGAGTTATCATCTTTGGTTAAAGTTTTATGCATGATTGCATTTAAACTTGAAGGGAACAATTTAAAGAGATCAATTGTTTGATTGCAGTCTGTCAAAGGAGTTTTATGTTGCACTTTTTCAATCTGAAAATGTTATTTACTTGTGTTCTGTTTCTCTAGTTTTCTTTTCCAAAACCTAATGTTAGCCCATGCTTGATTTGCAGCCTTGTTCCATTGGTTAAACAGATCAGTGAAGATAGAGTTGTTGACATGACAAGCACATTATGTAATAGATTATTGAATGGAAAGGAACAACGGCATGACATGGTAAACATAGCCTTAAATTAACACATAACAAAATAAAACACAGCAAAAATGAACTGGCCACATACAGATTCCCCAAAAAAAAACTCGCTGAAACCACGGCAAATGACCTACCTCAAGATTCTACACAAATTGTGTTGTGCTGTGCTGTCAACCATACCGATGAGTGAAAATGGATAGAATGTTTAGGAAAGTTTATAAAAATGAAAGGAACCAAAACCAATCTCCCTACAGCGGCTGCTTCAATCTATTCAAAATAAACGAAAAGATCTAAAAATATCGGAGGTTTAGAGCTAGTAGATTCTTGAGCTCAAGACAAGATTTTTCCTTCAAGATAAACAAAAAGTAGATCTTAAAATATCGAGGGTTTAGAGCTAGTAGATTCTTGAGCTCGAGGCAAGAATTTTCCAGTGGTGCAGTTTTCCATCAGTTTTTTTGCATAGATACGGAAACAACACAATTGCAGTGTTGTTAACATAAGAATAAGGCGGGGTGAGGGCAATTTAATGGTGAATAGTGATTTGTATCCCCGATTTTTTAGCCGCCTGATTTTGCAATTTCCCGGTAGAATTTTTTAGGCGTGAGACAATTCCGGTGGGCAAAGCCCACAATAAAGAGCCTATCGGCTAAAAATTATCCAGAATGTTTGTTAGGCAATAATCTAATTAATATTTTGATTAAAGAAAACAATATTATAAAAACAAATTTAAACCAAACAACCCAAATTAGAATTTATCAAACCTCGAAAATGGGCGAATCGTGGAGGACACTACACTACAACTAATGGATTTGGCAAGGGCAACTTGCTAAGATTTGGTGGTGTTGGCTCTGTATATAAAGGAGTCTTGGATAATGAAACATTGATAGTTGTTGGGGCTCTCAATTTGGAGAATGAAGTAGCTCATAAAAGTTTCAACATTGAATGCCAAGTGCTTGGTAAAACCAGTCATCGAAATATAATAAAATTCATAGCTTGATGCTTTAGTCTTGACTTTAAAGGTTTTGTTTTTTGAGTTCATGTCTAATGGAAGCCTAGAAAGGCATTTGCATTGTGATGATGGCAAGTGTAATGTTTGGGTGCCCAAAAAATTAATTTGCAGACATGATTACAGATAGCCATGGACATTGCCTGTGGCTTAGCATATCTTCATCATGACTGTAACCCACACATTGTTGGCAGAGATGTTAATTCAACATTCAATCAGTGGTTCAAAACATGGAAATATTCCAAGAGTTCAAAATGGCCCAAAATCATTTTCAGGATCAAGAGAGTAGTATATCAGATCATTTAGGAATGAAACTTCAGTTATCAAATCCATGCCAATATTTTGTCTAACAAAACAAATGAATTAACTAAGTCCAACTTGAAGCTTTCTAAGTGTTAATTGGTGAAGTCCAACGGAACTCTTTCACCAATGTCCCTTCATATTTTTTTATGTCCCTTCCTTGTTTGTTGTTCCATTCTACTATAAAATGAGACTTCATTTCTCATAAAAATCATCTTATGAAAATTTCTTTGTATACATTGTTGTGAAGATAATAAAACAAAGTTTCCCCTAACCACGTAAATTTTTGTGCTATGTGTTTTTTTCTTTGTGCAACTATTTTTCTTAAATCATGTTTTTGTTTATCTACTATTTATTATAAACAAGTGGTATCAGAGCTGAGGCAATTGAGAAGAGATGGAGGGAGGAAAAATTGAAAATTTTTGGGTCAAAGACATATTGGACAAAAAAGCAAAGGCAACCATTATCCTCTCCCTTTCAAGCAATGTGATGTTCAATGTTGCAACAGAGAAGATAGTGAAGGGTTTATGGGAATGATTTTCTGACATGTATGAGAGGCCTTCCACTTGTAATATAGTCTTCTTAATGAAGAACTTGTTCAACTTGAAGATGAAAGAAGGTAGCAATGTTTCTAACCACTTGAATAATTTTAATACTTTGATTAGCCAATTATCTTTTGTTGATATTAAATTTGAAGATGAAATCAAAGCCATCTTGATATTATGTTCGCATCCCGATAATTGGCAAGGTGTCGTAATGGCAGTTAGTAACTCGGTATCCAAAAATAGAGGATCCAACACAAAAGGAAATGTGTTGAACTTTGATGATGTGGCTACAATTCTTCTCAGTGAAGACAAGAAAAGAAAACATCAAAGTACTTCATCCACAAAGGCTTTGATTTTCAGCAATAGGGGGAGATCCCAAGAATGGGGCCCATATATAATAATAGAAGAAGATTTAAATCTCACAAGAGATCTAAATTTAGGAGTGAAAATACAAGCTCCTAGTTTTTTTGGCAAGGAATGCCACATAAAGAAGAAGAATTAGTCATTCAAGAAGACGAAAAGTCAATCAAAAGAAAATGAGGTAAATGTAGCATATGAAGATTATGTAGGTGCACTTGTGTTATCTTTAGGTGAAACTATAGCAGATATTTGGGTGTTGGATTCTAGTGCTTCTTTTCATGCCTCTTTATGTCAGGAAATCTTTAAAAAATATCAAGAAGGCAAGTTTGGTAAGGTTTATCTTGGTGACGATGAACCTTGTGTTATTATCGATAAAGGAGATGTATTATTAAAATTAAAAAATAGAAATAATTGGCTGCTACAAGATGTGAGACATGTCCCACAACTTAAAAGAGATTTTTATTTTGTGGGATAGCTAGATGCTCAAGGTTGTAACATCACTTTTGATTCTAGCACTTGGAAGGTGACCAAAGGAGCCTTAGTGATTGAAAGAGGTAGCAAATTAGGCACTTTGTATGTGCTAAAGAGTCACGTTGAAGTGAGAGCTATGATGGTGGTTGTGGATAGTGGGATAAAGCTTTGGCACAAGAGGCTCGGGCATATGAGCAAGAAGGTCCTTGAAATTTTTCTCAAAAGGGATCAACTTCCTGCTTTGAAGTTTGTTGATTTAAAGTTATGTGAGCATTATATCTATGGAAAATAGAGGATTGGTTTCTCTATTCAAGGGCATGACAAGAAGACACAACTATTGGAACTAGTGAATTCAGGTGTCTTTGGTCCCATAGAGGTAATTTCTATTGGTGTGTCTAACTATTTTGTAATATAAATTCTTGATGATTGCACTAGAAAGGTTTGGGTTTATATGTTAAATAGGAAGTTTGAAGTATTGAGAAAATTTAAAAAATTCAAAACAAATTGTTGAAAACCAAACTGGCAACAAAATCAAGTTCTTGAAAACTGATAATGGTGGAGAGTTTTGTTCCTTGAATTTTGATAACTTTTGTGCAAATAATGGTATGCAATAGATCAAGATTCTCCCTTTCACCCCTCAAGAAAATAGTGCAGTTGAGAGGTTGAATCGAACAATCTTGGAGAGAGCTCGTAGCATGCTCTTAAATGTAGGATTGACTAAAGATTGTTGGGTAGAGGTAGCTAATAAAGCGGTGTACCTAATTGACCAAGGTTCATCTTCTCGGATGTACTTTGAGATTCTGAAGGAGAAGTGGTTGGGAAGAGGAATTTCCTAAAGTCACTTGTGAGTGTTTGGGTGTGAGGCCTTTGTTCACATCCCATAAGAAAAACGTATGAAGCTAGATGTAAAATCAAAATGATGTATATTTTTTGGATATGGTGATGAGAAGTATAGTCCTTCACCAAACAGGTAATTCACAGTCGGGATGTGATTTTTAATGAAAGAGTAATGCCATGTTTGTCAAAATAGGGGAAGTCGGAAAAAGAATATGTACTAATCAATGATATTGGAAATGGAAGTGATATATTTAAATCACTACAAACTCCTCAATCATACCATAGACATCTACAACCCCCTACTACCTCTACGTAGGATATACATAATCAAGTTTTAATGCATCCAAATCAAGAAGACATCTCCATTGGATGTGATCCTTTTGAATTACAAGGATTGGCATCAAATACAAATTTAAATCTGTGGCCTAATACAAATTTTCAACTACCTAGTTCAATGGTTTTACCTCACATCTTACAATCAAATGCAAGTTTTCTGCATAATACTTTTTCACCCCATAATTCTCAAACTATGCTTCAATAGCAACATCTTATTGGAAATTTTGAAGAAGGAAATTTGTAGGAGTCAATTCCTTAATTGAGGAGGTCCACCAAGGAGCACTAACCTCCTAATAAATACAATTTGATTTTGTGCATCATCTATTAATATCTTATCAAGCAGAGCCGGCTACATTCATAAATGCTTGTAATGACAAAGATAGTGAGAAATAAATGGATGTCATGAAAGAATAAATGGACTCAGTACATCTTCCACCAAATTAGAGAGCCTTGAAAAATGGGTGGGTTTACAAATTGAAGGAAGAATATGGTGGCAAGAAACGGTATAGGGCCAGATTAGTGGTCAAAGGATATGACCAAGAGAAAGGTGTGGATTTCAATGATTTTTTTTACTCATTGTGAAAATGACTATCATTTGAGCAGTTTTAGGTTTAGCAGTCATATATGACCTTGAGTTGGAGCAGCTTGATGTTAAGACAATGTTTGTACATCACGACTTGGAAGAATAATTGTATATGTAGCAATTGGAAGGTTTTAAAAAGGACATGAAAATTGTGTGTGTACATTGAAAAGAATCTTGTATGAGTTGAAACAAGCCCTGAGATCATGGTACCTCAAGTTCAACTCCTTCATGTCTAAGTAATGGTTTACTAGTTGTAAATTTGATCCTGTACTACAAAGTTTTGGAGAATAGTGATTTTTTTTGTTATTGTTGTATGTTGATGATATTCTAGTAACTGACACTAGTATGAATGTTGTTAGAAAGATGAAATAGAATTTGGCTAACAAGTTTTCGATGAAGGATTTGGGGGTAGCGAAGAAGATTCTTGGCATTACAATAGTCAAGGATAAGCAAAAAAGAGAAATCAAATTGTCACAAGAAAATACATTGATAAGGTCCTGGGCAAGTTTAATATGAAGGGTGCAAAGGTTGTAAGCACACCTCTTGTTGATCATTTTTGGTTATCCTATGAGATGTGTCCCAAGACACAAGAAGAAAAAGAGTATATGAAAGGAATTTCTTACTCATATGTTGTCGGGAACCTCATGTATGCAATGGTATGCACACGACCATACATTGCTCATATAGTGGGAGTAGTTAGATGATAAATGAGAAATCTAGGTAAGGCTCATTGTGATGTAGTATAGTGGATTATAAGATACCTCAAGGGCACTTTTGATTATGTCTTGAGTTTTGGAAGAAAATATGCACAACTACAAGGTTTTGTTGATTTCGATATGGTCAGCGACTTGGACAAAAGGTAGTCAAATACTGGTCATGTTTTCACATTTGTTGGGGCAGAAATCAGTTGGGTTTTATATTGCAACAAGTGGTAGTGCTCCCTACTACTTAGGAAGAATACATTTCTCTCACCAAACGTGTTAAGGAAATGTTATGGTTATAGTGCTTGTTGGGTGAATTGGGTTGCAAGAAACATGTTTTTACTATGTTCGGTGATAGCAACAATGTTATTCATTTGGCTAAAAATGCATCATTTCACAATTGAACAAAGCATATTGAGTTGAGATATCACTTCATTCGAAGTGTTCCTGAAGAGGGAAAGTTGAAATTGGAAAGGTGTGTACTAGTGTGAATCTAGTTGATGCACTCACAAAGGTAGTCACAAAGGAGAAGATCGAGTTATGCAGAGCTTCTCTTAGCTTGGTGTAAATGTGGCAATAGGCCTAGAAAAGTGGGGGGGGATATCTCTAGGAGTGACTACTTGTAGTAGTGGAATGGACTTCAAGTGGGATATTGTTAATTAGTGAAGTTCAACAGACCTCTTTCACCTATGTCCCTTCATTCTACTTTGTCCCTTGTCCACTGTTCCCTTCTACTATAAAATGAGACTTCATTTCTCATCTAGCCTATCCCATAAGAAAACTTATTCAAGAAACTTAATACCACCTTCCATTATGTGGTTTAAAAAGACAAGGTAAATGTTTGATGAATGTGGGGAACCATGCAATCTTATACTTCTAGAAAAATGACATTCCTTCCATTTGCACAAAGTAAAACCAATATCCTTGGAGAAAATATTTTTAAGACATAGATCTAATGAAGACAAAATTGATGGTTTTGAACAATGAAGGATGCTAAAGATCTTTATTTTTATCGTTAAGGTTGAGGGATCCTAGTAGTCACTCTATCGAAAAGTAAATTATTTTGTAAAAATAATAAGAATCAATTATGAGAAAAAGAGGAGGTATATAAAAGAAAGTTTTATTGGTAGAAAGACCAAAGTTTAGTTTTAGTTTAGGGCGGGTAATTTCTAAAGGAATGGATTTAATTTTTTCATCTATGTATATGAAAGAGTTTGTAAACTCTTTGGTTAAAGAAATAAATGAAGAGCATTTAACTAGTATGTGAATCAAACATGTATTTTTTGTATTGTGGGTTCTTCTATTGTTGAATTTTTAGCTATTTATTTAATGTTTTATCATATGGTTAACTACAGTTATTTTATTTTATGTTATACATGTTCTTTATGCCTTTGAGAGATGAATATGTGTATTTGTCCTCTTTTCTACATAGTTATCTTTATTTTTTATATTCTAGTTATCTTTTCTTTCCTTCTTTTTGATTAAAAACATACCTATTAAAACCCAAATTTTATCATATAAGGGAATTGTACCTCAAAATTTTAGAGGAAGATCTATAATACCCCTTCGTTTTTCCTTCTGAATTGGTCAGTGTGTCTTGGTGTGGGTATGTTGCTTTGATTAGTTTCTGGTTATTCAGATGTTATCTTTATTCCAGGTTTTGGATTAGCATAGCAGTTATTTGAATTAAAGATGTTTATGCTTTGGATTATATTAGTATGTTAGATTTGTCAATTATTTGCAGTGTATTGGTGAAGGGGACTGTATCGTATCACTCGCTTGCGAGTGCCCTACGATCCCTTGATTTCCTATTCACGGTGTGTATTTTATGTTGTTTATACTATATGTTGTTGTTTACTTGAATTGCAGGTTGACAGGTACAGGACATCGACTCCATGTGACTTCACAGGTTGGAGCGTGTTCAATACCCAATGGTATTCGATTGGGAGATAGTAGCTAGGTTTTCATGCCAAGTCGTCACCCTAGTCCTTGTATGTCGTCAGTTGTTTGTCGGGTTGTGTTGTTTTGATTATTGTGTCATCTCTTCATTATTTAATTGCAAGTTAGAAAAGGAGTAATTGAATGGCTTAAGGTATTTAAGTTGTTGAGTAATGTAATCTGGAATTATGTTGAATTATAATTTATTTATTATTAATTTAATTTAATTAATAAATAATTTAATCGTTGATTAAATCTATTTATTAATTAATTAAATTTTTGATGTGGAAAGGATTTAATTTATTTATGTTGAAGTTATTGTTATTTTGTTGAATTTAAAAAATAAAAAAATGCATGAAAGTCAAATTGTGAAATTTGGAATTGAAAAATTGAAAAATGAATTAAAAGTCAAAATTGGAAGTTTGAATTCAAAAATTGAAGAATTTGAGATATTTTGTAATTTTCTATTTTGAAGAATTTATTAGGGTGGTTGAAGGATTTTAGGGTTGAATCCTTATGTTTGAATTTGGCTTCACAATTTTGGATCTTGGTTTTTTTGGAAAAGATTGAATTTGTGAGAGAAAGAATCCTTCAATTTTGTGGATTTTGAATTGAAATTGTGAAAATTTTGGAACTGGATTGGAGAAGCAAAGTTGGAAGCTGAGCATCATTTGGATCTTGTCAAACACAAGTTTACTAGGTTCATTTCTTTAGTTTTTAATGGTTTGTAAATTCATTTATAAATGGTTTTAGGTTTGGGATGCATGATTGAAATTCAAAAAACCTGATCTATGTTGGAAACCTCATGTTGAACTGTTTTGGCAAATCAAACCTTTGTTTTCCTGATTGGTTTTTCTCAAAAAAAAAAAAAAATTATTATGTTCTTGGCTGAAAATGAGTTTTGAATATTATTTTCTCAATTATTTAGCAAATATCTTTTAGGATTTTTTTAAATATATATGTATATATATACAGATATATACACACATATATATTTATATAAAATACAAATATTTTATATTAAATTGTTATGCTGTTTTAATTTCAAAAAAATGCCCTCCTAAATAGGCGCGGATTTCAAAATCCGCAGGAATTTGTTGTTGGTTTTTTTTATAAAAAAAATAAAAATAAAAATTTTGGTGGGTCGTTGGGGGCTCAACCCCCACCACACCCCCCATGGGAGGCGGGTGGAGGGAGCCACGCCCAGCGTGACCCCCACCTCCTTCCATCGCCGCCCAACCAGGGTCGGCTATGTTAAACACAGCCGCGCCCACAGTATGGGTTGGCTGTGGTTAACATAGCCTGCCCACAGGGTGGGTCGGTTGTGGTTAACATAGCCCGCCCAAGGGACGACTGTGGTTAACCACAGTCAACCCTTCCCCCCTTAGCCCATGTGCGGATCCCAAGGAAATGCGGCCGGTCTTTTGAATTCACTTTTTTTATTAAAAAAAAAAAATTTAATATATTTTAATATTTATTGTTATATTTTTTATAATATTTAAATATTAATATATATTATATTTATATAATAATAAAATATTAATATATTAATTATTTTTAATTTAGTTAATTTCTTACTTATTTATGATATATATACATGGATATGTATGTATATAATTAGATGAGCTTTTTTTTTTAATATTATATATACAGTTGAAATATATATATATATATATATATATATATATATATTAAAGTGTTTAATTTAAGTGATGGTATGTGTTAAGTTTAATTGAGGAAATGGAAAATAATTAACTTGGATTACATCATTGTTTTATTTTAAGACATTATTTTAAAGGAGAATAGTTTCGATTTAAAATAATATGTTTCAAGTCAAGTTAAACATTTGTTTTAAAATGGCTATAGTGAAATGAGGAAACAATATTTATTTGAAATCAACGTATTTTGATTTATGGAAATAAATGGTTATTTTATTATTATTTAAATGCTAGTAAGGAATTAAGTATTAAGTTCTTAATTTCTTCCTTGCTTGGAAAAAATGCATTTTAATTCAGTTATTTAATGCGATGAATTACTGGACGTTAAAGAGGAAATGGATTTAGAATATCCAAAGGTAGTTTGTTTCATGTGCCTTTTGTGAATATGCCCTTCATGTTCTTGTTCTGGAAATGGGTTAAAGGTGTGTTTTGTTCGTAAGTCTTCCAGATGGGTTTTTCAGTTCTCTGGTTGTCATTTGTAATGTCAACCTATTGTGATTTCTCTTGGATAGTGCATGAGGTTGTGCCAATGTTTTAACCCGATTTTCACGAACGGGAACATTTATACCTCCTTGGTTTAGGAGCAGATTATGGGATCCGTGTCTCCTCATATGGAGTGACCTTGTTATGTGGTTTGTTGCCTCCAGTGTCAGAGTGTGTTTCAGTTTGTGTCGCCTCCTGAGAAAGGAGAGGTCGTGATGTCTTATTTGTTGCACCTTGGTACCATTGATGTTTGGTTGGTGTGTGTGTGTTGTCAAGTAGAAGAATGGCTTCCGTAGGGGCCAGAGCCCAAAGAGGTATCAAGGATAACCTTTGGAAGTGGTTTAATCAAGTGATAACTAAAACAATACTAAGAAGTTTAGGACTAACTTCTCACTAATCAAGATATTAATGCCTCACTCATGGACCTAAGTGCTCGATTAGGCTTGGGATGGGTTGGAAGGCCTAAAATGGCAAGGTCATCTATCTTGTATGTACGAAAGGTATTTGGCTCCGCATGAGTGAGTATGGGGGTCGGGATTCGATAAAGGTCACCAGGATAACCTTTTCTTGTGGGGGCCAGAGCCTAGGAAGAATCCCAAGGATAACCCATGATGAGTTGTGTGATGACACTCTGTCTAGGACAACAGTTGGTTCTTGTTTCTGGTAGGTATGGTTTCCATAACATACCTGATGTGACCATAGTTGGTATCCGATTATTATGTGTATGGTTCTCATAACATACTTGATCTGCTTTATTTCTGGAAGCAATGTGACCTTGTAGATTTGTACTTGTGTTGTACTTGCATGGTATTTGAGTTGTACCTTGTGGTGTTGTACTTGTGAGGTTCATGTGATTGGTTGTTATAGTTTTGGTTCAGTTTATGTTAGCCTGTGTCTAGAGGTAGATGGTCTTGGCTAGGATTCCTCATTACTATCTCCTAACACGAGGGGTGGGCCTTTGGGTTCCACTTGGTTGGGTGGCGTTCACCTAAATCCGTTGAGTTCTTTCTTCATGTTCTTGTGGATGAGGCTTCTAGTTGGAGAGCTCATTGGTTACAGTTTCAGTTCTTGCTTTATTGCATTTCAGTTGATCTTGTATTATTTTACCCCTTAGTTGTTATCGAGGTGGAAATTTGTAATTGTAATCTTATTTATTGATCTTGCCTCATTCGGGGAATGAGTGTTGCAATATTATTATTTAATTTGGATAAATTGAATTGAAAGTTATCTCTTGTGATGATGTAATTATCTTATTGGAATGTAGGTGCTTAATTTATTAAGTAAATGATAGGCATGGTTTAATTCATGTTTTTTGTTGAGGTTCTATATAACCTCTATCTCGTAACCTTAGAGGATGTTGGCATTAATTAGTGAACTTGCTTATTAATTATACTTTTAAAAATAAAATTAGCCTGTTTAAATAGTTGTTTGCAACCTCCTCTAGGGTTGTGTGGCAGGGTGTTACATTGCACAAATTTGGGGGACCAAAAAGGGGTCTTAAGTGGCCACTTTTTTTTCTGAAATCAAGAAAGACTAACCTTAGATGAGAAATTGAAAATAGTTACATTCAAAATTTTAATATGCAACGAAAACTAGAGTCATAGTGCTCTGAATCTACTTTCTAAACTACTAAAAAAAATTTAAAGTGGTATAGATTAAGGGGTTCAAAAAGGGGGGCCACACAAACTGGTCTTGTTTTTCAAAATAACATAACATAGTGTTTGGTGTGTCCCTCCTAAAATGTTAAAAAAAAATTAGTATTTCAAAATTACTTCGGTGAGAAATTAGCTAGCACCATGTTGTTTATGCCCAATTTTTTGCTAATTTTTAATGAATATATGATTTTTTACTAATTTCCAAAGTGGACACATCTTGAAAAATAAAAAATTGATCATGTTCCCCCTTAAAAAAATTAAAAACTAATAGAAAATTATTGAATATGTGTAGAATGGAGTCTAGTTTCTAAAAATGCAATTTATTTAAACTTTCATCAAACGGTTAAAAATACAATAAAAAATACCACATATTGGTTTTTGATAAAAAACAAATACACTAATAAAAGAAGTTAAAGATGAAAAACTTAACATACTCAAAATGTGAAAAAAATACATGGTTAGATAGCTAAGAGAGGGCTTCACATTATTATGGTATTTTTTAACTTGACATTGAAACACGTGCAAACTTGATGGGGAGCAATGCTTGAGATTATGTCAATTTTGTTTCTATTTGAAAAAATATGTCCTTGAACATTAAAAAGTCACTCCAAACCTTTGGGTTGGAATCCCAAGACAAATCCAAGTCAAAGGCTTGAAAATTTACAAAGAAAGACATAACACAAGTGATTTATAATGCACTCCCATTATGTTTTTCTTTGTATATTTATCTCGCTCATTCTCTCTCTCCCACTCTCTATCGATCATTCCCTCTCTCCATCCCTTTGTTCTTTCTCACACTCTATCAATCCTTCCCTCTCTCCATCCCTTTGTTCTCTCTCTCCCGCTCTTTATCAATCCTTCCCTCTCTTCATCCCTTTGTTCTCTCTCTCTTCCACTCTCTATTGATCCTTCCCTCTCTCCCCCTCTTTATGTCTCTTCCCTCTACCCCACTCTCCCTTATTACCCCTCTCTCTCTATTCTTCTCTCGTCATCTCTTCTCTCTCTCTCCCCTCTCTAGGTCACTACCTCTTTCTTTTTCAATTGAGAGTATAAAGTTTAGGGTTGAGGGAGTGTAGGGTTGAGGGTTTAGCGTATAGGATTTAGGGCCTAGGGTTGAGGGATAGTGTTTAATATTTAGGGTTGTTGGTAGATAGATTCGTCCTTTAAATGATTAACTTATATTGACTCCATTATAACCAAAAAAATAACTAATCGGTCACCAACAGTTGCAAAGATCACCATTGCATTGGTGATCTTCCTCTAAATTTTAGTTGAGGTACAACTCCCCCATTTGAGATAATTTTGACCAGAAAATAGAAAAGGAAGACTAACATCTATTCATAGCCATGAAATAGATGTTATTGAAAAATATTTAAAACAACTAACTAAACTGGAAAGTAAATTGAAAAACTATCAATTTATTATGACTCACAAATCATACTATCAATAGTAAGCTGGCTCGACTCACTACAATTTTAACATTCACTGAATATATATGAACAAAAAACCAAAGAATAGCACATCCTCATAGGGAAGGAATATCCATAAAACTTAACAAATCTCACAAAAAAATTCATAAGCATTAAGTATTTCATTAAAAATTCACTACTCACAAACAATAAATATCTACAACAAAGAATCAAAATTGCAAAACTAATCCTTCAATTTAGATCGATTCTCTATCATGCATCATGATGCAAGGGGGATCAAAATTTCAAACCCTTTCCATGTCCAAATAAAACATATTTAAAGTTTTGAAAGTATAACTGACATTTAAATCTTGAAATAACTGAAAGAAATTGATTCTTTGAAAGAATTATTAACATCGATTTCACCATAACATAAACAACTAAAATAATTACCGAGAAGATGAAAAGAAATTTATCATTGAGGCATCTAAGAACTTAGATTACCAAAGGCTTCGTCTAGTTTTGGAATTTGCTAAGTTGAAGCCATGTGTGCTTTGTAATCATTCAGTGCCTATGTGATTATGGGAATCTCAGCCTGTTATGGGATGATCATGTTCTTTGTCCTCAACAACCAAGTTTCCTTGTTAATACGAATGGGCTCCACTTTACATGTGATAAGGGTAGGAGGGTCCTCATGCCAAGATAACACAAAATCAATCTTAGCCAACTTCTTCAATGCTTCTTTATCAAACCCCTGTTCCCCTGAAAAGGTATCAACTACTTTCAAGAATCTGTATTTTAGCTCCTCAACTGTGGCAGGACCTCCATTGTCAGCCTTCATTATTTGACATCTAAAATCAAAGAAGATTTTATTAAAATTGTTGTTGAGGTAGTTACATTCCTTCACCAACTTGGTTTGTTCCATAATTTTTTTCGTATGATATAGATCTTCCACTCTATGCTCTTTTTCCACATAATAGCCTGGGGGTCATCTTTAGATGAATTAATCTTTTCTAAAGCAGCTTTCTCCATATCTGTTGAAATGATCTTAGCTAATTCCTAATTATTTTTTATCTATTTTGACTCCTCTCATTTATAATTAACCAACTTTGATTTAATTAAATTCCTTAAAAGTACAAATTCATCATATACTATCTTCAGCTTTTCAATCAAAGGAAGGCCTTTTTCTTTAACTTCAAGTATCCAATCTTGAACAATATTTCCATAGTAGCTATCCTTTTGAATTTTATTCATCATTTCCTTTCCAGCTACGAAGTTCTACCACTTCAATTTATCTTTATCTTACTTGTGTTTTTCTCCTCTCTACTAGCTTAGAGGTTGTGGCCTGAAAGTTATGGACATCCCCATCCCTACTTCATGGACCTAAATCCACTTCAGTTATGCTATAATCAGCTACGGTATCCTAATTAGGACCCTTTTGTACTGACAGTTGTGCAATTTCTATAAACAAATTCCAAGAGGTCTCATCTTCCATTAATGTAGAAGTAGTCTTTAACTTCTTGACTTTAAGGGTTTTTTGTAATAGCTTTCCAACTACATCCTCCTCTGGAAAATTTATGGTACAATTTTCCTCTTCTGAGAGAGAATTTTCTCACTTTGAAGGAGGGGAAGAGGTAGCACCAAGTTTTTGGGAGCTCCCAGGTGTATAGAAGCGAAGAACCCTATTAAGAGGAGGAGTCCTTGTTGCACTTTGCAAACCAAAATAATTTGTAGTTTTACCCTTTTGTATGCTCCCTTTTGGAATATATTAAGGTCAAGGTCGGGTCGCTCTTCATGAGTCTCCACATTTTCTCTTTTAGTTCCTTTACTTTGTTCACCCTCTTTTTTTTGTTGCTCAATCTCTTTTTTTATCTTCTCTTCAGTTATAATGTTAGGGAGAGGGCCTTCACTGCATGTTTGCTTGAGACCTTTGTTCTTCTCAAGAGGATCTTCTCCATCTCCACTATCACTTGACAATGGTATGCTTTATGCTAGTGGTGTCACTAATACTGAAGGGGTTGATGAGTCTGATTTTTGGGTTAATTATGGGTTAAATCCATGGTCTATTTGTTGAGATTATAATAAATTTTGACATTGCATGTTGATACTTTATATAGTTTCTTTCAGACCTTCTGACATTTGGATTTAATTCCCTCTCTACCAATTTTAATGATAGTTGACTTAATATGTGAACTATCTATATTATCTTGCATGTAATTGATGGATGTTCTTTTAGATAATTTTTGCTATGCAATTATTATGTGTACTGACATTTCCATGCAAACATGATTGGAAATGCCAAGTTAAGGAATGCAGCCGCCAACTGCTCATGCAGAGGATGCACGTGATGGTCAACTAGAGGACCCCGGTGGAAGATTCCTTGTCAGCTGCATGTAACTGCTCTATACTGATATTTAACGTCTTGAGCATCGAGGGTGTTACTGTAGTGGTTGAGTCCACATTTGGGTTTGCATGTCCAACGGATTCCCCTGCATGTGTAACTGCCGCTTCCACTTTCTTTCGCTTTCCCTAAATGGAATCCTCTAAGTTAGTGGGAGTTGATGGCCCTATTTTAGTTGATAAATAAGGCTTGAATTCTCCTTTGTCAGGCTAGAAAAAGAGAGAGAAAGCGAGTGAGTAGTGATTTGATCACCAAGTTATTGTGCAAGCTCTTTCTGTAATTGCATTTTTCCAATGAATGAAATGGGATTTCGAATCAAGTATCTAAGTTCAATCTAAGGTTGTAGTAGTTTTAGAGGATACTCATCCAAGGGTGTCCACTTGGTGAGTAATCTGTTAGCCTAGATAGATTAGTATTAGCTTTTTTAATCTAGCATTGATTGTTCCTTGCAGCCACTAGAAGTCCATTTTGTGACTGTTGCTACAACCAAAGTGGGCAGAGTAGTTTCTTGGTTGCTGCTCATATTTTCATTCCTATTGTGCATGTTCAGTTTAAGTTTGATTGAGTGATGTTCAACATTTACCTTGTTTCATTTCATGCAATTTAATTTCATCATTAAGTCTCTCTTAGTTGTAGAATGAAGATGGCTACTTTGAAGTCCCTAGTGCATATACTATGCTGACCCATTTCAAGTTCACATCCCTGGGTTGACAATTTAAGTGTACGTTCATGATGGTTAAGATGGCTATTCAGGTTGAATGTCCAATCTCTAAATCATGGTTGTAAAGGCTTAGTTATTAAAATCATTGTAGGAGGTCGACATTTTTGGCGTCATTATCAGGGATGGTGTCAAACTATGGAGTCCTTTGGAGTCATTGTTATTTTTTTTGTTGTAGTATTTATGGAGTTTGCTCTTAGTGTTAGAAGTTATGATCCACTATTTTTTCCCACCCATTCTTTGTGTGAGTTGGTCGATAGTGAGTTGATACCGCATGCATAGAAGAAGAAGAGATGCTTTTGGGGGATTTCTTCCTAGTAATCATATTGAGCCATTTTAGCTAGTGGAGCTTCCAAATCTGCCCAGAAACGAAGAAGAAGAAGAGCCACGGCCCTTTGCTGATATATTCCTTGACTTGACCAGTTCTGAAGTTTCCCTTGAAGATCAAAATCCTATCGAAGAACCCTTTATTCTAGAATTTCATCAAGATATGGCTGATGCAAATGGAAACAGGCCCAACAGGTAGAACCAACCAGCTTTCCCCTTCCCCATTGTTGAACAAGATGAAGTAGATAACCTCAATAGTATCCCTGCCTTAGTCCTTCCTAAATTCTATGGACTTGTCATAGAGGATCCTGATACCTTCTTGTTTGAGTTTGACATACTCTGTAGAAGCTATGATTATACCAGTGATGCCCACAGACTTAAGTTGTTCCCTACTACTTTAAAAGAAGTTGCATTGAGATGGTTTATGAGCCTTGGTATAAATACTATGAGAACTTGAGAAGAGATGAAGACAAAGTTTCTTGAAAAATACAAGGAATATTGCAGGGGTAGTGACATGAGAGGAGGAGACATTTTCATAATGCAGCAAAAAGAATATGAGAGCTTGGAAGATTTCACTTCAAGGTTTTTGTTTTGTTTGTAGAAATCTCCATATCATGCACTCAATGAAGACTCGCAGAAGTTACTTTTCCTAGGAGGAATTAATGAAAGTTGCACTGATTCCTTGGACTTAATGGCAGGAGGATATATCACTCGAGTCTCTTGGGATGATATCAAGAATATTTGTCAAAACTATAGAAGTTGAGAAAATACAACTTCACAAAACCTTGAAGATCACCTGCATGCAAATAACTTGTCACAAAAGAAGAGATGGAGACAAACAAGCAAGGGTTCTCTGAAAACTGAAAATGTATATATCAGAGAGAATGAGAGAATGAATTGATATGATAATACAATGAGATCAATCCTTATAAAAGGAGATCATGCAAACCCTAATAGAAGCCCTAATAGGAAAACCCTAATAGAAGCCCTAATAGGAAAACATTTAATAATTAATATAATTATTAAATGTCACTTTATGCAAACTAAAGTGAAATCTTAAGAAGGGAATAAAGGTAACTTAATCAACATAATTAAGTTAAAATATTTACTCTAACACCCCCCCTTAAGATGAGCAAAAGTGCAGCTACAAACAAATACAAGAAAGCAAAGGTAACTACAATGCAAGAAGGAAAACATGGGTCCCAGCAACTAGGCCAGATCAGGTACCCAAATACAACCAAATCTCTATAAAGTGGAGAAATAGAGAAAACCTCATGGGAAAAGCTCTACTCCAAAAAGAGATGTAGAAAGCCAAGAAGAACATCACTGAAGTAGAAGAAGTTGCAAACAACTGTCAAAAGATGACTGCTATGGTGTTGAAGAACCTCTGCTGAAGATAGGATGATCAGGATCAAGAAGACAACAATCTGCATGAGTGCCCCATATGACACTACTCGAATCAGATGGCAAACAAAGGCAAACACCTGGAACGAAGATACAAATGGCACAAGTACCAATAGTCTGAAACACTGATCAACTAAGAATGGAAGATTCCTTCCAAGGTGAAGCCAAGGAAGCAGTAGCATGAACAGTATAAACCCCCCATAATGCTAAACTGGGAGAGCTTGACAGATCCACTGAAATGGTGTGTAACACCCTGTAGTGCATGAAGGAGAAGAAACAACATTTAAAAGTGCACAAGAAAGCACCTACAACTAAAAAAGTGGTGTGCAAAACAAATCACACATGCATGAGGCTGGAATCATATGGATCCACTATCGTCGTGGAGGGACACTCACCGGACAAAGGTGTGATGGCAAACAAAGGAAAACTACACAACCCCCCATGGCACTTTATAAAATAGTGCAAGTACAAAATATGGCACAACCTTATGTGCAAAATCCCCAAAATATATGTACAATAGTGTGGCACTTTATCTCAGTGCGTTTACATAAAAGAAATTGCTTACAAATGATGCTCAAAATGTCCAAAAGGGACAAAGCTGGAAATACATGAAGGACAGCCAAAAAATTGACTGTAGAATGCACCAACAGAAAAACAAAGTGATGAGACTCACACCACTGGAAATTTGACAGAACCAGCTTTTCGACAATATCTCATTTGCCACAAAACAATATCGTATGCCCAAGTTATGATCTCTGGAAGAAAACAGCTCCAAAGATGAAAAAAACCAACACTGGATTAAATTTGACGGTCATACGGCCGTCGCCGCAAAAATACTAGCTTAAATTTGATGGCCAAACAGCCGTCACCGTAAAAGCATAACTTCACAAAACCCCGAAGATCACCTGCATGCAAATAACCTGTCACAAAAGAAGAGATGGAGACAAACAAGCAAGGGTTCTCTGAAAACTGAAAATGTATATATCAGAGAGAATGAGAGAATGAATTGATATGATAATACAATGAGATCAATCCTTATAAAAGGAGATCATGCAAACCCTAATAGAAACCCTAATAGGAAAACCCTATTAGAAGCCCTAATAGGAAAACATTTAATAATTAATATAATTATTAAATGTCACTTTATGCAAACTAAAGTGAAATCTTAAGAAGGGAATAAAGGTAACTTAATCAACATAATTAAGTTAAAATCTTTACTCTAACAAAAACTATTCTAGGGTAGCTTCGAAGAAAGGAAGGGCATATCAATCCTCTATGGGTAAATCATCCAGCAGTGGAGTCTCAAGGATGGAGATTGCTCATTTGTTGGCAGATTTCAAGCAAGATATAATTAACAATCTAGCTACTCAGTTGGATACACTTCAAGCTAAAAAGAAACATGAGGAGGCAGAGGCAATACTAAAAGAATACTGCCCCCAGTGTAGACAGAAGAAGAGATATTATAGATGCAAGGTGATAGCCAACATTGACAGTAGCAGATCCCACCCGAGTTCAAGCCAATCCAAACCGAGGAAGACCAAGTTTAATTTTTTGCACAAAAGAGGTTGTGAGCTTCAAGATAAGGTATGCCACCAAATCCACTATCTTTTGTTGGACCATATTTTAACTCTTATTCATCTGGTAACCAGTGGCAGCCACCCTATCCATCCAATGGAGGATACCCACCCCAATCTTGGAATAACCCACCTAGTACTTGGTCCAATTATCAAAATACCCCACCTCAGTGGTAGTAACCTCAGGGGAATTGGCAGCAGTTTCAGGAACCTTGGAAACCACCTCCAAGAAACTGGCAATAAACATCTCAAAGGAGAGGTGGCTAGCAATGGCCAAACCAACCCACTAGCTACATGCAACCATCTTCCCAAAATCAGTAACCTGCTTTAATGCCCCCTCCTATTAATCCAAATGAAAATGTACCTAAACCTACCCAATTACCATCTCAATCCACACCTAACCCAAATAATAAACCACAACAGTAGCTTGTATATTCCGTTGATCCAAACCAATTCCTTGCATATGTTGTGAGTTTAAGCAACATACGCCTACATTCAGGAATAAACTTGCAAGCCCCTTCCACCCCCATTATCACTGAACTACCCATGGAAGAGTGGGAAGAATCTTTGACTGAACCCATTTAGCCTTGTGCACCTAAATCTCCTGAACCAGCTCCAGCAAAGCAATCAGTACAAGACCCACCATTTCCTCAGAGATTAGAAGCTACCAAACAAAAAGAAAACAAGGAGGAAACTAGCTTTGATATCTTAGATCAGCTTAAGCACATATGTGTCCAGATACCAATGTTTTAGGAAATCAAAGATGTCCCTATCTATGACAAGAAAATCAAGGAAGCATGCCTTAAGAAATTGGGTAGGAAAAAGAAAGACCCCACTATAGTCCATTTGGTAGGCCAGCTTGTTGACATCATGCTTGGAAAATTCACTAGTCCCAAGTACAATGATCCAAGTAGCCCTGTGGTTGAAGTTGTTATAAATGGAATAAACATAAAGAATGCTCTGATTGACTTAGGTGCAGCAATCAATGTGATGACCAAAGACATCCTATAGCAACTAAATATTGCAAACATGAGATCCACTCCTACAGCCCTGTAGCTTGTTGATAGTTCCACCATTAAGCCAGATGGCATAGTAGAAGAGCTTGTGGTGATTTTAGATTCTTGGGAGTATCCTATCAGCTTCATGGTTCTTTCTCCCAAGGCTACACTTGGTGGGTATCCCATTATCCTTGGCCGGCCATGGCTAGAAACTGTGGACGCTTATATTAGATGTCAGTTAGGTGACATGATCATTTCTGATGGCAGGAACACTAAAAATCTTGTTCTTTTCCCCCCTGCTCAACCATCCCATGATGAAGATAAATTTGTGTGGCCACAAGTTGGTGAAGAGGTCGAAGACGTTAACTCTGTGGCACAACTCATGATGCTCAGAAGAATCTCTTTCGTGCAACTTCAAGATGAAGATGAAGTGTTATCTAGTATCCTTTAGAACCAATTTTAGATAGAGGAAACATCATCTGGTTTCGCAGACACCGACCAAACACTCCTACCAGTTCTGCCTGATCTTCCTGTAGCCACTGACTCTGCATACAAGCTTCTTGCAGCCACTCTTCCAACAAGCAAAATTCCTACAGCAACAGGTATGTTTCACACAATGTTTCCACATGAACTTAAGATACCTTGTATTAATGAAGCAACAAATATAGATTTAGTTACACAAGTATAGGTGTCTGAAGGAAAATATTTGAATATCAACAGTAAATTGAGTAAGGGACAACATTTGACATTGGCAAATTTGCTAAAATCCCATCAAAAAGAATTTTCTGGGATTACCATGATATGAAAGAACTAGATCCAAAGCTATGCACTCATATAATATATATCAAAGATGGTTGTACACCTGTAAGGAAACCATAAAGGAGAATCAACCCTACATTAAGAGAAATTATCAAAATAGAGCTACAAAAGTTACAGGATGTAGGATTTATCTACCCTATTTTAGACAGCCAATGGGTGTCTCCATTGGTAATTGTGCCAAAGAAAGGAGGAAAATGGAGAGTTTGTGTTGACTATAGGGAGCTCAATGCTGCCACTAAGAAGGATCACTTTTGCCTACCTTTTGTAGACCAAGTCCTAGACTCTCTTCCAAGAAAATAGTACTTCTCCTTTCTTGATGGATTCAGTGGATACGATTAGATTCAAATTACACTAGAAGATCAAGAGAAGACTATGTTTACATGTCCTTGGGGGACATATGCATATTATGTGCTTCCATTTGGGCTATGCAACGCCCCTGCCACTTTCTAGAGAGTGGTCATCAATAGATTCTCAAACATCTCCCTTGACTGCATGGAGATTTATATGGACGATTTTACTACCTATGGTACCACCTTTGATGAAGCATTGCAGAACCTAGAGAAAGTACTCCAAAGATGTGAGGATCAGAATTTGTCCTTAAACAGTGAAAAGTGCTTCATGATGATGCAAGAAGGTGTTGTCCTTGGTCACTAAATTTCACACCATGGTATTCAAGTTGATCCAGCAAAAATTGAGGTAATAAATAATTTGCCTATACTTTCAAAACAAAAGGATGTTAGGAGGTTTTTAGGACATGCAGGCTATTATAGATGTTTCATCAAGGATTTTAGTAAAATAGTTGCCCCACTATATACTCTTCTGACCAAAGATGTTGAGTTTCAATGGAAAGAAGGTTGTGACAAAGCATTTTCTGATTTAAAGATAGGCCTAACTCATGCTCCTGTACTCAAAGGACCAAATTGGGAAATCCCTTTCCATATACATACTGATGCCTCAGACTATGCCATAGGGGTGGTCTTAGGACAAAAACCAGAAGCTATTGAAAATGCCATCTATTTTGTCAGTAAAAACTTGCAGGGAGCAGAATTCAATTACACATTAACAGAGAAAGAAATGCTAGCAGTAATCTATGCCTTGAATAAATTCAGGCACTATATCATAGGTTACCAAAATTTTGTACACACTGATCATGTAGCCATTAAATATCTCATGAATAAACCTCTAATCTCAGGAAGATTATCTCGATGGTTGCTACTAATGCAAGAGTTTCACATAACTATTGTGGACAAACCAGGGAAGGCTAACGTTGTTGCAGACTTTCTTTCAAGTTTGACCACATCAAAGGATAGTCAAGCCATAGATGATTCCTTCCCTAATGAGCATCTATTCTCCATTAGTGTGCAAACACCCTAGTATGCTGACATATCCAATTACCTTGTGACAGGGAAGGTTCCTCCTCACTTCTCTCCAAAAGAGAGAAGAGTGTTGATTGAAAAATCTTTCCCTTTTTCATGGATAGCTGGATGCTTGTTTTATACTAGAACAGATCATGTTATGAGAATATGTGTGAGGGAAGATGAGACCTTTGATATTCTGCTTGCATGCCATGATGAACCATGTGGAGGACACTTTGCAGCCAAGAGGACAGCAATGAAATTTTTTAACATAGGATACTACTGGCCTACACTCCACAAGGATGCGAGTAGATATACAAGGAAATGTGATAGATTACAAAGGATGGGCCGGCCAATGAAGTCAAATGAGATGCCACTCTATCCCCAAGTAGTAGTTACTCCCTTTAACAAGTGGGGATTAGATTTTGTGGGACCCATTGATCCTCCATCTGATGGTAAGTCTTATATTTTGGTATGCATTGATTATGTGACTAAATGGGTAGAAGTCAAAGCTATGAAACATGCAAGAGACAATTAAGTTGCAGAGTTCCTTTATGAAGAAATTTTCAAATGATATGGAGTACCAAGAGAAATAGCAACAGACCAAGGAGCTCAATTTACCTCAACACTTCTTACAACATTAGTTAATGAATATAATATAAGGCACATAAATTCCACTCCGTATCACCCTCAAGAAAATGGACAAATTGAGGTGACAAACAGAGAGATTGAAGCCATCCTAGCAAAAACAGTGCACATTCATAGAAAAGATTGGGCTAATAGATTATCAAAAGTAGTTTGGGCTTACAGAACCACATGGAAGACAACTACAAGCTTCACACCATTTGAGCTATTGTATGTGAAGACAGCCATGATGCCCATTGAGTTCGAGCATAAAACTCTTTGAACAATAGTTGAATTAGGGATGAAAATTTTTGAGGCACAGAAAGAAAGGATCATGTAGTTGAATGTATTAGATGAGATGAGGAAATCAGCCTTGCACCGTACTGAAGTTGTGTAGAATCAAAGAGTCAAATGGCATGATAAATTCATCAAAGAAAAGAAATTTTAGCTAGGTGATTGGGCATTGCTTCATGAATCACGGTATCAGGATAATGCAAGAAAATTACAAACAAGGTGTCTAGGGCCATATGAAGTTGTTGAGGTATTTCCCAATGGAGTTGTGTAGCTCACCACCATTGACCCTGTTAGATTCAAATTACTAGTCAATGGGCATCGTCTTAGATTATATCAGAAGTCAGCTTCCAAAGAAGAATTCTTGCAACAGTGTAGCACTCAAGCACAGTTCCTGCAGTCGAGAAGTTCCTACAACCGAAGGTAGTGGACCTACTGTCCCTCCTTCTACCTAATTCAGGTACGTACTTGTCATAATAAAGACTTCTACTTTTGTAGAATTCCATTTCTCCACCCATCCGCCCATCCGTCCATCCATACCACCTGTCTCTCTCTTTCACATCACTTCATTCCACCTCGCTCCATTTCATCTCATCATTAATTGCTCAATTATTACTTACAAAGCCAAGTGGTACTTTTTCCAAGATTGTTGCAATGAATCCTCTACCCCATCATGTTGTACACACTCAGGTATGTGCGCATTAATCGCATATTTTATTATCTTTTAGAATGTTTCATTTAATTACTGTATGATAGTGTAGACGTTCACATACTCCCCCTATCATGTCATTGCTTCCATTTCACATGTGTGGACACATGTCCAAATTTAGGTTTGAGGGAGGGGTATGAAAGATGCGAATTTATTACCATATGTTATTCCATGACCTTGCTAATCTAATTTGAAATTTCATATGTGACCTGATGTGACACTAAACTGTCGTTGCCATTTCCTTTCATCATAAATTCCTTTATTACCATTTCTTGCCCTGTCATAATCTTCAAATGCAAATGGTAATTGGTAAAAAAGAGTAAAGGAAAAATTCAGTCAACAATTCAGCTAGCGTGCAAGAAAGAATTTTCTTATAGACGGGGTTACAGAAGGAAATTTTGCAAAGAAACAAGTCAGTTTTAGACAATGGGAGGAAGACTCACCTAAAATGAGCCCTTAGTTCATGACACTTTATTGCAGGATGCACAGTGTCTTGCAGCATTTCAAAATTGTGGCTAGACGGATTTTTTCTGAAGTTGGACGGGTTCGACGAAAGGATTGCATTAGAGTTTTCTCGGACATTCTCAAATGGAAAATCCATAGTGAAAGGGCTCGAGGTCGTCGCAACAGAGGAATGAATTGCAAAATTATCAAGGTTGCCAGTTGATGGCAAACCCTACCCTATTTTGAGAGATGCCATGTCAACCAAGGCTATATTCATAGTGCATGGTGATCCCCCGATCACTATTGACAAACAAGGTGCTAAAAGACTCTCTCTGCCTGAGCCATGGAAGCAGGTAGCCATCTATATCATCAGATATATCACTTGTGAGGGTTGACAGTAGAATCTGCATTCGATGCATTTCAAGTTGTTGAGTCATATGAGACATGGAAGGAGGATAAACGTACCTAATATCTTGTACAACCTTCTCTTCATCATGGCAACGAAAACCCAAAAAGGTAGGGAAAACTCTATTTCCCATCATTTCCTAATTAAAGTGTTAGTTGTAAAATATTTGCATGATGCTACACCTAGAATGTCTTGGGAGGATTTTGTAAACATTTATCAGTTCAGACCTGAGCAGTTGCAACCTAGGGTTTCATCTCGAACACATAGGTCTCATAGAAAATTAAGCACGACCAAAGCCACCCCTAGTGCTTCGACCTCTGGTGCTGATATGACTCCTCCTGTAGCAAAAGAAACTATAGACATTAGTTCCTCTGAAATTGAGCACTCTGGAAGAAAAATCTCTTCCTCAAATTCTGATGATAATGTTCCATCGGGACCCTATTAAGAACTAGGGCACAGAAAAGAAGGGCATAGGAAGAAAAAGGAAAAGGAAAAGTCAAAACCCAACCTATAAATAGGGAGATACCTAGTACTAGAAAGAGAAAGGTTGGAACTATTCATCCTACAACTAAAGAAAAGCATGGGAGCCCTTCTGAGAAATCAACACCTATTGTTGATATGCCTTCAAGGAAAAGCCCTAGGCATAAGAAGACATCATATGAGAGTGCAGAGGCCCCAATGGGGCAGGAAACTATTAAAGGAAAGGATTTGTTTGAAGAAGCAACAAAAATGACCCTGGCAAATCTTGTTGTCATTGTAGAAGAAGTGGAGACTCGAGAGCATGAGGGATAAGAATCAGGAGATTGCCTCTTTGAAAGAGAGGATGGATAATATTGCAACCTTGGTGCCACAAATTGTAGCATGCAGAACACCACCAATATTTTATGCCCTGTGCCTAAAAGAAAAGTATCTCTCCTTTAAACTATCAAGACACATTTGGGGTTTGAATCCTTCAATTGCAACCCCTATGGAATTTTTCAATGCTTATAGAATTGCCTCCCCAGAAATGGAAAATTTGCTATGTGAGTTTTATTTGCACAATTTTGTTGTTAGTAAAGACCAAGATTGGAACCCATTGCTATATGTGGGGGATGTCTAATTGAGGGCATTCTTGTCTTGGGTTCATAATGAAATCAGTTGGGGTGAGCAATATAATGCTTACAGGGGGGAAGGAATCCAGTACTATTTTGGCTATTAGAGCTGAATCCAGTGACCCCAAAGGCATTTATATAGACTAGAACAGAATACTCTTCAAACCAAGCTATGGAAACAAGATTATGCCTTGGAGATACTTATCTCAGAGATCGAACACATTAAATAATGGCTAAAGAAAGCTGAGCCACATTCCATCCACAACTATGCTCTTGCACTGAAGAGAATTGAAAGGTATATTCAGATTGGGAGAACACAGGGGCGAGAATGGCTTCCCCTAACTTTTCAGCCACCTATCCTCGTGTGGCCTATACCAAATTTTAGTTTCTTTTGATATGACATTGCAAAGGAAAACCAAAGATGGAAGAGACTCAGCCAGTTGGGAGGATTCTACTGGAACCCTAATTCACCCACGACAAACACAGACATTGGGCAACTATCGGTTGCAGATTTCAGAGCCATGACTAAGCAGAAGCATAACTCTTCCCTTGCTGGAGGACCAACAAAATTTTAGGTTGGGGGGGAGTGATGAGTCCGGTTTTTGGGTTAATTATGGGTTAAATCCATGGTCTATTTGTTGAGATTATCATGAACTTTGATAATGCATGCTGACACTTTTTATAGTTTCTTTCAGACCTTCTGACATTTGGGTTCAATTCCCTCTCTACCAATTTTAATGATATTTGACTTAATATGTGAACTATCTATATTATCTTGCATGTGATTGATGGATGTTCTTTTAGATAATTTTTGCTATGCAGTTATTATGCATACTGACATTTCCATGCAGACATGATTGGAAATTCCAAGTTAAGGAATGCAGTCGCCAGCTGCTCATGTAGAGGATGCGCGTGATGGTCAACTGGAGGACGCCGTTGGAAGATTCCTTGTCAGCCGCATGTAACCACTCTATGCCGATCTTTAACATCATTAAGCATCGAGGGCGTTACTGTAGTGGTTGAGTCCACATTTGGGTTTGCATGTCCAATGGATTCCCCTGCATGTGTAATCATCGCTTCCACTTTATTTTGCTTTCCCTAAATGGCATCCTCTTAGTTAGTGGGTGTTGATGGCCCTGTTTTAGTTAATAAATAAGGCTTGAATCCTCCTTCCTCAAGCTAGAAAAAGGGAGAGCAAGCTAGTGATTAGTGAGTTGATCACCAAGTTATTGTACAAGCTCTATCTATAATTGCATTTTTCTAATCAATGAAATGGGATTTTGAATCAAGTATCTAAGTTCAATCTAAGGTTGCAGAAGTTTTAGAGGATACTCATCCAAGGGGGCCCAATTGGTGAGTAATCTATTAGCCTAGATAGATTTGTATTATCTTTTGTTTAGTACTTGGTGAGAATTTGGCATTGATTGTTCCTGAAACCAATATAAGTCCATTTTTTTACTGTTCCTGTAGATAAAGCGAGCAGAGTAGTTTCTTGTTTGCTACTCAGATTTTCATTCCTATTGTGCAATGTTCAATTTAAGTTTGACTGAGTGATGTTCAACATTTACCTTGTTTCCTTTCATGCAATTTATTTTCAACATTAAGTCTCTTTTAGTTGTAGAATGAAGATGACTACTTTGAAGTCCCTAGTGCATATATTGTGTTGACCCATTTCAAGCTCACGTCCCTAGGTTGACAATTTAAGTGTACCTTCATGATGGTTAAGATGGCTATTCAAGTTGGATTTCCAATCTTTGAATCATGGTTGTAAAGGATTAGTTATTAAAATCATTGTAGGAGGTTGACAGGGGTTACACCTGCATGAATAGTTCTTTCTCTCCAACTCCTCTCTTGTCCTTTGGTGGAGATTTTGTAGTTTCTCCCTTCTTATTGGCAAGCCACATTTTATTTCTCCTTAATAATATTATAGTCTTGGCATTTAAATCTTTTATTTCTCTATTATTCCAATCAATTGGTTGTAGGGGTTGTATTTGCACCTTTCCAATATAAATGGGATCGATCAAATTAGAACCATCATCCTCAACTCCTTTTATATTTCATCTTAATTTGAAGTTGAAAATCTAGCCTAAAGTAAGCCTCTTTCAATCTCTCTTCCTTACTTCATTGTCATCAACATAATCAACCTATTAATCTTCTAGGTGTGTCACATGGTAAAATCTAGGACCGAGATGAAGATTATTCCTTACAAAGTTTTCGCTATCAAATGGGAATATTCTCTCATAAGTAGGAAAGGTATACTTAGCAATATATTTCCCCAGGTTGAGGGCATTGACCTAATATTTACATTGGTAATACCCCTAGCCCATTGGGAAGGAAATTCCCACCTTCTTCCTTTTTGCACACCTTTTGTTCACTTCTGCCACTTGGCAGCATATCTCTATGAATATAAACTTATCTTCCACATACATGGGTAGCTTAAGGGGAAACCCGTCAAACCCACCAACCCTTAAGTATGTAAACCTCTAAAATTTCATAAACAGGTTCCCATATTTAGTAACCAACTGGAAAGCTTTGTGAGAAACCCTCTAGCCTAAATCACCTTATAGCTCCCCAATCAACTACATAGTAAATACATCATTTACATTTGAGAAATTCATGTAACTCCTTTCAAGCTGCAAATCAAGATAATAATCATAAATTTGAATTTTTTTATAATAATCCTCTATAGGATTCAGTCCCATCCATGGTCTGGTACAAGTTGAGGCATAAAAGAGATAGGATGGCATGTAAAAACTTTTGTTAATAGAAAAATTGCATATCATTTCATGCAATCAATCACTAATTAATGTTGTTCAATCCAAATATTGTGTCCCAGTGCAAACCACTTGAACGAAGAACATCCATTCTTCAAAATCATGTACATTCATATTTCCTCTTACTCTATGCGGCAACATAATTATGTCTAAAATTTCCTCCCTGAAATGAGACTTATGCATCTTTTTTGGCAATTGGGATTTTCCCCTTCTTGAGGGATCAAACCACTCATTTGCAATACAATTCCAATAATAACCCTTCTTTTTTGAAAATTGGCACTATGACAAGGTAAAGTCAAATTCGACATATACTTCTCTGTCTTGTATGTGGAAGCACCCGCTAATGGTAGCCCTATCTAAAGTTATCAACAAGTTGTTGTCTTTGGTTTGAATTTCCTTGGTTTCAAGGTTGTAGTGAGTTATGCATTTCAATACAAGGTTTGTGCATTGTATGGCAACTGAGAAAGCGAAAACTTCCAATAAACCAGTCTCTACCAATCTCTGAGTAATGGGAGCCCTCTCTGGTTTGTGAATTCTTTCCCAAAACTCCCCTAGATTAATATGACCTAACCTAGTATCTCCTATTTCTAGTAGTGAACTATCTAGACTAGACAAATGTTCATATCTAAGGTATTTTCACTTCATTTTACATCAAATTTTTTACTTCAATTCAAATAAAAATCTGACAATGCTTTCCTTTTGCAAAAATATTAACTTTCTATCACTGAGAAAAGTTTTGGGAAGGTCACTTACCCAGAATTATACCACTAATTCCATTTGAATTACTCTTTCGCTCGTCGAATATATCTATGCTTCTCTTCGCTTACAAGACCCCAATTCTCCCCTTAACAATAAAAATAATTACCACAAAAATTACCTTAATTCACGCACAATCAAGCATTTATTTCACCTACTTCAGCTCTGATAACATTAAATTCCTAACAAGTAGGCCACTTGGTGCCAATTCTGGACTCTATAATGTGCTTGATATGATCGAACTTTCGAAATGCTTTTAGAACTAAGTTGAGACCCACCAAGGTTCAAAAACCTTACCTCAGTTCGCTTAAGGTACTCTTCCCTTTATTTCATACAACTTTCCTTCATCGGGGTTAGGATGGGTTAAATAAAACTTCCTTCGGCTTTGAAAAGGTTTTCAAAATGTCATGAATCTTGCTTTCCTTTTCTTTAGACACTTGTTTTACTTCATAGAAAGCTTCTTCGAAAAATATGTAGGTTAGAAAACTCTCACAACATCTAAAAGAGTATTAACTTCACATACGATTTATTGGGAAAATGACTTAAGGTCGAATGGCTTGATAAGGGTTGAAGTTGATAAAATAACAAGTTGGGGATATGTCATCAGGGGCTGACATGATTTAAAAAAAATTGGTAATAACTGATGGGAAAATTGATGTGAAATAATGAAGGATAAAGGTAGTGATGATTCATAACTCCACACTTCGATGAAGAATTAGGTAATAGTTGGATTTGACTAGGGATGCAGACTGGAAAGGATTCAAATGAACCTAACATCTCTGGTTGAGGATTCACTGGGTGATAAAGTCAAAATTTGAGACTTCAGAGGCGATGACTGAAAGACCAAAACACACCAAAAATGGGATGCACACCAAAAACTCCTAAACTACTAATATACAAAGATAGGGAATACCTATTTCAGATTTGGCACAATTTTAGGTCTTGCTCATTGTATGTCAAGGAAAAGATCATTCCATTTGGATAAACCAAATTGAAAGAATTATTTCCATGTGTCTGGTGAATTCAAAAGGGGTCCTTCCACAAAGAATCAAATTTTCCATGGGCACCTTTAGGCTCTCGCCTCTATCCCAAAGCAACACCATATTACCTTCCATAAAATTCCTTGGTCTACCTATTTGTCAAATATTCTCTTAACTCGAGCTTGATGCAAAGTAATCATATCCACCATATCTTCCCTTTGCTCCTCTAGTTTGCTTAGGTACATGATCCATTTTTCTATAGATTTTTGAAACTATTGATCTTCTAGGATAGTCTGCAGCTTTGCAGTGGCCAACTCTAGGGGTAAACGAAGAGTCATACCAATCCCATAAAATAGTTCAAAAGGAGCCATTCTAATTACTCTCTTTGGTGTAGTGTGATCTACCCATAAAGCTTCATATAATTTCTTGTGCCAATTTTTCTAAATTTTATCCACCAACTTCCTTATAATTGCCACCAGATTCTTATTGCTAGATTCATCTTGACCATTTCCTTGAGGATAATAATCAGATGAATGTGAAGATAAATTATGTTCATAGAAAAATAGAACAACTTCTAAGGAAGAGAAGTTACTCGCATTGTTAGTCATTAGTTTTTAGGAACCTTGAAACATACTAAGATTTTTTCTTTGATGAAATCATAAACTACTTTTGAGGTGGTGTGTTTCACAGGTATTGCTTCGACCCATTTATTAAAGTAGTGTGTAGCCATTAGGAAATGAGTGTGTCTTTCACTTGAGGTAGGATTGATTGGCCCCAAAAAATCTAACCCACATTGTTGGAAAGGTTCTTCAATCGCTATAGGTTTCAAGGGAAGAGTCATAAGCTGAGACCTACTTGTAAACCTTTTACACTTCTCATAGTTTGACACCCAATGATAGGAATCCTAGAACATACCTGACCAATAGTAGCATTGCCTGAGAATCTTAAAGGTTGTCACAGAAGAAGAAAAATGCCCTCTGCAAGATTCTTCATGAAATGACCTAAGGAGTTTTTGTTGTTGCTCCTTATCTACACATCTTAAGAACATTCCATCTAAGGCTCTCTTATATAGTGTATCACTCCAAGTCACATACTTGGATACCTTCAACTTGATATTCCTTTTCCCCTTCCAAAAGATATGTGTAGGAAACTCCCCGTAAGTGACATAGTAAGCCATGTCAAAGAACCACAAGTCTTGTAAACTTACCAACAACATTGTCAGGAAAATTTCTTCCTCCTTTGGGTTATTTTCAGCAATGAGTTTACAAAGACCTCTACTCCTCACCAGTTTGGTAGGGGGTGATCCCATAATAGTGGTTTATGATTCCCGTCATGAAGAAAACTTTCAAAAATGCTCCCAAACAAGAAAAATTATGTTTTTTGGGGTTCGCTCGAAGGGGGGTGTTCAAGTGAATCTCAAAAAGGGGGGTTTGTTAGAATTGGCTATGGAGATAGCCTACCAAGATCTAGAGTCCAAATGGAAAGCACAAAGTGAGAATATGAATATGACGAGAATAAACTTTATTCTTATCAATTATAATTCAATGTTGTGTGTATGTATGTAATGTAGTAGAGACCCCTTGGTTATATAGTCAAGGTGAGACATAAGATGACATAAGATTATGACAAGTGTCTTAATCATATGACATGAAACAACTTATCACAACTACCTATATCACATGTGAAGCAAGTCAAAAGATATGATAACAACTAATGACAACTAACACCTTCTAGAAAGATTCCTTCTTAGGACCTAAGTAAACTTAACATGTAAGTCCCTTAGTAATGAATTAACTAGGTACAAGACTTTATGTATACCAACACCCCCCTTAAGTGTAACTTAGGGAGTAGTTGATTATTATGCAAATGACATAAAGATTGGTCTCAGCTACGAGGCCATGTTAGGTACCCATGTACATATGCAATGCAATCTCTCACAAACAAAGAAAAGGAGAAAACCCAGTGGGACAAAACTCCTCCCCAAAAGAGAGATGAAATACAAAAATGAAATGCTCTGAATGAAGAATAAGAAGGCCAAAATCCCATGTGAGGAAAAAGATCCCCCATAAGAGAGAAGTAGAAGAGAGACAATGTAACCCCCCCCTAATGTTGAGTCTCCTACAATGATGGTAGAAGCTCGACATTGAATTTTGAAGATGATCCAAAAGCGTTGAACAACATTCTCCTCTTAGGAAGAAAAAAACCATGGATGTATGCAAGATGTATGATATCTTTGAAGCATCCTCAAGTGTCTCCATGTTGATGTCAAAAGATGACACACTCCAAATAGGCATTATAGGCCACATTGCTAAAGAGGACAATCTAGAATCTAGTAGAGATGAATGTAGAACATGTTCCAAATAGAAAGGTATCCCCTCTGAAGAAAAAGAAGCATCCTCCAAATGTTGTCCAAAAGTATCCATAGTCACGTCAAACTGTGAAGAATGATCATCTAGATATTGAACAAGAGGGTCAAAGTGTTCCCTCACAACAACTAAAGAAATATCTTCTCCATCAAAGAGAAGATAAATTTCATCAATGATGTCTCCCAAATCTGCAATATGAGACTCCACAAACAAGTCTAAAATACCTGTCAATAAGTCATCAAAAGTATCCAAATCTAAAAGATGATGAATATCTTGTTGCATTGAATCACAAGAAGCCATATCTATAGCAATACAAGCATCATCATCAAATGCAACAGTAGATGAGGATGTGATCTCAATAGGAGGAGAAGCAAGAAGAGAAGTATCTCTGTCAACTGGACATTCAAGACATTTATTATACTCAATCTCCTCTAAAGTATCATCATCATAGGGTATATTATCAATGTTGATATGTGGTGATTGATCATGCAAATAATCTACGCTTGTAACATATCCTCATCCTCGAAAAAAAATTATGTTAACACATCAAGTTTTTTTCTTGTTAACATGTAAAGGTTTTCTCATTGAAACATCAAATGAAAAAATCTTTGTTAAACCCTAATTCTAAAAGCTTCCAAAAAGCTTGTTATAAGCGGTTGGGATGTAAGTTGCAGAGTGTGTAATTCCCAATATTGTAATATGTTTTGCACTAGATAATAAAATCATTGGGTGGCTAAGTTTCTATGGATGTAGCCCATATTGGGTGAACCATGTTAAATTTTTATGTTGATTTCTTTTGTGTTATTCTTCATTGTTATTTCTATATTATTTAATTTGCATATAATTGCTAATGTTTATTGCTCCAATTTTCCTGAACCCTAACAACTGGTATCAGAGTCGTGTGTATTTTGGTTGATTGACAAGAAACCTCTAGATTTGAGCGGGAGCAATGGAAGAAGGAAAATTCGAGGTTGACAAGTTTAATGGCCAAAATTATCAATTATGGAAGATGTAGATGGAATATTATTCATATCAAAATGATCTATGGTGACCATTACAAGGAAAAACAAATAAAGAGGATACTATGTCTAATGAAGAATGGGATATTCTAGATAGAAAGGCATTGGGAACCATTCGGCTATGTCTGGCATCATCTGTGGTATTCAATATAAAATAAGAAAATACAACAGTGGATTTGATGGAACTTTTGGCTAAATTATATGAAAAACCCTTAGCCTCAAATAAGGTATTTCTCATGAAGCATTTGTTTAATCTAAAAATGATTGAAGGTGGATCTGTGATAGATCATTTAAATGAATTTAATATGATTACCAGTCAGTTAACTTCTATAAAAGTTAATTTTTATGAAGAGTTGAGGGATCTCTTGGTTTTATGTTTTCTAGAAAGTTGGAATAGCTTGGTAATGGTTGTAAATAACTCTGTCTTTGGTTCAAATACATTAAAATTTGATGATGTTGTTGGTGTTATCCTTAGTGAGGAAATGCGACAGAAAAGCATAGGTGAAACTTCAGCATTGGGTAATGCTTTGACTATAGAGAATAGGGGAAGAACAAAGGAGAGAGGAAAAATACCAAAAAGTCATGGGAAGTCACAAGGGAAGTCAAAAAAAGGCAGATCTAAATCTAGAGGAAAAATGGATTGTTGGCACTGTGGAAAGCTAGGACACTTGAAGAAGGATTGTTGGTCTTGAAAAGGAAAACAAGGAGATGGACAACATGATGAAAGTAAGGAAGGTAATGTTGCAAGTAATAAATTGCAGGATGCTTTAATTCTATGTTTAGATAATGTTAATGATTCCTAGGTAATAGACTCAAGTGCTTCATTTCATGCCACACCCCATAAGAAATATTTTGTAGATTATGTTCAAGGTGATTTTGGATAGGTATATTTGGGTGATGATGAACCCTTCCAAATTGTTGGAAAAGGAAAAATAAAATTCAAGTTGTAGAATGGAAATGAATGGTTGCTACAAGAGGTAAGGCATGTTCCAAATTTGAGAAGGAATTTAATTTCTGCAAGACAAGTGGGTAGTGAAGGCTACATAGTTACCTTTACAGACAAAGTCTGGAAGGTCACTAAAGGTGCATTAGTAGTAGCTAAAGGTGAAAAGGTAGTCACATTGTATTTGTGTGCTGGTAATACTTATTCTACCTTAGCTATTACAAAAATAATTGCTACTGAGACAGTTAGAGCACTTGTTGCAAGGACATAAATAGAATTGTGGTACCATAGACTTAGGTACATGAGTGAGAAAGGATGAAGATCCTTCACTCCAAAAATTTGCTACCAGGTCTAAAGCAGATTGACTTGGAGTTCTATAAAAATTGTGTTTATGGAAAACAAAAAAGAGTCCAAATTTTCAAAGTTGGGAAAGAGAAGAAGAGTGAGAATTAGAGCTTGTGCATTCAGATGCATGGGGACCATATCAGGTATCTTCTCTTGGTGTCTCTTGTTATTATGTTACTTTTATTGATGATGCAACTAGGAAAACATGGGTGTATTTCCTAAAACAAAAATCTGAAGTATTTGAAACTTTTAAAAAGTGGAAATATTTGGTTGAGAATGAGATAGGAAAAAATTTGAAGTGCCTCAGATCTAATAATGGAGGTGAGTATTCTAGTAGATAATTTGAAAATTATTGTTCATACAATGGAATCCGTAGGCAAAAAATAGTTCTTGGAACCCCACAAGAAAATGGTGTGTCTGAGAGGATGAATAGGACCATTATGGAGCGTGCAAGGAGCATGAGATTGCATGTTGGACTACCCTTACATTTTTGGGTAGATGTTGTACATATTTTTGTTTATATAAATAGAGGACCTTCAAATCCTTTGAATGGTGGCATTCTAGAGGAGGCATGGATGGGTAAAAAATTAAACTATCCATTTATGAAAACCTTTGGTTGTGAAGCTTTTGTCCATGCTGATATTGAAAATAGAACCAAGCTTGAGGCTAAGTCTAAAAAAAGTACCTTCATTGGATATGAAGTAGATGAATTTGGTTATCGATTATGGGATTATGAAAATCATAAAATCATTAAGAGCAGAGATGTTATATTCAATGAAAAGGTCATGTATAAGGATCAGCTGGAGGAATAGAAGCATGAACAGGCCAAAAAGGAATATGTGGTGTTGGATGAGATTCCAAAAAATAAAATTCTAGTGGTACTTGATGCTCAGCAACAACAAGTTATCCCACAGACTCCTATAAGTGTTAGATGTTCTACAAGGATAACTAGACCTCTAGAAATATTTTCTCCATCATTATATTCTATATTATTAACTAATTTTGGTGAACCTAAAGGTTATGAAGAAGCAATGTAGGTAGATACCAAAAAGTAGTGGGAGCTAGGCATGAAATAAGAAATGGATTCCTTACTGCAGAATTAGACTTGGGACTTAATCCGATTACCAGCAAGTAAAAGAGTATTGCCAAGTAAATGGGTTTATAGGTTGAAGGAAGAAGATGGAGGCAAGAAAAGATATAAGGCTAGACTCATGGTAAAAGGTTTTGCACAAAAAAAAGGTATAGATTTTGATGAAATATTTTCTTCGATTATAAAGATGACTTCTATTAGAACTATTATAAGTCTTGTGGCTGCGGAAGACTTGCATATTGAATAGCTAGATGTGAAAACAACATTTCTCTATGGGGATTTGGAAGAGGAAATATACATGCAGCAGCCACTGAGATATGAGGTCAAGGGTAAGAAGGAATTTGTGTGCAGGTTAAGGAAGAGTTTGTATGGCCTGAAGCAAGAACCTCAGTAATGGTATTTTAAATTTGATATCTTTATGGTTGAACAAGGTTACAAAAGATTTTATTCTGATTATTGTGTCTATTTTAAGAAATTAGATAATGGCAGTTATATTATCTTTTTTCTTTTTTTTCATGAAATGCTTGTTTTCGGGTCTAACATGCAGCATATTAATGAACTTAAGCAGAAATTAGCAAATTCATTTGCTATGAAAGATTTGGGTGCAGCAAAACAAATCCTTGGTATGAGGATCATAGGGATAGTACAAACAAAAAATTATTTGTCTCAAAGTGAGTATGTAGAGAAGGTGTTGAAAAGGTTTAACATGCAAAACCTAAAATTAGTTAGTACACCTTTGCCTAGTCATTTTAAGTTGACTAAGGAGATGTGTCCAAAGACACAAGAGGAGGAAGAAAAATGTCTAAGACACCATATGCATCAGTAGTCGGTAGCTTGATGTATGCAATGGTATGCACAAGGCCAAATATTGCACATGTAGTGGGAGTTGTGATTGGGTATATGATCAATCCAAGAATGGAACATTGGAATGTGGTAAAATGGATTCTTCGATATTTGAGAGGTACTACTTCAAAGAGACTATGTTTTGGGGGAAAAAATTCTACTCTAAAAGGATATGTTGACTCTAATCTGGTGGGTGATATTGATAGCAGGAGGATTACTATAAGGTATGTTTTTCCTGTAGTAGGTACTACAATCAGTTGGATTTCAAGACTACAAAAGGTTGTTGCACTTTCAAACACTGAAGCTAAGTATGTTACTGCTACAGAAGCAAGCAAGGAGATGATTTGGTTACAACATTTTTTGGAGGAAATGGGACAATGACAAGAAGATAACCCTTTGTACACTAATAGCTAAAGTTTCATTCATCTTGCTAAGAATTCAGCTCTGTATTCAAAAACTAAGCACATACAACTCATATACCACTTCATCTAATCAGTTTTGGAGGATGCACAGTTGAAGCTGGAGAAAATTCACACAAGTGAGAATCCTATAGATATGTTCACAAAGGCAGTTACATGGGAGAAATTGATTTCCTCATCAATTTTCATTGGCCTTCATGACTAATAATGGTGGATATAAGAAACCAATCAGACCTATAATCTAGTGGGAGCTGCAAGTGCAGCAGTGTTGTCCACGATCAGTCTCCAAGTAGGATATTTTTTGGTGTGGAGCCTAATCAGTCTCCAAGTGGGATATTGTTGATATGTGGTGACTGATCATGCAAATACTGTACACTTTTAATGTATCCTCGCCCCCAGAAAAAAATCATTAATACGTCAAGATTTTTTCCCATTAACACGTCAAGGTTTTCTCACAAACATGTCAAATGAAAAATGACTTTGTAAAACCCTAATTCTGGAAGCTTTCAAAAATCTTGTTATAAGCGACTAGGATGTAAGTTGTAGAGTGTGTAATTCATGAGATTGTAATTTGTTTTGCACTGGATAATAAAATCATTAGGTGGTTGAGTTTCTATGGATGCAGCCCATATTGGATGAACCATGTTAAATTTATATGTTAATCTCTTTTATTTTATTCTTCATTGTCATTTCTAGGTTTTTTAATCTGCATATAATTGTTAATGTTTATTGCTCCAATCTGCCTGAACCCTAACAATCAACAGCAGGATCATCTGGGAATGGAGAGATATGATGGTCTCCAAAAATCTCCCAAATCTTGGTCCAAAGTGTGTGTGGGCACTCGATATCTAAGATCTCCATAGGAATATCAACACCAATATATGTACCAATTAATCCTACAATCTGATCATTATTATTACCCCAAACTAATTGCTTCCAAGGTGTGTCTAGTTCAGGTATGAGCCCATAAAGGTATGGAAAATCTTAAGCCATCTGAGATGTGTCAAGATACCTTTCTTCCAAGACTCATAATTATCCTTATTTAGCATTACCATAGAAGGATGAATAGAAAATCCCATGATACCTCCTCAAATGATCAACATAAATGAATCAACCACAAGATTACCCCCCCAAATTCACTCAATCAAAGAACCCCCCCAAGCGATATCTGATTTGTGGCACTTTATACTTAGTGCGATTACAATTGCCACTTTCCAAAAATAGCGAAGTGGACTTGATCTTGGTACATGCACATGCCAAATATAGGCCACAAAATCAAGTACATTTTTTGGTAAATAGATCATTTTGATCATACCAATGAAAATTACACGAAAAAGTATGCACTTTCAAAAAAAACTGCACACAAAAATGTTACCGTAGGAGCAAGATATGAGCTCTTGAAGTTCCCAAAATGAGGATGAAGAAGCAACACCTATGAGAATCTACATTTTTTGGAAAAACCAGACACCAAAATCAAAATCTTATTGCACCAATGCAAAGATCATGAAATTTTGCCCCAAATCAAAAAAATCTTGCAAAAAGGAGGTTGTGAGCACAAGTTATGGGCGTTTGAAAATCAATTGTAAAACTCAAAACTTCATTGGTGAGGGGGGCAAAAAAATTAGAAAATGTTGATGTCATTGCTGATGTCATCATTTCACTAGATTAAAATTGATGGCCTTCAGCCCATCAAAAGTAAAAATATGCTCTCCCTCTATAGAATATTCTCTAGATCAGCGAACGAGAATCTTGGGCTCAAAATATTCTTAAAGAATCTTAAATGGTCGTCGGTTGAATTGAAATGTCACCAATTTATATTGTTTCCATTGGATTTTATTTCGCTACCAGCTACTTTTATAACTATCGGCTATGCTAGATGATGGTGAGACTACGGCTAATCAGTGAGTGCCACGTGGTGGAAGCTAGTGGTCGCGGTACCTGACTATGGCAGGTTTGTGCAAGTATTGCGCAGTACATACTACATAAAAATTTTGTTTTTTTTTACTTTTAACAATATGAATCGACTACAATTTAATTTTTTTAATAAAAAATTTACAAAGTCGATTATAAAAATATTTTGACCATACCAAGCATGATGTCGACCTACAATTAATGGTGATTCGTACAGCTAAGGAGGGCAATTTTTTTTTCTCAAGCTTCAGGTGAAGTGCTCAGATTTTCACGATTTGACAGTTGATCTTAAGGTTTTTGGCTTTTCTAGACATGATGGTAAGGTTGGATTTCACCCAAAATGCTCCAAAATTGTAGCTACCTTCTGAATCTAGCAACCACTCTTCAGCTTCAAACCCTCATAGATATGGCCTCATATGTCCAATTTGGATGAAAAAAAAAGCAAAACCGACTTTCTTGAACCTCTTGAGCTCAATGGTGAGCTCAGATTTGCACAAACAAGCTCCGATTTCAACCTACAATAAAGAGCCACGCATAGGAACCCCCCCAAATCTGGTATTTATATCAATATTTTATGATTCACCAGATCATTATATGATGCAAGAGAAGAGCATACTCGACTTTTCAATATTTACCATCTCTCTTCAAAAAAAGGCTATCCAATGGCACCCAACCCGCTTTGATCCCATGTTAGAATTGGCTATGGAGATAACCTGCGAAGATATAGAGGCCAAATGGAAAGAACCCTAAGGGAATATGATTATGACAAGAATAAATTGTATTCTTATCAATTATGATTCAATGTTGTGTGTATGTATAATGTAGTAGAGACCCCTTGCTTATATATCCAAGGTGAGACATAAGATTTCAAAAGATTATGACAAGTGTATTAATCATATGACATGAGACAACTTATCACAACTACCTAGGTCACATGTTAAATAAGTCAAAAGATATGATAACAACTAATGACAACTAACACCTTCTAGAAAGATTCCTTCCTTGGACCTAATTAAACTTAACATGTAAGCAAGTCCCCTAGTAATGAATTAACTAGGTACAAGACTTTATTTATACCAATAGGGTTCAATTGAACCACCTTCAAGCGAACCCGTTTTTGAAGCTAGGTTCGCTCGAACCCCTTTTGGTGGATTTTTTCTTATGAAATCAAGGGGAAATGAAAAAAAAAAAGGGGTTCAAGAGAACCCCCTTCTAGTGAACCCCCTTTGCTCGAAGGGGGTTCACAAGAAGGGGGTTTGCCCGAACCCCCCTTTTTTTCCCTTCTCCCTCTCCTCTAGAAATTTTTTGCAAAATCTTACCTTTTTGAGCTAGGTTTGAAGATGAAAATATAATAAACTTCACAAACCCAAATAGATTATGGTATCCCTCAAAATGAGCTATACATCAAATATAATTTTAATATATTTTGGTTTTATTATGTATTGTTTTTAGTTTATTTAAATATATTTTTTTCCTTGAAAATCAAGCTCTATATTTTGCACATGTAGAAAAATAGTAGATTATAAAAAAAATCTGAAAAATATGTTTGTAATAGGTATTGATGTCTTTGATCCAACAAAAATAATGAATTTTGATACATACAAAAAAAGTTATATTATATACAGTCGGCCTATGTCTAAATTGTAATTGGTTTGACTTCAAAACTTAATTAAAAGAAAAATATTCAATAAAACACAATGAAACCAAATGAACGTGCTAGATATCATAGTTACAAATCTAAATTCGAAAAAAAAAAAAAAAATTATCCTTCATAGAAAAAAGTTATGTTGTCTACGGTGAACGTCACTCTTTAAAAATGGTTTTTATTGTTAAAAACTAGTTTTTGAAGAAGATAGAAAAATAAATGCAATCTGATTCCAAAATTTAAAAAATATATACATTTAGAATCTACAGACAAAATGTCACAAATCACTAGTTTGCATAATCTTCAAATTCCTCATGGTTTAGGAGCTATAGGTGCCCAAAAGTGAAAATTTAGTTAAAGAATCAATTCAATGTCAAGTTTGGCCAAAAAGTGTAAACCACTATTGTGGGAACACCCTAGATTTGATGTCTAGTTCGTATCTTGTACTTTAGCTACCTAGGCTCCTCTCTTATTGCAACCAATTTCTTGATGTGTGAGTACGCTTTTGACTACTAGATTAGGAACCAAAAATTTAGCATGTGAATGCAGCATATAAAATCTAAATATTTTAATTGCCTCAACCATGGAAAAATCATATTTTTCAACCTGGGACTAATTTAGCTCATGCTTCTTAAGCACCCGACACTCATGAAATAAATTGGAGCTTCTATCTTTTGATCATTTTCTTGTAGCAAGATTGCAGACATACTATGCTCTGAAGCATAATAATAAATAATAAAATCCTTACCAAAATTAGGATGGACTAATATGGGGGCATTGTCTATTGCATCTTTAATATCATAAAAATCTTTCCTTCCAACATCGCTCCATTTAAAACCTTGATTTTTCTTTCATCATATCGACTATATGCTTAGTAATCTCTAAAAAATAAGGAATGGACTTTCTCAAAAAGTTCGCATACCCAAATAAATACTTAACACAAGTTTTGTTAGAGGGGAGACTTGGTTGTTGGATAGCTTTGAATCTCTTTGGATCAATTCTAATTCCTTCCTTTGAAATTATGTGCCCTAGAATTTTTCCTTCTATGACACAAAAGACTAACTTCTTAGGGTTTAGAGATATATCGTGCTCTCTACACCTTTGCAATATCCTCTCCAAATCCTTGAGGTGGTTCTCTCTCTTCTTGGAGAACACGGTTAAATCATCTAGATAGATTACTATGATTTTCTTCTTCAAATCTATGAAGAACAAGTCCATATCCCTTTGAAATGTATCCCTAGCCTTAATCAACCCAAAAGGAATTCTATTGTAAGCAAATGTGCCCCAAGGAGTTACAAAAGTAGTTTTATGTTGATCTTCCTTATCCACATTGATCTGATTGTACCCTAAGAAACCATCTAGCATTGACATAATCTCATATTCTACTATGGTCTATAGCACGTGATTTGTCATGGGCAATGGATAATTATCATTCAAGGATGATTTGTTCAAATTTCTAAACTCAACACATATCCTAATTTCCCCATTTTTCTTATGTACTAGAACAATGTTTTCCACCCATGTGGAGTGGTGGATGGGATAGATGATCCTTTCTTTAAGCATCTTATCAATTTCTTACAAGATAACGTCAGTGATCTTAAGATTAAATCATTCCTCTGCTTATGTCTAAAAGGTGGTGTTCCAGGTTTGAGAGGAATGTGATGTTGCAATCACCCACCCATTAAATTCTATAGATCATTATAATACTAGGTGAAGACATCTTTATATTTCACCAATAACTGAATCAACTTTGTTCACTCGTCAGGAGTACAACAATTTCCAATGCATAGTAATTTAGGATTATCTAAAGTCCCAATATTAATAGTTTCATACTCACCAAAACTATTAACAACTCATGCCATCTTTTTCTTGACACATCTATCGTGTCTATCAAATAGCTACTCTAAAGAAATAAATCCTTTAGGTATCTTGTTACCTTTTCATTGAACAATACCTTCTTCTAATTCCTTCTCTTTATTTAGACAAAACTCATCACATGTAGTCTCACTTCCTTTGAAATACATTTCAACAAACATCTCCACACATGCTAATAAATCGTGTATTTGCTTATCATTTTTGAAAATCTACCAATGTTCTACATTGTTTGGGATGTTAGGTCAGTAAATCATTTCAAATCGATTGGGGTATCTTTGAAATTGAGGTGAGGGAGTAATAGGGAGGCAGAGACAGCCAAAGAATCTGCTCTAGTATTTTGATCTCTTGGAGCTACTTAGATGGAGAAGGCATCAAATGATTCTATTTCATCCCAGACTCTATTCTTGTAGTGCCTCAATCTCTCATTCTTAATAGTAAATACTTTCTTCACCTGTTTGACAATTAGTTCAGCATCCCCTACTAATCTTAACTTTTCATTACCTTTTTCTTTAGCATCCACCATCCCTAATAATAAAGCTTCATACTTAGTAGTATTAAATTTATGTTCTTGAGCTCCAATTTATATGAATAGGGGAATCTATCCCCATTAGGTGATACCAATACAACTCCAACACCAAAAATTGAGTTAGAACAACTATCGTCAAACTCTAATATCCATAATTTTGAAGATATATCAGGACCCAAGAAACCTTCATCTTTAGCATTTTTTGAAAACAACATATAGTTACCAAACTATGATTCTTCATATAAAATTTGAGATCACGAATCATTCAATTTTAGGACTGTGAACTTAGCCTTAGGTTTAGGTTCTAGGCGAACCTTTTTATTGCCAAGCAAGATTATTGTATGTGATCAATCCAACTGAATTTCTCCTTCTTGGTCCTCGCAAAAACTTTGACTCAACAACGTATTATAGCTTGCTAGGATATTAACAACTAGAATTGTCAGCTTAATCCTCTTATTAGGGTGAGCGACTAATGACACCTGAGCATCTTTAATTTGTTCAACTATAGGAACCTTCTTAACATCCATTGATTATTTTTTCTCGAAAGTCTTTGTCAAAGAGAGTACAAGGGCTTTGGCTATGGTAGCAGGCATTACATTGTTTGAAGCTCCAAAGTCTATGATGCAATTACTCGACCTATGATTGTTTATGTATAAGGATACATAGAAAGGGTTGGGATTCAGATCAAACATGGTAGAGAAATGATCTTTAGTACTAGAGGACAAATCAAAGGATGAGGCTTCATGATTTACCAGGTCTTCCTCTACTAGATTAGTTTTGGATCATTCAGACTTAACAAATTTTACTAAACTATCTAGCTCACTAGGGTTTAATTTTAAATATTTAGCAGGAAAGATCTAAATCTTGGAGTTTTTGTAGTAATATATTATATCAAAAGGGCCATTGTTCCTATCTGACGTCTAAACAAATAGACTTTTATGGACAACCTTTGGAATTTTATGAGAACTAGATGTAAATGGAATGTTTTTGAAAGAAGTAGTGGACTTCTAAGAACTTGGTGTACCTTTTTGGCTGATGTTTTGTTGCTCTTGGGTGAGCACCATGCAATAAAAATCATCTAGAGTGGTATATACATTGCCACCTCTTTCAAAATTAGGAGTGAAATCCAAGAGATTAAGTATAGTCACCATATCCTCTTAATGTGGTCTCTTCTATATCGACTTCTAATATTTCTTGAGTTGTCGCTATTTGCATGTATCTACTCATTTTAGGGCATGTAGTTCCATCATGGTTTTTCATCAAATGAAAACTACACATATTACCTTTTCTTGTGCTTGGAGGTGCCTCTATTTCCAACTACTATTTCATAGGAGGTAGTTGCAATCGCCTATTGTTTACCCCAAATTGTTGGTTGGGGTTTCTTCTTGATATGTCTTGATATGGCTACTAATAAGGTTGAATTTTCTTAGGTATCTACCTTTTTAAGGTGATTATTTCATTTGCAAGCTTTTGAATTAGGGGGTTGGTAGATGTCAAAGGTTGAGTGTCACTCATTTGGATTTCTCTCTTCCATTTTACAGCTTTGATAAAATCATCCTCCAACTCAATCGCCAAGGCTTGAGAATCATCTAAATTTTCTACATGATTTATCCTCAAATAAAAATTGATATTCAGGCCATAGAATTAGCAAAAAAAAATTCAAATTATCTATAAAGGTTTTCTTTGCTTGCTCAATCTGGTTGACTAATTTATTAAATTGAGCCATGAACTCTCTCATTTCCTGATGAATCTATTTTTTCAACTGAGTAAGCTTGGCCTAAAGTGTGTGCTCACCTTCAACACTTTAAACTGATCTTCAAACTTTGTTTTCATAAAGTCCCAATAATAGATGGATCCATTAGGCAAATAATAAAACCATTTTGTAGTTGCATCTACCAATGATTCTAAAAAATGGCTCATGGCCACGTCTTCATGTTGAACTCCCAAAACACCACAATTGGAAAAGAAGGTTTTCAAATGCTCGTCAATATTAATATTTTTGTCTCCTCTAAATTTTGAAAGATTTTTCCTATAACCTTTAGGAAGATCATGCAATTGAACCCCAAGAGACAACGGTCTTATGGTTGCTCCCCATGGTACTAAGTTAGCCATATTCTGAGTGAAGTTAGCAGTTATAGGAACAATAGTTCCATGCAAGACAAGTGCTTGACAAGTAGAAAATTGATCAGTAGTGGGGATAGGTATCTTCCTTGTAGGTGAAGAGAGTCTACTCTCTGATATTATCTTTCTTTGAGGCCTCATGGCTTCTTAAAACTCAACTCTTTGTACAACTTCAAAAATGGGATCCAATATACCCTTCCTTTTATCACCTCTAGTATATCGCTTGAACTCCAATGTGGCTAGGGATTTTCAAACTAGGATAACCAAAATATTGAATCTTTCTTGACTCTTTCCCCAACAAAGTCACCAAAAATCTGTTGGTTGATAGATTTTTCCTTTAAACAGTTAACTTAGATTGACTTCATTCTAGCCAAAAGAAGAACTAATCGATCATGAATAGTTGGGGATATCGCCATTCATTGGTGATCTTCCTCTAAATTTTAGTTGAGGTACAACTCAAGCTCTTCTGATAAATTTTAATTTTGTATGGATTTTATGAAATCTAGGGTATGCTTTTCACCAAAAAGTAGAAAAGGAAAACTAACATCTATCCATAGCCATAAAATAGATGTGATTAAAATTGATTTAAAATGACTAACTAAACTAGAAATTAAATTGATCAGGGATAACTTTAAGAAACCCCCCCCCTCAGCGAAGGTGTAAAATCCTAGCGAATGCTTCCTTTTTTTTGAAAAAATATATTAATTTTCCTGGCGAATCTATACACATTACTAAAAAAAATTGTAAATTCCTGGTGAATCTTAATGAATAATTGGAAAAAATAATAACAACACTGGAAAATCCTAGCGAATAATCACTAAAAAGATTAATTACAATGGCTAATCTCCCCTTTAAAAATTTACTTAGTTGATCGGCGCAGTTCTCCCATATTTTTTTGTTTTTTGTAATATTGAAGTAGGGGCCCGAGGGCGGTAGCCACCGGCAGGGTCAAGGGGGAAGAGCCCCCTTGTGGGGGTCGGAGGGCAGCGCCTCCTCACGGGGTCCGGGGACAGTGGCCCTGATGTGCTCCTATCGTGATACAGGCGGGGTCGAGGGGTAGAGCCCCTTGCCACCAAGCATAAATTCACTATTGAAAATGCATTAGGGCACACACAGATTAAGCGCTTTTTTAAAATATCACTTTAAAAGTAAAACTAAATGAAAACTGAAAAAGTTACCATCGATTAGCTTTTTAATCGGATGGTTGTGAGTTGATTCCATGGCCTAATACACATGTGCCTTTTAAAAGACTTATTGAGGCCCGAAATTTGTTTTGGGCCACACGATTAGATTTAATCATGTGGCCCAAAACAAATTTTGGGCCTCAGCAAGCCTTTGAAAAGGCACATGCGTATTAGGTTGTAGAATCAACTCATAGCCATCCGACTAAAAAGCTAATCCATGGCAATAGATAAAATCCATATTCAAGGCTAAAGTATCCCTAAAATTAAATAGTATTTTATTATTAGTGGCGATATTACCCCAAAATTGATCGGAGGAATATAATATTACTGGCGAATATAATTAATATTTTTAATTATGGTATAAACTATTGGTGAATAATTTCTAATGACGCATCGTTTACATGGTGAATTAATCAAGACAAAATTAATTTTTTGTAAAATCCTGGAGATTCAGTCTACTTTTTAGCTTGCACTATTTGCCATTTTTGGAGGTCCCGATTTCTATTATTCGCCAATTGGCGAAGATTCGCCACTAAAGTTTTCCCTGAAATTGATAAACTATCAATATCATAACTCATAGATCAAACTATCAATAGTAAGTTGACTCGACTCACTACAATTTCAATAACACATCCTCACATGGAAGGAATATCCATAACACCTATCAAAGCTCACTGACTTTCTCATAAGCATTAAGTATTTCATTCAAAATTCACTTCTCTCGAACAATAAATATCTACATCAAATAATAATAATGACAAAACTAATCCTTCAATTAATATTGATTCTTTCTCGTGCATCACAGTGCAAGGGGGATCAAAATTTTGGACTCTTTTCATGTCCAAAGGAAACATGTTTACATTTTTGAAAGTATAACTATCACCAAAATCTTGAAATAGCTGAAAGAAACTGATTCTTTGAAAGAATCGTAAACATCAAGTTCACCATAACATAAATAGCTAAAATAATTTTCAAGAAGAAAATAAATTTATCACTGAGGTGTTTGAGCATTTATATTTCTAGAGGCTTCATCTAGTGTTGGCATCTGCTGATTTGAACGTACACGTGCTTTGTAATCATTTAGTACCTGCATGATGATGGGAATCTTAGCCTATTGTGGGATGATCACATTCTTTTTCCTTAGCTTCCAAGTTGCCTTGTTAATACAAATGGGCTCCAATTTACATGTGATAAGGGTAGGAGAGTCCTCATGCCAAGATAACACAAAATCGATTGTAGCCAACTTCTTCAATGCTTCTTTATCAAACAACTATTCCACTAACAAAGTATCAACTACTTTCAAGAACTTGTATTTTAGCTCTTCAACCATGGTAGGACCTCTATTGTCAGCCTTCATTATTTGACATCCCAAATCAAAGAATTTTTTATCAAAATTTTTTCGAGGCAATTACATTCCTTCATCAACTTGTTTTGTTCCATAATTTTTTTTCATATGATATAAATCTTCCACTTTATGCTATTTTTCCACATAATAACCTGGGGCTCATCTTTAGATGATATTTTTTTCCAAAACAACTTTCTCCATACCCATTACAATGACCTCAACTAGTTCTTGATAAGTCTGTATCCATTGTGACTCCTCCCATTTACAATTAACCAAATTTTATTTAATTAAATTCCTTAAAAGTACAAATTCATCATATACTTTCTTCATATTTTCAATCAAAGGAAGGCCATTTTCTTTAACTTCAGGTACCCACTCCTGAACAACCTTTTCATAGTAGTTATCCTTCTAGTTTTTATTCATCACTGTCTTTCTAGCTATGGATTTTGGATCAAAATCAAGGCCCACTTGATTAAGAGGTTGAGGACAAGGGTTTGTTAAGACTTTGAGGCAATTGGAGAGAATTTTTATGGCTTCCTTCAATTTATCTTTATCCTGCTTGTCTTTTTTGTTCTCTCTACTAGCCTAGAGGTTGTGACTTGAAAGTTATGGGCATCCCCATCCCTACTTGTTGGACCTGAATCCATTTTAGTTATGCTATAATAAACTATGGTAGCTTGATCAACACCCTTTTGTATTGACAGTTGTGAAATTTCTATAAAGAGATGCCCAAAGATCTCATCTTCCATTAACCTAGAAGTAGTCTTTAACTTCTTAACTTTAGGGGTTTTTTGTAATAGCTTTCCAACTACATCCTCCTTTAGAAAATTGGTGGGTACTATTTTCCTCTTCTGAGAGATAATTTTCTAACTAGGATTTTTACCCTTTTGTGTGCTCCTTCTAGCATATCTTGAGGTTGGTTAGGTTGCTCATCATGAGTCTCCACATTTTCTCTTTCAATTTCTTTCCTTTGTTCAACCTCTTCTTGTTGTTGCTCAGTCTCTTTTTCTATCTGCTCTTTAGTTATAATGTTAGGGAGAGAGCCTTCAACACATGTTTTCTTGAGACCTTTGTTCTTCTCAGGAGGATCTTCTCCATCTTCGCTATCACTTGATAATGGTATGCTTTGTGTCAGTGGTGTCATTGATACTAAAGGGGTTGCACTTGCATGACTAGTTCTAGTTTTCTCTACAGTTCCTCTCTTGTCCTTTGGTGGAGCTTTTATAGTTTCTCCCTTCTTCTTGGCAAGCCACATTTGAGTTCTCTTTAAGACTATTGTAGTCCTGGCACTTAAATCTTTGATTTCTCTACTATTCCAATCAATTGGTTGTAGGAATTGCACTTGAACCTTTCCAATATAAATGAGGCTAATCAAATTAGTACCATAATCCTCCACTCCTTTTATATTCCATCCTCCACATTGTATTATATGATTGTGTATGATTATTAGATAGAAAATATCGTAGTGCATATGGGTGTGAATGGAAAATATTTGTGTGGTGTTGACCATTTAATTGGGGCTAGATTAATCTAAATATATGCTTGAAAGAGCATGTAGAGTTCATGATTTCACTATGTATGTTATACCTTCTCTAGACACCTAAAAATATCTCGATGGATCACATTGGCTAACTAACATCATTTCATCCTAAAAGCCATCCTCTTTTCACTTAATTTATTAAATTAGCCTAGCTATTTAATTAATTGTAACATTTTCATCCATTAATCTAATTAATTTAATTAGGTTAATTCATCCCCTTCCATGTTAACATTTTGTCCTATTAAATTAAATACATCAAGTTATTTAATTTAAAATCCCTAAGTCCTCTTATTTAATTAAATAACCCTAAGTCATTTAATTAAATATCATATCACTTTCCCCTTTTCATTAAATCATTTATTTAATAAATATCATTCAATTCCCCTAATTGACATAATTAAAACTTTGTTTTAATTATCAATTACTAATAAATCCAATTCCCCCCACTTGCAAGGGAATATTCCTCCTTTGAACATTCCTCCAAAAGGAATATTCACATCGAATATTCCTTCCCCTTTTGCACAATTAAACTTTGTTTTAATTTGCTAAATTATCCGTTTTTCCTCACCCATGAGAATATTCTCTCCTCATTTGAAAAAGGGAATATTCTTACTTAGCTTCATATGCAACTTAACTCAAAACTTCTTGTGCAATTTAACTTGTGATCTCTTGTACAGGTCAAAAGTGTGTTTGTTTGAAGGAATATTAACCATTGATTAAAATCTCATCTTTCATTCTCATCCGTTGATGACAATCCATGCCTCCATCTTTTTTCATCCTTGACCATTGATTAGCCTTTTTTATCTCAACCCTCCATTTCTCATTTTCTCTCCTCTAAATAGGTCACTATTTGGAGACAAATGGATCCATCTTTTAACATGAAATTTATGATGTTAAACTCATTTGCACTTGCACTCACATTTTGCATCATTTTAGCTTTATTTACTTGCATATTAGATTAGCTTTCATCAATGGCTTCCATCATAACATAGATCCATACATTTATCTTATTTGTTAATTAGGATTTTAATCTTTTGAAGCTTGCATACATTTAGAGTAGATTTTCATACACCCATATCGATCATCTTAGCATAAATCATGTTAGAATAGCTTGCATCATGTTCATTTAGCTTTAAATCATGTTTACATACACATCTATCTATGGTTTCATTAGTTTTCTTCAATAAAATTGATTGAAACAAGCTCATTATCCAAGGGATTAGGAAAGGGTTGACATTCCACATCAATGTGACACCACTCCCCCAATAGGATAAGTTTCAATGTCTTAGATTAGAGGTTTATCAAGATTTCATGATTTAGAATGTTAGTTTTAATGGCTTCTTTGTCTTTGTTTATAGTGAATGATCTTATTGGGATTGATGCTTAATGGGTTAAATATGCCTCAAATTCATATGGATCGGGTGTAGTTAACCTATATTATGTCATTGGCCACATTCTGACGCTAGAAGGAGGGCGAACTTTAATGTTTTGAGTTTTTTTTTAAAGAATTTTGCAGAAAGGTTTTTGGGTTTTGAAGATCTCGTGTTTAGCTTTCCAAAACACTTTACAATTTCAAAATTGATCAAGATTTGAGAAATTTGTCGTCATCTCAAGTTTTTGTCCATCATTAATTTTGTTGTTTTTTTAAAAAAAAATCTAGGTCTAATATCTTAAAAGGCGTGATTTTCTTTTATTTTTAATAAATTCTATGTGATTAATCTTGTAGAAAGGTTCTTGGGTTTTGAAGATCTCATATTTAGCTTTCCAAAACATTTTACGATTTCAAAATTGATCAAGATTTGAGGAAGTTTTCATTATCTCAAGTTGTTGTCCATCATTAATTTTGTTGTGTTTTTTAAAATTTTGGGTTTAATCTCTTAAATGCATGATTTTCCTTAATTTTTATTGAATTCTATATGACTAATCTTGCAGAAAGGTTGTTGGGTTTTGAAGATCTCATGTTTAGATTTCCAAAACATTTTACGATTTCAAAATTGTTCAAGATTTTAGAAAGTTGTCATTATCTCAAGTTGTTGTTATAATATAATTTTCTAAAAATGTTTCTCAAACACCTGAAAGGATAAAATGAATTAGCTTTCAAAGTTGGATAAAATTGAACCAAACAACCTCACATTTGATTTAAATTTTGACATGTGCTTTAAATTTTTGATTTCATCTGATTTCTAACATGTCTCTAACTTCTTGTTTTGGTTTTTAGACTAACTGGGTTTTGCAAGTTTGGACAATACAACTTGAAGAAAAGAAGCATACTATTATCATTTGAACTATAATTGTAATAAGTGTTTTGACACTTTTGGAGAAATTATAACCCATTTGTAATGTTTTTTTATTTCACTCTTTAGAACCACACTAGCTTTCAATTGGGTTTTAAAATGAACGCTCAAATCAGTTAAAATTGAACCCTCACATCATTTTTACTTGTTGGGTTAAAATTGAACAAGGCAAACTCACACTTAGTTTGGTGCTTAAAATGAACTCGTTTTTTCTTTGAGGATTAAAATTAACAAGTGTTTTCTATGTCTTGTGGTTTAATTTTTTGTCATTGAATGTGTATGCACTTCTCTCATGCCACTCAGTGATCTTGAGAATCAGAAACATTCCTTTACATTTTGTATAATCACCCACATCTTTCAATTTTGATTAAAATGAACCCCATGCTATTATAGGGAAAAGGCGTTGTGTGTATTCTCTCCTTGTTTAATGCGATCTGGGAGGTCAAACTACAAATGTACTTCCTTGCTTTGGTTTATCTTTAGAGGGCCTACCTCCCCGCTTCGAAAGGAGGGAACGACCCAAGCAATAATGAGCTAAAGCCAAGCTCTTTCAAATCGCTATATAAAAATATGTCTGTGATGAAATTCATAAACAACAGGTGTGGATGTGTCATACTGACAAGTGTCACCCTTAGTATCTATATGATATGTCAAAATCTCTTCTTAGGAAGGGAATAGGAGGCCTCTTGATTGAAATAATATTGAGCTAATCTTGTCGAGTGTATGGCCACCTTGAACAAAATCCCTTACTAAGAACCATTGTTTAGAAGCCAAAAACCTTTATGCTTGCTAGTGCAGGAACGGTCATTCTAAAGTCGCCCCACATTTTACTATTCATTGTCGAAACAAGAAAATTCTTAGGATCTTTGGTTCTTCAAGATTTGAGATTTGGTGGTCTCGAAGTGTGTGTCATGGAGGGGAGCCAGTGTCGCCAAATCTCTAGTTGTTCGCATTGTCTTAGTGTTTGTTGAAATCCAAGTGGGGATTCGGTGAGTAGTATCTTCTAAACCTAAGGTGGTAAATGCTTGTGAGTCAGTTTAATACTTTTCTTGGTACCAAAACATTGCAAACAAACATCAACAAAATCTTTTCAAAATTTCAAACCCTTTGGTCTAAGTATGGATACCCTTTGACAAGCCTTGATATTAATGCTTGTCCTAATAATTTAATCTTAGAGACTTCTAATTATTTTGGTTTATATCTCAATCCATACTTCCCAAAGTTAACCTAGGTAACTATGCCCCTAACTTCATCATTTTCACAAAATGGATTTTGTGAAATTTATGATGTTTTTGACATAGACATTTATTTTGAAAATTAAGAAAGACAAGTGTTTGTGGTAAAAATAAACTCATTTAAGAAAGATAAATTGACAAATTGAACCCCATATGACCATTTGACATTTGATCACTCTGATAGAAAAATTGAACCTTATGCTCGCTATCATACAAGGAAAACATTGCAAAACATTACGTCCAAAATTATTGAGTTCCATTATCCAAAATCATTGAGTTTCACTTTACCAAAATCATTTGGTCCTATTTCCAAAATCATAAAGTTCTTAGAGTATTATCACCTTAGAGGTATAGCATTTTTCTCACTACCTTGGTCTTAGAAAATAAAAGGTTTAGTCCAGGTCAACATTGGGTCAAACATTTCATCCATCCTTCATCATATTTCATCCTTCACTTCACCAAACTTTGCAAACTTTTGAACACACCAACATGTTGGACTTAAACATCTATCAAACCAACCCCTAACTTAGCTACTTTGTATGTGAAATGAATCCTTTTCCATGCATTTGGTTAAGTTAGTTATCATCTTTGGACTAGTTTATCTTGAAGGTTACGAGTCTACCCTAAAGATAAACAAGTTCATAAACATCCTTTATCCAAACATCAAAACATCAAACTTAAGTCAAAAGTGTTGTCCCAAAATGTTTGCAAAGATCACTTTCCATATCATCCACCCTTTTCATCTCCCATTATCATCATTTCTCCCAAAATACTTATAGCATCCCTTTTACCTTGATATGAGTCAACTAGAGAGTTCAAACATTATAAATCTCAACACAACTCTCCCATAGGTGACCCATAATTTATGGTAGCAACAAGATCACAGCACTAGAGAATCATGGAGAAAACCAAAGTCACATTTTCCACAAGTGATCCAAATCCATAAGAATTTGATCCAAGGAGCTATTCTACCCTCGCACAACAAATCCAAGATCCGATAGGACCATATGAGGTATAAGATGTCACAAACAATCCACTTCAACTTACTAAAGATGAACTCCTTGAGTATGAACAAAATCATCCAACTTTTCTCGCACAAAATTTGATACTAGGGTTAACCCAATCTAAGATTCAACCAACCCCATCCCTTGTGCCAAGTCAACCCTTAACATCTAGTCTTGCAACTAGGCTAGGAACCAACCTTGGTCTCACTTCGTGTCTAGGAGCAAACACAATTGTGGGTATTCACAACACGACCATTCCATTAACCGCCAACCTTCCCCAAAACACAAGTTGGACACCAACCTTTGGCAAACCGCTTACATTCCATGATGCCACAACAACCTCAACATTTTGAGTGCAACCATCTTAATTCATCACCACAAATACCCCAAGTGTTCTTAATGTTACTCAAGGTAGTGTGAACCAAGTGCCTCAAGTAGGACAAGGGAAAGTTAACAGTCTCACACAAATTCAACCCTTAACAAGTGGTTCCAACAACCCCATCAACACATCGAAACAAGCGGTTACCCAAGCTACTCAGGTCAATCCACCATCCACATCAAACCCATCCATCATCAACCTTAATCAAAACAACCCCTTGGTCACAAACCCCATTGACCAAGGTAATACCTTTATCCCACCTAAAATACAACAAGGGAACCCCCTACCCATCGGCCAAGGGAACCCTTTCAATCAGTTACAAGGTATGAATGTGCCATTACCATCACAATACCAAATGGCACCAACATCTTCTTTCCCTTTGGTCCCTCACATAATTAAAAATCAAATGGGACCCTCAACCTTACATTCATCCACCTCAATCCACTATCCTACAAGGAATGTTAAACCAAGGAAACCCACAACCTCTCATCAACAACCCACAACCCGCATAAAACATCAACACCCAAAACCCATTGTAAATGTCCCAACAACCAATTGATCCTGCATTGCAAGCACATGCCTTATCTTTGCAACAAGCCATCCAACAACAAAAACAACAAGTAGCCTTAGTAGCACATCAAATAGCCTTAGCAGCACAACAACAATAGCACCAACAACAAGCATCCCTAGCAGCATAATAATAGCAAGCATCCTTAGCAGCACAACAAGTAGCCTTAGCATAACAACAACATCAAGCCCAACAAGCAGCCTTAGCACAACAAAAACAAGCCCATCAAGCAACCATAGTAGCACAACAACAATAGTAATCCCTAGTGGCACAACAACAACAGCAAGCCCTTGCGGCTCAACAATAGCAAGCCTTACTAGATCAATAGTATGCCCAACAACAACAACAAAGTTCTTACTAGAATTCTCAATAGAACATCATCAATACAAACACATTAGGAACATATACATCAACACCTCAATCACATTAATAGAATCCCATGCCACCATACACCCCATACAACACATCATCATATCAGAATCTCGCATACAATCCATCTATCATCCCAACATATGTTCCTCCATCAAACCCGCAAGATGATTTAGCATCACAACTCAAAGCGTTGTCACAAGAAATGCAAGACCTTTAGATGGGAAATAAAAAGAATCCTCATACACAAAATTGATGTCCCTATCCATTTGATCAAAAAATCACAATGGTACCATTCCCTCCAGGCTTTGAAATCCCCAAATTTGATAAATACAAAGGGAGGGGAAGTCCTATGGACCATGTAAAAGAGTTCAATGTCATATGTATGGAGGTGGCTTACAATTATTCTTATTTAATGTGCCTCTTCCCTCGAATTTTAACAAGTCCTACCATGGATTGGTTTTCTCAACTACCTCCCGGTATCAAAACTTTTCAAGAAATAACCGATAAATTCATAGATCACTTCTCCTTCAATCTTGGCATGGACGTAAGCCTAGAAGAGTTGTATGCTCTCATACAAAACAAAGGAGAATCTTTCGCCAATTTCTTACAACAATGGAGACAAAGAGCTAGTAAGAGCAAGTGGCCCATTCTTGATGAACAACAAGTGGGAATCATCATAGAAAATCTAGATCTAGATCTATCTTTCCACTTAAAAATGCAATGCATTACCACTTACGATGAGCTTGTCCCTAGGACCCTCAATATCGAGAGAGCTCTAATCTCACAAGGAAACACACAAACGTATAGAGACAACCACTCATCCACTAGTTCTAACTGTTGGATAGGACAACTAAGAGGGGGGTGAATCAATTTTCAAATATTATAATGTTCAATTCAATTACCACAACTAATACATAAACTGCCTAAATTATTAATCATCAAATACCAATGCATAAATTCAAATCCAATGCACAAACACAATAACACTAGATTTACATGAAAAACCCAATGAGGGAAAATCCACGGTGAGGATTAACTCACATTATAGAGAATATCAAAATTGATTACAAAAAGGCTCACTGCCTACAATAAGGACTCATTGTCCAACAGGGCTACAACCTAGAGGGATCACTACCACAAAGATACAAAGAAGACAAAGAAGATTTTTTACAGAGACAATAATCCCAATGCAACAAAGGATTCCACCACAATCACTGATCAACTTGCATGAATGATAGAGTTCACCTTCTACTCACTACATGTGGAAACTTAGCGTTAAGATTCACACTAATCTACCACACACATAACTCACACACACTTTCTGAATAGCGTCAAATTCATGTTTTCTCTTTCACTTGTCTTCCTTCTTTTCTCTTGTACATTTTTCATTGCTAGCTCATCTTGTATTTATACTATCTCCAACCTTGAAAAGGTACAAAGTTGGCCATCCAACTTCAAATTCAAATTAGGTCGGCGCCAAAACATCCTAGGGTGGAATTAGAATGAGGGTGACCCAAACACATGCTTCACCAAGACCCATAATATATCCAACACGCTTCATCAGCTTCAAAGATAGTGCTTAACACACGGTCGGCCAAACCAGTGTAAAACACATAGAACAATTAAGCCCAAAACTTCCAGAAACCAAAAATATCTTCAATGCAATCAGAACATCTTATCTCTAGAATTGCAAGTCAAAAGACTTCATCAAAGATAAATCTGGACCAATAACATTTCTCTCGGACCTCGACCAAAACACAAAAAACCATAGGGAAAAGTATCGGATCATCATCCTGAATACCTGTAAGCTTCTTTTAATATAATTTTCTCAATATCCTCAACATATACAACCAACAAGAACTAGTAGATAGCTAGTTGAACAGTTGGCATCAATGACAACACTTTCATTCCTTTTTCCATTCTTGCAACAATCTCCCCCTTTGTCATTGATGGCAACACATGATGTGAAAAAACATCAAAGACATCATACCAATTTTGAATATACTTCTTAAGATTTTTCTTTTTTCTACTCCCCCTCAGGAGATCATCTTCCTCATTACCTACTTTCTCTCATTATCTTTCTCTCCTTTTCACATGCTTTCTCTCCCCCTTTAACATTAATGGCAAAGGCAAAAAAAATTGTGTTCACTGAATCTTCCTTTAACATGACAATAGAATACTCATAATGACAACACTTGAAAATACCTGCTCCCCCTGAGAGGTAGCCACCAAAACATCAATCCAAAAAGATAGAACCATGAATCCACCAGACTGATGCATCTCCAAATGCATCTTAGTTTATGAAAGGAGGGGCAATAACCCCTAACTTCTCTCGGGGATACTCAAAAGTATCTTTAAGAAGAGCCTTTGTAAATATATCTGCAATCTGATCTTTTTTTAGAACATACTCAAGCTTGACTTCATTCTCCATGACCTTCTCTCTCAAGAAATGATATCTGATGGATATATGCTTCTTTCTCAAGTGCATCACAGGATTCTTCGAAATGTTAATTGCACTTGTATTATCATAGAAGATAGAAATGGGATCATCATATAATATTGTGATATCTTTCAAACTTTATTTCATCCATAGAACTTGTGTACAACAAGATGTAGCAGCAATATACTCAGCTTCACCAGTAGATAAAGAGATTGAATCTTGCTTCTTACTCAACAATGCCACCAACCTACATCCAAGAAAGAATGCACCACCACTTGTACTCTTTATGTCATTTATGCTTCCAACCCAATCTGCATCTATATAAGCACTAAATGTAAAGTCGGTATCTTTAGGATACCATAATCCATAGTCTGGAGTGTCATTCAAATATCTAAATATTATTTTAACTACAGCCACATGTGTTTCCTTCAAATCTTCTTGAAATCTAACTACAAGACAAACCACATACATAATATATGGTCTAGTAGCAATCAAATATAGTAGTCCACCAATCATAGATATATACTTTCTTTGATCAACCTTAGGTGAATCATCATCTTTACCCAACTTGCAACCAGTCACCATAGGAGTAGTTACCGGTTTAGAACCATCCATCCCAAACTTCTTCAACATCTGTCTCACATACTTAGATTGTGAAATGAAAATTCATTTCTTTGTTGGATTAATCTATAGCTCAAGAAATAAATTCATCTCCCCAAACATAGACATTTCAAATTCTTTTTGCATCTCTTTCACAAACATCTTGCACATATTTTCATTTCCTTCAAAGATAATGTCATCAACATATACACTACAATCAAGATTTTGTCATTTTTAATCTTAAAGTACAAATTACTGTCTGTTGTACCTTTGTTAAATCCTTGCTAAATCAAATACATGTCTAACCTTGCATATCAGGCTCTAGGAGCTTGCTTCAATCCATATAAAGATTTCTTCAATTTGAAAACCATATTTGGTTGATCTGTTAACTGAAATCCTTTTGGTTGTTCCATGTAGACTTCTTCTTCTAGCTCACCATTCAAACAGTTCACTTGACATCCATCTGATAGACTTTGAAATCTTTATAAGCAGCTAATGCCAAGAACATCCTTATAGCTTCCATTCTTGCTACTAGGGCAAATGTCTCCTGAAAATCTATGCCTTCTACTTGTGAGTAGCCTTTACACACAAGCCTTGATTTTTTTTTGATAACTTCTCCATTCTCATTCAACTTATTTCTGAATACCCATTTCAATCCAATAATATTTTTGTCTGTCAATCTTGGGACCAATTCCCAAGTCTAATTCTTCTCAATCTGCAAAAGTTCTTCTTTCATTGCTTCCTTCCAATATTTATCTTTATAGGCTTCACTTACTATCTTCGGCTCAATCTCAAAGAATAAACACAAGTTTACTTCAGCAACAGCTTTGCTTTTGGTTAACACACCTTTTGTCTTGTATCCAATAATCTAATTTTCTGAATGATTCCTCTATACATATTTCAGAGTCCTAGGGGACATCACCGGAGAATCTTCTCTTTCATTCTATTCATTCTACTTTTCCTACTCATCTTTATCTTGTTCTTCCACAATTTCTTCTATTCTTGCACAGTCATGTTCATCAAACACATATCCATCAATATCAATAGAATTCTTCACTGTTTCATCAACCTTCACATTCAAGATCTCTACAATCTTTCTTAGTATTTTATTGAAATATTTGTATGCCTTGATTTTGGTAGAGTATCCAAGAAATATTTCTTCATCACTTCTTGCATCAAACTTTCCCAAAGTTTCTTAATCTCTTATGATATAGCATTTTCTTTCAAATACCTTGAAATATTTAACTATAGGAATTATTCTATGCCATAACTCATAGGGAGTCTTTGTATTGTTTTCTCTTGCTTGAACTTGATTGAATGCATATACATCAATATGGATGGCTTCTTTCCAGTAAACTTCCAGTGATCCAGCTTCAGTGATCATTGACCTAGCATCCTCTTGAATTGTTCTATTTTTCCTTTCAACAACTCTATTTTGCTGAGGAGTTCTTAGGGTAGATAACTGCCTCTTTATTCCATGCACTTCACAAAACATATTGAACTCATGGGAGGTGAATTCTCCACCTTTTTCATATCTTAAGCATTTTATCTTCAAATTCACTTCATTTTCAACCATAGCCTTGAATGCCTTGAATCCATCTAATGCATTTGATTTCTCTCTAATAAATGTAACCCATGTATATCTAGAATAATCATCAATTAAAATCACAAAGTTCCTTTCATCAAGTCAACTTTGCACTCTCATAGGACCACAGAGATCTATATGAACCAAATCCAATAATCCAGTAGTAGATTATTCTCTTGATCTGTAATGATTTCTTGCTTGCTTCCCAAACTGACAATTCCTACAAATAGCATTGAGATGCTTTGTAATTCTCGGTAAATATCTCACAGCCTAAACAACACTAATCCTTACCAAGCTATCAAAATTAATGTGACACATTTTCTTATGCCATAACCAACTATCATTTATCTGAGTCATAAAGCACCGTTCATCAACACCCTTAAGCTGATAAATATTCCCTTCAGATTTCTTTCTTATAGCAATCAATATTTTGGATCCTTTTTGAATCTCACATTTCTCATCCTTAAAAAAAAGATCATATCCTTTTCCACACATCTGACCTACACTCAAAAAATTATGCCTTAAACCCTTAACATAGTAAACATCGTTAGTTTGATGCTTACCATCAAAACTTAATGAACCTATCCCACAGATTTTAGCACCAGTATTATCTCCAAACATAGCCAGACCTCCATCATATTTCTCAAGCTTTACAAACTTATTCTTATCACCAGTCATGTGATGTGAGAAACCACTATGAACTGCCCAAAACTTCTTTCCTTGCTTAGCATGTAGGGCAGAGATAACCGTACCTTCATTTTTCTCCTTCTCCTTCTCTGGAGGACTTTCCTTTACCTATTTTTCTGAATTAGTAGAAGTAGGTTCATCCTTAATCACCAAGAACAAGCATTCATTTTCATCTGAATCTTCATATTCTAAATCTTCATCTAAAATACTAGCATTCTCATTTACATAGTAAGCTTTGTTGATCCTTTTTCCTTTCTTTTCTTTCTCAAATCTTTGTTTATTTCTTTTAGCTCTTTTCAAACACTTTGCAGCATAGTGACCTATTTATCCACAACTAAAGCATTTAAAGGGAAACTTACCTTCATACTTACCGAAGCCTTTTCTCATTCTTCTTACAAAGTTAGCTTCTATTTCATCAAATTTTTCTTCATCTGGATCTTTAGTTTTTGTAGCTTGAAAAGCAGTCTCTGTTTTGCCTCCATTTCTTAGACTCAGCTTCCTCATCTCATAAGATGTAAAAAATCCTAACAGTAGATCCTTAGTACAGGTTTTATAATCTATAGTTTGCTCAATAGCACTCACCTTTCCACTGTAAGCATCAGGAAGAGTTCTGAGAATCTTCTTTACAATCCTAGTTTCATCTATAGTAGCGCCAAGAGATCACATTCCAGCCACTACCTCATCCAATCTCTATACATAAGCTTTGACATTTTCATCTTTAGACATATGTATAAGATCAAACTGTGTTTCCAAACTCTACAATTTCACCTCTTTAATTCTTTCATCACCATCATGTGCTCTTTCTAAAGCATCCTAGACTTCCTTAGCTATCTTCAAATTCTAAACCTTAATCAACTCATAATGTACCAAACTATTCTTCAAGATGAACTTCTCCTTATTGTTCACTTCATGTAATTTGATTTCCTTAGGTGTACTTGGACCATTAGTAGGAGGAGTGTAAGGATTATTGTAAGCTTTATCCACATCATATCTGCAATACTCTAGATATTCTTTCATCAAAACTTTCCAGATACCATATTTAGTTTCATCAAACCTCAGATAATCAAAGATAATTTTTCTAGCCATCTCGGACCTTCCTCAAGTGGTTAATCTCATCACCAAGGAACCTGCAAGCTCTGATACCAATTGTTGGATAGGACAACTAAGAGGGGGGGTGAATCAATTGTCACAGATTATAACCTTTAATTCAATTATCGAAACTAATAAATAAATTGCTTAAATGATTAATCATCAAATACCAATGCAGAAACTCAAATCCAATGCACAAACACAATAACACTAGATTTACGTGGAAAACCTAATGAGGGAAAAACCATGGTGAGGATTAACTCGCACTATAGATAATATCAAAACCGATTACAAAAAGGCTCACTGCCTAAAATAAGGCTCACTTCCTACAATAAGGACTCACTATCCAATAGGGCTACAACCCAGAGGGCTCACTAAAATAGAGATGCAAAGAAGACAAAGAAGACTTGTTACAAAGAGACAACAATTCCAATGCAACAAAGGATTCCACCATAATCATTGATCAACTTGCATGAATGATAGAGTTTGCCTTTTGCTCACTGCATATGGAAACTTAGCATTAAGCTTCACACTAATCTACGACACACATAACTCACACACACTTTCTAAATAGCATCAAAGTCACATCTTCTCTTTCACTTATCTTCCTTCTTTTCTATTATACATTTTTCATTGCTAGCTCATCCTGTATTTATACTATCTCCAACCTTGAAAAGATACAAAGTTGGTCATCCAAATTCAAATTGAAATTAGGTTGATGCAAAAACATCCTAGGGTGGAATTAGAATGAGGACGACCCAAACACATGCTTCACCAAGACCCATAATAGATCCAACAAGCTTCATCAACTTCAAAGATAGTGTTTAACACAGGTCGGCCAAACCAGTGTAAAACATAGAACAATTAAGCTTGAAACTTCCAAAAATCAAAAATATCTTCAATGCAATTAGAACATCTTATATCTAGAACCACAAGTCAAAAGACTTCATTAAAGAGAAACTAGGACCAACAAAATTTCTCTCGAACCTTAGCCAAAACATAGAAAACCATAAGGACAAGTACCAAATCATCATCCTAAATACCTATAAACTTCCTTTAATGCAATTTTATCAATATCCTCAACATATACAGCCAATAGCAACTAGTAGATAACCAGTTGACTAGTTGACATCAATGACAACACTTTCATTCCTTTTTCCACTCTTGCGACACTAACAACAAGCCCCACTATTGGGCCAAGAACAAAAATGTTACTAGTGATGGTGTTGTTGATGCAAAGGTGGTCTTAACTACTCCTAGACAAGAAAACACCCAAACCATGAATACACAACAACCATACACATCACCATCAAATAATCAAACAACAATTAGCACTATAAACGCTCAACATGGACAACAAAGAAAAAATAGTGCTCCTAAATGACAATTCACTCGCTTAGGGGAACCTATGGAAGATGTGTTGAAGAGGTTGATACAGTCTAATCTTATCACACTCCCATATTTCTCAAACCATCAAGAGCCACAAATCAAACCTCGCAACAATAGAGATGATCATTTTTGTGAATTTGATTGATACAAAGGTCATAACACACAAAAAAAAATCAAACTCAAACATCTAATAGAAGATCTTATTGAACAAGGGGAAATTTCCTGTTGATCAAAAATTTGGGAATGAAACTCTGTAAATCTACACAAACCCTATACCTAATCATCAAAAAACAAAGGATTCAGGAAAGGTATCAACCTCAAATAACATTAACCATACCCATGATACCACGGTAGGACATATTTATTCATCATAACATGAGCAATCAGACATACATCAAGATAATATTTTAAAACAAATTCCAAAACCATCAACATTGTTTAGCAATATTTTATACCTTAATGACATCAAGTGGATATCAGATTCTGATATCTCTCCCACATATGACTCAATGATTGGGTATGTTGAAGAAGTTCCAAACAAGCCAAGAATATCCCTTGTTACACCCGAACCCCCAAACTGTTGTGAAGAGTCTTTTACTAATGATATATCATCCACCCAAGGATCATGTCAAGAGGAGGCTCTTGAGGATAATGAAAGTTACTCCGAATCAAGTCAAGATCAAGAACCCCTATCCCCAGAGTTTCACCAAGAGCTAAGAGACATATTCCAAACCATTTTAAACTCCAAAGATGTACCCGATATTACCTCTGAGATGTTTCTTTCTAATGGACATATAGACGTTCTTCATCCAAAATAAGAGTCTCCCACTCTTTATTCTTACACTGATTATGCATCATTGACATCTTTTGAATCAACACCTACATATTTTGAAGCAATATCAATAGATAATGATGTCATAGAATCAAAGAAAATAGTTCATATTCTTAAACAAGATTGTGCATCATCAACATCTTTTGAATCAACACCAACATCTTTTGAGGCAGTATCAACATATAACAATGGCATAGAGTCAAAGCAAACAATTCATATTCCTGAACAACAGGAACCCATAGCATTATCATGTGTTCATGATAAGTCATATTCAGTGGCTATGGATCCGAGGATACATTATCAGTGCAAAGGATTAGGTATTGATAATACCTTCACAACATCGGGGGAATCTTGTCTATAGCAAACATCAACATATGGGGCACAAAGAATCCTTACGATGAAAATACTGTCAATGCTACAACTAGTCTTATCATGAGTTGGCATTCACCCATCATCTCATACACAAATTAGGACCAACATAAAAAGAATAATTCCTATCAAATCAAGGCAAAGATCATCAAATAAAATGAAGCAGTAAAGCAAAAGGGACACATCAAGTACAAATGTATACTAAAGAAAAATAAAGAAAATCATCCCTCCAAAACTCCATTAGTCAAAGAAACTATGGGGAAAAATCAAAAAGGGAAATGTATCCATCAAAAGCATCCTCAAATACAAAGGCAAGCTTCTCAAGCAAGGAACAAAGTATATCTAGTGGTTGGTCCTAACTCCATGAAAACCTCCAACCCAACCCATCATCGCTCATCTTCCCAAGTTTGGAGAGTCAAAGGTTCCAAACTATCTACCAATCCATCTCATATTCCTTCATGCATGACACCATCCACTCCATTCATGATATCCAATTCTCACATTGACCATTTGTTGGAAGCTACCCTTCATCATAAGGATTTTGAAGGTACCATATCGCGATGTGCGCACATAGACAAGGTTAATTCTGGCATCCATAAGGAAGATCAATGTTCTTCAAAATTACATCCAAGTGCTCGTATCTTAGTAAATCAGCTTCTTCAAGTAGGATATCACTAGCACGTTATGATAGTGGCCTCTACATCAGTACCACTAGGTGGTTCAACATGAGGGTAAAATTTTCAAAAAATCAAGAAAATAGTAAAAATAAAAATTGTCCTTTAATGAAAACCACTACGGTGGCACTTTGGGCAAGTACTATGATGAAAACTTGGCAAACAGGTGTCATGAGTATAATTGAGTGTCAATATGATCCTTCTCAAACATAAAAATCTCATCCTTGTCATGATAAATCCAATGTTTCCTCCATCCATCCAATCCAGATTCATCCAGATATTCCACTTTATCTTGATCTTGACAAAGATTCGGTATATACTTCAACTCTACTCATGGAAAAAAATTGACAGCCTCTTTACCATTTTATCTCATGAAGTCCCATAGCCCATATCTAGAATGATACAACTCTATTCAACTCTTCACATATACATTACCTATCTTGGTATGTCCATTGCACTATGAAGCATTGCTAGACACTGGTGGTAGGTTCTTTCACTCTTTTTTTCAAATAACTCTTGATCCATGTCTTATATCTCATAATGTGACATCGACATCATGATCTAGGTATTGTTTACCTCAAAATCTCATAAAAAATCCAAAAAACATTCATAAAACCTCATCAAAATCCAAAAACACTTGCAAAATCATCAAAAAATCCAAAAATATTCAAAATCATGTATAGCTAAAATCCAAAATAGTACCCTATCAAACTATGGGTCTCTGAGCTTGAACATAGACAAGGCCATCATTGATGTGCCCTCAAGACACCCTAGGTTAGTCTTTTAAGAGTCTGTCATAATAAACTAACATTCCATCAACTATTAATATCTCATATTCAATAAGTCAAGTCAGTCGATCTACATGGTCTCTAAGTGTATAACGTAGGCAAGGCTAATCTTTAATCAGCCCCTGAGGCCCCTAGGATAGGTCTTTTAGGTTAGGTTCTTGGTCGAAAAACTTAGAAAACTACTAAACATTCAAATACCAGATAATCCCTAAACATTTGGAAAATCTTAGAAAACACAAAAATAGCCTCAAATAATTGAAAACCAAAAATATTCACATAACTCAAAAAGACCAAAAACGGCCTCAAAACATTTTCAAAATACTAGAAACATTAAAATATTCAGAAAAGACCAAAACCATCCATCCCATTTTGCTTTCACCCGCAATAAACCTTCATCCATAATAAATTGATCATCACCTTCAACCTTTGGCAAAACAAATAGAAAGCAAGTATCACAAGTCGTAAAGTGAAAACCTAAGTGTCAAAATCTAAAGCCTAGATCATAGGTAAACGAGTCAGTGAAGTTTGTATCAAAAGCTTATCACACACCTCATTATAATCAAAACACCTGATCAACATGTCCTAGGATGCATCCTTCATACAATGGACATTAGTATTAGAGATCACCTTAGCTATATTTAAACTGGCAAGAGATATAGATAACACTGACTGTTTGTCTTTGATCTTTTCTTCTAATTTATCTTAATGACCCATTTTGAGGACCTCTCGATGATGTCTATCAAAATTATTTAAAGAGAAAGGAATAGGGCATCAATCATTATCTTTTGTTTGTTGTCCTTGTGGATATTCTTGTAAAATAATCTTTGTGCATACTTGCTTAGTTGTGTGTAGGGAGGTTATTTGGAGTACATTATTTACTATTGTGTATACTTTGGTCTGATATATTCTAAGCTTCTAACTTAAATTCCAACAAGGTTTCCATATGTCAAGGTGTGAACAAGAACTATCCTATCTATTTGCAGAGTCAAAGTCCATTACACTATATACAATGCCATATTGGTTATTAATACCTTGATGTGTCGTGTCTATGTGTTATATCAAAATAAGGAATGACGGAAAATATTGATCCCAAGATATGAGAAAATCATCATCATCATGCATCTCTCATCACCATATCTAATAAAGTCTCATTGGATCATAGGCTTGTTGGACTTCTGAATCAATCTCAAAATCAATGGTTAATCCATCCATCTTATTCTTCTTATTCTTCTATCTTTACTAACATTTCTATCCAAGTATCGAATATGTGTGATATATCAAAATATACATGAATTTATCCATGGCCGATGATTGTCTATACATCCTGAAATATTTCTACATCAATATCTAAGCTAGCACAATAGCAATCCCTCTTTCATTGGGGCATAGTGGGGCATCTATATCATCTTTAGCTCAACAATTTGAAACGTTGCAACTCTTCAGCTCAAAAGCAACCTAAAATATCAACATCTCAAGCATAAGTCTAATTTTCACCTATCGTGATCCTGATCAGAACACTTTATTCTTCGATCGATCTCTCGTGGGGGCAACCAACCATCTTTATATCGATATCAAATCATCTAACGAATATTTTTCCTAGTCTTGCTAGCAAATCTTGATCAATTTATCAAACCAATCATAATTGGTATATATCTTTCCCTACCAATCCTTGTGTTATTCAATGCAATCCTTACATTTTTGTGAATCATCAACAATGTTATCAATCAATCAATTATATCAATCAACTTTAGCTTGGCTATCAACATCTCAAAGAGATCATCGATATCAATTTTGGCATCATCATCAGCATCAAAATCGGCATCAATCTTTGAACCAATGTAATGAGTACATTTCTTCAAAGAGGGGCAAAATGTATACACCTAAAAATTTCTTGATGGATCACATTGACTAACTAACATCATTTCATCCTAAAACCCATCCTATTTTCGCTTAATTGATTACATTAGCCTAGTCATTTAATTAATTGCATCATTTTCATCCATTAATCTAATTAATTTAATTAGGTCAATTCATCCCCTTTCATGTTAACATTTCATCCTATTAAATTAAATACATTAAGTTATTTAATTTAAAATTATGAAGTCCTCTTATTTAATTAAATAACCCTAATTCATTTAATTAAATATCATATCACTTTCCCCTTTTCATTAAATCATTTATTTAATGAATATCATTCAATTCCCCTAATTGACATAATTGAAACTTTATTTTAATTATCAATTAATAATAAATCTAATTCCAACCGCTTGCAAGGCAATACTCCTTCTTTGAACATTCCTCCAAAAGGAATATTCCTTCCCCTTTTGCAAAATTAAACTTTATTTTAATTTGCTAAATTATTCGTTTTTCCTCCCCATGAGAATATTCTAAAGAATATTCTCACTCCTCATTTGAAAAAGGGAATATTCTTACTTAGCTTCATATGCAACTTAACTCAAAACTTCTTGTGCAAGTTAACTTGTGACCTCTTGTACAGGTCAAAAGTGTGTTTGTTTGAAGGAATATTAACCATTGATTAAAATCTCATCTTCATTCTCATCTATTGATTAGAATCCATGATCCATGCCTCCAACTTCTTCCATCGTTGACCATTGATTACCCTTTTTTATCTCAACCCTCCATTTCTCATTTGCTCTCATATAAATAGGTCACTATTTGGAGACAAATGGATCCATCTTTTAACATGAAACTTATGATGTTAAACTCATTTGCACTTGCACTCATATTTTGCATCATTTTAGCTTTGTTTACTTGCATATTAGCTTATCTTCCATTAATGGCTTTCGTGATAACATAGATGCATACATTTAGCTTATTTGTTAATTAGAGATTTTAATCTTTTGAAGCTTGCATACATTTAGAGTAGATTTGCATACACCCATATCGATCATCTTAGCATAAATCATGTTAGATTAGCTTTCATCATGTCCATTTAGCTTTAAATCATGTTTACATAACATCTATCAATGGTTTCATTAGTTTTCTTTAATAAAATTGATTGAAACAAGTTCATTATCCAAGGGATTGGGAAAGGGTTGCCATTCCACATCAATGTGACACCACTCCCCCAATAGAATAAGTTTCAGTGTCTTAGATTAGAGGTTTTTCAAGCTTTCATGATTTAGAATGTTAATTTTAATGGCTTCTTTGTCTTTGTTTATAGTGAATGATCTTATTGGGATTGATGCTTAATGGGTTAAATATGCCTCAAATTCATATGGATCGGGTGTAGTTAACCTATACTATGTCATTGGTCACACCTTCATTGTATCATTTATGTAAGATGTAGAAATAAGGATTATGTCACTCATTGGATAAATTTATATATTGGAGTCATGAATGAACTTTGTAATCCATGGTTAACTATATATATTTGGGATGGATATTTTAATAGTGTATTCTTTCAATTATCATTATTTATTTTGATTTGATGTTCCATATTAAAATAGTACCTTATGATGTGCAAGTGTCTTGATTATGATGTGTAGACGTAGTTTTCTTTCATTAAAATGAGATGTTGATGTTGTGTTATATATTAAAATGATCATGGTTTAGAATCATGAATTTATTTTTTTATTTTACTCTTTGTAAGATCTAAGACCCACCACACATGCTATTAGTTGCATGTGAGGTACATGGGCATATGCTAGTGAATAGTAACACTTTTTCATTAAAATAAATATTTCAATTTTGTTTATTCTTAACATGTTGAAAATAAATTTTATATGTGTGTAAGTTCATTTCCAATCTATTCCCAAACAACATTAGGATAAGGTAGGTGTGCCTTATTTGGTGATTAACTTATAATGGGATCATTACGGCCTAATTCCTATATTTTTTTAGTTTCTTTGACCTTGTTTCTTGTCTTGTGAAGTTGAAACATAGTGCTTATGGTTACTAAAGGTTGAAGTGTGTAAATTATCCTTCAATAAACTCAAGAAACCAATTTATATCTTCGAGACCCTTAAGACTAAAAAGTACCTTGATGCTTGATTTGGGTCACCCAAATAACTAGAGACAAGTTGACTTGGCATAAGTGGGAATTTGAGGGTCACAAAATTTACCAGTGGGGACCATATGAAAACCTAAAATGTTACGATTTGTCAAGATTAGTGAAAGGGATGACCTAACTAGTATACATGACAAACCTTAAACAAGTACTTTCTAAACTTTTTTAAGAAAAAGTTCCTTAAGGAGTTGTTCCCATTAGTTTTCCTTTCCTACACCTATCATTTAATTTTTGAGATTTTTGTAGTATTTTATAATTCATCTATATCTTTTCATTATAATTTATTTATTGGTGTACAAAAAAATTGTCAAAAAATGATTGGTTGAGGCCTTATATATCACAATTGACCTACCTCGAGTAGATATTCCTAGTGATTGGAAATTGTTCCCATGTCATCTTGGTTTCCAAATGGTTGTTCTGTCCTAGATATTTTATGAAGTGAGGTATTACTCTCATTATATTTTTTTGTAATTTCAAGAGAACAAGATCGCATACTAGTTTCATGTCTTCTTTATAGATGAAACTTTATCCTTTTATATGATCATCATGGAGAAATTATCACATGACATGGTTAATATATTTACTTGTGTCTCCATGCTTGTTTCATTTTCATTGTTATCTTAATTTTTTTGTGTTTTATTATGGAATCTTGTGTGCATGGGTGTGAACTATTGTATGTTGATGTCAAATTTACATCATGAAATTTTTTACAGCCATTTTTTTTCTATTTTTGTCCTAGGTAAAATCTTCAAGAATTATAATTAGTATTAGATCTAGTGTTGTATCATCGAGAGCTCTAAGTTGTGTGTTTACATCTTATTTATATTAATTAATGTTTACATATTTTTATTAACATATTTGTGATAATCCATGCAAATTTCTTGTGAAGGAAAATGCCTTTGAGGAACTACTACACTTTTTAGAGAGGCCCTAACCAATATTCTCTAGATATCTAAATATGAATACATTAGTATTCAAGAATAATTATCCTAAGGAAGGAATTTGTATATAGTAGATATTAGGATTATTTTAGGACCTAATTTAAAAGGATTTCTATAGAAAAGAGGAAGCATAATAATTTAGTTTTGAATTATCTTAGGGGATTGATGGGAGACAATTCTAAGAGAGGGGGAATTCAAAGAGTCCTAATTGGTCTAGGGTAGAGGAAAAACTCAAAAATAAAAACCTAATAAAGAAGCTAGCTAGGTAGGTGGTGGTTTTTGTGATTTTGTATAAGATCATATGAGGGACCTCCTTCATCTTCATCATTGAATTTTTAAGTATCCACTAAATGAGCCAAGGTAGAGGCTTAAATGTTGGCTCTTAATTGATTATTTATCATGCATTCTTATGAGAGAAATAAATTTTTTATTTCCACTATATAATTTTATGGTTATACTTCTACTTGGTGGGAAAAGGAAGAGCAAAATCAAAATGTAGACATCTCCACTATCACATGAGAGAATTTTTTAGAGAGGCTTTTTCCTAATATCTTTTAGAGAACTTTATAAAATGTTGTGTAGATGATTTTCATGATCTCCAACAAATTAATATGATGGTGGCTCGATATAAGAACCATTTATATAAGGTTTCATTGAGGATAAGAAGTTTCTCATAAATAGATTTTTTAGAGGGTTGAACTTGAATAGATTTAGAGGTGTGGAATACACTTGATAAAATAATCTATGAGAGGAGTTATGCACAAAAAAAAATTGATCATACAATCACAAGGAAATAAACATAAAATTAATATACCATAACATAGTTATTTACATGGGGAAGATCCTTTTGGGAGGAAAACCCCACACTCCAAAGCAAATCAATGTATTATTCACTATAAATGGTTATAATCCACTTGGAGAGTCTAAGACTTTATAGGAGTATCACCAATAAGAGATATAGAGAAATTTTGGTAGCATAATAGTATCTTAAAACTCATTATAAAACATCCATCTCAAGCACCTAATGAATAGGAGAAACAATATATGAAATCATCAAATGGTAATTATAAAATAATAATCTAAAACTTCCCAAAAATATGGTGTTTAAATCCCTATTAAAAGATATAACACCTAAATCCCAAGACAAGTCCATATACTAAAATTTACACATTCCTTCAACCTTCCATAAGCTCATTATAATCCACCCACCAATTTAGGTGCTTCATTATCTCAATTAATATTTTATTTATGATGTTTCATAACATGTATCAAAATTTGATCAACAAGTATAAATCCCTCATACAACTCTCTTATGTGTCATCAATTCTCTTAAAAATTTTATGTGGGAGGTATAACTTATGGAGGAAATAAAATATCGTTACCACATCTTATGAGACTATTTGAGACCATACAAATATTTCTTCAACTTACAAATCAAAGATTATTTACCTCTTTTTATGCAATGCTTTGGTTGTGTCGTGTATATCTCTTCCTCCAAATTATAATGAAGGAAAGTTTTCTTCACATATATCTCCACAATCTAAGATCAAAGGCTACTTTAATAGATAATAAGAACCAAATAGATTACATCTTAGCAATTGGAGGGGAAAAAAAACCATAATAAATCCTCTTAACTTGGGAATATCCCTTCACAACTAGTCTAGCTTTATGCTTCTCAACATTTCCATTTGAACTAATCTTCCTTCTGAACATTCATTTACAACCAATGGTTTTCTATCCATTAGGAAAATCTCTCAAGTCACATGTATCATTTTTCTTCAATGCAACTGTTTCCTCATTCATAGCCACTCTCTAGGACTTAGAATAATCCATACCCAATGCCTCTTTAATAATTCTAGGATAATCTATGTTATTAATTAAAATTAAAATACATCTATAATCAAGAGGAGTATGCATGTTTGGCCATTGTCTATGTCATGTGGACCTTCTCAAGAGTTTAGATGAGGATTCTACCTCCTCTTTAGAAGTATTTAAACTATTTGAGCTTTCCTCTTTAGGTCCTTAATTAGCTTTCAGTTAAACCTTTTTAAATTCATAGAGGTAGTTGAACCATATCTTTCTTCTTATCCTCTTTTAGATATAAAATTGTATGAGAAGGCTTATAATATCTAAAAATAACGATTCTATTATACAAAAACGGTAGAAAATAATGTTATTACAATCATGCCCTTATAACATTTATATATCATTTTGAGTATATAAAACCTTATATGCATATTAGATTCTTTATAAAATATATTTTATTTAAATAATTAATAGTCTAACAACCTAATTGATTATTAATTATTTATAAATGGTAGTTTTGAATAGGTGTGACTAATACCTCTTCAGGTGTTTTTCCACCCCTTCTCTTATATTTAAGGAGCTTCTCTCTCATTGCTCGAGGTAAGGGAATTTGGATACTAATAGTGAATTCCAATATGTACAAGAGGTTTTTATTTTTTATTTTTATCTTCAGGGTATCCCCACCACTCAAGCCCAGTGAGTTCCCTTTACAGGGTGAGCTTGAGGCAAGACTAGTCCCTGGGGCCATGAGCTAACCAACGCAACCCCCCAACGTCTACGGCGGTGTGATTTTCGATCCAGAGAGAGTCAAACCCAAGACCTCGGGGAGCAAACTCAAGACTCAAACCAACTCCTCTAACCTGTGGGACCTATACAAGAGGTATTATTGGCCATGTAGAAGTGAGGAGAATTTATATACCTAGGTTATGTCTATTTTTATTAAAAAAACAAAAAATTATAATGGAATGGTGATTTATGGGATATTTTGGCAAGAAATATTTTCCTCATATATAATATATAATGTGTTGAATTTGTATCTTGTATTTCTCATTTTATTTATCATAATTACTTTTGATGATTAGTAACCTATGATCCTAATTTCTAACATGGTATCACAAAAGGTTATGAAATACTAAAAATTATTTATAAGTGATATTTTAGTGGTGTAATTAAAATCTTTGACACAAGTCTTTATATGTAAATAATTTGAATCTATCATTGTTATACATCCAAATGACTGCAAGACACAAATTTTATTAAAAAAAAAAATTGAAGTCATTATTTTCTCACCATTCATAATAATATTTCTACAAATATAATTAGATAAACTAGATACCTTGTGTTCAACATTAAAAATTATTATTATTTATAACATGGCTCCTTTTTTATTATCCATCACTCATCCTCTAGCCTCTTCCTCAATTAAGAAATGTGATTGAGTTTACTTTAAGACATACAAATTTTCTTCTTCAAAATAAAATTTCTCACTAGGATTTAAAAATAAAAATAAACTCGCAATGAACAATGAAATAAATACGAATACATATACTATTTTAAAAAATAGATTAGGAACTCTTACTTGGATCAATATTTCTCAAAGAACCTACATCCATTTTTGGGGCCCACTATATCTAACTTTTTATTTAATAATTGGATCTTACTTTTCCATTTCCATATTTTTTAGTTCACAATCCTTATATAAAAAAATATGACATTTATTTTATAAAAAATCATTAACTTTATTTTATAAGGAGTCATGACCCTTGTTAACTATACATATTTAGTTGGTTGAGAAAGAATGATAATTGTAGAAGAATACACTACTATGCACAAGAAAGAGAAGATGGTTATTGAAGGAAACTAATAATATTCATAAATATATTCTCTCCTTAATATGTTAAAGAGAGGAAAGTAAAGAGAATTAAATAATTTATCATGTGTATCAAATGAAATAATCAATAGAATCTTTTTGTAAATTCCTAGCAAGTTTATCATGCTTAGTTATATTTCTATGCTCCTTTTCACTTTCTTCCCTCCTACATATTATGGTAAATTTAAAGGATAACAATATATATACACTACCATTCAATTCTTGATATATACGTTGAAATTTGCATGCCACATTTTTAATCACAAGAGCCCTGGCCAAGCAATTAACAAATTCTTATAATTTTGTATAGGTTGTATAGCCTTTCATGGTACAATGAGAAAGAGCGGTTTAAGTTGATAATGTTATACATACAACTTCTATTAATAAGTTTATTCACATGTATTATGTGTGGATATTTTTTGGCCACTTAAAAGTGTTTAATATATGGAAGAATAGGACAACAATTCATGGAATATGATTATCATAATCTACAAAAGACATGGGCATCAATTCAAAGTAGTATCACTACTTCACCAACATAAAATGAATAGATATTCCACTAGAATAGTTCACACTTGCTAGCATACCCTATTTTCATTGCTCTTATCCATATCATAGAATGACACACATGTAAAAATGTAGACTAATACATGGATTACCTCTTCTCAAGGTAAGGAGAACCATGTATTTATGGGATAGATATCATATACAAGGCTCTTTGCAATCTAGAAGAATTTTTTAATTATATATTTAATTATGACTAGTATTGAAAGCCATAATTATAGTGATACCTTCAATGTTTATGTACTTCCACATTAGGAATTATTAGGTCGGTGTAAAATACAAATGTAAAAGATGGTTGGGCGTGTGACCATGAGAGTTGATTGTAGGGTAAAAACTATTCTATGATTGGTTTGAAATATGTGCATAATATAATTAACATCTAAATTTGGCTCTTGTAAAGCTCAAATTAAATTTATAGTGGTGATAGTATCTTTAAATTAGATGTATTCTCAAATACACACAAATGTGACATATTTAAAAATTATAATATATTAAACAAAGTACAATCCAATGTCTAGTATGTGATTTTTATGAGCTTGTACTTAGACTTAAAACCAAGAAGATTGATCTTATTACTCTTTAAAATACATTTAAAATATGGATTATATGGATTGGTTAATTTAATTTATGGTACTATAAAATAGCTATAGCACTCTTGAATATGAAAATAAGAATTTCTTCATGGAGTCCTCTTTAATTATCCAACTATGTAAATTATGCTTTGGTCACCTCTACTTTTGATCTCTCAAGAACACAATACATGGAAATTGGTAAAAAACCATCCAATTGACCTTCATTATTTTATTCTCAACCTAGACGTATGTATATTTAATTATAATTCTATTTATACCTTTGATCATTGAAAACTACCAAGTGCATTTTTTCTTCTCACTAGAAGAGCCAACAATAAACATGATTGGTACCTCTGAATAAGGGAAGGTTAGTGAATGAATATTAAAATTGATGAGACTTCTTTATACTACTAGGAATGGTAGTAAAATTTAATAGTGGTCATGGTTTTAATTCTCTACTTTTATTATATCATCCTATCCCCCTATCCTTTTATCCCTTTATCATTTAATCCATATGTATATTATTATACATACCTATCTATTTATCTATCATTATATCATTCTATTGTTCTGTCATTATATCTATCAATTTATCTATCTATCTATTATTTTATCATTCTACCATTCTATTGCTCTATCATTTTCTCTTTCTATCATTCTTTCATTGTATCATATATCATTCTATTATTCTATCCATCTATCCATGTATCTACATACTTATCTATCCATCTGTATTATTTAATCATTCTTTGTCATTTCATTATTCCATCACATTCTATGCATCTATCTATCAAATTTCATCTATCCATCTACCTACAAATTTACCTTTTTTTATTATTCTATCATTTAATATTTATCTATCTACTTATCCATCAATCTATTGTTCTATTGATCAATCTATTCATCTATCCATCTAGATCCACCTATATATCATTGTATTATTACATTCTTCAATCATTACTTCTATCTATCATTCTATTGTGATTGATCCCAAAATAGTATGTCCCATTTTTTGGCCTAAATGGGATGGTCAAAATCAACATTTTTCATTTTGTATCAATTATAGGGAGAAAATGGTCAAGAATTTAAGGATGGTGTAGAGAAATGAATTATGTTATTTTCTATGTAGATTCAAGCTATAAATTAAAAAATAAAAATAAACTATTTATTTCATTTTTTTGTTTCAATCATTTTTATTTTTTCAATTATTTTTTAGTAATTGACATTATTCACTAAAAATAGAAGATTTTCATCATTTATTGAAACTCTACCATTAACTTTAATGTCTAGTGCATAGATATTTTTTGATATTTTTTAATCAAATATTTCATTTATTGTTAGATTTTAGAATTAATAATAACAAAAAATTGAGACCTATATTATTGTACAACACACTTCTCTTAATGTCACTACTCTCTTTCCTTTCTCTTCCCTTTATATTTCATAATTATGTAGATACATTAAAATAACTAGCATCTCAAAATCAATTCATTTTTATCTTTTGAAATGACACATACGATATTATATTTTATATTTAATGTCTTATGATCTATTGTTTCCTATATAATAGTTGAGATGTTTCTTTTTGGATGCACAATGTTAAACCATGATTTGGTTACCATTATCAAATGTTATAAAATGTCTAAATTGACTTATCCATATTTATAAGTGTGACTATTCAAGAAATCATAAAACTCTTCATGATTAATAAATGTTGTCATTGTGTGTTATAAATGTATGTCATTTTTTACATAATCAAATATTTGAATATATAGATAAATTTTATTTTTATATAGTTAAATCATATGGTATACTCTACAAGATATATGAATGACTATCCAGACTTTATTTTGATATCACTAGATTATTGTTTCAATAATATTATTTAATTTTGATTTATTTTATCAATAAATTACTAAAAATAGTATTCAAGAAAAATAAAATATAATAACATATAATAAGATTTTATTTTATTTTTATATGATAGTCATTAAGGCTCACTGAAATAGTTTATTGGAAATATTCCTAATTGATTCACTCAATGAAATAGGGAAAACAAAAGAAAGAGTAATGTATATTTGCTGATTATTATGTCGAGAGACATTCTATAGTGATGACAAAAACCTCTAAACAAGAACAAATCAGATTAAAAGTGGCATTCAAGCAGTAAAGAAGTAACTAATGGTAGCCAAAGAGAATGAGGCACATGTAACTAACATGGGTAACACTAAAAAAATTCCATCATGTTGCATGTGAACCGTTTCAAAGCATCGGTGTTGGCATTGTAGTGTGTCATAAGGAGATGAGGTTATGAATGTTTTCACCTAAATTTTCTATATGTACATAAAACATCTATAAAAATGCTAAGAGATATCCCTTTGGAGACGTCTATTTTTTATTTTTGATCAATTACTTGCATAAAAGTGTAATATACACCTCAAAAAAGATATATCTCAATTTTTTATATATATTATTAATAAATAATAAATATATATACTAATCTACTTTATGTGTATTTTTGAAATAACTTCAAAAAAAACCTCAAAAGATTTCATTATTGCTCTATGAATTTTGGAAAGGATTTTATGGCACAAATGGTGCCTAAATGGAATGAGACTTATATGGACTACAACTTCCTGAAGATTGCGTTAAAAGATATCATCCACCAAAATAGAAGGCCAAAGCCTAAGCCTATCGCCAACGCTATTAATCCTCCTAATAAAGGGATCAAAAGGGCCATGACTTTCAGATCCTTCAATAGCCTCCTTAGATGCAATAGCATCAAGGAAAAATAAATCATAGTGGTAAATGAACAGTATTTGTTTTTCAAAAAGAAAATCGTACATCATATTTTTGGTCTAAAGATTTTATCTGTTTATTTGAAGGTGAAAAGCAAGGAGTAGAATGGGAAGATTTCATTGATTAATTTTTTCGTAATCTCGAAAGATTGAACATCAAAATCTTTATTTGATATCATTTTCATATATTATTTATGCAGTTTTGTATGTTCATCCAGGATCATGCTATAATATTTATTGAGGCTTGAATGTGCACCTTCTCCCATGGATTCTAAAGACTGAGCAACACTCTTTAGAATATTGATAGAACATTGATTCCTTCGTTGCTACAAATCGCCTTGGAATTTGAACATGCTTTAGAGGAAAGAATTGAATCCCTGACCAACCATATTTTGATCAAGGATAAAACAAAAAAAAAAATGGATATGCTTTTAAAAATAATAAGGGAAAGGAGCTGATGGTGGGTAGGGTAATTTTGAGCGAGGAGTCCATGTCATCAACATTCGAGTCGGCATTTTTTTTTTCCACGTCCCTTGATCGTCGAGTTGGAAGTCTCCAACTTTTTTTTGGGGAAATTTGAGCACATTTTCTGATGTTTTGGGGGCGCTTTTCAAAAACCACAAAAAAAGTCTAAAAATTTGGCGTATACCTATCATGGACATTTGTATGATCGATGGTTGTTTGGTGCCATGCCAGTACTGGCTCATTACACTCCTAGTAAATGTGCATCAACTGCCACCCATTCCTTTGTCGTCAGCCTTAATGCCTACCACCTCAACATTTGTTTCATTCGCTTGGTCTTGCTTTGGGTTCACAAAACACCCATTAATGAAAAGTTTATTCATTTTGAGCAGTTGCATTCAGAACCAGCTCTAGTTAGGATGGATCTGAATGCCGATAGTGGTGAGGCCATATGTGAATGGTGGTGATGCATTTTTTGAGCTTTCTGTGTTTATCAACACCACATTTAGTTTAAGGAAACTATTTAACTTCTTGCTACGCAAGTGAGGTTGTGTTCCAACCTCACACAGGCAGTAACTATGCATTGCAAGATTTTTCTAGTTTTTTTGTGCGATATTTTTTTGTTTAAATAGCTTCTATCAAGTTGTAATGATTTCCCCATCTAATGAAGCTTTGTTGCAGCTTATTCATGGTCACTTCTATGTATATATATTTCTATACCAATATATATATGTATGTATACATATACATATCTGTATATAGATATATACATACAGGAATGGCCAACAAATTTAATTTTCCAGCAATAATGCACCTATATGATGGTTGACTGTGTGTATATGTGAGTATACAGATTTATATATGTATGCATATATATGGCTAACTATGTGTAAATGTGTGTATATATAGATAGATATGAATGTATATGTATATATATGCATATATATCTATGTATACACACATATACACACAAGAACAATGAGCAAATGTAATTTTGCAGCAATAATGTAGCTATATTATGGCGAACTATGTGTATATATGAGTATTCATATATATATATGCAATGAAAAGCCTTCTTTCTAGCAGTATCAGTGGGAATAATAGCTAAATCCTTGTATCCCTTCTCAACTGACATCCACACATCAGACCCTAATGATTCTAAATATGCCTTCATTTTGTTGCTCCAAACCATATAGTTTGATCCATCAAAGTGAGGTACTTCTTTTGTAGATGATCCTTCCTGACTAACCATTTTGTGTTCACTTAACCAATATCTACTTGAGTTGATTAAGCTTCTCCTAGGGAACCTAGGGCTCCGATACCAATTGTTGGAACACAACAATCTACTAAGAGGGGGATGAATAAGTAGATCTTAAAACTTGGCACTAATAACCTTTTGTGTAGACTAACTCCTTAAAATCCTTATGTAGATTAATTCCTTAAATCCTTAATGTTCCGATTGAAGACTTAAGATGTAGCAACATAAACATGCAACCATACAATCAACACATAAAATCCCATAACACCAAATATACATGGAAAACCCAAGATGGGAAAACCACGGTGAGAAATGTTGCTAGGATCTATTGTCCTAATCCAACCTCACAAGCAATAATATTTTGTTACAAGGTTTAAGGGCACCAACCCTAAGGAGATGCCAATCCCCTAGTTTTAGGAGCACCAACTCCAAGGATACACCGATCCCCTACACTAAGCACCAACTGAGTTATTTGATGGCACCAACTAATCAAATTTATAATGACAGTATTACAAATTGTTCTATTGAACACAAATCAATGTTGCAACTTACTTTGCAACTGCACAATAATTTTTTGCACTCTTTGTAACTCACTTTTTTTCTTTGATGTTGCACTCTCAACAAAACATCCCCTTTTCTCTGCACTCTCTTTCTCCTTTGCACTTAGAACTTTCATTGTTCTATCCTCTAAATATTAACCCATATCTGAATCTCTATTTTTGTTTGGGTTCTACTCATTTGGAATGTTCATACTCTGTTTGCTACACTAATCTCTCGTCACTCTTCCTCTATTTCTTTCTCAATAATACATAACTCTGTTCAACTCTTTCTACCCCTACAGACTATTCTCTCTCACCTCACATACAACATTTGCAACTCCTTCGACAACTACTTCATTTTCTTCTTTTTGCTTGACTCCACTAATCTACAATTTCTATCACGAGATTCTCACACATGATCAAATCATCTCAAATCTACTATTAAGGTTTCCTACACTTGCTATCTTCACCAAAAAGTTATTAGTACATATCGAACCTTGCACCATCCTCCAACACATCTAAAAACACATGTTAGGGTATACCAGATATTATACTCAACTTCATACTCTGCATCGAGCCTCACAACATTAAATTCTATCACAAGGAATTTGTTAAGAATAGCAACCTGCAAAACCCTAGCATCAGATATACATTAAGTGTTATTCTTTGTTCATTCAATTTGATTTTGATCTTCATTGACTTTACAATTTATGTCATTGCTTAGCAGATTAAATCTTCACCGACATTGGTCGCAGGTGTAGTTTCAATGAATTAAATTCATTTGTAGTGTCAGTTACCAGTCAAAACCTTGTTTACACGGACTTAGCTATTTGATATCTTCGCATTTGAAATTGGGTCGTCAATCTGCAATCTTTACACCATGATCCTCTAGCTCACCTTTGATCTCAACAAATTTGAAACACAACCGTTGGATTGATCTCCTTTAAAATTTTGTCGTTCATCACTTTCCCTTTGGAACCATAGCCATCACGTATCACTACTTCACTTAGGGCTTCCACATCTATTTCCATGATATGAAGAGACATAGCGATCACCATTAGATATATGCCTTTTTGATCTATGTCATCCATCACATATCACTATTTGTAAAGAGCACTCCTTTTTGTTCCCTCAATGTGAAGAGGTGCAACGATATTCATTCGATCTTCATCAGATGATCTTGACCATTCATTGCTCATCGTGTAAGCTTTCTTTCACCTTGCTTTACTAAAGTGATGAGAACATCCTTCAGGATGCAATAATGTTCTAATACCTATCTTTGTTGACATCATACTCCACTAGCTCCCATCGTTCATCACTCATCACTAAATGCATTGGATGATAGCAAATACAAATCATGATGTGAAGAACACATGCGATGCAATCATATCTTGACACCTGGCTATGTTGATATCACCATCCACTGTCTCAAGATGCCACATATACTCTGTTGATGTCATCTTCCATTATCTCTTGATGTTCATTGCTCATCGTGCAAACCTACTGATGTAATAGACTCCTAAGCGTGATGCAAAGGATCAACACAATAGCTATCTGATTTGATAGGATTGATCACAGTCATTCAACTCCCATCACAACCATATAGTGCATCATTGAAGCAAATAACCTTTGACTTCCATTATAGCAATGTGAAAACTTTATGCGATGTAACCTCATTCTGCCATCTGTCTAGGGTGACATCATACTCCATTATCTTCCACTCATCGCCCATCATGAAAAGAATATGTTCCTTTGAAGTCATAACTGTGATACAAAGGACTAAGGAAATAGTAGTTGGATTTAATCACCAACACTTCTATGCCAGAGACACCAAAGCATGATGCAAAGGAATAAGGTGATAGTTGTCTTATCTTCTATGCATCAACATATACCATTGGATCTTCATCACAAGCACACAATGTATCACAGAAATCATATCTTTCCCTGGCTTCACAACAACGATGTGAAAGCTAGTCATGATGCACATGAATACTATCAATCAAGAGTGCTAGGTAAATGGGACTAGTTACATAACAAGCATAATGGCTTAAGTGACAACTTAAGCAACCAGTAACAACCAACAAGCAGTCAATGATAAAATAGAAAACTTGTTAGAGTGCCATGACTGTAGAAACCTAGGGTTTAACTGATAAACCCTAAAATTATCTGAGAGCACAAAAAATTCCATTTTGAGCACATCCACGATCCTTTGAACCTACAACTTATGTTTCTAAAAAGATCTCAGAAAACCCATATCGAATCTGCACTTTCTTTTCACTTTCAAACACCTAGAAGAACCTTTTGCATCATCATGTAAATATTGTGTGACAACAATGCAACATTTGAGAAATTTTGCAATATTTTTAGAATCATGCTTCTTTCACCAACTCTTTCAGACATTGATCCTCTGGATTTCAAGGCATCCAAGCACACCATTGAACTGCCTTTTTTTCATCAATGACACCTTTTTTCATTAGCCAACAATCTACCCTTTAGAATAAACTCCATTACACCACTGATCTCTCCTTTTTCCATCAATGACAATAATATGCCAATAATAAGCCATACCAAGTTCCATATAGGTAAAATTTCCTAACCCTAATTATTTCCTAATTTGTTATTTCATGGATAGCTAAGTAAGATTTTTAGTTTGTGCCCATTTATCACTTGTGAGATAAGATTTTCTCATTGCATATTTTTTATTTTATTTTTTAGGCTTATATGGGTATGCATGCCAAAGAAGGAACATACAATGTGATGATATTCAACAAAGTCCATTGCTTTATATGGACTCAAATATCAAATTTTTTTTAATATTTACTTTGCATGCATGCTTATGAGTGCTACATACTTTAAGATACATGATGTTCTAAGATTCACATGCACCTCAAAGTGGGGGCAAAATGTAATGGCAAAAATTGTATACACATGTTAATTTTAACCTAATTTTATGACTATTTTGAGTAAATACATTAATGTAATTACATATTAAAAAATGGTGCAATCTTGTACAAAGTTGGGCTCATCTCCTAGTCTTCATTTATATCCATTCACGTGTATTCCCACATTTCACTTGTATCTTATCCATCTATATACACTTTCCCATACAAAGTAGATTTATCACACCCTCCATGATTAAACATTTCATTTCCTTTAAAAAATTCATCATTTTGTTATCTAGGTCCATTCTCGTGGATGTGGGATTAATCGTATGATTATAGATCCAACACTCGAATTTCCAAAGTAAAATTCAAACTTGGTCAACCTACCCTTTCATTGGCCATTGTGAGTAGACTAAACAAACATTTGTATAATTTATTGTTATCTATTTATATTTAAAGGTATTCTTGATTGTACTCATTTTATCATCAAGGAATATCCTCTCATACCTCTTGTCTTCCTAAATCATTTGAGAATTCAAGAGACAATAATAAAAAACCACTTTGATTGGTGCATTAAAAAGAAAAACATTTTAGTTATCATCATCATCTAGGATATTTGAACAATTCCTTTCGATTTGCTAATCCTTTGCACAATTATAAAGCTAGTCTTTCTCAAGGGTTGACCTAAGAGAACACGTACTCTAGTGATATAACAACCCTTTAAATATGTTAGTAAGTACCTCTAGTGTTCATAATAAACCAAACATCAGTAAGTTTTATGAACCAAAGAGCATAGTATACATATTAATCAATTTCATAACTATTATAATATATCCATGCTTGTGAAATTATTCTAGAACCAAAGACTTTACCTAGATAGAGACATAAACCTTTTGTATAATTCAAGATGAAATACATACATAGAGGATCCTCTTTAGTTTGAAAGATTAATTTTAGTGTCGCATCAATTTCATTCTTCATTGAGCCTAGAGTTATATACAATTACCCATCACATTTAATTTCCTATATTAGAATTTAATTTTTAAAATTAGTTAATCCTACAACTCTCAATTATTGATATAGGCTAATTTGTACTTGCATGTATGTATCTTATTGGATGAGCCTAGATTAAACTTGAGAAAAAAGGTTATTTTTTATTTACACCAAGATAAGAGAAAAAAATTACTTGATAAATTTGAATCTCATCCTAGAAAATAGAAGCCCCTATTTTTTAGATCTCTAAATTTTAATGGCTACTTGTTGGGTGAGGTTGAAGATTTCTTCCACCAAATTAATTTTTATTCATGTGGTATTGGTAGAAGGAAAACATTAAGATTTAAGTAAATTTGTGGATATATATATTTTTATATTTATGGTGTTGGGATGCAATACTATAATTTTAAAAATAATTGTAATGCCCCACCAAGTAACTTTAAAGGAAGTTGCAATTAACATCATAAGCGAACCCAATTTTTTTTTATAAAGTGCATTTAACATACACATTCACTTACTAGTTAACAACAACCTCTAAGGCTACAAGGTTAGGATTACTTAAACCCACATAAACATATTACATATAACCATAGCCTTATGAACTTTATGAAATAAACATCATACATCATAAGAATACCACATAACAAGGTCACTCCATACAAGGAGACACGGATCCCATAATCCGCTCCTAGACCAAGGAGGTGCAAACATCCCCGTTCATGAAAACTGGGTAAAACTGAAAAGACGACATGCACTACCCAAGGGAAAACAACTAGATGGCATAAAGATTCAACAACCCTTATCCTCTAAGTTCTTCTAGAAGACTTATAATTTAGGACTAACACTAAATCCCAAAACCAACAATGCAAACAATCTTTCCTTCAATCAATTCTACAATCAAACTTTCTTCAAACCCTTGTGCAAATTTTCCAAAATTTCTTCCCTGTTGTAAAAATGTATTTTTTTCCTTCTAAAAGATTTTTCTGCCCTAAAATTAAAACATGTATTCTTTATAAATCAAAAATACCTAATACAACCCTAATTCACATTACATGCAAATTAGATATTTCAATTTCAATTTCAATTTCAATATTTATAACCCTAATTCACATTACATGCAAATTAAATATTTCAATTTCAATTTCAAATAATAAATTAATTTCCAAAGTTGCAACCAATTTCTCAAATAAACATTTAATTACAATTTCTAATTTAATTCCCACACGTTGGAATTAAATTCCAAAATTAATTCTAATTCTTTTATTTCCTTTTATTCTCTTGCATCACGTTTAATTAATTAATTTAATTATTTAATAACTAAACTCAACCCCCTTGGATTAAATTTAATTAATTAATAAACTAAATATAATTAATTAATTTAAGTATAAACTTTTATCCACATTGCATTATTTAAATTAAATAACCATCAACATGATTCAAATGCAATTATTCTAAATATCTATTTCCAAATCAAGAATGCTTCAGAATTAAATAACATCAAAGCAAGACAGACAATGACTCGACACACACAACTGATGACACACTAAGGCTAGGGTATAGACTTGACACATGTTACCTAGCTACTATCTCCTGTTCAACTTAACCGTTGGATCGACACGCTCAAACCTGTGAAACCAGGTGGAGTCGATGTCATGTACCTGCAATCCTGCAACCAAGTAAACAACATCATACAATATATCCAGCATATAATACACACCGTGAAGAAGGAATTACGGATTCGTAGGGCGCTCGCAAACGAGTGATGCAAAACCGTCCTTTTCACCAATACACTCATTGAAACTGACACTTCCATCATAATCCAATAATCTCATAATAACATCTCATGTTAACTCTACAACATCATTAATCCATAATGCATGTGAAACAATAATCAGATAACTACATCCCACAATAATGTTGTCGCTCAATAGTAGCAATCAAAACATTATAACAAAATGTATCCAGTATCAAAGTAATTGCAACCAAACATAGCATAAAGCAACTTGAACAAGAATCAAAACGGAGGGGTATTACAATAATCATGACACCACAACAAACTTAATTCTTCTACAATCTATTGAAATGAGTTGAAAAAAGTTTTGAATACATATACATTTTTAGGATCAACATTTTGGTTCACACTCCATGACCCTTCACCACCTTGAAGAAGATGAAATATAAGAGACAGGTTGCAAACAATGCTTTTATAAAAAAAGGACTGGAAATGAAGGAAGAGGAAGAGAGCAATTAATGAGGTTGAGATTCACATTAAAAAGAGAAGGTTAAAAAAATGGTGTTGAATAAAAGAAACTAGTAACACAATATGAGAAGAAAAAAATTAACAAAGCCAACTTCCTAATATGCTTGCTACACCTAATTGGTCAAGGAAGAGAGCAATCATTAAATGAAAAAAAAAGGGCAACAAAAAACTCAACATAAGAAAAATAGATAAAAATAAAATATTCTATAAAAATCAATAAAAAATAAATAAAATCTTACTCTTGATACATAAACAAAAAGAAGAAGAAAGATTAAAGAAATTAATTAAAAGGTAAAAGTAATGCAAAAATTATTAATGAAATAGTAATAAAACATAACTAAAAAGGTGACCAAACAATGAAGACAATAAAAATTAAAAGATCATAAACCTAAGAAAAAATAAAAGAAACCTAGCTAAAATAGGCAAAGGAGGACCTTGATCTTGACTTGATAACCTTTGTTAAATTCCCTTCAAACCTCCTCTTCTTTACTCTTATCTAATCTAGTCGACCTCCCTTTCCCCAATAGGTTTTTCTCTCCCCTCTCCCTCCCCTTGCCTTTGGTCTAGTTATGTCAATCTTAGTCCTCCTTGATGGTAGTTAGGTGTGATTCCTTTCCTTGTCTTTTCTTTTATTCCATATTCATTCTCCATGTCTTGGTGGTTTTTCATATCACCTCTTATGATTTCATGACTCCCTTCTCCAATCATCTTGTCTCTCTGTTTCTCTTCCATCGGGTTTCCTCTATCTATTTTATCCAAGTTAGTTATTTTTACTTTGTTAGGTTTATTATAATTTAATTTTTATTGTCTTTGTTATTTGGTTATTTATTTATTTTTATAAAAATTTCACTAACAATTTTGACATTATTTTTACCTTTTAATTAATTTCTTTTAGTTTTCTTCTATCTTCTTCTTTTTGTTTATGTATAAAGAGTTAGTTTTTTTTAGTTTTTATTGGTTCTTGCCGATAGGCAGGTTTACTATTGCATCCATTGTATTTGATTTCCAAATAGTCACTTGGCCAATGAAATTGTAGAGGTTAAAATATTTTTGTCTTTTTCCTATAGTCGGGATTTAAGCACATATTTTTTGTGCATGGAAATTACGGTTTCTCTTTTTCTATTGGTTGGAGTAGGTCGATTTTTCATTTTCATTTAAATAAATTAGGAAAATACAGGTACATTATACATTATGGAAAATATTTGAACATTATACATAGTGGCAAATATTTAATCGAGGGAGGCAAATCGTGCATTTTGGCGGCGGGTTGGTCGGTACATTGTACATTGTGGCAAATATTTGAACATTATACATAGTGGAAAATATTTAATTGGGGGAGGCAAATCGTGTGAGTTTTGGTGATGGGATGGTGGGTACCGAAGCAGTGAATGCAGGTTTAATGCATTAAATGCATTAAATGCAAGCTATGTGAAATGCGGTGGATAGCTGGCGAGTACACAAGTAGTGAATGCATAGTTAATTCATGAAATTTTAGGTGAGTGTTGGGTTTTATTTATTCTCATATGTTTATTGTTTGTTGAGAAGCTTTGTGTTTCTAGCTCTGTTATGTTGTTTTTGACGTTTGTTATTCTATGGAGCACTTGAACGGGGGAGGAGCCGTCAGAACAGTGTAGTACCGGTGAATGGCTTATTTGTGGTTTGTGATACTTGAAAACTAGAAGTGTTGGTCATTGTTACAAGGAAAAGTGAATGGCTTGAGCAAGGTCATTTTGATTGTGGAGGCTTTGAATGCATTAACTATGTGTTAATTGCTTGAGCGGCCAACAATCTATTAGGAAAGCTTGCAAAATTTGTATTTAATGTCTAAATGTTTGTAAAAATTTATCATGCTGGTTTTTTTTTTTGTAAATTTTATCCTATGCTTTTGTGTTTCATGTTTATGAACATTGTATTGTATATGATGGAGTGTGCTCATTTGTCTAATTTGTCCCTGAAATGGGAAGCAATCCTTACAATTGGAGATGAAGGAAAAGATCTATATGGCTGCAAACATACTTTGTTGTTGAACAAGGATCTGGAAGGTCATATTCTTGTATCATTCTTCCCCTTTGTTTGCAATGAATTCAGTGAACAATTAAGGAGAATCCTAGTTCAAGAATCTAACTTACCGAATAGACAAATGAGCATAGTGAATGTAATGCCATGTAATTCATAAACATGAAACTATTTTTTGGCCAAAAGCAAGTTACTATTGCAATTGTTGAATTTAGTTTTGAAATAGTTGCTTAGGCAGTCAAATTGTATTGTTTAAAATATTTTTGTCTTTTTTCTATAGCTGGTATTTAAGGACATATTTTTGGTGTTTGAAAATTATGTTTTATGTATTTTTCTATTGGTTGGAGTAGGTCTATTATTCACTACTGTTTAAGTAAATTAGGAAAATAGGGGGATAATATGTATCACTAAAAATATTTAATCAGTGGATGAAAATTGTGGGAGCTTTGGTAGTGAATCGATGGTCATTGAAGCAATGAATGCATGTTTAATTCATTAAATGCAATTTCTACGAGATTTGTTGGAGAGTTGGTGGGTATGGAAGCAATGAATGCATAGTTAATTCATGAAATCTTAGTCGAGTGTTGGGTTTTATTTGTGCTAATAGCTGGTGGGTACTGAAGCACTGAATGCATAGTTAATTCATGAAATGTCAGGCGAGTGTTGGGTTTTATTTGTGCTTATTCTGGTTTGCTTATTATTTGTTGAGAAGCTTGTGTGTTTTTAGCTTTGTTTTGCCATCTTCAATGTTAGTTATTGTTGATAGCTTCAAGCAAGTGAATGCTTTGAGCAAGGTGCTATCAACTGTGGAGGCATTAAATGCATTTACTATGTATTCATAGCTTGAGTGGCTAATAGTCTATGAGAAAAGCTTGCAAAATTTGTATTTGATGTTTGAGTGCTTGCAAAAAATTATCGTGCAAGTCTATTTTTGCCTAAATTTTGTCATGTGCCCCTAGTATTGATTTGCTTGTATGCAAAATAGCAAAGTAGAACTACTTGATCAATTTTGCGGATATGTGTAATGCATCATAAAGCAATGAATGCATGGTTAATACATTAAATAGTGTTCAATACTAGCACAATTGTTGTATTTGTCTTTGATATGGTGAACTGGTGAGACAATTTCAATAATCTAAATATATGTAATTTTATTTCTAGAGTGAATTATTTTTGTGAAATTTTCCCAGTAAAGTAATATTTTCAAAGCCTAGGGTTAGATTGCTAAATAGGTGTAAATGAGAAGGCTTGTGTATGCTTGGATGTTCTGCATACCTAGTGCACGTGAACTAATTGCATGAATGGTAAGAATCATAGGGTTGTTACGTGTAGACGTGTGAGAACGTTGACTTGAAACAAATTTGTGGGTAGGTTGATGCATTGGGCTATGATCTGCAAATTTTGTGAAGAAAAATTTGTAAATTTATTGGTATGGCTCAGTAGACTTTGTAGTTTGCAAGTGCTTCTAATTTAAGCAGGACGCAGACAAATCTGTCAATGCAACTATATTCATTGTACAAAGTTACTTAAGTGGTTATCCTTGTTCTCATATCAATGCTTGTGTCCTATTGTGACTAGAAGTATTGTTTCTTGTAATATGGCCTAATTGTACAAATGTATATAGTAGATGGCATATTCTATGTAACCAAGTTACATGAAACAGATGGAGCTAAGGAGCAGGTCACTATTGTAATGGTTTCATTTGCAATTCAGGGATAGTAAACATTTTATATTTTTTTTCTATTGGTTGGAGCAGGTCTATTATTCATTTTTGTTAAACTAAATTAGGAAAATAGGAAAACATCATATATTTTTCAAATATTTAATCACTGGATGCAAATGGTGTTAGCTTTAGCGGTGGGGTGGTAGATACTAGAGTAGTCAATACATGTTTAATGCATTAAATGATATGACTAGCGGGTTAGAAACAATAGTCTGTTAGATGCAAATTGAGTGAGATTTGTAGGTGGGCTTGTGGGTGCGTAAGCTGAGAATGCATAGAAAATGCATGGAATCCCAGAGAAGTGATCAGTTTTATTGTGTTGATTTTGGTTTATTTCTTGTTTATTGAGAAAATTGTGTGTTTTTAGCTCTCAATTCCCCTGTTTCATGTTTGTTAAGTCTGCAAGGCCCTTCAATGGTGGAGGAGCTATGGATTTTCGTTGAATCAATTTTCCTAATAGCTTAGTTTTTTGTGGCTAGATCAATAAGCATTAGCATTCACTTTGTAACAAAATATAGGAAATGCATTAAACATTTAGAACAAAGGAATGACGTTGATAAATGCGTTGAGATGCATGTTCTTCTAATGTGTCTATGAATTATGTATTAGAAGAGTTATGAACAATAAGGGAGAATGTTGGTTGAAGAGTCTAATTTTCCAAATAGACAAATGGGCATAATGGATGACATGGCATGTAATTCATAAACATGAAACTATTTTTTGCCCAAAAGCATGTTACTCTTACAATCAAGAATACGCATAGTTGCAATTATGGGATATGTAATTCATTGGTTATATATCTACCAAAATTTGTAATGCCCTCAGTGTTGGTTTGTGCTTATTAGAATTTGTTTATTGTTTGTTGAGAAGCTTGTGTGGTTTTAGCTCTGGGTTGTTGTCTTCAATGTTTGCTATTCTCTATAGCGCTTGAATTGGGGAGTTGTAAGAGAAGTGTACTACTGGTGAGTGGTTGACCTGTTTATTTATGATACTTGATAGCTACAAGTATTACTTGTTGTTTCAGGGAAAGCTAAATGGTTCATTGCTTTTGTGCCAACAAGCTCTTTGTCAAGGGTTGTGCAATTTGCACTTGGTGATTAGATATTTGCAAAAATATACAGTGTCCTATTTTGCTAATTTACTTAAACACAAATGAATAGTAGACCTACTGGCATTTAATGTAATAGCTATAGATTGATTGATAGGAGTGCCATTTCCAATGCACATCATACAATTGCAATAGTGATGTGCTTTGATCACAACAATAACTTGCCTCTGAGCAAAATGTTATGCACAAAAGTGCATTATGGTAGTAAAGCTTGCACAATTTGCATTCAATTCTTAATGTTAGCATTTTCATTTGTAGTACTTGCTCGGTCAATGAAATTTGATTGTTTTGCAAAAGGACTACTACTCATTTTAGTTTCAATAAATTAGGAGAATATGGGAACATTAATTACTTGGGATTTATGGACATATTTTTCATTTTTGGAAACTATTATTTATTTCTTTTGCTATTGGTATAGCTAGACTCGAGGTTTAAATATCAGTTAATTTCTTCTCAAGTATTTATCCACTTACATCATTGAAAAGTCCCACCAAAAAACAAGCTTCTCAACAAATAATAAATAAATAAGAATAAGGAGAAACCAGTACCTGGTTCATATTTCATGAATTAACTTTGCGAAGTTTGCATTTAATGCATTAAACATGCATTCACTGCTTCATTACCCACTAGTCCGCTGCCAAAACTCGCACAATTTGCATCACCTGAATAAATATTTTCCACAATGTATAATGCCCCATATTTTCCTAATTCACTTGAATGAAAATGAAAAATTGACCTAGTCCAACCAATAGAAAAAGAGATAAACCATAATTTCCAAGCAGAAAAAATATGCACTAAACTTCTGAACAAATAATAAACAAACGAGAATAATCAGAAACCAATGCTTGATTCATATTTCATGAATAAACTATGTGAATTTTGCATTTAATGCATTGAACATGTATTCATTGCTTCAATACCCACCATCTCATCGCCAAAACTAGCACAATTTGCATACACGGATTAAATATTTGTGACAATGTATAATGTCCCTCTATTTTCATAATCTATTTAAACTATCTCATAAGCGAACTCAACAATTGCAATAGTAACTTGTTGCAATTGTTTTCATTCTATGAAGTCACTTGAGTGGCAGCCCTTGTCCTGCTATCAGTATTTTTGTCCTTCTGTGACTACAAGCATTGTTTACTATTATAAAGCCTAATTGTATAGTTGGCTACAATAGATGGCATATGACATGGAGCACTTGAAGCTAATTAATAGGTTACTATTGCAATAGTTTCATTTGTAATGAAGAACTAGTAAACAATTTATTTGTTTTCCTATTCGCTAGAGTAGGCCTATTATTCATTTTTGTTAAAGTAAATTAGGGATTTAGGAGGACACTAGATATTAAATACAAATCTTGCAAGCTTTGGCAATAGGCCGATAGCTACCCAAGCAATGAATACATAGGTAATGCATTGAATGCCTCCATATTCAACAAAACCTTGCTCAAGGTATTCATTTTTTCCTGTTTCAATTCTTGTTTGTTGCAATTCTTCTATTGGTTGGATTAGGCCTATTGTTCATTTTTGTTAAATCAAATTAGAAAAATAGGACACTATATTTTTCAAATATTAAACCACTAAATGCAAATCTGCCACCTTGACAACGGGGTAATAGATACTTAAGCAATCAATGCATGTTTAATGCATTGAACGGTATGACAAGTGGATTAGAAACAATAGTCTATTCAATTCAAATAGCATAGGTAATGCATTAAAAAAATTTAGCATACAAACAACAACAACAACAACAAGTGTGTTAAGCAACATGGTATGCTAGTATCAGTGATAGGGACCAATCCCAATATCATGTACTCTATTGTTACTAGATAAAGCAATACTCTTCTAGATCTTTGACCAAGATCTTTTTCCTTGTACAAGCATAGAATGCATTAACTGTGAATTCATTGCTTGGATAGGCATTAGCCTGCTAGCAAAATATTTTAAATAGTACAATTTCATTGGACAAGCAACTATTTCAAAAGTGAATTAAACAATCACAATAGGAACTTTTTGCAACTATATTCATTATACAAAGTCAGTTAAATGGCTGCCCTTGTCTTGGTATCAGTATTTCCGTCTTGGTGCAACTAGAAATATTATTTGCTATTATAAGGTCTAATTGTACAAATAAGTATAGTGGATAATAAATGACATGAAACAGTTGAAGCCAAGCAACAGATTATAATTGCAATGGTTTCATTTGCGATCAAGAGATAATAAACAATTATTCTTCTTTTCTATTGCTTCGAGTAGGCCTATTATTTATTTCTCTTAAAGAAAATTGCGAAAATATGAGGACATTATATGTTTTACAAATATTTAATGTTTGAATGCAAATTTTCCCACCCTTGGCAACAAGATGGTAGATGCTAAACCAGTTAATGCATCTTTAATGCATTAAATGATATGACTCATAGATCATAAACAATATTCAATTGTTTGTCAATCGTGCAAGGTAATATGTTATTCATATACATGAAACATAGAAGCACATGTTAAAATTTATAACAACAAAAAAAGAGACCAACACAATCATTTTTGTAAAAATCTAGACACCAAATGAAAAATTTGAAAGCTTTGCTAATAGGCTCATGGCTACTGAGGCAATGAATAGATAGTCAATGCATTGAATGCCTTCACAGTCAACAAGACCTTGCTCAAAGCATTCACATTTTCCTGTGATAATTCTCATTTCCTACAATAGTTACCTGCTCTTTGGCTTTAACTATTCCATGTTCATGGGTTTCATAGCATATGCCATCTACTGTACCCACTTGTCCCCCTAGCCCTTGTAACAACAACCATTGTTTCTAGCTAACAAGCATCATAAACAAATAGATAAACTACTACCCAGTAGTCAACTGTTTGTAGAATTACAAACATGGAAATCTAAAAAACACGAAAGCTTTTGAACAATCAATAAATAAACGAGAATTAGCATAAATAAAATGGAGCACTCGCTTGAGATTTTATGAATTAACTATGCATTTACTGCTTGCGTACCCACTAGCTATTATTCAATGGATTAAAAATGCAGTCACTGTTTCATGATTAAATATTTTCCAGAATATATAATGTCCCTTATTTTGCTAATTTACTTAAACAAAAGTGAATAATAGACCTACTCCAACCAATAGAAAAAGTAATAAAACATAATTTTGAAACGTCAAAAATATGTCCTTAAATCCCAATTATAGGAAAAACACAAAAAAATTGTACACCATACAATTTGATTGACCAAGAAACTATTTCAAAAACGAATTCAATAATGAGCCTTTAATCTTCTAGTGTTCCCCATTTTGTTATAATAAGTCTTTGAATACTATGTCTTCTTCCCCCACTATTTCACTGCTCTTTTGAAAAGTTTAAGAACATCAAGCAACTATTTCAAAATCAAATTCAACAAATGCAATTCTAAACTTGCCTATCGACACAAATCTATGTCTTCCTAGTGTCATAATTTTGCTAGACAAAAATAAAAAATAGACCTAATGCACTGATGATGTAGTCACTACTATGGTGCGAAGGAGTCGACTAGCAAATCTTATGCAATTTGCATCGGTGATAAATTATTTGTCAAGATATATAATGTCCTATTTTCCTAATTTACTTAAACAAAAATGAATAATAGAACTACTTCAACCAATAGCAAAAGAGATAGATCATGGTTTTCAAACATGAAAAATATGTCCATGGATCCCAAGTATATAATGTTCCTATATTTTGCTAATTTTCTAAAACTAGGATTATTAATAGACCTACTGCAAAACAATCAAACTCAATTGGCCGAGTGAATATTATAATTGCAAATGAGATAATTAAAATGCATTGAGCCAATTTTCAGTGACAAAACTCACACAATTTGGATTTAATTCTTTAATATTTGGCAAAATTTATTGTGCGCTATTGTGTTTCATGTTTATGAATAGCATGTTCTATGTCATGGACTGTGCTCATTTATCTGAATTGTACCTGTAATAGGAACCAATGCTTGCAATTGAAGTGCAGGACAAAGATCTATATTGATGCAATTAAACTTGGCTCTTTAACAATAAGCTACAAGGTTAGATTATTGTATCATTCTCCTGCTTTGTTTGCAATGAAATTTAATTCTTCCAATGTGTGTGACAATTGTGTATTTGAAGAGTTGTGAACAATAAAGGATTACACTGGTTCAAGAATCTGACTTTTCAAAGAGACAAATGGGCATAGTGTATGACATGACATGTAATTCATAAACATGAAACATTTTGTTGTTGTATTGCAGGTTGCTTTTGTAATTAGAGATATGCATAATTGCAATTGTGGGGTTCGCAATTCATTTTTTAAATATTTTCTAGAATTCATAGTGTCTTCTTACTCTCCTATTTTCTTTAAATGAATATCAATAATAGACCTAGTGCATTCCTTGTGCAATTTGCATCCAATGATTAAATATTTGCAAAAATATATAGTGTCCTATTTTCCTAAATTACTTAAACAAAAATGAATAGTAGACCTGCTGCAAGGCAATTAAATATGATTGGGAAAGCAAGTATTCCAATTGCAAATGAAAAAAATTAAGAGTTAAATGCACATTGTGTTAGCTTTATTGTTCTCATACACTTGATGTGCTTGGCATTTTGGTCAGAGGCAAGTTACTATTGCAATCAAGGCAAACTACTATTGTAATTGTAAAATGTACATTGGATATGCTATGATTGTTGATCAATCTATAGCTCTTGTATTAAATATTTCCATGGTTGGAAAGACATTGTGCAAAGTATACAATTTTCTCCTTTGTAACTCTCATTTGTTTACTATGCCTGGATCCCAAAGGAAACAATGGCATATGTAACCTATTTCTCAGTTTCATAAAGAAACAAGAATAAGCATAAAAAAACCAAGCACATGCCCAGCATTTCATGAATTGACTATGCATTCAGTGCTTGTGTACCTAGTAGGCTTCCAACACATCTTGCACAATTTGCATTTAAAGCATTGAACATAACATTTATAAAATACATAAGACATATAAAATACATAGGAGATATAAAATATAAATATTAGTTATACGTTAAAAATGGAAAATCATTTTATGTTTTCTAATACCATATTATTATGTTCAATTAATATTAATATTTTTGAATATTTTAACCATGACTATTTTTTTTATATCTCTAAATTAAATTCATTTAGTTAAATAAACTAACTATAAATAATTCTATTTACCGTGAATTTAAAAAAGAACATAAGCCAATGGAAAATAAGCCACAAAAAGTAAAGTTCATAGGAATAACAACTTTATAGCTAAAGTGAAGGTTTAAATATTAATTAATTGTTTTGCAAATATTAATCCACTTTCATCATTGTGAAGCACTGCCAAAAACAATGTGTTGAGACTAGTGGTATGAAGCAATCCCAATACCTCTTAATGTGTAAATGGTTAACAAATGTTTCTTTATGCCTCGGTGTGTTGCATAGCTTCCAGACATCAACTAAGTGCATAGATAGTGAGAATGGCAAGGGTGTTGCATGTAAACGTGTGAGAATATAGACTATAAACAAATTTGTCCTTTGATTAATGCATAAGGATACAAATTTTATTAGAAACATTGAGGCAAAGAGAAATGTTTTATTGTTTAGAAGGCATCAGACATTTGCAGAAGAACAACTAAAATTTGGAGAATGTCATGGAGGTGAGTTGTTATTGCTTTGTAAAGTATCAGAGATTGAATGTAGAAGAACTTTCACTATTTAGTAAAACCTAATTTACAAATCCTACTAAACTAACTACAACAACAACAAAAAGGCATATGGAATGTATCTGATAAACATGAAATAGTAAAAGCCAATAATTGCAACCATGTGATATGCAATTCATATGCAATGTTTCGCATAACATGCTAATCATATTTGCTTATAAGCAAATGAAGGGAAACATTTTTATTAGAGAATCCTCTCTCATTTGCTTTTGGAAATAAATTATCCTAGAAATAACTGAATGGTACATAGATTATAGCAATCTACTGATGTGAATATCAAATGCACATCCAATTATTTTCTTAAATTTCCAACAAAGTGGACCAACGATATATTTTTGAAAACATTAAGGCACTAAATACAAATTTTGTGAGCTTTGCTAATACAGAAGTGGCCACTCAAGCAAATTTTGTGAACTTTGACAGTAAAGTGTTACATATTGGGCCAGTCAATGCATGTTTAATGGATTAAATGGTCTAACTATTGGATCAGAAACAATAGTCTATTAAATGTAAATTGTGGAAAATAAACTTTTACAAACATGCAGACATTAATCCTAAATTTTGTGACCTTTGTTGATAAGCTGGTAGCTACAAAAGCAATGAATACATAGGCAATGCATTGAATGTCTCCATAGTTAGCAAGATCTTGTTGTCAACTATGGAGGCATTCAATGCATTGCCTACATGTCTATTGCTTCAGTAGGTACAAGCTTATTGGTAAATCTTGGAAAATTTGTAGTTAGTTCCTGGATGTCTCAAAAAAAATATCGTTGCGATCTATTTTTTAGGCAAAGTTAATCATGTGTTTTTATGTTTCATGTTGATGAATAACATGTTATCTTGTACAACATGCATTTAGTAAATTGCTCTTTCTAGTTTTCTAGTCATATTATTTAATGCATTAAACATGTATTGACTGCGTCACTAATAGTAGCCTGTTATTGTTGTATTTACTCTAACAAAAATGAATAAAAGGCCTACTCCAACCAATATAAAAAGAGATAAATTTTTTATTATCTCTAAATTGCAAATGAAACCATTGCAATAGTAATATGCTCCTTGGCATCAAGTATTCCATGTATCTTGGTTACATAGCACATGTCATCCACTATACCGATTTGTACAGTTAAGCGTTAGAATAGTAAAATGCAAATAGCATAGGAAATGCATTGAACTTCTTTAGCAAACAAATGACATCGACAATCATGTAAAAAAACATGATATGTTGGTATTAGTGATACGAACCAATCCCAATATTTCTTAGTCTATTGTTGCTAGCTAAAGCAATACTCTTCCATATCTTTGAGCAAGGTCTTGTTCATTGTGCATGCATATAATGCATTGACTATCAATTCATTGCTTTGATAGGCATTAGCCTACTAGCAAAGTATTTTAAGCAATACAATTTCATTGTACAAGCAACTATTTCAAAAAATGAATTTAATGATTGCAATAGTAACTTGTTGCAATTGTAGTCATTTTAGAAACTCATGTGAATGGTTGTGCTTGTCTTGATATCAGTACTTAAGTTTTGTTGCGACTAGACGTATTCTTCATTGTTGTAAGGCCCAATTGTGCAAATAGGTATAGTAAATAAAAAATGACATGAAACAGTTGAATCCAACAAGTATGTTACTATTGCAATGGCTCCATTTGCAACAAAGAAGTAATAAAGAATTTATCTTCTTCTCCATTGGTTGGAGTAGGCCTATTATTCATTTTTGTTAAAGTTGATTATGATAATAGGGGGACATTATATATTTTTCAAATATTTAATCACCCTCGTTTGTTGCAGTGGTCACCTACTACTTTGCTTCAACTATTTCAATTTCATGTGTTGCATAGCATATGTCATTTGTTGTATTCACTTGTGATGTTCACATTTGTAACAACAATCAATGTTTCTAGCCATCAAGTATTACAAAGACATAGGCGAGCCACTTGCTAGAAGCACACTGTACCTATGGATTGTCTCATGTTTAAGTTTTGAACAGACTAACGAACATCGAAAGGGGATGCGTAAAGCTAAAAAACAAAGAAGGTTTCCAACAAACAATGAACAGAGGAGAATAAGCATAGATAAAACCTAGCATTCCTCTAGAGTTTCATGAATTGACTATGCTTTTACTGCTTTTGTACCCTCCGACCTTTTTACACTTTTTGCAAAATTTACATTTAATGCATTGAACATGTATCAAATGCTTGATGATGAAATTTGTAAAAAAAAGGTTGTTGTAATCAATTCTTCTAAACATTTAGACATTAAATACAAACTTAAGGAGCTTTGCCTCTAGACTAATCGCCACAGAAGCAATAAACACATAGTTGATGCATTCAATGCCTCCATATTTGCTAGGACCTTGGTCAAACCATTTAGTTTTCTCTATAGCAGCAAGTGATAGTTCTAGTTATCAACTATGAGAAACATATTTACAAGTCACTCAACAGTAAAGCTTTCTACGTACCGCTCTCACTGCATTCAAGCACTACATAGGATAGTAAATATCAGAGAGAAGAACTCAGAGCTAAAAACATAGAAGGCTTTGAGAAAGTAATAAATAGACAAGAATAAGCACAAATAAAACCCAACTCTTGCCTCATATTTCATGAATTAACTATGCATTCATTGCTTTTGTACCCACTAGCCCTCCAACACATCTCCCACAATTTGCTTTATAAGCTCTGTTGGTACATTGGTAGCCACTAAAGTAATAAACACATACTTAATGCATTCAATTCCCCCACAGTCCAGAAGACCTTGCTCAAACTATTCAGCTTTTCCTGTAACACCGAGCAATACTTCTAGCTATCAAGTATCAGAAATAGAGAGCGCAATCCATGACATATAATTCATTTTTCATAAACATGAACCACAAAAACAATGATAAAGTTTACAAAAAAAGAGATCAAGCTTATAAATTTATGTAAATATTTAGACATTAAATGAAAAAAATCCAATGCCTCCACAGTTGCTATTTAATCATTGGATGCAAATGGCACAAGCTTTGTCAATGGGCTGGTTGACATTACAACAATGAATGCATGATTTCATTAATTAACTATGCATTGAGTGCTTATGCACCTATGAGCTCTGTTACCAATTTTCACTACAACTCAATTGGTGGAGTTGATTAAATTTTGTTATATCTTAAAGTGGAAGTTCAGTTATTTTCTGCTTATGCTTTAAGTGTTGATTGCACTATATCTATCAAGTATCAGTTATGCATTGTTTAAGAAAACAAAATTTTCAAAGTCATTACTCAATATTTTGCAGAACAAATGAAGTACAAATATGATTATACAAATGATTAAGCATTCATTGATTTCATTTTATTTCATGACATTGTTACATTACAGATTTTATTTGATTGCAAGAATACAAATGATGGTACAAATTTGCATTTTGATGCATTTCTTTTCAAAGTGAAAAGTTGAAGGAAGAATTTAGAAAATCCACACAAGTCATGGAGATAACTGTTGCAATGCATTGAAGGGAACACTCTACACTATTGAAGATGCAGGGAAGTAAAACACATAAGGATCAGCATAATCATCATTGCCTGAGTGTTGTTGGCTGATGTAGAAGTGGTGCACCATCCTTCGCCCTCGAGCTCTGATTGACCTGCAAAAAGTTGGGAAAGTTTTGTTAGAGCTCTGATTATGAAAATCCTTACATGAACCAACAAAAATAATGTAAAATGTTTCTAACAATGCACTGAAACAATCAAGAAAAGTGCAGAAGCAAGAGCCTGAAAATGAAATACCATATAGTAGAAACATCATAATAGGTTATTGATTTTTGCTAACACTGTTTGTTTCCTATGTAGGTATAGGAAAAGTCATGTAGTTGATCATCCTATGAAGACATAAAGCATGTGGAGTAAAATAGGCTCCCACAAGGGTAGAGCTTGACATGTTGCCCCTTAAACTTACAAGTGGGCCAAGTAAAACAGTATAATTATCATGCTCATTTGAGCCATACATGAAGGAGTACAACAAATTTTCAGTTATCAAAGCATTAAATTTATTGTTCATTCATAACAATCAAGTCTGAGCGATGAAATGAAGATTGCAGATGAACAATAGACTTAACTGATTCAATAGAGTTGAAAACTATCAATCTCATTCTAGAAAGTTAAATATTGTTGTCATATTAATTATATTTTGTTGCCTTGGGTCTGTTGACATTCAATTATGTTGTTTCATATTTTTTCTGTTTTGGAGCAACAAGTGTTATATCTCATGATGGTGATAGTGAACAAGCATACATAATGCCTTATCAATGGAGCACTAATGAGTAATAAAACATGGGGGAAAGTACTACTTTATCTTATGAATAATTTGAGTTGAGAATGCATATTGTTTTTTGAAAGTATTCAAGTTGTGACATAAAGGTGACAAGCATAAAAGTGATCATACAAGCAAGGTTATTCATAGTGGTGAGTGAAACAGAGACTGTCAGATACTACCACTAATCATTGACTATTTGTTTTATGCTATTTGGATGTTGCTACAGGAATGATATTATAAAGGAGAGTAATTTTTCATTCAAATTCTAGAACAACAACATAGTAGTTAGTGTTATTTCCTATCAAGGGTGTTTTAATTATGAACTTATTTAGAAATATCATAATGATAGTAAATGAAGGAAGCCAATACCATAAGAGTTTCAAACAAAAAAGGAAAGTGGTCATAACATTAATTGGCTACAAGATATTGAAGAGTTTCTGAATTTTTATTCAGCATAAAGGTGAGCCTGAATCTGCATATTATGGAGGTAAAATGAAGCTATAGTGAGAAGAAATCAGAATGCTTAAAATTTCATGGTGGGTCAAGCCTAAAGTCTTAATGCATACAAGATGACAACTTATTTCAAATAACAGAATACCCATGTTGGATTTTGATCAAGAATACATAAAATAAGTGATTTCATTCAGAATAAAGAAATACCCACATGGGGGTTTTAGTTCAAATACAGATTTATCATTATTCGTAGCATACCCATGTTGGGTTTTCACTTAAAGTACATAAATGAGTAAATTTCTTTCAAAATTTTGAGAACCCACCTGAGGGTTATATTTAAAAATGCAGATTTATTCAAAATATTGAATACCCGTGAAGGGATCTTTTAAAAAATGCAGATTTCTCACCATTTCCAGCTCACCCATGTGAGGGTTTCATAAGAAATGCAAAATATATACAATTCTATAATGGGTTGAGCCCATTTATGAAAGAATTTACAGAAAAATGGAGCAAGAGTTTTCCCCAAGGGTTTCCCTTTTATCCTTTGGAGTAAAGTGTAGATTTAGAGAAATGAAAGCCCATTTTGAGCATGAGTGACCACGACCAAGAGAAGGAATTCAGTAATCAATAACATTTATCAACTCTCAGAGAAATGAAAAACCCATTTTGAGTTTACTGTATAGTTTTCAAAATCTGAAATCAAAGAATAGGAAATGCAGAGAGCTTTCTTCATAAAATCCAAGAACCAAGCATGTTCATGGCGTGACATGTAATGGGTCCATTTTTCTTTAAGAGAAAACAACGATCATTATTCGTCATAGAAGATTTTATGAAGCTATTGTTTGATAGGAAAATACAATAGAGTGGAGAGCTTACCTTGTGATTCCTGTAGGAAAATAGATAGGTCGCGGCCAAGCTCTAAGGAGCTTCCAGATTCAAGTTTGAGCTCATGAATGGCAACCAAGGGAGAGTTTTAATCAAACACAGAAAGAATGGAACAAACAAAATCAGAGATAAAAGAGGAGAGGTCACGGCCTTATGGCCTTTTATTGCTTTCAAAAAATAATGGTAAGAAACAAAAGACCATGAAAATCAACTCACCATCTCTCTGTCATGGAGATTTGACCATTTTGGAGTCCAAAAATCTAAGGTTGCAAGCTGAAATCAAGCTCACTCATGGCAGTGCCATCTCTCCCAGCAGAGCAAAAGTCTTTCAAAGTTGCAAGATGGAAATGAAATGATTTTAGGGTTTGTCCTTACTTTTGTTCCATCTTGACCTAATTCGAATTTGGGTTGATAATATTTTCCATTTGAGTGGGGAAATTTGAACTTAGGGGTTTTTAATGTTTGCATTTTCAAATTAATGTCTTAAGTTTTATTGCCATGGTCTCATATGCCTTAGGTCGAACTTGTTAAGGACTTCATGTATCTCCATATGCCTAAGTCTTAGGTTTGAGTTGATAAATATTTCATGGCTTAGGACTTTAGAGATTTGAGTGATGTGAAAAATAATGTTGAGTCAAGAATGAAGAATGACCAAATGCCTTAGGTTTTTAATTGATTTTGAGAGACAATCAATTAAAATGGGAATGTGAGTTTACTTATGCCTTAATATCTTAGACTTTGTTTTAAGTTGATTTTATAGAAATCAATCATGGTCTTAGAGAGATGTGCCTTAGATTAAAATTAATATTTTAGGCATTTTATTTTTCAATTGATTTTAAAGAAATCAATTAAATGTAATGATGGAGATGGCTTACTATTTTTATGATTTTTCCTAAGAAAAATCAAGATTGTAATTGGAGAAATAAGGGTTATAGTTTTGCAAAGACTTTCAATCTTTAATTGCAAAAATAAAGCAAGCTGTAAAAACTGCATGATGTAAAGCAGAAGTTAAAACGATAATTTATAAATTGTTTTATTTCTTCTTGCTATTTTTAGTAGTTTGCATGCAAAGATGAGTTTGAATTTTCTTTTGGTTGGATTTGAGTTGCATGTGAAAAAGAAGAGGTATTTTTTTTGCTTTTAAAAGCAGATTTTGCCTATTTTTAAAAGCCTTATGGCATGCACATGCAAAAAGTGTGTTTTTTCCACTTTTATGCCACATTTTGGAGCAATTTTAGGTGCTTTTCCTTGAGCTTTTCCTTGAGATTTCTTCTTGAGCTCGGATTAGGGTTTTAGTGATATATCTTGGAGAAAAACTTAGGGTTTTTCTTAGTCCAGATTATTGATTCTTGCTCTCATGTTGAAATAGAGAGTCTTGTAACTTAGAAATTTGTGCTCAGACTTTGATACTCCTTCAGTTAAAAGAAACAACTTTCCTATTTCCCAATTTTTGTCTCTTACAGTTTTAGTTTGATGTAATAGTGTGATTTCTGTTTACAGAATCCTTGTTATGTCTTGAAGTTGTAATTTTGATTCAGAAAGATCATAAATACAGGTTTCATGTTGTGTTCAAAATCTGAATCTTCATGCAAAGTAATGATGTGTTAAGTGTTCATGAGAAGTTGTGAAGTATTGTTGTTTTTCTAAGAATTGTTTGTGAGAAAGCTAGAGTCATCATTAAGTTTTTTAAGTCATAAGTTTAATTCAAGTTCATCCTTCTAACTCTTTTCCACAAAAAATCATTTAGAATAGATTTACCATTTAGAGAACCAACTCACTTTGGAGATTCCTTCTTTGTTCAGATCACCCACATCTAAAGAAGGTTTCCATGTGTCAACAGATAGTTAGATTTCTGCAAATTTAACAAAGGGTGCATATCTGATTGATAACAATCTCTTCAACACATCTGCAAAAGTTTGCATTCAATGCATTTAACATGCATCCACTATTTCATTATTCAACAATTCACTGTCAAAGCTTCTACAATTTGCATTGACTGTCAGAATATATAATGTCTCCCTATTTTCCTAATTTACAAAACTCAATGGGAAGCTGGGGGGATGGTTGTGTTTCTACTCTACTTGGCATTGAGGGTGAGCTAGGGTTTTGATGCCCTAGCTCGGCTCTCCTTCCTTTTGCGTGTGTGGCTGGGATTATTGATTACAGGGGTGGGTTCTTTATGTGGTACAAGGGCGACGACTAGGTTTGGCTATTTTTTACTGTTCAAACTTTCTCTCTTTTTTTGTGTGGTTCCTCTTACATGCTAGGTTCAGGGTTCTTGTGCCTTGCTTGGTTCATCGGTCTAGGGTTAGGCACTTCTCACAATGGTTTTTCTTCATCTCTTCGTCATTTCTTCTTTGTTTTTTCTTCCTGTTTGTCTCTTTGTTGTGCGATGGCGATCGAGCTTGCTCATGGAGTGGGATGGCTTTTGTTGGTCATAGAGATGCATGTGGTCTTAGATAAGGTGGATAATATCGCTTCTCCATCTGGTGGGTACCCAAGCATTTCTAATTCAATTGTTCTTGGAGCCCTCAAACTAAAGAAGGTGAATGGGTGTCTAGTGAAAGCCCAAGATTGGTCGGTTTTAGTCATTCAACCAGAATCGGTAGCTAAAGATGTGGAGTATTACTGCAACCACGTGTTGATTTGCAAATTCATGGGGATGAGGGTTTCTCTTCGCTTTCTGGATTCTTGGATTTGCAAAACTTGGAACCTTGAAGGGGATTTTGATATCATGTTAGCTGTTAATAATTTATTTTGGTCGATTTCTCTTATGTTGTGGATCGAAACAGGGCTTTCGAAGGCAGACCCTATTTTTATAATCAAGTAGGTCTTTTTATAAAACCATGGCATGGTGGTTTTAATTCGACGGTCTGGGTGAGGTTGTCATGCCTACCTCTTGAATGTTGGAGAAGTGATATTTTGCAGATGATAGATTTATTCCTTTGATTGAATATGCATGGAAATTAATTTGAATAAGCCATTATCGAATTTTGTTGACATGAGCATTGGATCTTATTCTTGGACACAACAGTTAGACTATGAGGCTTTACCTTTTAGGTGCAAATTGTGCCACGAGCATGGTCATCTCCAAAGGAATTGTCCACGAGTCATTCATGTTGTTGGTGTGAGTAACACTCCTCCACATCCAACTTAAAATTTGGACAAGGGTAAGGCTCCTACTCAAGGAGTGGATGTTGATAAGGAGGGCTTTATCCTAGTGTAAAATCGGAACAAAGGTGGAGGTCAAAAGAGGACTCTTAAGGATAGACAGGAGGAGGAGACTTTTAATAGATTTGAGGCTTTGGAGGACTTGGTGCCAGAAGAGGGAATTCCCTTGGATTTTTAAGGGACAGGTGGTCCCTTGGTGGAGACAAACGTTGGAGGTATACCAACTGGTAATCCTAACCCAATTTTGCTTGAGGTGTGTGAGACTCAAATGGATTCAGATTTTCCTCCATCTAGTGATACTTTGGAGGAGTCTAGAACGTTGTTAGAGGTAGTAGGTGGTCTTGGTGTTATTGGTGTCAACCTTTATAGTGCAAAGGGTGCTCCTGATCCCAAAAAATCCAAGCTTTCTTCTTCTACATTGAGTGTACAACAAAAGCCTCCCAAAAAAGGGGTTTCAGAGAAGTCTCTTAAGGTGGGGAGGAAGAAGGACCAAGAGAAGGTCAAATTAATTAGTGAGACGTTGGTGGAATCTGGATCAGTGAGGACTATTGATTCCCACTTCTCCCAACCTCAGCGATGATCGTGCTCTCATGGAATGTAAGGGGTATGAATAGTGTCCCTAGACAAAAAGGCTATTCGTGATTTGATTTGTGCTCATTCTTCGGATGTAGTCTTCCTTCAAGAAACTAAATTATCTATTGAAAGTATGTTGAGTATGGCTTCAAAGATTTGGGGAAAAGGTCAGTGTCAATGTGTGGGAGTGTAGGGTAGCTCTGGTGGGGTGGTTTTTTTATGGGATATGTGTAAAGTGACTCCATTATGGTGGCTCTCATGTAGGTATTCCACTTCCTTTATTGCCTCTAATTGGGAATCGGGGGAGAGGATTCTCTTCTCCAATATTTATGCTCCTACTGATTTGTTGTGTAAAGTACAATTGTGGGATCATGTTAGGTTTGTGCGCTCTTTAGATTCTCTTCTTCCTTGGATTTTGGTAGGAGATTTCAATGTTGTCTCCTTTTTGGAAGAGAAGAGGGGAGGTAGTGCCCATCTAGATACTTCTTTGGATCTCCTAAGAGATAATGCTCTTCTTCTAAACCTGATTGATATTAGACTTACTAATGGTGTATTTACCTAAAATAATAGATGTAGTGGGGAGGTTGCTATCTCTGAATGACTGGATAGGTTCTTGGTGTCTAGTTTTTGGTTTAGTGATAAAAGGTCTACCAGCTCTGAGATCTTAGATTGGCGAGGATCTGATCACCGTTTGATTAAGCTCTCAGCGATTTTCTCTCAATATTCTAAAAGGTAGTCTTTTAGGTTTCAAATTATGTGGCTCAAAGATGAGTTGCATGATTTGGTTCCAAAATGGTGGTGCTTTGGGAAACCTGCTTATGGGATTGCAATGTACTCTTTCTCCAAGCAGCTCCAATATGTGAAATATAGGTTGAAGCTTTGGAATAGGAAATATTTTGGTAATGTGTTTCTGGAAAAGAGGGATGCCCAGGCTCACTTGGACTCCATTACTAGGCAGATTCATGATCAAGGTCTCACTAAGGATTTGGGTAGGTTGGAAGCTGTGACGGTGAAGGAGGTGGAAGAGTGGGATTTAAGGGAAGAGATCTTTTGGAAGCAAAAGTCTCAAATTGATTGGTTGCAAGAGGGTGATAGAAAAACTTCCTTTTTTCATAATTTTGTTAAGGATAGAAGGCAGGGCAATATTATTGCCTCCCTTATGTCTTCAGAAGGGGCTACTCTATCTTCTTCGACTATGATTTCAAAAGAATCGATCGGGTACTTTTCTTCTTTATTCTCTAAGGACTCCCCTTCTGCGGATGAGGATGAAGCTATGATAGTGGCCTGTATACCACCCTTGGTCACCAATGAAATGAATTGTGCTATGCTCAAACCAATCTCCCTACAGGAAATGGAGGATATCATCTTCCAAATGGAAAAAGGCAAGGCACCTGGACCAGATGGGTTTTTAGTGGATTTTTTTTAGGAATTCTGGGAAGTTATCAAGATGGACCTTATGGAGGTTGTCCAGGAGTCACAAAAGAATAAGCAGATGTTGAAGGCCATGAATGCTACTTTTTTGGCTCTTATTCCAAAAAGGGAGGGTGCAAATTCTCTAGATCTTTTTAGGCCGATCTCTTTATGTAATATGGTGTACAAGATAATTACCAAACTAATTACAGAGCATCTGAAGCCCTGGTTAAGTAGGTTAATATCGGATAAATAGGGAGGATTTGTTGTTGGAAGACAGATTTTGGATGAGGTCATAATTGTTGTTGAAGCCATTCACTCTATGGCTGCTTCGAGAGAGAAGGCCATGTTCATCAAATTGGACATGGCCAAAGCTTATGATCAAGTTAAGTGGGCATTCCTCTTCAAGATCTTGAGGGCTTTTGGCTTTGCTAATGATTGGATTAAGTGGGTCAAGAGCTGTGTTACATCTACTTATTTCTCTGTGTTAGTCAATTTTGAGCCCACTAAGCTTTTTGGTGTGACTCGTGGCCTCAAACAAGGTGATCCTTTATCTCCTTACCTTTTCATTTTAATGGCTGAAGGGTTAGACAGACTTATTAGATCCCGGATGGAGTTGGGTCTCATTCAGGGCTGGGATTGGGGAGTTGGAATTCCTCACCAATCCCATCTTCAGTTTGTGGATGATACTGCTCTGATGGGTAGGGCTAGAATTGATGAAGCTATTACTGTGTGAAAAGCTCTGGATTGCTATTTGGCCGCTTCAGGATAATGTATTAATGAAGGGAAATATTACATCTATTTCTTCAATACTCCTGAGCTCATTCATAGGAGAATTGCAGGAATTCTCAGATTTCAAGTTGGCTCCCTTCCATTTGTGTATCTTGGTATTCCTCTAGCTATTCGCTCACTTCTGAGGCTTCACTGGTAGGATATTATTGACAAGTTCTGCAAAAAGGTTTGTCACTAGATTTATAGGTGGCTCTCATCTGCAGGTAGGGTGACCCTTTTGAAAGCGGTGGTTTAGGCTCTTCCTTTGTACAGGTGTTTTGTCTTATTGGCTCCCTCTTGCTTTATCAAAGACTTTAAGAGTCTTTCTCGGTAGTTTCTCTAGTCTGGTAACCTCTTGTATAGGAAGTGGAGCTTGGTTAGGTGGGATTTGTCTTGTAGACCAAAGCAGGAAGGTGGGCTTGGTTTGCATAGAGCCAATTTGAGTGGGCAAGTGTTGGTTGCTAAGTTGTATTGGAGATGGTGCACTCAGCAACACTAGTTATGGGCTAAAATACTTACTTAAAAATATCTTGGGGATGTGGAGAGTGCAGATGTCCCTCGCTACAGACTTGAGGGGAAGGGCTCTATGATTTGGAGCACTCTCAAAAGAGGGGCCAATCTGATAAAATAAAGATTGTTTTAGATATGCAACAATGGCTTGGATGCTCTGTTCTAGTTTGATTCTTGGGATGGACATCCTCCTATTATGTCGACACACTCTCATTTGCAGGAATAATTTAATAACTTTCTTGAGGCAGGTTGGAGTTAGGTAGCGGATTTCAAAGCATCTTTGGTTATTGGTCAGGTGAATGTCTATAGGTGGAAGGAACCGCAAGAGTGGCCTCCTGGGGGAATAGAGGAGGACTATAGAGAGTTAGTCAATATTTTGGCTAGTTGAGTTTGCAACTCTCTTCTGGGGAGAGATGTTCTAGCTTGGGGAGATGATCTGAAGGGTAAATTCTCGGTTGCTTTTGAATACCAGGTATTGGACAGGTAGGCATTTGGGGGGTTGGGGGTTCCATGGTGGAAATAGGTTTGGAACAAATTTTCTTGGCCTAAGTGTAATTTCTTTGCTTTGCTAGTGGTGCAGAGGAAATGTCTCACCTGGGATAATCTTAGAAAGCATGGATTCATGGGCCCTTCTATGTGTGTTATGTGCAATTATCATGAAGAGTGTTCCTCGCACCTCTTTTTTAAGTGTACTTTTGCTAGAATGATCTGGCATCTTTGGTGGAGAACATGGAGCCAGCCATGTTGTCATGCTTGTTCTTTGGAGGACTTTTGGAAAAGCCAGGGAAAGCCTCTAGCGAGGACTTATTTTATTGAAATAGCTTGTAATATTGGTCCTAGTTTGATTATTTGGCATAGTTGGTTGGAATGCAACCGTAGGATTTTTTTGGATAAGAAGCTTTTCGTTGGTCAACTTTGGAGGAGGATTTTGGGGGTTATTCAAGAGACTTTGGTTGTCAAGGGTGACCTTTCGGTCCTGGTGGATCCTGGTGACCTAAGTGTGGTTAAAACTTTGGAGCTTTCAATTGGTGGCAAGGGTTGTCCTCAGCCTAGGCAGATAAGGTGTGGCAGAGTGAAGATCCAACATAGTGGTCATTGGTGCCCCCCACCACTGGGAGTGCTAAAAATTAATACAAATGGGTCATCTAGGGGTAATCCTGGTCATGTCGGGGTCGGTGGTATTGGCAGAGATAGTTCTAGGATGGTGAGTTTCTTCTTTTCTTTATATAAAGGTAGGCAAACCAATAATTATATGGAGACCTTAGCGATTCTTTTGGCTCTGGAACAAGCTTGTGCCCTTGGTTAGAGAAGAATTATTTGTGAGTTAGATTCTCAAGTTGTGATTGACATGTTGAATAAACAATAGTTTGATGAGGTGAATTGGTAGCTTGCAGTGGTGGCTAAGTCGATTATTACTCTGAGTAGGATGTTGGACTCTATCACCTTTTGTCATATCCCTCAGGAATGGAATAAGGTGGCAGATTGCTTGGCTAGATGGGATTTTGAGAGGATGGATACTTGGGAGGTGGAGGATTGGGAAGGCCTCCCCGAGGACCTCTCCCATATTTTGGAGGAGTATGTGATGGAAGATATGACATTTTTTTTGGGAGTTTCCTGACTGTTTGGTTTGTTTTTTTTACCTCGAGCGATTCTATTGTACTTTTTGATTTGATTGATTTTCTGGCTCAATAATGTTTTTACCCCCTTTTTATTAAAAAAATTACAAAACTCGATCAAGTATCAACTAGATATTTGGATAGTTTGCATTTAATGCTCAAATATTTGTCAAACTTTATCATTTTTTTCAATTATTCTACCTTTATTTTATCTATTTTTTTATTCAAACCATAGTAATATATTTTGATCAACCAAATAATTCTATAAAATACAAACCAAGTGATTGCAATAGTATTGCTTTAATGCTTACTGCATTGATTCAACATTAATTGCTTTATGTTTATGAATTACATATAACATGTCATCGACTATGCTCATTTGTTCGATATGCTCCTGTAACAGGGGTGATTGCTTACAAATTAAGTGGCAGATAAAAAGCTACATTATTGCAAATATAGTCGATTGTTGAACAATAAAATAGAAGGTTAGATTCTTATATCATTGTTCTTTTTTCTGTTTGTAATGAAAAAATTAATGTTTATGCAAAAGATCATCTTTGTTGCCTTGGATTTATGTACAAAATGCATAGCATTTAGCATATATACATATTATTGCCAACTAGAATTTACAACAATCTAATACTATGTGCATTCTAAATGGAAACAAGATATCATAATATAGAAATGATAGACGTTGATAAATATGAATATGCAAAATATTCACAAGTCAACAATAGACAATGTACTAAAAAACAATGGGCTATGTAGAGTAAGCACATTTAAGTACAATGTTGGAAACTGCTTTTTTGACTCGTTACAAGTACTGTTGAACAATTAGTACACATCAATTGAGCTACAGAGAGGAATAGTAGATTACTTCTTAAGTTGCTTTGCAAAATGAGATAAAGATGCAATTTGATCATATAACCTTGCACTAGACCCTAAAAGCTTGTATAGATTGCACAAAGTGCATGATCGAGACACATATCTATGTAGGATGCACCTTTTCATGAAACCAGATGTTGGAAACAATGAAATCGATTTGTGGGGAGATGTATTTTGTTTTCAATGGCTATCCAAGTGGCTTAATATACAGATATGTGTTTGGTCAACAACATCGAGAAAAAAGTACTTGCACTTTAATAATCTGCCTAGTTTGTCATCATATTCCATTTTGTTCCATGATGCAACCCCTTAGAGTGGGCATTTTGAACTGCTTCTAAAAATTGAGCCACACAATCCAAATGGCCAGTAGCCAGTAAGGTTAAATCAACTTAAAACTCATTAGAAACAATACACAATATCAAACTACCAATGGCAACAAAAATAAAAAGATAGACAGTAACAAAATCAATTTCATTCATACAATTAAACAAAAGTATCTCCATCATAACACTATTGTAAGACTGTAGCACCTTAAGAGCTTTATTAGAAATAACAATAAACAAAATCAACCTATACCTTTGAGATCAAATAAGGGCAAAAAACTGTCAGCAGTAGAGCTTTACAAAAAATAATTCAAGATACACCAAAATATACATGCACAATCTGCCAAATGTTGTATTTTGGCAAAGATACTAGAATATTCAAAGATAAATAAAAGGAAATATATTATGAACTAGTACAGTCAACATCCATAGCATTGACAAATTGCATATGTCGTATATGCTACTCCGCACTAAAACAATTCACGATACCAAAGTATGTCGTGCCACACAAAATCCAAACTAATAAACCATTTTCATATGTCCAACTTCTCTCCCAACTAGAAGAACAACTTGTGTCACTTAGAATTGCATTTGCATAGATTTGGGAACTAGGTACAAAAGATCTCAAATAGGTCTAATAGGCTCCATCATTAATGTTCCTGTTGACATTAGCATTATACAAAAATCATTACCACTATCAACTAACAACACACAAATAATTGTTGTTTTGCTCAAAAGATGATTGGAATAAAAAAATGCATTTCAAAAAGGTGTGGTACAACCCAATCTCGTCATGGAAGCTTTGGCTCAATTGTCAAAAATGACACTATACAAAATGCAAAATATCTAGATAAACAAAGATTGGAAATATTTTTTGCATGCCAATGATGAACTTGAAGAAAATATTGAGCCTATGACAATTGAAACTGAGTTAGATAGTGACATGGAAAATGTGAATCCATCTGAAACCTTGGTCCATGGATTCATGAAATCCAGAAGTATACATAGCATGCAAGGAAAAATCATTGAAGTTGCTCTTGCAAAAAAAACTATCCAGTTGGAATCTTTAAAGACAAATACGTTGAGGAGATGAATTTCCCCCAACATTATTCTTTGGCAAGCCACGTGATGACAATATTCTAAAAAAATTTACATACCACAAAATTGCACAATGGGAAGTTCTATAATCAAATAGAAAGTTTTCATATCACACAACTAACATATTTTTCAAAATTATCAAGCTACTAATACTACAAGTCTTGTCTACAATGTCCATAAGAATATGAAAGGGCCAACTAAAAGGATAGAAGCTACTTGCCAAGGACGTCAAACACAAACATAACCTTGACGAAATTCTAAAATCAGATATTGGGTATGTTGACTTCAAAAATAAGAATATCCCTCGATTATACACAACAACTTAAGAAAAATGTTTTTGCAATGATACGACAGCTAGGACCACCAACATTCTTCCTCACTTTTAGTAGCACTAAATAGAATTGGGATCCTTTAATAAACACGCTACAAGAATTACACAATCAACATCAATTAGGTCAAAGAGAACAAGATTCAATTGCTCAAATGAACATTGACAAATTTGAATTTATAAAAAAGGATCTTATTACTTGTGTATAGTACTATAGACAGGATAAATGCAATAAAAATAATAATGCTTATAGATGACTCTATCGTTGGAAATTTTATTGATTAATTTTCTATGACTCAATTCCAAAGTTGAGGAAATGAGCATGATCATATGCTAATATGGGTGAAAAATGCACCAATCTACATAGAAAACAACATAGACATTATAGCTTTTGTCGACAAGTACATTACTTGTAGCACTGATCATTTGCAACCTGACTTGGCTAGTTTACAAAGGCATCACCACACAAAGAGATGCAAGAGATCAAGGAAAATGCTTTGTAGATATAATTTCCATTTTCCACCGATGCGAAATACACAAATACTTTACCAATATTAGAAAAGACTGAAACAATAACTTCAAATGTTGTCAACATTTACTCGATACTGCAAAAAGAAAATTATGAAAAAGAATACACTTTAGACATGTTTTTAAATGACATAAACCTAACTAAAACTGATTATATAGCAGCTTTGAGCTCTACACTAAACATGCCAACACTTTTCTTACAAAGAAAACCATTAGAAATATGGAACAACAGTTTTGCAAGGAAAATGCCACACCTTTGGAAGGCCAATACAAATGCTCAGTTCATGCTCAATGCATATGCTACAACAATGTACTGTAGCTCTTATATTGCAAAAGTAGACAAGTCAATGAGATATGCTTTCAAAAGAACATGTAAGGACCACCAACAAACAAATATTGATACAATAAAAATGATAGGTAAACTTGGAAATGCATTGTTGAACTTGCAACAAATATCAGCACAACAAGCTACTCATATTGTTTTATCGCTTCCACCGAACTTTAGTTCAAGAAAATGCATTATACTAACCATACATTTATTCTAAAATATGTCAAACAATTAAATAATGAACCAGATGAATTAGAGAACATACTATCAAAATCTATAGTGGACTATTATTTAATACATCCTCAAACATTGATAGACATATGTCTTGCAGAATTTGTTTCAAGTTACAATAAAAATGGAACTACAGTTGAGCCAAAAACTAAACCAAGTTTAATACATTTTTATTAACTTTAACTAGCATTTTGATCTAGAGAATCATTGTAGAGAGAAATTAATGCTTTATGTACTATTTACAATGAGCGAGAGTACATTGAAACAAAAGTTTGACTCATGGGAACATGCATACATGCACCACGAAAAAACTATTATAAAAAATCATGCAAAGTTTACTCACAACACACATTCTAAATGGGGTGACATAGAAAAAGAACTCAAGGATGTTCAGTCCCTTGACGATGGCAAGGACGATAAGTCATTGACAACAAGATAAGCTAGCCAAACAAAACAATATTACATTCAAACATATCTTCCAAACATAGGACACATAAAACCAAATACAATGCCACATAATGCATTTAAAATTGCTAGACATCCATAGATAATTGACAACAATGAATACTACAACCTCAGGGAAATGTTGAACAAAGAACAACAAGCAATTGTTAAAGATGTTATAATGAAAAAGATGAAAAATATTGACAAGTCTTTGCATTTGTTCTTGACTGGTGGAGCCGAAATTGGAAAGACTTTCAATGCAAAAGCCATATACCAAGCTCTAATTCACATTTATAGCAAGTCTATTGACAATACTCTAGACAAACCAAAGGGCGCATTAACTGCGTATATAGGTAAAGCAACTTACAACCTAGGTGGAGTCACATTACATTCAACATTTCACATACCATTTAATACATCAAATTTTCCGCCCTTGGCTTCTGAAGCACTAGACACTATGTCCAAGCACTATGAACAATTGCATGTGCTCCTTATAGACGAAATCTCACTAGTAGGTTCAATATTTCTATTCTACATTGATAGATGATTACGAGACATAATGCAAATGCCTACAATATACTTTGGAAACCTTGATACATTTTTTTGTGGTGATTTGTACCAAGCGCAACCAGTCCTTGACTCCATTGTATTTGAGAATAAACCTATTGTAACTAAATTAATGCCTTATAGTTTTTGGAAAGACAATGTAAAATGATACTCATTGGTCACAACTATGAGACAAAAGGATGAAAAATTTATTGCAATCCTTAATAGAATACAAATAGGATTACAAAAAAATGATGACATAGGATATCTTAACCAACTTTGCTTCCATCTTGCACCTTTGGATCTAGCATTTCCATACTTGTTCTATAGGAAAGCTGATGTGGATGTGCACAACCATAAAATGTTATTGGCCATCCCCAATCAAATGATAGTGCTAAATGTAATAGATGAACATGAGGAAAACTGTAATGCAATACAACTTTACAGTCATACAACCACTCTTCCATCTCAAATATACCTGGAACAAGATATCCTTGTTGAAATCTATGCAGTTAACTATAATACACAAGATGGCCTAGTAAATGGTTCTGACATAATATTTAAAGCATATACAACACGATGACACTGATGTTGTTTGGCTCAAATTTACCGATCCAACAATTGGACAACAACAACACACAAAACTAGCACAATACTACATAGGACCCATTGACAAAGAATGGGTTCCTATATTGCACATTACTAGAGCCTTACAAAAAATTTCCACGAACAAGAAAATTACAATTAGAAAACAATTCCCAATACAATTAGCGTGTGCATGGACCATCCATCGATCATAAGGACTAACAATGCAAGCTTTGGATTTTGATCGAACATGCATAAGGCAATATGGCTTAACTTATACAACACTATCATGAACAAAGACAATGGACTCGTTATTCCTACTAAAACCTTTAACTACAAAAAGCTTTAAAGTCAAGGACAAGACACATCTAGAAATGCATCGCCTGCAATCAACTGCACAATGACAACTTGATATTCAAGGTACATGTCCACATGATACATCGCAAATGCTTCTATGCACACTAAACACTCATACATTAAATCCACATGTACATGACATTGCCAATGACTATGATGCAATACAATTTGACATTTTGTGTTTGCAAGAAGTACACATGCATATCTTACAACCTAATATATTATCACAATATTTTAATACCTTTGGTATGAATATGATACATGGCATAACAATGTTTACCAAAAAACATTTGTTCATATCAAAAACAAAAGAACACAGCTGCACAAATATCAAAGCCATCACAGTCACAATGTTGGAACACACCAATGAACTTAATATTTGTAATATTTATGCAAGGCCCACTACTCCCATACAAGAAATAATCGCAATTCTTCAAGCTGTAATTGCATATGCAGATACAAAAAACATATTGTACATTGTAGGTAACTTTAATATCGACATGTTTTCAGAAAGAAAGAGCAAAAGAACACTCCAAAATTTCATGGAAACTAACAAAATTCATTTTTTGTTAAACAAATCACACAGTTTACACAAGCCCCTCATTGACCATATTTGGTCAAATTCAATCACAAGTGTATGCAATATTACAGATCAGAGGTATATTGGACTAACCACTTTCCTATTTTCCTAAAATTCCACCTTTCCCATTGAATCAGTTCAACATTACAACATACATAACCATATATCAACAATACATTCTCTAATGGGTTTTCCAATACTATATCACTACCTTGCAGGCAAATCATGGTTCAAACAAAAAGACCACAACAACAAGCACAAGACATGGAAGAAGACACAAGGAAATAGTAAACAACTTATCATATTTACCTATCACATGCATTCTTGCATTGTCCAAATATAAGATTTACATTTCTCTTGATGTTTGCAGAACAAAAGTCAAAAAAACCATATCAATTGAAGAGTTAAATGCAAAAAAAGTTGTTGACACATTCCAAGGTTACATCCTTGTTTTTTACAAAGCAACATTGGACAAAGTCAATAGAACAAGTGAAGTACTACATGCAGACCTCATGGATCTTAAAGCATAAATGAAAATTACACGAAATATCAGTGGATACCTTATACAAGAGCACGAGCACAAAATAGTTCCAGTATTGGGGTTTTCAATATCAGGCTTCCAAATTATACCTAGAACATATTATGACAAAGGAGATTGTGATTGCATACTGATATTGACAAACACAAGCATAGTTGAAAGCGTGCCTCACTTTTCTATGGATTACTACTTCATTCCATATACAACTATCGACCAACTACTAGCAACTACAAATCAATATCCAATTGGTATAATAGGTGCTTTGGTTGTTGGCGCTAAAAAAGTATGCAACCAATATGCAATTGATATCAAAGATGGCATAGCAGAATTTGACATAGCATAGGTAGAAATGTATTCCTAGCATATGCCACTAATCCATTTTAACATTTTTTATAGCATTGTGGTCTTTAATAAAATTTGTTTGTAACAAAGACTAACATTCTCATTCGTATGCAACTGCAACTATGCCCATCTCATGAACAACAATACTTGCAAATAGAGGAACTGTTACATAGAAACAAAGCCCCAACTTTTCTTTTCAAAAATATTTTAAAAAACACTGATAAAAAACCATGTTCCACATGGGTCGATCAACATTTATTTATAAATTGAATAACAAGAGAACATTGGACAAGTTAGTTGCTTTGTTGCAATCAACATTTAAGGTGAATTTTTTTAAAAACTATTGCATTTTCATTTAAATTTTTTGAAACTGCCCCTTCTAATTGTCTTTGTTCATATGTTTTAGGTTTCAAGCACATTAAAAGTAGCAAACAGACTTTCTAATCCATTTGAAGCTTTTTTCCTCAATTGCAAATATAAATTCAAGTCTTACGACACCCTCCAACGGGAAACTACTCATTGCAGCCAGTGTGACAAGGAAGTGAGCTACCTATACTCTTCATCCTAAATCTATCATCACAACAAATGACAAGAAAATAGTCTATTGTTCAATCCGAAGTAATGTTGTGCAACAACTATTGCCTACCCTTCAAGACATGAAATATGAAAACTATATCATGGACAAATCAACGGTTATATTTGCATTATGGGACTTTGTAACCAAAGGCCATTTCACTCTCAATCAAAACAATGCCATCATAGAGGCCATTTGCCTAAATTGAATGAATGGTGTATGCCACAACGAGGTAAAAAACACTACCAATACAAATACTTATTTTGCTCTTCAATTTCCAAAAAATGTTTAGAATTATAACAAAATAATTGCATAATGACATTGCAGGTGATGAAGAAACAGAAGCAAGTCAAAGGCTACTTGCCATTACATCAATCTACAATTTTCATTTTTCTGTCATGCTTTTGCTCCTGGCTCTTTCACCTATATCACTACATCTCATGTTCTCTAACTTAAAACTTCTTGCTACTTTTATTCTACAATTGACATCTTTTCCATTTATATGCTAGACAATACTTTTTTTTCTTATGTTCCTGTTTAAATGGTTTAAACTATGGTGTTACACTCTTTTACTATGCAATATATTAGCAATATAAAACATACATGTTTTTAAAAGCCAAGTCGCTACTGCAATTATTGTATTTCAATTTGATATATTTGGTTGGGTAGTGAAATTTATTTGACAAATTTTATAGACCCGCTCCATGCAATAGAAAAAAAAGAGATGAATGATAGATTTCACACATAAAAGATTCAGTTCATACTTGATTGAGTTCTCTTTGAGCTACTATCCTGCTTACTTGGTTTCTGTGATAAATCACTAAGCAACAAAATCCACATTATAACAAAATATAGCCAATACAGTAGGCACGTTTACTACTTCATTTGCTAAAATTGCTTTTCAAATAGTTGCTTGATCAATGAAATTGAACTGTTTAAAATATTTTGGTCTTTTTGCTATAATTGGAATTTAAGGACATACTTTTTGGATTTGAAAATTATAATTTATCTCTTTTTCCATTGGTTGGAGTAGGTCTATTATTCATTTTTGTTTAAGTAGATAAGGAAAATAGGGAGACATTATATATTGTGTCAGTCCATGTAATATGTACAAGGGAAGAAGACCCAAAAGTTCATTGACAAACATGATATGTTGTTATTAATGAAAGGCACCATTGCTAAACGAGAATGCTTGTGTATGCTTTGATGCCTTGCAAAGATCATACAGATGAACAAGATGCATAGATGCTGAGAATAGTATGACTCTTACATGTAAAATTGTTACAATATACAATTGAATCTGCAAATCCTGTGAACAAGATTTTATGAATGTTATGTTCAATGCATGTTTAATGCATTAAATGCAAATTAAGCAAGATGTGTTGGAAGCCTACTGGGTACACAAGCACTAAATGGATAGTCAATTAATGAAATGCTAGGGATGTGCTTGGTTTTTTTTTTCTGCTTATTCTTGTTTCATTATATATTTTTGTTTTTGACGTTATATATTTTCTATTTTTGATACTTAATAACTACAAGTATTGCTCACTATTACAGGCAAAACTAAATCGTTCATTGCTTCTGTTTCACCCAACCCTTTGTCAAAGGTTGTGTAATTTGCATTGAGTGACAAAATATTTTCCAATATATACAATATTCTATTTTACTAATTTACTTAGACAAAAATGAATAGTACACCTACTGGCATTTTATGCAATAGCTATGGATTGATTGACGAACATGCCATATGCAATGCACATCATACAATTGCAATACTGATCTCCTATGAGAAACATAATATGCTAAGCCTAGTGGTATGCAACAATCCCAATAGCTCATACTATGTCAATAGTAAACAAGTGTAACCAGGAACACTTGTCTATGCTTTGTTGTGCTCCACACCTTCTAGATATCAACAACTATTGATTAATGTACATTTGATTCAAACAAACTCACAATTATAGGAAAAAAATTACATACGAATTGGATATGACATGATTGCAATTATTCACATCTCTCACTACATCACCATTGCAACTTGCTTATGGTCATAGATTACACATATTCAAACAATTGGCATAATTTTTACACAAATTCATAGAACCAAACTTCATTGCAAACAAAAGAGGAAAAACATATGAAACTTTGACCTCCTAAGCTCCTCTACAAGAATCAAGTATATTTGCAGTTGTACAGGTCTTTCTCTTCACTCCAATTCCAAAAAATCATTCCTATTACAAGGATAATTTGAAGAAACAACCATAGTCAAAACCATTTAGTTTTTTATACGTCGTCTGTTTCTTGGCTTTTACTATTTCATGTTTGTGACATGAATACCATATGCATCTCACTTGTTATTGTAGTTACTTTGCTAGGATTTGTAAATTAGGTTTTACCAAATACTAAAAGTTCTTCTACATTCAATCTCTCATACTTTACAAAGCAATAACAACTCACCTCTATGATACTCTCCAAAATTCAATGTTCTTCCACAAATTTCCTCTGTCTTGTAAACAATAAAACAATTCTCTCTGTCTCAACGTTCCTCACAAAATTTGCAGACCATATTCTTACGCATTAATCAAAGGAAAAATTAGTTCCCAGTCTAAATTATCACACGTTTACATGTAACAACATTTCCATTCTCAACATCTATGCACTTAGTTGACATCTGAAAGCTAAACAACATAGTTACACATAGAAAAACATACCCATTTACATTTGTTCACCATTTACATATTATGAGGTATTAGAATTCCTCCATACCACTAGCCTCAACTTATTGTTTTTAGTGAGATTTCTCATTGATGAAAGTGGATTAATATTTGCAAAATAATTAATTAATATTTTAACCTCCACTTTAGCTAGAAAGCTATTATTCCTATGAACTTCACATGCTACGACCTATTTTCATTGGCATATGTTCTTTTCTAAATTCACGGTATATAAAATTATTAATAATTAGTTTATTTAACTAATTGAATTTAATTTACAAATATAAAAATATAGACATGATTAAATTATTCAAAAAAATTAATACTAATTGAACATAATAATATGGTATTAAAAAATATAAAATACTTTTCAATTTTTAACTTATTACTAATATTTTTTTTTATATGTCTTTACTAGTATATTTATTTTAAATGTCTTGTACATATAATGAATTTAAATACTTTTATATTTTTAATATCTCCATTTTCTAAAATGCTTTCAAATTCTCTACTTATCACTAACCTTTAGATTTCCTATGCATTATATATCTACTCGAAACGATTAATATGTTAACAAATAAATATGTTCACTAACTAGTTTTCTAAATATCGCCTTCTTTGCTTCAAAAAATATGGCAATCGTTTTACCATATTCCCTATTACTACCTTAAGAAATTAAGTCTCCACCTTCACACTAAATCAATTTGAATTAATAAATTACTTTTATAGAGCACTTGTTGTTCTTGTTTATATGCTAAAAAAGTTTAATGCATTCTCTATGTTATTTGTATTTTATACATTATTGTTTTTCGTTTTCATTTTCTAAAATGCATTTAAATTTTTTGTTTATCATTAATATTTAGATTTCCTATGTGTTACATATATAGTCTAAAAAATTAATATGTTAACAAATAAATATGTTTACTAAATAGTTTTCTAAATATCACCTTTTTCACTTCCCAAAACATGACAATCACTTTACCCAATTCTCTATCACTACCTTCACACTAAATCTATTAAAATTTCTAAATTACATTTATAGAATGCTTGTTGTTGTTGTTGTTTGTATGCTAAAATTTTTTAATGCATTTTCAATGTTATTGTTTAATGCATATAACATACATTAACTGCTTGAGTATTTACTACCTCACTGTCAAAGATGGCACGATTCAAATTTAGCGATTAAGTATTTGCAAAATATATAGTGTCCTTCGATTTTGCTAATCTACTTTAACAAAAATGAATAATAGGCCCACTTCAACCAATAGAAGATTTCAAATACATATAAATCTAAATTTGCATCAATTGCATTTGCTTTTCAAATACTCTCCTGGCCAATGAAATTGTAGAGTAAAATATTTTTGTCTTTTTCCTATAGTTGAGATTTAAGCAGATATTTTTGGTGCATAAAAATTATGGTTTATTTCTTTTCATATTGGTTGAAGTAGGGCAATTTTTCATTTTTGTTTAAGTAAATTAGGAAAATAGGGAGACATTATACATTGTGGCAAATATTTTAACAGTATACATAGTTCCAAATATTTAGTTGAGGGAGGCAAATCGCGTAAGTTTTGGCGGCAAGCTAGTGGGTACTCAAGCAATGAATGCATGTTTAATGCATTAAATGGAAAGTTACTTCACGATATGTGTTGGACAATTAGCGGAAAGACAAGTAGAAAATGCATAGTTAACTCATTCTGCTTATTCTCCTTTGTTAACTCTCCAGCTTCACATTAAATCAATTTAAATTCCTAAATTACTTTTATACAATGCTTGTTGTTGTTATTTGTATGCTTAAAAAGTATAATGCATTCCCTTTGTTATTGTTTACTGTATAACACATGCATTGACCGCTTCAGTATCTATTACCTCACTGTCAAAGATAGCATGATTTGTATTTAGTGATTAAATAAATCCAAAATATATAATGTCCTTTGATTTGGCTATTTTGTTTTAACAAAAATGAATAGTACAACCACTCCAACCAATAGAACATTTCAAATACATATAAATCTAAATTTGCAAACATAACCTAAAAGCTATTCACTATGCGGCAGGAACACGACGCACTGCGTCACTTGTTAATTTTAATATTTTTTTACTTCTATCTATTATTTCTTTTATTAAACTCTTTGTTGCCTCTTTTTGCTTATTCCTTGCTCCATTCCTTGATCAATTAAGTGTGGTAAGCATTTTTAGGAATTTGGTTTTGTTAATTTCTTTTACTCCTATATTGTTCCATTGGTCTCTTTTACCAAACACTATGTGATTTTTCAACCTTATCTTTTCAACGTCTTTGGAAGTTTCAAACTCATTCATTGTCCTTTTCATCTTCCTGATTTCCACTCCTCTTCTTTACAAAGAACATGGTTTGCAACCTATCTCATGCTTTTCCTTTTCTTCATTGTGATGATCACAAAGTGTGATCCAATATATTGATACTATAAATTTATACATAATTTTATCCACAAACTCCTTCAACTCTAATTTTTAACTCAATTAAATAATCCCACCTAAATGGTTGTGGTAAAGTCAAGCCTAGAGAAGAAATCGTACCCAAATGGTTGTTGTACAGTCAGTTGTATTTCGCTTAAATATATCGAGGTAATACACAATCATCCTCATTGTGAGGACCCGATTGGAGCCCTCCGTGTACATGGGGGAACTCGTAACACGATAAAAATTGGAACGCTTTCTGTGTTATTTTTTCCGATTGATGTTTGGCTGCGATTCAAACTGCAGCAATGGGTTCTAAGGCTATGGAGAACGAGTTAGTGGAATTGTTTGAAAAGGTCAAGAAGGCTGCAGACAGGGCGGCCATAGATGAAGGCTCTGTAGAAGCCGAAGAGCAAAGATGTTTAGATGCCCTTGCACTCCTCGCCTCTGTTCCTGTTACTATGGCTGCTCTGATTTCTTCTCAGGTGTTTTGTCTTATCCCTCTCTATTTTATTTATCATCACAAATGCAGTAAAAACCCTCTTCCGTAGATGGGAGGTCGCTTTTAGGGTTTTGAAATAATTAGTCGGATTATTTTGGGTTGCTTGTATTTTAATTAGACGCAGCTCGCATGGTAATTTTTATAGTTGGATTCCCCTTTTTTGGCTTATGTTATGCCTCTGTGTCTGTATTTGTAATCATCATCGTTTACTCTCGTTAGAGTAAACAATGTTGATGCATGATCTAGTTTATATGTCATTTGATTCCATATTGAACTGAAAACATTTTTCATAAGCAGTTCTTTAGTTTCAAAGCAGCTATTTTTCACTGTTTTCTGTTGATGGGGTAGTTAGTAATTTTTTTCTTCCTTCTTTTCGTGCTTCTGGCGTTCTTCATCTGTTGCTTTTTTTTCTAAGTTGCAACTATAAGATAGTGCAGAGATCAGAGATAAATGTTTTAGCTATAAAGAAGGGTAGCAATAACACCAACCAACCAATATCAGACTACAAGAACATGTAGAGAGAGCAGAGTTCAATAACTGAATTTTTTTTTCATTGTTATCATTTATTTTTTGATAACAATACATTGGTTCACTACCCGTCTCTCAATTTACATCAGATGGTTTTTCCTTTACCTCTACCTCTATGGTCTATTGAACAGAGAGGTTTTGCTACTAACACTTTTTATTTGAGTATCTGGGTATAGATATATCAAGGCTGTTGGGGCTCCTCTGAGTTGTGCCTTTTATAAGTGTTTTTATTCATATTGACATTGAACGAGTTTTCTTTGCAGATCTAATACTGAAATAGTGTGACGTGCTTTCAATATTTTCTCTTTAGACTTTTGCTTTTAAGGCCTGTCTTACATCTGAACTCTTGTAGTAATATTTTCAGTCATGACCCATGGCTATGCCTTCTTTGAGAAGTAGAAATATATTTTTTCCTTATCAATAATATTAAGGCAGAGTACAAACCAGGGCATTCAGTCAGTTGATTAGATCCTTGCTAGGTGACTCTTTCTGACCAGAAACCTCACCCTATAACAAAAAAATTAGAAAACTCATATGAACCATGAGTAGAAACTGTTCTGGTAGGTAGAAAAACAAGAGGTTACCAAGTCTCCTGAAAATGCCATAAATGAATTCTGATAATTTGGGTTTGCAGGTTTCATGAATGAGCAACTTGAGGCCTGAAGACACAAAACAGGGTAGAGCTACCCTAACAATTTGGGATTTAGCTGGGTGCAATCCAACAACTAGATCAGTATTTTTCTTTTTCTTTTGAAAGGCATTATATACATTATCATTTAGTTTAGCAAATTAGCTTTGAATGGCATTAAATTACATAATTTGAATTTATTAGGGATTCTTTCTGATTAAGACAACAATAGTGAAAAATGTTGGCCATTGTTTGAAAAGATTAAAGATATGGGGACAGTGGAATCCACATGTTCAATTTGTGATATCAAACATGGCTTTGTCCTGGAAAGATTTTGAATTTGTTTGTTGTGATCTTCAGAGATATATGTGTTATTTCAAAAGAGTCATGTACGATTATATTTAGAGCTAATTCTCTTTCAGAATTGACATTTAACTCATCTGTTGTTTATTCATTTTAATGGCTGTCATGTACCTTTTTCTTTTTACCTTCTGTGTGTCTGTCTGTTCCATAACCACTGTCCTTGTACATTTCTTATATGTATGACAGATATTTGAATCAAAAGGCAGTATATTTAAACCTTTTTCGTTTTGATGGACAAACCATAAAAAAGGGACAGTGGTGCCCCTTCTATATGTAGAAAGACTCAGTTTCTTATGTGTCAAACTGACCATGTATGAGAAAAATTACCAACACAATGGTCTCTAAACAGTCTGTTTAGAGACAGAGTATATAAATTCACATGTCATCATTAAACATCAAATTACAAGTGCTTGATATTATATTAATTCTGCAATGAATTTTCAGTTACATCCTTATATGTACTAGTCATAACTTGACAGTTTCCACTATTGGGCATACTTCATCAATGTGGAATACATTAACTGATGGGAAACAGAACAGATAACTGGAACTGTCTTTTGGAAGTGGCATTTTCTGATCTTTCTGAATTTGAATCGTCAATTACATAGTTGCAGGTCTGCACATCCTCTTGTAGTGTATATTGCTTAAAACTGCCCATCAGATCAGTTAGGTTCAGGCTGCACATTTTTCCTTGTATTACACATCCATTCTCAAAATTCCCAATATAAAACAGAGTGCTTTGATACTCTTTTTCATACAGGTTATTTTATTAAAATCTCCAGCAGTGTTTTCAAGAAACATCCATGCCATCATCTATGTGCTGAATGCAGCAGCAGCATGCGTACTCAATATTGGTTATCAAGAAGACATACGGTGTTTATTATTTCTCTAATAATCATTCAAGAACCAAGGGGACTATGCTTAAAACATCTTCAAAATGCTGATCAGGCTGTTACTGTTAACCACCCCTTCAAGTATTCAGTTCATCCAAAAGTTGTTATGCTTTCCTGTCTATTATCTCTCACAGTCACCCATATAGAAACCAGAAACAATAGAATGGTTGAATATTTGTGAATAATTTCATGAGCAGCAAAGAATATAAAATCCCTGTGGAAAAAGATAGGATGAATCATCATATATGCTATTGTCTTCGGAGGGTTATATGATCGTCTCATCTTTGCATGACAGACCTCAACAATCAAGAGTAGGAGCAGCAGCATCATTGCTAAGCAAATCTTTTGGATGTCCTTTGCCAATACGAGCTGTGAACAATGGTATTGTCTGCTTTGTGGTTGTATGATATAGTCATTCGAACCAGTCATTTTCTGTTACCTTAAAGATACTGGCACATATGGAGAGACTTATTTGCTCCTGCAGGCAATTAAGTCTCCTACCAGATGCTGCATTTTGTCTTAGGAGACTGTCCAAATACATTTTCAAAACACAAATTTGGGGGTTAAAATGCAATCTTCCCACCACCTTTTAAAACAAACATATTAATCCTCATCAAAGGAATGGTTAATTTGTATCGCAGAAAATCCTGGTGGTACAGAGTTTTCCAAGCCCTTATTTGTGCATTATCTCTCATTGTGGGAAGTTTAGCCTCATGACCTTTTTCAGACACCTTCCTTTCTGTCTCATCCACTGGACTAGAAAATTTTTCTTCTCCTTCCTTTTAGAAATGGTATCTAATCATATCTGTCTAATACAAAATGAGATCCAAGTTGCTTTGTTGGAGCTTCCTTGTGCTGCAGCATAAAGCCATTGAGTACCTAGCAGATCTGCTAGCTTTGTCACATTCAGTCTAGATTCTTTAGACTTGTTTCTCTAGGGTCTGTGGCACAGCAAGGAATTCCTTCGGGCAGTACCCTGACTACCAATGTCTCTCTGGATCAACTTCAATAGTCCTTGGCCTCTTATCTTATTTGGCAACATAACCCTGAGATTTTCAATTTGACACCCTTCTTTCCTTGGTAGTCAGCAACATTATTATTGACACATATTATATGTGAAATCTTTTTATCATCTAATGACTTCATTATGTTAGTTGCTTAATTGAATAATTCCGTCTACTTGCCAATTGGGAGTTGGCGCCATATTAAGACTTTCTACCCCAATCACAGAATCCTCTTCATTTTCCAAAATTAGCCTGCTTTTGGACTATCTACTTATAGACCTTAATGCCTTGCTTTTATTGCTTCCACATATATTGTTGTAATACTATATAACCCATGAAGTCTAGTACCAGGAGTTCCCTGTCATACCAAAATTCACCACCCATGCCAGTTAGGCCAGGGTTTCCCTTAATTGCTCCATCAAAGTTGAATTTAATCCATCCAGGATTTGGTGGAGCCTAGATCCAGAATGACAGCATATTTATATATTAAAAATAAGAATAATTTAGATAGTGTGAAAACTTGTCACCTCCTTTTTTTTCATCAGGGGACTTGAATATTTAGAAAGGTTCAGCTTCGATGGTTGAATTTGAATGTCTTTTGAAGCAGGTTTTGAATCTGATTAATGATTACATGATGCCTTGTGCCCCCTGAAAAATTTATTCTTACACTGAATGTTTGTATGTGCCTGGAAAATGTATTCCTATCCTGAATGTTCTTCTCGAATCAATGCATTAAAGTTTACTAATTTGGCTAATATTTTGAAATCTTCATCAAATTTTTAGGCTACACCAGTAAAGTCATGAAACCAAGCTTTTTGTTTTCCAGAGTCTTCTCTCCAATTTATGTTGCTTATTCTAATATTGATAAGGTGGTTGTCTGCTTCTCTGGTTCTTTAAAAGGACAATGATAACTTTATGTTGTCTTTGCTATTTTCAAAACCAGGTTGGTAAGCGACTTCGAAATCTCACAAAGCATCCCCGAGAAAATATTCGCTCTGTTGCGCAAGATATACTTGAATCTTGGAAGAAGGTTGTTACTTCAGAAACCACAGCAAACAATGGAAACAAAGCTTCAAAATCTGAGAGGTCAGAGTCTATCAAGGTTGAGAAGAAACCAAAGATAGAACCAGAGTCTATCATTGTTGAGAAGAAACAAAAGGTAGAATTGGAGTCTATCAAGGTTGAGAAGAAACCAAAGGTTGAACCAGAGTTTGTCAAGGTTGAGAAAAAACTAAAGGTAGAGGCAGAATCTACTGGCATTAAGAAAGCATCTTCATCATTAAATGGCCCTCCCAAGTTGACAAGTATGATTAAGTGTAACGATGTAAAGCGTGACAAGTTTCGTGATATTCTTGCAGAGGCTTTCTCCAAAGTGTATACAGAAGTTGAGGGGGAGCACTTGGAGAGAGTGAATGCATGTGATCCAATACGGGTTGCAGTTTCTGTTGAGTCAGTGATGTTTGAGAAATTAGGGCGTTTTGATGGGTCTCAGAAGGTCAAGTATAGGTCTATAATGTTTAATCTTAAAGATGGAAGTAATCCAGACTTGCGAAGGAGAGTTCTTTTGGGGGAGATTAAACCTGATAAACTTATCGTTATGACAGCAGAAGAAATGGCTAGTGATCAAAGAAAACTTGAGAATAAGCAAATTAAAGATAAGGCTCTTTTTGAATGTGAACGTGGCCAGAAACCTAAAGCTACAACAGACCAGTTTAAGTGTGGTAAATGTGGCCAGCGCAAGTGTACCTATTATCAGCTGCAAACAAGAAGTGCAGATGAACCTATGACTACATTTGTCACATGTGTAAACTGCAATAACCACTGGAAATTCTGCTAAAGCTCATTCCTTATGTTGAGCTTGAAACTCAGCGGAATCAGGTTTGCAAGGTGCTGCATTTCTGTCTGCTGCTTTACATTACTCTTTGAAAGACAGCATTCATACAAGATTGAAATTCATTGAACATTCGTGTGAGAATAGGATGTAGTTGATTGGTTAGGCTATCATTCGATTCTGTTCAATTGTCAGGTTCATGCAATGACTGCATGAATGATATATGTTCAGACAATGCTCTCTTTAGGTTTTTAATGCAATTGCTATAAATTCTGATAAGAATAATTATATTTTTCACGGAATTTACTAGACCACCTTTTAAGATGTGCATCAGACAGATTAATTGGTGTGTTATTTTTTCCTCTTGATGTTGTCAATCTCATTAAGCAAGTAGCTGTGTTTCTTCCACTCATTGGATAGAGCTATTCCATCTGATACTTTCTTAGTGCTTTGCAAATTTATCTTGCTTTGTTTACACTAGATTGTAGTTGGGAGTGCTCTAGTTTGTAGGGCATGCCTTAAGTCACTCAGAAATAAGGTAGGAGCACTTTTATTATGCAAAAATGCCCCCAAAATCAGTCACACATGAGGTATGATGAGAGTTATCTAACACATATATTGGCTTTTGTGGGATTTAACTTTAGATTCCCCTTAAAGGAGTAAGTTGCCATTATCTAGTCATGAGAATGGTTGAGTGTAATGATAAAGGTGATTGTGTCTAAACATGCAAGTTATCAATAGAAGGCTGATGAGATCATCAGGGAGGAGAGATGGAGATCCTTCCATAAATGATGTTCAGCTTTTAGCATGCTTATTGGATATGGTATTCCATTTGTATTACTATGCTCATTCAGTCCCCTTCATCATTGGAGTTGCACTTTAGGACTGAAGACTAGAAAATTTGGCATGGAGCTGGGCTGGACTACATCAAACAAGTGGATTTGCCTGCCTGATGGGAAGTTGATGGTGGAGTCGGCATCGAGAAGCTAGAGTCTTGTGCCATAAATATAAATTCTATGCATGTTTGTGACTTAGGAGAGTAGGTTATCCAATACCATGATATGCAAATCAGGATCACAGTTGAGGAAGCCAATGGACAAATCTTTGTGAATGGCCTATTTGAAGGTTGATCTCAGTCCTTGGATGACTGCATTCAGCAAAGAATGGAGTGCAGCAGGTTAGGTGAGTCAGGATTCTAACAGAGTTTAGCTATTTGGTTTGATGTGGCAATCTCTTGATTATGTTTGGAGAATTTTGTTAACTCTGGTTGAAGGTACTTTTCATGTTGTATTTAGGATTGAGGAATATAAGTGTATTTAGGTAGTTTGAAAGTACTTTTCATGTTGAATTCTGACTATAATTTTCTGGTTTGTTTGCTTCTTTGTTTTAAACTGTGAAGTTGAGTGAAAAATATTATGGATTTAAAAGATTTGAAACCAAAATTCAAATATATTAACATCATATTATTCATTGAAAAGCGGTTAAAGTTTTCAAGGTTTTCAGAACCAAGGTTTGAATTTATGGATTGGTTGAAAAAGGAAATTGCAATGGAACCAAAATAATAGTTTTGTTAGTTCTAGTGTGTACCATATGCTACAAGTTTATCAACTGGAGTTTGGAAAAAAACACTATAGTATAAAATTTGTTAAAAGTTAAGCAGATATAATCATATTATAATCAATGTCTTGATTCATTTGGTCTCTGGCCTGCCTAATTTGATACTGGTAGAGCAGGGTTTAAACTACAATCAGTTGTCTGACTGTTGCCATTAGGTTGTGAGTGAGTTCTTTTAAGAATGCCTCATCGCATTCTGTGATATAAGATCTATGAAGGTTGCTCTTCCTTGTCATTGTTTTGATGAGATGTCAAAATCACAAATCATGGTGGGCCCAACCTGTTACTGCACATATTTGATATGATTTGAGACAGATTTGAGTGAAAATAAGTATTTTGAGCCCTTGCTAAGTTGAAATGATTTTACTTAATGTATTTGATGAATGTATATCAATATGTTTTTTCGCAGATGCTAACCTATCTTTTTATGTAGTGATATTTGTTTTGTGCTCGGAGTATAAGAACATTTGAAAAGGGAATATAAGCAAAATGTTGAACTTTAAAATAGCGAGCTTAATTTTGCAGTTCCTGACTAAACAAATAACCAACAAATGTAGCAAGGGAACCCTTGCTGCGTCTTGCTTCTAAACTCCATGGAAGTCAAGGCTTGCTATGTGTACGATCTTGATGTTCAAAATGATAATCTGATCATTAAATTTTCTTTAAATTCCATCTTAATGCTACCATGGTCATCACGTTCAAGGAATTGCTATCACATTCACATTTGTGAGACTATGATCTTACAATACATCAGTTATCATAGTATATTAAGACCATTGCTCTCTGATCCTTACCTTCATACATATCCTCTAACCATGGTCTGTCATTATCAATTGTATGTTTTTGGTATTCACCTTTGAACATAAGTGTTTTGACAAGTGATCAGCATGAAGGTCAACAACTTATGCATCATAACTTGGAAGTGAATTTTCAGGTTTGTAACCTGAGTGAATTCTATGCATTTGTAAATAATTGAAGCATCATCATAACATTTTAATGGTACCTTCAAAAACCTGGATGACTTGACCTGCTACAACATAGGGGCAGAGAGCAAGCAAGCAAATAAATAAGAGTTTCCACAATGGTGATTACAGAGTATTGTGAAAGGGGTGCATCACTATACAACAAGTAAATCAAGGATCTAGCTGAAAATATTAAAATTGGGACAGATCTGGGGCTTGGAAAGGTGTAGGTCCAACCAAGCAACAAATTATATGCCAAATCATGCTTAATTATAATGAAAATTGTTTAGTACAATTTGCAATGCAACAAGATGGTAGTCACCCTAATTCAACTTAAGATCTATTGCCCATGCCTTTTCAATATTTATAAATAAGAAGAGTTGAGTTAGGGAATGCACTGTTCACATCACCCGAATTCCCTCACGAGCAATGCAATATGAATGCACAACAGAAAAAGTAAAGCTGCAATGCACATCTAGCATGGGAGTGATGATCAGTAATAACCAAGCCCAACATGCAAAGATAGCAATGATGCAATATGAATACTTTAGTCACTAATGCAAGGTCCTTTAGGCTTACTCCAAAAAGGCATTTGTAGAGGCCACTCACTAATCTTCAAGGATTTCAGGATTAGATGATTGGAGGAAAGAAGGTGTTGCTGATTTGATGCAGATGACAAGCGACTCCTTGACCAAACCCTATTAGTGAGCCTGAATGGAATGCTAGTGAAAATATGACGCATGAGTGCAGAAGGGAGGCATGCAAGCATGGAGTAGATGTCCTTTGTATGATTGTTGTAGTAGATCCATCTCCTCTAGTGCAGAGTGCTCTGAGAGCTGGTTGTTCAGAGTGATAGTGAAAGATTAGATGATGTGATGGTATGGAATAAAGTTCCCATGATTTGAATAGATTAGGAGCAGTAAAGTGTAGGATGGGGGTAGGACAGACCTAAAAGTTAGGATCATTTTAGGCAAAGATAATGGAAGAGGGTTGTTAACTGTGCCTGAGGATCCAAAGAAGTCACAAGTGGTATCACAGATTTTCCAAGAAATTTTTGGTGATGATGCTGATGGCATTCTTATGAGAGAGTTCAATGACATGGAAAGGGAACCTAAGAATTGGTGGTAGTATCTTTGCACAAAGTGGAATTTGTCATTGGGTTTTAACTTTTACATTATTATAAAATTAGTAATTACAGTGACATGACACATGCGGGTGAAAATTTAGTTTCTATGCATTAAAGCTGGAGCATTTTTTTCTTGATTGAGGTTATCCCAAATCATGCAATATTATGATTTCCTCAATCAGGAAGTGTATACAGTGAACAAAACAAGAGCTTTATGTTTTTTTGATCATTAAAGTTGAAGTCCAATCCCTCAAAGTCCTTTAGGCCCCATTTTTCATGTGAAGAATGGAACAAGCAATGTAGGTTTGGTTTTGTATTTTTTCTTTAATATTAATAAAAGTCTTTTGAGTATTGTAACTTTTCCTCTCTCAAAAACAATTGAAGATAAAGAAATCATTCCCAAGAATCAATGGGCAATTTTAGGTTATCTGGTGAAAGGATGTTGATGCAGTCAAGGATAGGGAGCTAAATGAATGATGACCTTTTCTTTGCAGCAGCACATAACTACTCTCTCACAACCCAAAATTTTTCAATACGATACTACCCAAACATGTGCAAGGTTCAAGATTCAGCAACACTTTTAATAATTGAATGGAAATCATAAAAGACCATTTCAACACATAGGAGCTGCTTCATATCAGATTTTATTGCACATTTGACTCAACAAAATATCAAAATTATCATGTTTACATCTCTCCTACACATCTAGCAAGACAAAATTACATCCACAAATTTTGGGAAAAATCCGGCAGAGTTTTTTTCGTAAAGACAACATTTAGACCTGAAAAAGAACATTCAAAACAACCTACAACAACAAGCACATACTCTAGGCTCCAAAAACTACAAAACAAAATAAAACTGACATTCTCTTCATTCAACGTGCAAACACTGAAGAAATCCTGCTCTCTGTTACCTTAACCAGCAAATAGTGAAGCAATTTCACACTCCATCTCTTCAACCTGCAAAACAACTCAATGGCAGTCCTCTTTTCTTCATCCAAATGTGGGATTTCATGCACCATCCCAACAATATGGTGCCCGAAACAGGAGGGTTATAACATGACCAAATGCAACTCCATCTCCCAAGTGTGGTGCCCAAATCAAGAATAATCAAGTGTAGTTCTGAACATCAAGAATGAATGAATGAATGAAGGAATTTTAATGACGTCCACGAGGCCTAGTGGTCTAAGGTACCACGGAACACAACATTAATCCATTTTCAAGTTCCTTCTGATGTCGGCAGTAACTCATTCCCTGATAAAAAATAGCCCAGTTAGGGTGTCTCCTCTAACATGCATCAACACGCAAGTCAAATTCATAGCATCATTCTCATGCCAAAATGGAGTGGTCAAATTCCAAGGTGGGGACTAGTCAAAGATGCCCTCCTACAAGTAACTCCTCATCTATGATGTGTCATAGATGCTCTTACAGGTACTAGTGGCTGTTATATGTAACCTCCATGAAGATGTGTCATAAGCACATCATTAGCAAGGCAACAAGTGTCCAAAGGAATTTTCAAGTTTTCCACCAAGTGGGATGCCCAAAATGAGAGGGAAACCATTTTGAATTTGAAATTTGTGAATTTCAAACATTAGCCCCACACCAAGGAACCCAAGTTTAGCACAAACAAATCAACATTGAACATATTACACTACCCTGAGGATGTTCTTGCATCAGATGTTATTTGACTAGGGTAAAATTTACATCTAGTTTGTCATTTGTAAACCATTTTCCCTAGCTATGATAAGGGACATCCTGTTTATGGTATTGGAGTTTTATTCAATCAAATGTACTGTTGTAAATCATTTGAATTCAGTTGGTTGAATTCAGCGTGCAAGATATAAATTTTGAACTACTAGTTTAACCTATCAGTATCAGTGTAATAGGTACTAATTGTTGCGACCTCAGTCATTTAGTTCATTTTTTGTGCTAAGTGTTGGTATGTTTTCCTTGAAGCATCAAGAAAAGCTTTATTTGAAGTGTGTTATTAACTTATTAACCATACTACATGCCAGATCACTTAATAACTGGTTTCCCCAAGGCAATTGTATAACATGATGCATTTGAATGAGCCGACAAGTTTGCAAGGTTCCAAATGCCTAAGCAACTGGTACACTGTTGATGTGTCTGAAGTTGTGATTGATAATGATCCGAACTTCAAAGTTTATAATTACACTGTATGATCAACTTCTTGTAATTCCTTTGTATGGAAGAATTAATACGAAATACAACACTGTAACAATGAGGGGGAACCAGTTAAAGGTTAGGCAGGACTGTAACTTTGGTGGGAGATGGGCACACATATTGAGGCAAGCACAGAACACCGTAAGAAAATTGGTAGGGAAACCTACATTCAGTGCATGGTGACCTTTAAACAATGGTAGCACATTAAACTTGAAGGAGATGAAAGAGATCTGCCACTACATTCAAAAGCTTGTTTTTTATGCTGACACATCTTTAGTTGTCTTGCTTTGGAATAGCACATTTGGATAATAACATTCAGCACTTTTTGTCTTGCCATTCCCACTAAGTTCCACCATGACAGTCCACTCTAGTTATCACTATAGGCATATCCAGTCTAGTTGCAAAGAAGCAGAGAGGGATTCAGTGAAGTTATAATAGTGCTATTTTGAATAGTTTCAGAGATGCAGTTATTAAATCTTTAGTCTTAGAAACTGGATTGAAGTTTCTCAATACTGGGGAATTTACACTCAAAACATCTTACTTTAGTAAACTCCTCCAGGCCTAGTTTATAATATATTATTATTCCCCATGAAGCTACGTCAATAACTCAAATAAACAACATTGTTAATCCTTACTCTCTAATTTGATTTTGCAAAAGAAACAATTTATGATTATATGACATGGATGCAGTGAGAAGGTTTCCTGTTCTCTCTCGTCCATGAAATGAATTTTGCTGATTCATATAAAGTGATATTAGTTGGGAAGAAACATGGCATGCATGCAGAAATAGAAAGAAGCCTAAGTGTTGCCATGCCAATTTATAATAGACAATAGATTCTGGTGATTAAATAGCGAGCAAAGTAGATTTCCTGCTATGAAGAAATATAAATGCGTTAATGTTCTCTTCCAAGTCCCTTTATATAAGGAGAGACTTATGGTTTATAAAGATTTGTTATTGTATGCTTCTGATTGGATGCCTGTGTAAGAGGTTGTAAAACCCCTCCCCAAATCACTCTGTATATGGAGAGAATTATGGCCTATGACGATTGATAACTGCACACATATGTTTGGATACCTGCATGAGACAGATTTTAAGCTGTGTTTCCTTCTCATTGATTTCTATATTATGTGTATTGTCTTTGGCATATATTCATATTTATCTTAATTTATACCTTAGTCATTCTGTATGACTGGCGGATTATTATGTTATTTGATAATTGATGACACTCGCCTGGTATGCAGAGGTGAGAGTAATGGTATTTTACCGTTTACACTGTACAGGTCTGGGGTGGTTCCTACTGCGATTGGTTTCAATCCATGGTTCTGGGATCCTCTTTCAAGTGTATATCCCATTGAAAAGTTTTCAAACATCCAAGATCTCTTTGCAGAGGGTGATTGGCATGTATTCTCGAATCTCTATTGAACTTTTCCATCAGTGGAGCTCGAACTTGAGGGACCAGTAACTGCCTGGTGTATGTTTGAGCCTTGAGCCCTGAGCCTAATCAGCTGAAAATTAAAAAGAATCTCGAGGGTTACAATAAACTTGGTATAGTTTTTTCCTGTTGCTCTTTTTGGAATACTTTAATGTACATTACAAATCTTGAACCGCCACTGCATACATAAAAAGTCTTGTTCTTTCAAGCAGGAGCAGAACAAATGCATTTTGAGTGAACACAAAGAAGTTCTTACTGAAGAATCTTTGCTTGAATATGCAAACAAATGAGGGTAATGTTTATTTTCAAATTTGGGCTTAAACATGACCTGAATATTATGGTCATGTCAATAACTGAGCACTGTTCTGGCTTAAGCTTGGTTAGGTTGCCCCATATTAAAATTGATTCATATGGTCGTTACAATTTGATGAACAGCATAAAAGAGGGTAAGAATAGAAAATGCAAACATTTGCAACAATGGCATATGTCCGACTGAAGGTTACATGGAAACAATGAGAGTCAATATTGCAAATACAAGGATGGTTCATGAATTTCGCATGGGTACTTATCAGTTGCCTAATTATAATTAAACATTGGTGCAAGGTAGGACATACATGTGCATTTCAGGATTGCCATCAGCATGGAGAAAACTGAAAGTATATACTGAGTCATTGGGTATCACTAGTTTCAAATAGCCATTCCAGTGTACTTTGTACACGACACTTTATTGGACAACAGTGGACTATTTGATTATTAATTACCCCCGAAAACACATTTCCTGTCTCAAAATTCTAGCTGCCTGTTTTGCTCTTTTCAATACTTGAGGGTGGCTCGGGAACATTTCTTAGTTGTTATCATTTTGTTTGAAGCGTGTTGTGCCTGGCATAGAAAATAATCAGGAATATTTTAACACATCCCCAAAGTTTCCTGCACTTCTAAAAAAACCCTAGCTGTTTCCTGCAGTTTTCAGAAACCCCTAGCTACTTTTCGTGCAGTTTTTGGAAACCCCCTAGCTATTTTCTACAGTTTTTAATTTCAGATTTTAGATATTTGTTTGTTTCACGTTGCATTTTTTTAAGTTCTGTTCTCAGGCTATTAGCTCAAATAGAATAAAAGTTTTTTTGATAATAAAATAGTTACAGAAGCTTCAAACTTTCATATTTTAATTTAATTTTAAATTTATCCCTAGACGTTTCCCACGGTTTCTGATTTCAGACTTACTTTAAATTATCAAGTTTTTCAAATGTGTCTATTGATTTAGCTCATCAGATAATATATTTTTTGATTGTAAAATGTGTAGAAGTTTCAAACTTGCACATTTAAAAATAAAATATGCATTATGAGCCTCTCTTAGCTTGTAATTGTTTTATTTTATTGGAAGTCGGTAAAGAACTTGTTGCCAGGTTAGTTTCTTTGATTTAATGCCAAGGATTGAGTTTCCACGTTGTCAAAAGGGGCATGGTTTGGGCCTTATTTCTTCATGGTGTTGAATTAAACACATACAGAGACTTGATTCTTTGGTAGGTTTTTATGAACCACACAATTACTCGAGTTAATCTAAAGATTAAGGACCACTTAACCTAATTCGACCTTCAAATTTAAAAGATAAAAAACAAGAATTTAATCCAAGAGGTATTTAAGTCTTTAGGTTACATAAAACTCTTAAAAGGAATTTGTTGACGTTTTCTTTATATTCTTTATAGAATTAGTGACCTCGCTCTTCTCTCTTCTTCACAACTTTTTATAAATCTCTCCAAATTTGTATGCACAAATACATATTTGTTTGAAATGATTTGTGAGGATTCTGAATCCAATCACAATTCGCCAGTTGCTTCTCGTCTGAACATTTACTAAATAAAGGTACACATCACAAGAAGATATATTCTGACTTGAAGAAGCGCTATTTACTTTAAAGAACTTAAAAAATGCAGAATATGAGTAGCACGTCTGAATAATTGGATCCAAGCTATTGTTTTAATATTGTGTTAATATTTAATTCATTTAGAATATAATTAAAATACCAATTACAAGAGGTGTGAAAATTGTTAAGACAAGTTTATATTTACATTTGTATTATATTAAAAAAACTTGGGATTTGTTACCTAGGAAAATATGTGCCCTCACAATTTCATGTGATGTTTTGAACATAGTTTTGGCGGATGCTTCTTTAGCAAATTTTAGGGATCATTTGGGCCTGTTTGCCAAGCTATTACATCATGGTCATATTCTACTTGCTAACTTGGGATCATGTGCTTAATTTTGAGGAGTTTTAACAGGGTCCAATTCGCATAATGCTTGTGAATCTTAACTAACGCGCGTCTAGAAATACACTTTTTGCACTCGAATGTGATTGTTGAGCTTCCACTTCCTTTTCATTATTCTAAAGGATCTCAAACAATTATTCTAAGGGATACAAGTAACAACTTTACTTATCTTGTTGGTGACATCTTTTTAGGCTGCAACAAATACTTCATTGCTGCAACAATAAAGCTTCATTTCTCAAAGTGCTTTGGAAGGGTTGAAGCTACTATTGTTTTGTGGGCATCTTCAATGCTCTTTTCATTTCGTTCTTTGGGTTGGTAATATCCTTAATTTTATCTAGCTTTGATTATATTGCTAGATGTTTATTCTCCATTGTTTAACATATATTCTTAAATACTTTGGTGATTCCTCATCTCTTACTCTCTTACTATCTCATTTATACGCACTAGGGTGTTTATCCTCATAGGCTAGGGACTAGGGATTTAATGCTCAGATTTTTATTTATTTGCCATTGTTCTTAGCCTTATACACACTTAAACTAAGTACACACAATTCCAATTATTTCTACTTCTTTATTACCCATGGAGGTTGAAAGATTGAAGAAAGGGTTTGATTACTCTTGGCAAGCTCTTGAGCTCCAAACATTATCATCTATCTTTAATTACAAGTATTTGAGGAAAATGTCCAACCACATGGAGGTTTGCATAAGTTTTCTTGTGCTTTTTCTTTTTTGTTTTCTCTTTAGACATAAGATTTGAGCTGTATTTTTTTTTATCAATGTATTGTATTGTCACTTGGAGTTTTGTTGCATTTCCCTTGTTCTTTGCTATTTAGTTGAGTAGGAACATTTGAGAGAAATCATGAGTTTACTAGGATTTTGAACTATCACATGTCATATGGATGATGATGCATCATGTAGACACTCATGCATTGGGTTCACATCTTGGATAGAGGATTCTAGATTTTGGTCCGAGGTTCTTGTTTATCGATTATTTTTTGGTCTACTATTTATTAAAATAATATTGTTATATTTAGTTTAATGGTCAAATAAGATTTTAGAATATACTTTAAGTATATTATTGTGTTGTTTTAGTTACGCTTTATGTTAGCTTTCAGTTAGGATCAGTTAAAGCTTTCAGTTAGCTTTTTTAGCTTTCAATTACTTCTACTTAAGCCTTTCTTTAGCTTTTATTAGCTCTTTGTAGTTTTATATAAGAATGCGTTTGCTTCTTATTTTAATCAATCAATTATCTTTGCAATAATTATCTTGTTCATAATTATTTTATGGGATCAGAGCTTAGGTTTTGTAAATTCTTAGGATTGGTGAGCGTGTGAATTTTGTGAATTGTGGTAGTGATGAATTGCACGCAAGGGACACAGAAGAATGTGCCAAAAGAAGTTGTACGGGTTCGTACAATTTTTTTATAGAATTTGTGCAAATTTTTTTCGAAATATTTGTAGATTTTTTTTGCAATTGTTTTTTGGAAAATCTGTGTTTTAATTTTGGTCTTATGGCTAACATTCAAGGTGTTTACAAACCATAGGACTTTGTAGAGGCAACAGGTAAACTTGAATGGGAAAAGGGCATGGATACAAAACATCAAAATCTTATGAAAAATAAGGTTGGGGTCCTTTCAGATCTTCCTCCAAGGAAGAAACCCATTGCCTGTAAATGTGTGTACAGAGTCAAGTACAAAGCTAATGGTACACTTGACAAGTACAAAGCACGATTGACGACTAAAGGGTTCTTGCAAAGAGCAGGTATTGATTATGAGGAGACATTTGCTCCTACCACAAAGATGAGCACCATTCAGTTAGTTCTAGCCATGGCAACATAGTTTGGTTGGAAAGTCCATCAAATGGACGTCAAGAGTGCCTTCCTTAATGGTGACTTAGAAGAAAAAGTGTACATGACACAACCTCGGGGTTTTTAGGTTTTACAAGAAAGGAACATTAGTTTTGCAGATTGACAAAAGCCCTTTATGGCTTGAAGCAGGCACCCAAGGCATGGTACATTAAGATTGATAGGTATTTCGGGCAATAGGGATTTTAGCGTAGTCCTTTAGATATGAATCTATATGTCATGAGAATAGGCAACAACATCATCCTTCTTGTCATATATGTGGATGATATCATCATTATAGGTCGTGAGGAGCATTTGATTGAGCAAATCAAATGCAATTTGTCACACTTTTGACATGACAAACTTAGGCCTCCTACATTATTGCCTAGGTGTAGAGGTTTGGCAAATAGGTGGTGGTATTTTAATCACAGTTTAAATATGCTTGGAGTTTGCTAGACAAGTTCAAAATGACAGATTGCAAAATCGTGTTTACACCCATGGAGAAAGGGTTGAAGCTTTCAACCAACACAGATTCAAAGGTGATCGATAAGTCAATTTTTAGGCAACTAGTGGGCAACCTTGTCTATTTTACATCCACTAGATTTGATTTGAGTTATGTTGTGAGTTACATTTCCCGTTTTATGACAACCCCAAAGACAAAACATTAGGTTGCAGTGAAGTAGGTACTGAGATATGTGAAAGGGACATTTGACTTTGGCATTTTGTATAGCAAAATCAAAGATCCTAAGTTGGTTGGGTTCAAGATTGGGCAAGTTCAATTGATGACAGGAAGTCCACTTCTGGGTATGTTTTTAGTCTTGACACGGGTGTAGTCACATGGACTAGTAAGAAGCAACAAGCAGTAACTTTTTCCTCTACTGAAGCAGAATATTGAGGAACCATCAAAGCAAAATGTGAGGCAGTATGGCTTCGAAGGATGCTTTCAAACATGCATATGTCTCAAGCAGGACCTTCACCCTTGTTTTGTGACAATCAAAGGGTGCTAAAGCTTGCCAAGAATCCAAGGTAAAAACACAAAGCTGTGTCACACTTTATAAAGGAAAAAACCAACACTGATCCAACTTTTAAACTTGAATCACTAAAAAGTGTTATATATGTTTTGAATTTTGAAATGAAATAAACTAGTAAAATATGTACTTTTTAATATATTGTATGTTTGTATTTCTTTTAAAGTTAAAAAAATATTTTAAACTAGTTTTTAATAAATTAACACTATAATTTAGTTGCTGATAAAATGTTAAAAAATGATGTTGCATGAGATGTCAATTTTTTTATAGTAAATTTTATTTTATTTTTTCAATTTTTTTGTGTATATTTATAATTTGAAACTTTAGTGCATGGATACATTTTTTTTCCAATTTTGATAAATATATATTTTTAAATAAATATTAAAATATGCGCGAATCAAAAAACAGTTGTTTCCATCGGATGCCAATTTTCATATTAAATATTTATCTAAAATGGAAAAAAATATACCATCTTGAAATAGATTCTTTTATTTAGTGCATCATATTTTTTTCAATTTTTTTTAATAAGTTTTAGTATTTTTCTTTTGCATGGTAATCAACCTAATATTTTGTGCTGAAAATTTACTTTTAGTAAAAATAAAAAATAATTAAACTATTAAAATAAATATATTTTTGAAAATTGCACTTATGGATCTACAAAAGGGTATTTTTATATTTAAAAAAAATGTTATTTACATTAGTAAGAGTTATTGAAACTTCAAGTTTTTCAACTAATTTTATTTTTTTGATAAATTGGATTCAAAGTAGCGTTTCATATATTTTTAGCCAACAATTTTAATTGAGAAAGTTGTGGAAGTATCTAACTTAGTTAGAATGAATCTTATCAGATCATATGTTTGACCAAAATTATTTTATAGTTAGAAATATTTAAATTAAGCTGGGTTGATAAGTTGGTTGAAAGTGTGACACAACTTTGTGTTTTTACTCTGTCGTCTTCCACGAGCATACCAACTGTTAGTTTTAGGATTATAAATGCAATAAGCAAAAAACACAACTCAAAGACAATGAACACAACATTTTTACCTTGGGAAAACTCTCCTACTCGAGGGAGAAAAACCCAACAATGAATATTCTCTTATATATCAGAATAATATCAGGCCCTAGAAAGACCGAATATAATACAAATGATTTGCACTTATATCTGGTACAATTTCATGAATACACTAAGTATTGACTCTTCTCCTTAATGTTGATTTGCTGCTTAAAAAACTCAACCTACTTCTGAAGTGCGAATTTTAGTGAAATAAATTGCTTGATTAAATGAGAGGATTTCATCCTCTTTATATACAAAGCTAGGCACCCTCTTTTCTAGGGCCGACCTAGAAATAAATATAATTTTGTTTATGAAACAAGAGGCCAACCTACCTAGATTACATTTTATTTAAGAAAATAGCTCTCAAAGCTACAAAACACTAACACTCCCTCTTAGCTAGGGAGGTATTTTCAAATATCTTTGTTATGGAGTCTCTCAACATGATGCCCACAATGGCTACATTCATATGTGAAAAACCACATCTCAGTCTCAGAGATGTACAAGAGTTCATCATGAAGTCTCTCAACATGATGTCCACAATGGCTACACCCATTTGTGGAAAACACATCTCAGTCTCAGAGATGTACAAAGGTTCATCACGAAGCCTCTCAACGTGATGTCGTCATGGAGTCTCTCAACATGACGTCCACAATGGCTACTCCCATGTGTGGAAAGAAACACATCTTAGTCTCAGAGATGTACAAAGGTTCATCACAGAGTCTCTCAACGTGATGCCATCATGGAGTCTCTCAACATGACGTCCATGATGGCTACTCCCATGTGTGAAAAAAAACACATCTCAATCTTAGAGATGTACAAGGGTTCATCACAATCTCTCAACATGATGTCGTCATGGAGTCTCTCAACATGACGTCTCATCTCAATCTCAGAGATGAATAAGGGCTTGCACCTCATATTTCGTTGTTTAAGAGAAATATACATTACAAGGGCTTTCACCTCATATTTCTTCGTCTCAGAGAAATATACATTACAACAAATCATGATGATGATGTGACTCCCTCTGGAGCTCCAAGTACCTGCATTGACCTTTTGACCTCGTCCAAGATTGCCTGCAATGTTTGCCTTAGAGGAACGGTTTCCAGCACACCTCCGGTACTACTGAGTTGTGAGAGTTCAAGACTGTCCTTCTCAACCTCATCCCAGATCACCCCATTCTGAATAGGTTTGCAGAACTACCAATGTCAAATCCATATTGACTGTCTTGTGCAATTATGTTCTCTGCAGTTGAAGAAGTCTTCCAAAGACTTTAGCACCTAGCCTTGCAACATTGCAACCCACTTAGCTGACACTTTCACTTCTTCTCAGTGAGTCATAGAACTCCCTCTTGATCCCTACCTTAGATTGCAAAAGAAATCCTCTGGAAGTGAACTCCCCTCCATTGACATGCTTTCAACTCGTGTCTTGAATTCTCAGAATTTAACTCCCTTTGAATGTCATTTCTTCCTCTTCGAAGTCGCTGATCGCAATGACATTCTGTATAGGTTCTCCATTGTTTAGTGTCTTCATCTTTCTCAATCCTCTATGTTGATGCAAATTCTCTGTCCAAGGCTGACCCAACCTTGTGCCCTCGAGAGATGTATCCAGTGAAGAAATATGAGAGTTATGCACCACCAACTCAGTCTCAAGGCTGTAAACTATGTCTCCATGTTTGTTCATTTATCCAATCGGCATGACTTCCTCATAGGATGCCTCAAGCTCTTCCTCCCTTTGAATTCCTTATGCAATCTCAGATAATTAATCCATCATCTTTTTGCTCCTCGATCCATCCTACATTTTAAAGAGATTAATAATAGTTTATGAAATCAAACTACCCCAATACAAATGAAACATGTAGACATCTAACAAATATCATTAGATAGAACAATTAAGGAATGATAATATAACTTATCTTTGTGGAATATGCTATATTTTTCATTCGTCTTCACTCAATTTTTGCTCTTGGAAATGCTAATCACAACACTACAGATTACAAAGACAATCTGCTCAACTCATTTTTCTCAGACACATTATGCAACCAACATATTCAATATAGAACCAGGCCTCTCATTGAATGAAGGCACCATCATAATCCATACACATAGATAATGGTATCAATGTGACCAACCAATCACAACCGAAATTGCAATTCTCCTTTCATGTCAAAGCCACACTAAAAAATCTTCACAACTAGCATGAAACAACTCACAATGAATGAATGTAATCTCCAAAAGATTTCATGCCAACGATCACCGCTCAAAAGAAACCACGACCTCTCCTAAAAAAAATCACACGACTCAACCATAATCAATATAAAATTAGTTGCTCCCAAATAAACGATGTTAGATCCTCTTTGCACAACTCAACGAAATTTTAGTAGAAAGAATAGAAACTGAATTTCAGCCCAGAAGAATGTGATTTCATTTTATTCAAAGGTACAAACATAAAATACTTCTCTTTTGACTTCTGCCTTCAAGGGATGGATCTACATCAGACACAGATGCATCTGGTAAACCACTAGATTCTGTAGAACTGGGAAGTGAAGTCGACTACTGTTGAGATTCACGTCCTTTCTACAATACCCATGGCTAGCAAGGGTGAAACACCTCAATCATTAATTGGTCATGCTTTTCCCACTATAGCACCCAGGTTCCAACAATCACCTAGGTCATGGTGAGTCCCAAAAATTCACGCCAAGCTTGAATGGTAATCCACAAATATATTCAGACTTCCTGCGTAGTTCATTTGTCCATTTTGATAAAGTTCATGCTTAGATTGGTAGGCATTTGAAACTCCTTGAAGATGCAGGTTTGTCTTAGCAATCTTCACAATAATTTATAACTTCGACTCAATAACTATTATCCAATCAAATGAGAGCATACACTCCCACAGAGCCACCCAATGAAGTATCACAACTGAAAAAATTGAAGTTTCGAGGCAATAAGCTCATGCCCACACTTCTTATATCCATATGCCCTCTCTAAACATCATATGGCATTCACAATTTCAAAATATGGGGTTCCCAGGTCAGATTATGCTAAGACTGATGGTGCCCAGATATATGCAACACAAATCTCGAATAATGATCAACTTTGGAATTGATTTTCCAAACATATGCCGAAATAATAGAATTGAAGTCTTCTTTGTACGCTGATGAGGAATAGGAACCGTGACCCTTGGTTGATTCTTTATGCAATGCCTACTCACCAAAAGTTTGACATCTTCCAATGCTTTCTTCTGGCTGGTGTTGACTTCAAACTGGCAGCTATAGATGTGAACCACTTCAGAGCAATGAATCTTTCGCTGGCCAATATTCTCCCTACAATATCAATATTCCTCAATGCTTGTCTTAGTAATCATGTTATTCTTTATTCATGCATCAATCTTTCCTTTTAGATTGGAAGCTGTGATTGTCTTATTCTCCGTTCCCATTTATAAGACTACCACTTCATTCTATAACCCACGATATCCAACTATCTCTTATAATTGCGAACTCCTTGTCTGTATATGCCATGATTTTTCCAAGATACTTGGCTATATTTGAATGAGTGATTATTACAACTCACAACTACCTTAAAGGATTCACATTCCCTTGAAATATTACAATATACAAACTCTCCTTATCTCCCAAAGGTTTCGTGGCAGAGAAATATGATAGCGGCTCCAAGAGAATAACTCCCACCTCTAATAATATGCTCTTGCCATAATTATATCTGATGACACCTGGTCTTTATTTGTGGCTTCCTTCTTAGTTTTCAACTCCAACCCTTGACTTCAAACTATATCGACTCCTCCAGTATCGACACACTATGATCTCCAGTATGTTGCGTTTAAAATATTCACGATTCCAATTATGGTGCGCCAACTATTTATTACTTAGACCTTCGTTTGTCTTCTATTGTCTGTCTTCTTTGATGATAAGTTACGATTCACTCCAATACTGAAAAATTATGCAAATATGTACTTCCAAAATCGGATCTCACCACTTTATCAAAATTTAGTCTTATGACCATTAAATTTTGATAATGTTAGATGACCAATAGTGAATTCCTCATTCCAGAATGCTTAATCAAATCTGATCAAATCTTCCCTTGAACCTGCTCTAATACCATGTTAGTTTTAGGATCATAAATGCAATAAGCAAAAAACACAACTCAGAGACAATGAACACATTTTTACCCTGGGAAAACCCTCCTACTCGAGGGAGAAAAACCCAAGAATGAATATTTTCTTATATATCAGAATAATATTAGGCCCTAGAAAGGCCGAATACAATACAAAGGATCTGCACTTATATCTGGTGCAATTTCATGAATACACTAAGTATTGACTCTTCTCCTTGATGCTGATCTATTGCTTAGAAAACTCAACTTGCTACTGAAGTGTGAATTTTAGTGAAATGAATTGCTTGATTAAATAAGAGGACTTCATCCTTTTTATATACAAAGCTAGACACCCTCCTTTCTAGGGCCGACCTAGAAATAAATATAATTTTGTTTATGAAACAAGAGGCCGACTTGCCTTGATTACATTTTATTTAAGAAAATAGCTCCCGAAGCTACAAAACACTAACACCAAGCATGTAGAGCTTCATTGTCATTTCATATAACAAATTGTAGAAGATGGATTAGTAATGTTCTTATATTGCCCCACTGACCACTAGATTGCAGACATTCTAACCAAGTCTTTAAATCTTGACAATGTTGTAAAATTTCAAGATAAGCTTGGTGTAGTTAATAGATTGATCATTAAGGGATTAAAATAATAGTTATTTTTAATTAAGTGGTCAAATAAGATATTAGAATATACTTTTAAGTTATTCTTTTAGTTACACTTTATGTTAGCTTTTAGTTAGGATCAATTAAAGCTTTCAGTTACTTTTAGTTAGCTTTTATTAGTCTCTCTATCATTAGCTCTTTGTAGTTCTATATAAGAATGCGTTTGCTTCTTATTTTAATCAATCAATTTGTATAGGCATGAATTTGCACCCCTAACGCAAATTCCTTTTTACCCCTTTACACTTTAGACAACCTAAGGCAGAGGCTTAATTCCACTTAAGCCCGTTGCTCACATTCCACTTGGCGCCTATTTTGTGTGTCAGTGGGGGCGTTTCTATCAGGGACGCCCGCGTGACGTGCTTACATCCCTGACAGATTCATGCGGCTGGAGATTGCAGAGACGTTACACTCCTTATTGGGAGTCGAAGTGTAATACCCCTCTTCGGCTGGTTGACCCAAATATGGCCATTTTTCATCTTTTCCTTCATATTCTTCATCCATTCATCCATTGTTCTCTTCAACAAGAGTTTGGCAAGATCTTGAGTTCATCTCTTCACATTTTCTCCTCTCTTTCAAGCATTCACAAGCTTGGTAGCAACACTTTACACTCCATAACAACAATCCACTACATCATTCCGATAGTGCGAGTACAAGACAAACACCATTGCAACAGATGCTTGAGTTCCTCTTATTTTCTCTTCCACAAGTCTTGAGCGCTTTGGATGGAGGTGGTAAGCTCCTCTTATCTCTTCTATCGTCTTTGGTTGAGTAAGCATGTATTGTTTGTATTGTTTTTGTTTACATAGCTTGTATTCCCTTATTTATCTTTATTTCTATCGTTGCAAACTTGGCTGTCCGTGGAGGTGGAAACACCAAAGTGGGGGTTTGACTGAGGCAAACCCCTAAACAACCCCAACATTTTCCTTTTTTGTTGTGTGCAGGTGGAGAGATCTTGAAGCAAGTTGGCAAGAAGACTGTTGTGCAAGATCGTCTTCGTGACCTTTGCGGTAACATACTTCCTTTATCACATTCGTCTTTATGTTTCCTTCTTCTTAATCTCATTCTGCTGCTTAAGAAACCTCTAAACTAGGCTAGCAGTCATTTTTTGAGGATTTAATCTCGTCTCTCTGGTTTTTTGGCCGTACGGACGCCAACGCACCTATGAGACACTAGCGCGTCGCGCTGTTGTCCCAGAACCGCGCTTCTGTCCTCCGACAGAGAGCTACTTGAGACGCAAAGTTGACCTTAAAAAGTGACTCGTCTAGTCTCTCTCCAACTCTTGGGATTGCAGAGTGGTCGAAGGACACATAGTCCTCATCATTCTCATCCCTCCTATCCTAATCTTCCTTGAAACTGAGGTAAGTTAGGGCAGCCTTTCCGCTCTTGGCCTTTCGTGACCTGAGGCCTTGTAGTGGTTGGTCCCCCTTTCTTACACAATTATGTTTGCATTAATTCTGTCTGTGTTCATAATTATTTTATGGTATCAGAGCTTGGTTTTGTAAATTCTTGGGATTGGTGAGCGCGTGAATTTTACAAATTGTGGCATTGATGAATTGCACGCAAGAGACACAAAAGAACATGCTAAAGGAAGCTGTATGGATTCGTACAAATATTTTTTTTTTCAAAATTTTTGCATATTTTTTTGAAATCTTTGCAGATTTTTTTGAATTTTTTTGCAATTGTTTTTCAGAAAATTTCTATGTTTTAATTTTTCTCTTATGGGTAACATTTAGGGTGTTTACGAACCACATGACTTTGTAGAGGTGACATGTAAACCTGAATGGGAAAAAGCCATGGATACAAAACATCAAAGTCTTATGAAAAATAAGACTTGGGTCCTTTTAGATCTCCCTCCAAGGGAAAAACCCATTGGCTGCAAAGTTTATTGGACACTTCACAAGTACAAAGCACGATTGGTGGCTAAAGGGTTCTTGTAGAGAGTAGATATTGATTATGAAGAGACCATTGCTCTTGCAACAAAGATGAGCACAACACAAGTTGGTTGGAAATTCCATCAAATGGACGTCAAGAGTGCCTTCCTCAATGGTGACTTAGAGGAAGAAATGTACATGATACAACCTCAGGGTTTTTAGGCTACAAGAAAGGAACATCATTTTTGTAGACTGACAAAAGCCCTTTATGGCTTGAAGCAGGCACCCAAGGCATGGTACATCAAGATCGACCGGTATTTGGGGCAACATGGATTCTAGTGCAGTCCTTAAGATCTGAATCTATATGTCAAGAGAATAGGCAATAACATCATCCTTCTTGTCATATATGTGGATGATATCATCATTATAAGTAGTGAGGACCATTTGATTGAGAAAATCAAATGCAATTTGTGTCACACTTTTGACATGATAGACTTAGGCCTCCTACATTATTGCCTAGGTGTAGAGGTTTGGCAAATAGGTGGTGGTATTTTTATCACAATCTAAATATGCCTGGAGTTTGCTAGACAAGTTTAGAATGATAGATTACAAAATCACGTCCACCTATGGAGAAAGGTTTGAAGCTTTCAACCAACACAAACTCAAAGCTGATCGATGAGTCAATTTTTCAGGCAACTAGTGGGCAACTTATCTATCTTACAATCACTAGACTTGATTTGAGTTATGCTGTGAATTATAGTGCCAATGGTTCTTTCCAAAATTTATCTTTCAGTCTCTCTAAGAGTCAAAATCTACTATTTGTAAGTTTCTAAAGAATTGAGTTGTTTTCATTACATTCGCTCAAATTTTTTGTCTTAGCATATCAAAATTTGATTGAATTTAGACTTAGATGTCTATTACTAACTCCAAAACATGGCATACTGATAGTAATTCACTCTATGATGTTTCAAATTGGGTGTTATGGCTAAGACCAATATTATAGATAAATTATTGTAGATTGTTTTGGATTATTCATGTGGACTTGGATGTGCTGACTATACATTTGTAGGTCATGCTTTCTATGCTTTCAACAATCAATATCTAAGGAGTAATGTAATACTTGGAAATTATTGTTTTTGTGATAATGTAGTCATTGCTTCGTGGAATTTAATGTGATTGGTTGGATTTTAAGATACTGACAATCGTAGGTCAAGATGATATCTCTGTACTTATATCTTGAAATTTGGGAGTTAGATAATCTAAATCCATCTTTGTATCTTAGTTATGCTTAAGTTCCAATGACAACTAGTGATGGCAACATGCAAATTTCTATTTGAGAAATGAAAGTCAAGTTATATTGGTTGATATTATCATTAACTATGTTGAGTTGTTAGAAAATGATTGATTATTCCTTTATTGAGAATCTTATGATCTAACAACTTGTAACCACAAGAACATGTAGGTCTCATAGCCTTGGTTTGAAACTCCAAGGCATATACTTACTTTTTTTGATCCTCAGGCTAGTAGATCAAATCTTTGATACCAATTGTAGTGTCCCCTTTTGGGATATTCCTAAATCTAGGCCTGCAAAACAATAATAATCACTAAAACTGATATTAGTAATAACAAGTATAAACTTAATGGTTATATTCAAATTAATACATAAAATATTGTAATACTGAGAGCAATACATCATAGCTAAAATGTCATAATAGTTAGATCTATAGTTCATAGCATCATTAAAATTTGGATTAAAAATATCTTAACATCATTAATGGTTATTCCAAAGCATATTTCTTTAGCCAATCATATTATAAATTCACTTCAAGTACTTGCAAACCATAATCTCAAGGATGGTTGCCCTTGTATTGTGAGAGCATGGGTGGATCCTTGCCCATTTATTTTGGGGTGGTGGACTTGAGAAGACCCTCAAGCCTGGGAGCACTCATACACCTCTTGACCCATAAGTGCTCCATCTTGGGGTGGTATACTTGAGAAGACCCTCAAGCCTAGGAGCACTCATCCGCCTCCTAATCCACAAACATGACAGGATCTTAGGTCTACTCCATCCCTCATTCCACCTTGGAGGCACTCCATCCTCCTTGATCAAGACTAAGAGCAATCATTCACCTCCCAACCCATGAGCACTCCATCTCGGGTGGCGTGCTTGATAAGATGTATGAAGACTGCCTTCTTTAACAAGCCCAAGAGCACTCATACGCCTCTTGGCCCACAAGTGCTCCATCTTGGGGTGGCGTGTTTGATGAAGGAAAAAATGGTACTTCAATTCTTGTGAACTCAAAAGGTTGATCAGCCTCCATATTTGCTAAACAGTTCTATAAATTCAAAATAGATCGCTAAAGGAATCTACTATATTAATTGGTAATAAAATATTATTATGCAATTGTGATATATATTATATATATAACTATTCTTAATTTACATTTTCAAACTTACTTCCCAATAATATTTTTTCCTAAACAATACTTATTTCCAATAGATATCTTATATTCCAATTTCTTATTTTCCTCTTTCCCAATCACATTCACTTGATGATTTATCCACAAGGAAATGATCTCCCTTTTATATCCTTATTATTGAGGGAGTCACAACCTTTCATATTTGAAAGAGACAACCTTTCACATTAAGAGTCACAAACTTTCACATTAGGAGTCCCATCATATTTATTCTTAATTGATTGATTGAATGATGTTATGGATGTCTTTCTCAAATGAAATGCTCTCCCTTTTATATCTCAAGTTTGAGAAAGTCACATCTCTTCACCTCAATAGTTACAACCATTCATTGTTGCATTTAGAGAATAATAGAATTTTAAATATTTAATTTGCTAGTGCTGGTGTCTATTACTTGTAATCAATCATAATAATTCTTTTCCCTTTTTGAATCCTTCTCGATCTACCTTCCTTATATACCTTATCTTTCTCAAGGGACACATATCCTCATATGTTGGTTGACCATTCTTAACAACTTAATCTTTATTTAATTTCAATTTGGTGTAATAATTATTTATTGATTTCTTTTGAAACATAGGCTGCAAACATTTAGGAATAAAACTTGACATTAAAGTCCGCCCTACCCAAGATTGCTTTGTCCTCAAGCAATCACAAGCTAAGATTCTCCCGAAGTTACCAAAATCCCAAATCAATCTTGTAGATTTGTAATTCTTAGACATTTCTCCTTCTTGTGATGTAATTCTAGCTTCTGTTATGATACTTTGATATAATTAGGAATTGGAAACTCTATAGCTAGTTACAATTGTCTTAGTTATATCTAACTCTATAGTACAATGATGTCCCTAGAGAGTAGTTGTTAGTATACTTGCCTCAACTTGACAATAAATAAGGTTAATACCATCCTCTAAAGTATGAGGACAATTTATTGTCCAATATTCTTTTGGCTCATGATGTAGGAGCATCCCTGGTTGTAAAATAATCCTGTATCAACCAAATTTTTTTTCTTTCTTGCATTTCAGTTTGTAGTAGTTTCAACATTTCATTCCGTATTTCACCGCATTATCATTTCTCATTTTGTAGAGTAGGATAGAACACCTACACGAGGTCATCTACATCATATATAGATTTCAAATCATTTGCATTTGTCTATTGAAAGTTATCACTCTTAGAATTTCACTGTAATTCATAGTTAGAGCATTTGGGGCCAACTTGGTCCATAATTCTTAGTGTAGACCTATTCCAGAGTGTGCAGAGCTTAATGAGACATTATACAAGCATTTGGGTCCAATGGGATATTTATTTCATGTTTTAAGGCTAACCTACATGCTTAATCATTCATTGGGGTTTGTAAACCCTTGAGGCCGACATAGATCATTATTGGAGTTGGAGATTCATAGTTAAGATCATTTTTAATTCATAGGAAAGGAGTCATCAGTAGAGTTATTTTATGATTTCATGATTAAAGTTTAGGAAGTTCGCATCACCCCCTTGTGGGATTGTAATAAGGCCTTTGGCCAATTGTAATGTTGAATTCCCTTGCGGTAGGCTTGTGAGCCTTGGTTACTTGCCCTTGAGGCATAGAATTCATGTAAGATTTCCAATTCAATAAATATCTATACTTGCAAAAGAATTTTCTTGTGTTATTTCCATCATGTTGAATCTAAGCTGCATGGTTGGATAGTCCTTTTTGGACCCTCTATTCGTGACTGCACCAAGTGATATCAGAGTGAGTTTGTGAGTCTTGAAGGCATTCCTTGTGGTGAACAGATTGTCAAACTAAGGCAGATTGCATGTGATTTCAATTATTCACTGATTGTGAGGCAGTTGAAACCCTTGTAGCCATATCATTGAATTGAGGTAGTTGCACCAGATCCAAGGGGAGAGATGCTGCCAAGGAGAGTGCTTGCTATGGCGAATATTGCTGGAAGAATGGATGAGATGTTGGAAATGATGTAAACAATGCGAGTCTGATTAGATGTTGTTGAAGATGATCGAAGGCGAAGTTTAAACCTTGGACATGAGGATGAAAGCAATGATGAGATAGAACATGCTACAAATCAAATTGAAGAAGCCCTAGGTGAAGAGGAAGAAGAATTTGATCAAGTGAAGATGTTGAAAGCTATTTCAAAAATTGGTAAGTGACCTAGAGTTGAAATTCAAAATTAGGCGAGATATTTGAACCTTGAAGAATTGACTGATTGGACCAATGAAATGGAAGAATACTTTGAATATGAAGAAATTGAAGATCCAGAAAGAGTTGCAAAAACTAAGTTGAAAGGTCATGCTGTATTATGGTGGAAAGAAGTTTAATTGGATAGAAATAGAAGAGGAAATGAGAAAATCATAAAGTGGGATAGGATGGTGAAAAAATTGAAAAATCAATTCATACCTACTGATTATGAACTTGAATTATTGAAAAGGTTGCAAAACCTAAGGCAAAAGGAGAGATTTGAGAAAAAATATATTGGAGAATTCTACAAGATGATCATTAGGATTGGACACAATGAAGCAAGCAAAGGAAAGGTTACGAGGTGTATCGATGGACTGAGAACAAACATCCAAGAAGAATCGAGTCTGGTGAAGATGACATCAATTGAAGAAGCACACTAATTTGCACTAAAAGTGGAGAAGCTGAACAAGAAGTTTGAATAGAGGTAGATACGTGCAAAATGAAGATTCTAGAGGAGCGAATCACAATCTGGAGAAAGAAGACCTTATGCAGAGCAAAAAAAGATGGAAAACCCTACCATAGTGAAGAAAAGGATCACAATTCATGTCGTCGAGGAAGAGAAGAGAGAGATTTCTATCGCAGTGATAAAGGAGGCCATAATTCTTACCGAAATGATGGATATAGGAGACAAGAAGGAAGATATGAGAAGATAAATTTTAGAGAAACCTGTTTCAAGTGTGGAGGTGAAGGATATAAAGCATTTGAATGTCATCAAAGGAATACTAGTAAGTAAATTAGCATTCCGAAAGAGCAGTTTATGTGGATGAGGAACCTATTAAATTCCCCTAATTTAGTTGGGAAACCAAAGAAAGGTGAATCATTGGTAATGAGAAGAGCTTTGATGCATCAATAAGTGATTGAGGAACCACCATAAAGAAAGAGTTTGTTTAGAAAAAAGATGTAAGTTCGAAGGAAAGGTGTGCAAAGTTATCATCGATAGTGGTAGCATTGATAGTTTAGTTTTAGAAGAGATGGTAACCAAGTTGAATTTGAAGAAGTTGAAACATCCAAACCCCTATAGAATAGCATGGATTTAGGATGAGCATAAGATATTGGTGAATGAACAGTGTTTGGTGAAATTTAATATAGGTGTTGAACACTCAGAATACTGAGGGGAGGGGAGGGGAGGAGAGGGGAAGGGAAGGGTGGTGAATCAATATTCTTTTAACCATTCAAACATTTAAACATCCAAACCACATAACACATTCAACTGTAGTAAAGAAAGAAAATACAAAACATCAACATCACATAACACATGAACACTAGGATTTTTATGTGGAAAATCTAAAATGGAAAAAACCATGGTGAGGATTAGTTCACAATATATTATACCAGTTATAGTATATTTACTGTAGGTGGACTCATTGCCCACAAAGAAAATGATAGTAGAGAGATTGTGGCTCACAACCTAATTTGAACTATTACAATTGCATCTATCATATGCATAAAATACAATTCAATGAAGCTCAATAAATTGACTTTACACACTTAATTTGATTCAGATCTAACACTCTGCTTTCCTCTGCATTCACATCTCTCTAATCTTCTACTCAACATTCACAACTTAAATTCACACTGCTCTAACAATATTCACATCACATACATGTAGAACATTCACAACATTTATCACTATCTCCAAAATATTGAAAAAGATCTAACTTATATATTCACATCAAACATAACATCAATTAGGTCAGCTTAATTATATGTAACATTCAAAATATAACTTATTGGCTTAAGTTCTTCCACATACACACTTCGCTCCAAGATTTAAATCTCAAAATAACTTGAAAAAGGTCGGTATGGACCTATAATAGATCCCACATAAGACCACAACACTTATTTAACCTTTGCATACCTTCAAACTTATTAGGTCGACACCACAAAATACCTAATACCAAAATTCTTCAATTGTGTACCCACATTTGGACACGTGGACTTCAAAATTCAACACCAACTGGAATTCACACACTAATGCCATCTTTCAACATATCCTCAAAAGCGCGAAGCCAAAAAATTATTTGCGGAGAAGTGCAGACTCTCCCACTCATGCATTGTACAAGAAATAACTGTAATATGCTAGATCGAACTTATGTTACTTATATCTCTCAAACCAAAAGCCAAACATGATGAAATTTTGGAATCCGATACTTCTAATAACCAAAAAAATAATGTTAGAAGCATAGAGTGAAATCTTCATTTGTGGACTGATGCAGACCCAAAAACTGGATGCTCTGTTACATAGTATTAACAAAGTTGACAGTTGATTTTCCATCACAACCAACTTTACCAGATCAAATCATCTTGCAAAAATGTCTTTCACGAACACTCCAAAACCTATTAGAACCAATCAACATGATTTGCACCTAGATCTTCACATCAAGATACAATGTTGACATTAATGAAAACACTGCAACACATTGTTATAAACTTTTGTGCTTATTTCTCATGCTCATGTTGCCAACAACAGTATCAGTGACAATCTTCCAAAAATCCCCCCCTTTGTCATTGATGGCAACATGCCAAAATATCTTCAAAGCATTCTCCAAAATATCCTCCCCCTTTGACATCAAGGGAAAAGGGCACCTACAACACTGTTCTCACTTATACTGGATCTCCCCTTGAGTAATATGTGCATATGTACAAATTCAAAAAATTGAATTAAATCCCTCCAATTCATATACCAGAGAAAAACCAAAAAATTCTACACTGGACACTACTACTATATACTCTGCATATTTACAAAGAATCTTGAAACTAAAAATTGAAAAGCATAAAGAGTAAGAAATGTGTTAATCAGAGGAAGATGACTCTTGTAACTTCTACAAATGAGTATGCCACGCTTATTTTCCTTCCTTCCATGTCTTTGTTTCTTGGCCAAGCAAATTGTACTGCTTTCAAACTCCATCAATATTTCTTCTCCTTATTCTGGAGTGCTAGGTACCAGATTCATCTGTGTAGCCTTATTAGCACTTAGAAGGGCACTTGAGACACGTATAAATTTGTCATTCACCAAGTCCCTTATTTATCCAAACTACAAAATGACATTTTCCCTTTGTGCTTGTAGTTGGAAGAACTTCTTATGCAAATCCTCAATTACATTCCTTTGGGTACCAACTAGATCAAGTGTTGGATCATAAGAATTGGAGGCTTTATTTATCTAGGGCTCAATGGAGTCTGTCTCATTCCTTATGCTCTGTGTGGCACTAGACCACTTCATGCAATATTGAAAAAGAGCCTTATCCTCATCTACACAAATCTGTTCACCCTTCAAATTCTCTAAAAAATTCTTGTGTTCAAGAGCACACTTCTCTATGATCTCCAACATAATTTTATCATTCATTCTCTTTTCTACTTCTTTCTCTACTTCACCTTTGAGACCATAGGTGTATTCCTTAAAAGAATCAATTAAAAGCTTTAAATTTTCGATATTGGTGAGTGATGTGTCTATATTTGCATCGAGTACAACCTCTTGCAATGCCTTCACTGCTTCCTCCATCAATTCTCCACTCTTCTGATGCATCTTAATAATCTCCTTCCGGGTAGATGCATGGAATACATCTCCCAATTGTAGCTTGTGGAGTGGGGAAATCTTGTCCAGATCTACATCTCCCTGTTGCATTGGCAATTGTAGCAATTGTGAAGAAACAACTGGTTGGAACTTGAGCTACATACTCAATAGGTTCTTCAAGGAATCTCCGGAGGAGCCAGAGGATTCCCCAAAAGTCTTTATAGTCTTTGTAGCTTTCTCTTTTACTTCCTTTCCCTTGTCTTTTTCAGAGTCTACATGTGTTTCTTCTTCTGTTCTTGCATTTCCAGAGGTATCCTCATTCTTATCTTTACTTTCCTTCTCATTATCTTCTTTCTCATCTTCCTTCTTAGCATCACTAGTTTCTCCTTTAACATCTTTACTCACATATTCTTCTGCAGATCGGTCTGGGTTATTCAAAGGAGTAGTCTCTAGTTTATCTTGCACCATTTCAACATTTTCTTCATGTACCAGAGGAAGATAAGTATCTTCCTTTGCTGCTTCTTTGGTGACTGTCACTCCTTCAACATTTGTCTCCACTTCTACATTTTCCTCCACATTAACACTTATAATCCTCTCTCTCACTTCCTTTTTCTTTTGTCTTTTCTTTGTAGGGGCGATAGGTGGTACCATTGGAGTAGCCTTCTTCTTCTCTAACCTTGTCATGTGCACAACCAAATGGGATTTATCCTTCACTGGAGGACTATCTGTTGATTTTATTTTCTCTCCAATAGGTCACCTAATCTCGGAGGACTTCTTAATAGGAGAGGTGGTAGCTATCCTACCAGATCTTCTTGTTCTTCCGGATCCTCCTATAACACTTGATTCTCCCTTATCTTTTTCTCTTGCATACTGCATTTGCTCCTTTGAGATGCCCATTTCCTCTACAATTAGATCAACCATCTTTCTAACCTTCTTATGAATTATTGTTTTTTTTGCTCCATGTGCACCTTCATTGATTTCTCTTCGTAGGTGCCATATCTTTCTTTAGTTGTATCCTTTGTAATTTTCAACAAAATGTCAGCTAAACCAGTAATCTCTTGTTTAGTGACCTCATATCCCAACATAGGGATCCACACAATCCTTGGTTCAACTACCTCCATGATGCATTCATCAGCGCTTACCAAAAATGTGATACCATTTTTATATTTCTCTACCATTTTCATTGGAATTCTGTCTCTCTCATGCATCCTTTGTTGAAAAACTGCAAAGAAAGCAACAAGTACCTCATCTTGTGCCTTCCCATCACCCAAACGACTCATAAAATCTCTACTCTAATGAGCAACTAGTCTTCTTTGCAACCATTTCGCACCTTTGGTTTTGAGGAGTCACCTTAGAAAATAGAAAATTAAACACATAACCAAAGTACCATACTTCTTTTCTTCGGTTTGCTTTAAATTATCCATCAATCGTTGCCTTAGCAACTCACACAAATCATAGTCAACACCTTTTTCACCATCTCATACACCACATTAATTGCGGTGGCAGATACAAAATAATCTCTGTGAAATAGATTTTATAACCAATTAATATTGCTGCATACCTCAAAGCTGGATTTCTGATGGGATTTATTGCTAAATCCCTCTTATCATATGTTGCACCAGTGAGTTCCATTACCACTTCATCTTAATTGATTTCAATACAAGAATAGGTATGGTGGAGCATAGAGTTGCGACCTCTGTGATTACCTCTTTTGTTATCATGTTAGGCATGTTCGTCCGAACAAACTTGTCATGGATTCTGCTTAATGCCATTCAAACCCATTTTACATCAAAAAAATTGGGAAACCGTTGCCATACATCCAATTTCTTTGGAACTAGGTTTTGATACTCTGGTTTTAGAGAAAATGTATCTATTAAATTATTTAGCCCATAAATCTCCTAGTTTAGTGTGATAAAATTCTTCCACATTTCCATGAATATAAATCCTTATATCTTCTATTGGAAAAATTCCATATGGAACATGCAAAAATGCACCTAGTGGGTCGTCTTCTATAGATTTTGTAGGGTGTTCCTTAATTTTGGGTTGTGGCTTCTCAGTAACCTCAATAACCCTCGGTGTAGCCATTGTAAAGAGTTCAAATTTCTTTCAAACAAAGTTCTTTTGAAAACTAGGGCAATGCTGAGATTGTAAATACCTTTTCTTCCGTTTGCCGAACTAGGGTTTCAACATACCAGGTCACATATAGCTTTGATCACTCCAAATCACTTCCTCACTGCTCTGCTTCTTCTCAATGCTCGTTATGAATGAAATTGACTAAGTAAAATCACTTCATAAAACTTGGAATTTGACCTAATTTCGTAGTTAATGCTTCAAACAATAAAGTTGGTAAACCTTTATCTGTATGCATAGTCAAATTTTGACACTCCACAAACTTCTGCATTGACATATTTTCTTTCACAATCTTCACTAAAATATCAAGCATGTCGATCTACAACACATCTTCGCACTGAGGCAACAACACCTCTTCTTTAGCGGGGGATGAGAGATTTTCAATAAAGCTCCCCCTGAGCCAAAGCTCTCAACTTAGTTTCCAAAGGAAACATCTGCACCAGAGGATGGCACAAATTCATCCTTAACTTCTATCTCTTCCTTCTTTCTCTAACTATTTTGCATCTCTTTCGTTGTCTTTGCAAGATCAATCTTTTGTACTAGTTCATTCCTCTTTATTGGATTATCCTTCATCATATTTCTGTTTTTGCTAAACTTAGAAATGTGTCCAAGCCTATTGCAATTGTGACATGTGACATTCTTTTGACCAATATTCCTTTCATTCATTCTGAATCTGCATTGATTAGCTTTATGCCCAAATATTTAGCATGTATAACAATAACCTTTGAAAGATTGAATCATTCTACCATTGTTATAGCCATTCATCATTCAACTTCTGCACTCACTAGCTCTATGACCAAATTTCTTGCATGTAAAACATTGACTAGAAAAATATGGAACATTCTCATTCATTTTTTTTCCACATTCCATTGTTTTATGTCCAAATTTATTGTAGGAATAACAAAAACCATTAAAAGATGGGTACCTTTGTGCATTTGGTTGTCTGATTGGTTGTCTTATTTGATTCTGGATTTTCTTGCCATTGTTCTTCTTTTTTTTAGGTTGATTTGTAGTTTGATTTGCTTTTGAACTTTCACCCTTTTCAAATCCTAAATCTTCTTTATCTTTAGAGACTTTCTGATTTTCAATCATCTCATCAAGATTTTTAGAAATCATCTTGAATTTGTCTTCATGACTCCTTGCTTTCTCCATATTTGATCTCAGATTCACTACTTTTTGTTCAAGCCTTGTACATTCCTCAGATTTACTTTTCACCATTGCATTCAAACATTCCTCAATTCTTTTCTTTATTGTAACTTGCATTTTCAAATCGGTGATAGTTTCATTCTCTTGCTTTAATTATTCATTGACATTCTTATGCCTTTCTTTGAACTTCTTATTTTGTTCTCTTAATTTTCTAATACATTCATTTGCTAATTTGATATTTTCTTTCAGATCTCTATTTTCATCAATCTTTTCAAGATCTTCAAGGGCAACTTTGAGTTCTCCATATTTGTCAAGCATGCAATCATCTTCTATGGATCCAACGATAGGAATTTCTTTTGAAGGAGTAGGTAATCTTCTAACAACCACGTGTTCAACCTTCAAGATCTTCTCCAAGCAGTTAAGTTCCTTCCAAGGAACCAAGCTCTATTACCAATTGTTGAACACCTAAAATATTAAGAGGGGGGTGAATCAATATTATTTTAAACCATTCAAACATTTAAACATCCAAACCACATGAAACATTCAACTACAGTAAAGAAAGAAAGCATGAAACATCAACATCACATAACACATGAACACTAAGATTTTTACATTGGAAAACCAAAATGGGAAAAACCACAATGAAGATTAGCTCACAATATATTATTGTAGAGAAGGGGGATTCTCTGCTCATGAGTCTCTTTATTCTCAAGAGAATTTCAGGGAGTGAACTACCCTAAACTACCTCAAGGAATAGAGCGAGAGTTTCAAAATCAGAATGAGTAGGTCACAATGTTTTTCTAGACAAACTGACAAGTTTTTGGTCTAGTACAGCAACGCGAAATACAGATGACAACACAATACGTTGTAGTCCCAGAGGTACGCTAGCATCTTGTACAGACTAAAAATTGAGAGTATCACATAAAACACAAACCAACTACTGCTATTTTGATTGCTAAGAAATCTTGAAATGCGAGAAAGTAACAAAGCATAACAAAATTGAAATAAAGTAAGATAAACTAAGTAATATATAGATTAAATGATGATAAAATGAAAGAAGAGGAATAAAGCACTCACAACCAGTCAAGCAATGAAGCCTCCAGTAAGTAGATATCTCCAACTCCTGTGCACATAAGATCGAGGGAAAAATGTTGGGCCTATTTAGGGGATTACCACAGTCAAACCCTCGTTTTGTTGTTCCCATCTCCACAGACAACCAAATAGATAGAGAGAAATAATAAGTAGAAATGAAATGAACATAAGAGTGATAAAAGCAATGCCCATTCAAGGAGAACTTGTACTAGGAAGTAGAGATGCAATAGATAGGGGATGTAAGGAATCCCAATATGCTCAAAGAAACAAGGTAGGCATGATAGATATCACCAGTGAGACTTAAGGAAGCCAAAGAGAGAGAGCAATAGTTGCGAGATCCAAGATAGCAATGTAGAGGATTGTAGGAACATGAGAGATGTGAGAGCTTGAGGCTACTGTAGCAAGTTGTAGAGAGATACACAAGCAAGATAACAATAGAAAGAGAGAAAATGCTAGAGCAAGAGCTAGAGAGATCCATAAGAAGAAGCTAAAATAGATTGAGAAGACCATGTTTAAAGAGAGAAAAGGAGGGAAAAGAAGGTTCTTGAGCCGATACAAAGTTACCTGGGCCGTTACCACCAACAAAAGCAACTGACAAGTGGCAAGGCACTCAAAAGTAGTCGTTTGAACGTTGAAATGTTGTAGGATGCTAGCACGATGCACAAATGTCTGCGTGGCGTGCTAGTGTCCAGACACATCATGCTACAAAATAATGAGAACGAGAAAAACACTAAGCTTGACGCAAAGCTGACACACGAAGGTAGCTATTGAAAAGGGGTCTTGAGCATATTGAGAGGGAAAAAAGTTGATGCAAGGGCTAAAATGAGCCTACACAAGTGCTAAAAGAGTGGAGACTAAAGTGGATACAAGAATGTATGTGAAATTGTAAGGGTGCAATTTTACGACATTACATTTTTTCCCCACTTTAGCGAGCATATGAATCTACACCAATATGAATGCTAAAGGAAGTCTACTAAACATAAATAAGATCATGGTACCAAAAGGATACTATAGAGGAAGAAAACAACTCTTCGAACCAAGGAAACATGCCCCCAAGTTGACCTACACAAAAAATGCATTAGACAAGAAAGATATGCACAAGACAACAACAAGGTTAGAACATAAAAAGCCATTAGATAACAAGGTTAGAAAATATACATGAATAAAACACACACAAAGGCACATAAAAAACTAAAGGATTTGAGTCAACAAAGTGAAAGAGACCTCAATGTAGAAGGGTGTCTCAGTACTATGTGTCGTCCCCAAATTAAGAAATAACATATAGAGGAATTCTTAAATGGAGAGAAGAATGTAAGGATCAATTGCTTCAAGAGAAGAATGCACCCAAAATTCAGGGAAGCAACCAATGTCAAAGAGAGAAAGAGGTATATACTCAGGATGAAGAAGATGCAGATCTTCGATCCGGTATATACAATTTGAGAAAAGAAGAGAGAAGAGAATTTAAGAGAGATATGGCTCCACAGATACTCGATCTTGTAGAAATGTTGCAAAAATGTACCGCAAACCCTTAGACCTACAGAAGGTGAACAAAAGCTCTGCAAGCCCTTAGACCTACAAAAGGTGAACAAAAGGCTCTATAGGTCCTCAGAGCTACATAGTTGAACAAAGAGATCCCGTAGGATGAAAGTGCTTCACAGGTCTTTGAACTTGCAAAGGAGGCACCCCTAGGTGCTTGGTCCTTAAGGAAGCCAAATATAAGAGGCTTCATAGAGTTTGATGGTCCTTTACAGGTGCTTGATCTTTCAAGGAAAGCTTGATGCAAAGGAGCTCTACAGGTTCCCGATCCTATAGAGCAAGACTGATTAGAGAATCCTATGGTTGCTGCAAGCTACGTTGCAGGAAAGTCACATAAAAGAGAGGTCTAGTCAGGCTTCCCCCAAGCTAGACATCGAGATACAAAACAAGTCTTTTCGGGCTACCCCCAAGCTATACACCAATGAATTCATTTGAGAGAAAATATTTCAAAGGGGGTCCCTCGGGAACCTTTCGAGACAACAAAGGGCCCACTCAAGGGGACACTCCAATTAAAATATAAAGAGAAGAGAGGGGGTCCTTAAGAAGGACACACATCTCCAAAACAAGTTATCACTGCCCCCAACATACAAGGGAGGAGAACCATGTAGGATACTATAGGAGGGAGGTGTGAGAACCTCATAAGAAAATGCTTAGAATGGATAGGATAGAGGCATACCTTAATATCAATTATCATTTGAAGAAGAGGTAGGCATGTCGACAAATGAGAGTTTGATGGCACTAGTATCACAAAGTTGTATTTCATCCTCAACGCCTTTCATTTACTAGTGGAATGACTAGGAACTCGATGGTATGCAAAAAAAAAAAGTTTTTCTTTACCATGTTTATAAAATTTCTTATGTGTAGGAGGAGGAAGAGTAATCAAGTGAGCTTTTAGAAGCCTCAACAAAATGCGCTCTTGCTCAAATAGAGGATGAGGAGCAGGAAGCAACCCTTTCTCTTGCAAATAAATGCTTGACTACTCACAATAAGAAGACACAAAGACAATAGATAACGACGGATGTATCAGTCTGCGAGAATGAGGTTGAGCAGAAATCATGTCAATATTGAACTGTTGTTTCCGTTTAGATTGTTCAATCAAGCAACCCAACCCCAAATTACACTTATGAGGTGCACATTCTATAGGGACCTGAATGCCTTGTTCGTTACACCCACAGCCTTTACACTCATAACCAATATTTAAAGACAAGTTTAAAGCTAGGGACATAATGTGCTTGCAATTCCTGAGAAGGAGAAGGATCTCCATAGGGAGTATTATTCCAACAATGGGGATCATACTCCTCTACAAGATTGCCATCAACCTTCTTGAAAGGACTGCCAACATTAGCCATTTTAATAGAGGTACAATCATCTCCCTCAGAAGGGGGAGGATCAACATTAGGAACATTACAATTTGTGTTCACATTATCCCGCGATGCAGAAGAATAACCATTTTTGATAGTGGGTTTGGATGATGTTATCAAAAGGACTAAGTGGATTGGGTCCACTTTATATTCTCCAATGAAAGATTCTGTAAAGTCTAGAGAACCCCAATCATCACTAAGACATGCATTTTCTTGGGAAGAAGCAGGAGTAAAATCAAGATATCTCACTTCAGAAGGATCTTCTTCAGGGACATATGTCTCAAGGGTATCATTTGTAACCGGTACCACTGGAGTAGAAATCAACACACTAGAAGTCACTGAAGGGATAATATAAGGAACAATCGAAGCCTGAGCGACAACTACCATCTCACACAAGTGTATGGCATCAGGGTCAACCTTGATTGTGACTAATTTATTGTTACAAATGAACTTAATAGATTTATGTAACCTGTAGATGAGATTGCACCCATTGCATGAATCCATGGTCTACTAAGAAAAATACTATATGGTAACTTTTCTGACATAACATATACGAGGGTGGGTATGGTAATAGGCCCCAACCTCGAAGGCAAGACTATTGTGCCTAAAGGTTGTCAACCAATATTATTGAACCCACAAACAACAAGAGAAGATGAATCAATTTTAATTTTAGGCAACAGATTAATGCTACATACATTGAGCGTCAAATCGGCGTTAATGAGAGTACATCTAATGCTGATATTATTAATGTTAACTATAATCATTGGAGGGTTTGCTTGCTCTTGTACTTTTGGAGGTAGGAGTTCTTGTGGATAGAATATAATATTCAACGAATCTGCACGAATATGAGCAATCAATGCATTAAAAACTGTCGGCCTAACAGAAGAAGGCAAGAGGATATTTTGCAAGGCTTCCTAAAGCCTACCTTGATAAACCAGAGCAAATTGAAGCAAGTCCCATAGTGAGATCTTAGTCGGAGTAGCACAAAGTTGCTCGACAAGATCGTAATCACTAGGTGCTTTAGTTGTGGGTTTAGGTGCTGAAGGAAGACTTGGTTGAGAATATGGTAAGGAACTAGGTTGATCAACATTTTGTTTATTCCTTCTAGTATTATAAGTATGTCATATTGCTCTATAAGAGGGAGCCTTAGAAAGATTAGGAGAATCACTATCAAATGGAATACCACTAATAGAAAAAATCCTTTTAGGAGAAGGAATAGCTGGAGTTAGGTAAATGACTAGTCTCTTAGGCCTTTAAGGGGCAACAAAGACATATTACATTTACAGAATCATCACAACTCGTGGAATAATTATTTGAAGACATATTCTCAACATTGATCCAAGAAGGATCAAATGTGGAAGGAGATTCATCATTTGCTAATGCATCATCTCTAGAGGAGAGTGCATTGGAATAGAGAAGAGATTCATCATTCACTAATGCATCTTCTCTATAAGAGAGTGCATTGGAATGAAGAGAAGCTAGAGTAACATTAAGAAAGGTATCAATGATTTCATCTTCTTGCAACAAGATATCCTCCGAAGCAAGAGGAATTTCATGAGAAGGATCAAAGACACCGAGTGACAAGGGTAAAGCCAAGTCACTATCACATGCATGAAATGGAACATCATTAACACTCTAAATAAAATTAGATATTGAATTTGATAAAATAGGATATTAAATTCATTTTAGAAATAATAAATTAAATGTATTAAATAATTTATAAACAAATTGGCCAAAGGTCGGTACATCACTTTGAAAGTACAAAAGTGTTTTCACATCGGGTTCACCAAAATGTAGAGAAGGGGGATTTGCTGTTCACGAGTCTCTTTATTCTCAAGAGAATCCCAAGGAGAAAATTTCCCAAAACTACCTCAAGGAATAGAGCGAGAGTTTCAGAACCAGAATGAGTAGGTCACAACAGTTTTCTGGATAGACTAGCAAGTTTTCAGCCCAGGACGACAGTGTGGAATGCAAATGAAAATGCGATGCGTTGTAGTCCCAGAGGCGTGCTAGCATCCCGTATGAACTAAAAACCTAGAGTATCATAGAAAACACAAAGCAACTACTGCTATTTTGATTGTTAAGAAATCTTGAAATGCAAAAAAGTAACATAGCATAATAGAATTAAAATAAAGTAAGATAAACTAAGTAATATATAGATTAAATGATGATAAAATAAAAGAAGAGGAGGAAAATGCTCACAACCAACCAAGCAATGAAGCCTCTAGCAAGTAGATATCTCCAAAACCTGCACACATAAGATCGGGGAAAAATGTTGGGGTTGTTTAGGGGCTTGCTGTAGTCAAACCCCTGTTTTGGTGTTCCTACCTCCATATACAACTAGATAGATAGAGAGAAATAATAAGTAGAAATTAAATGAACAAAAGAGTGATAAAATAAATCTTTGCTCAAGGAGAACCCATATCACGAAGTAGAGATGTAATAGATAGGGTATGTGAGAAATCCCAAGATGCTCAAAGATAGAAGGTAGACAAGATAGATATCACCCATGAGGCTTAAGGAAGCCAAAGAGAGAGAGAAATAGCTGCGAGAGCCAAGAGAGCAATGTAGAGTGTTGTAGGAATGTGAGAGCTATGAGAGCTTGAGGCTACTGTAGCAATCTGTAGAGAGCTATACAAGAAAGATAACAAGAGAAAGAGAGAAAATTCTAGAGCAAGAGCTATAGAGATCTAGAAGAATCCAAAATAGATGGAAAAAACCACTTTCAAAGAGAGAATAGGAGGGAAAATAAGCTTCCTAAGCTGTTACAAAGTGTCCTGATTCATTACCACCAATAAAAGCAATTGACAAGTGGCAAGGCACTCAAAAGTGGTCGTTTGAACATTGATATGTCGTAGGATGCTAGCATGACACACTAATGTTTGTGCGGTGTGCTAGTGTCTAGAGACATCATGCTACAAAATGAAGAGAATGAGAAAAACACAATGCTTGACGCAAAACTGACATGTGAAGGTAGCTGCTGAAAAGGGGTCCTGAGCATCTTGAGAGGGAAAAAGGTTGATGCAAGGGCTGAAATGAGCCTACACAAGTGCATTCAGACATTCCTCAATTCTTTTCTTTTCTTCAACTTGCGATTTTATACCGGTGATAGTTTCATTTGCTTGCTTTAATTATTCACTGTGATAGTTTCATTTGCATTCTTTAATTATTCATTGACTTTTTTATGCCTTTATTTGAACTTCTTTATTTGTTCTCTTAATTTTTTTATACATTCATTTGCTAATTTGATATTTTCTTTTAGATCTCTATTTTCATCTTCAGTCTTTTCAAGATCTTCAAGGGCAACTTTGAGTTCTCCATCTTTTTCAAGCATGCAATCATCTTCTAAGGATCCAAAAATAGGAATCTCTTCTAGAGGAGTAGGTAATCTTCTAACACCCATGTGTTCAACTTTCAAGATCTTCCCCAAGTAGTTAAGCTCCTTCTAAGGAACCAAGCTCTAATGACAATTGTTGAACACCTAGAATATTAATAGGGGGGTGAATCAGTATTCTTTTAAACCATTTAAACATGCAAACCACATGGCACATTCAACTATAGTAAAGAAAGAAAGCACAAAACATCAACATCACATAACATATGAACACTAGGATTTTTATGTGGAAAAACTAAAATAAGAAAAATCACGGTGAGGATTAGCTCACAATATATTATAACTGGTTATAATATATTTACATAAGTGCTCATTGTAGGTGAACTCACTACCCACATAAAAAAGGATAGAAGAGATATTGTGGCTCACAACCTAATTTGAACTTTTATATTGCATCTATTATATGCATAAAATATAGTTCCAATGAAGCTCAATAAACTGATTTTAAACACTTCATCTGATTCAAATCTAACTGTTTTCTTTCCCATGCATTTTCATCACTCTAATCTTCTACTCAACATTCACAACTTAAATTTGCACTACTCTAATACTATTCACATCACATACATGTAGAACACTTGCAACATTCATCAATATCTCCAAAATACAGAAAAAAAATTAACTTATATATCCACACCAAGCATAACATCAATTAGGTTGGCCTAATTAGATGTAATATTCAAAATATAACTTGTCGGCTTAAGTTCTTCCACACACATACTTCGCTCCAAGATTTAAATATCAAAATAACTTGAAATTGGTTGGCATGGACTTATAATAGATCCCACATAATACCACACTACCTATTTAACTTTCACATACCTTCAAACTTATTAGGTCAGCACTACAAAAAACCTAATACCAAAACTCTTCAATTGTGTACCCACATTCAAACACATTGAATTCAAAATTCAACACCAACTAGAATTCACACATTAATACCATTCGTCAACATATCCTCAAAAGTGCAAAGCCTAGAACTTATCCATGAAGAAGTGCAAACTCTCCCACTCAAATGCATTATACAAGAAATAACTGTAATCTTCTAGACTAAACTTCTATTACTTATATCTCTCAAACCAAAATCCAAAACATGATGAAATTCTTGAATCAAATACTTATAACAACCAAAAAAATAATATTAGAACCACAGAGTGAAATCTTCATTTGTGAACTGATGTAGACCCAAAAGTTGGATTCTCTATTACACAAAATTGACAAAATTGAGACTTAGTCAATTATCCATCACAACCAACTTTACCAGATCAAATAATCTTGCAAAAATGTCTTTCACAAACACTCCAAAACTTTTTAGAAGCAATCAACATGATCTGCAATGATCTACACCAAGATCTCCACATCAAGATACAATGTTGACATCAATGACAACATTGCAACACTTTGTTATATACTTTTGTGCTTATTTCTCATGCTCATGTTGCCAACAACAACATCAATGGCATTCTTCCAACAATAGGATCATATAGGGATGAACTTTTGTGTGATGTCATGCCTATGGATGCATGCCATTTACTATTAGGAAGACCATGGTAAATTGATAGGAAAACAATTCATGATGGAAGAAGCAATACCTATACTATGACTTCAAATGGCAAGAGAATTAAGTTGATACCTTTGGAGGAAGAAGATAAAAGTGAAGTTTGTAGTAGGTAAGTGTAAAAAGATGGGGGGCCAAAAGGGGGCCAATTTACTTTTTCATTCCAAAATAGCGAAAACACGAGTGTGTTATAGTAAAACATTCTCGCATTATGGGTTGGTAGTGACCAGGCCTAGGTTCGGTCATTACCAAGCCATAACGCGAGTGCATTATAACACACTCGTGTTATGGTTTAAATTTTGAAAATCCGACGTATTTTGAATTTAAAAAATGTGCATTTTTTAAAATAAAAAAATATTTCCAAAACGCGAGCACGTTATAACGCACTCGTATTTTGGTCTATATTGAAATTTTTTTCTTCTCTTTTTTTGTCTCTTTCTTCTTGTTATCTTTCAGTGAAACTATATACACGAAATAAGTTAACATTTACATATGGAAATTTACTTTCTTATACTTTAAGTTATATTTCATGTATATAGTTTCAAGATGTTTGAGAGTGGTTTCAAATCTCTAGGAGATATAATTCAAATTTTAGTTTTTGGAAGATCTTACAATTTTTCAAACTTAACCAAATTTCAGTAATCAACATGTTAAATATCAGTTATTGGGAGGTCAAGTTTCAGTAATCATCAAGTTGTATCATATTTTTCTTGCTTTATCTCACTCATTGTTTATCCCTTATGCTCTAGACCTCTCTCTCACACTCTCTCCTTCCCTCTATACTTCTCTCACCTCTCTCTCCCTCCATCCCTCCCTCAATTCCTTCTTCCCTCCTTCCCTCTCTAATTTTCTCTCTCCCCCCCTCTCTCTTCCTTCCTTCCTCCCACCCACCTTCCCTCTCTACTTCACTCTATCTAACCTATCCCTCTACCTCTCTCTCCCTCCTTTCTCTCTCTTTCAATCTCTCCATCTTCCTCCTTCCCTCTCTCTCTTCCTTCATCCCACCCACCTTCCCTCTCTACTTCTCTCTATCTAACCTATCCCTCTCTTCCTATCTCTCATCCTCCCTCCTCTCTCAATCTCTCCTCCTTCCTCCTCCCCCCTCTCTCTCTCATTCTCTCTATCACACTTCTCACTCCCTATGTCCCTCCCTCCTCTTTCTACTTCTCTCTATCTCTCCATCCCTCTCTATCTCACATCTCTCTCCCTCCCTAACTCTCCCTATCTCTCTCTACTCCTCCCTCGCTCCCTCCTCCCCCTCTCTATCTCTGCTTCCCTATATACTTCTCTCTAGATCTCTCTCCATCTCTACGTCTTCCTCCCATGTTCCCTCTCTCTCAATCTCCCAACCTTCCTCCTTGCTTTGTGTTTCTCTCTCACACTCTTCCTCCCCCATATTTATCTCTAACTCTCTCCTTCCCTCTCCACTCTCTATCTCATCATTCTCTCTCCTTTCTCTATTTCTTCTTTATCTCTTATTCCCTATATACTTCTCTATCTCTCTCTCCATCTCCCTCCCCCCTCCTTCCCCTCTCTCCCTCTCTCCCTTGCCCTATATACTTCTCTCTATCTCACCAAATATCTTTCACTCCCTCTCTCCTTAGCACTTTAATTCTCTCTCTCTCTCTCTCTATCTCACTTCTCTCTTCCTTCCTCCCACCCACCTTTCCTCTCTACCTCACTCTCCCTTCCCCCTCCTCTCTCTCAATATCTCCACCTTCCTCCTTTCCCCCTCTCTCCATCTCTCGTTCTCTCTATCTCACTTCCCTCCCTCCTCTCTCTATATCACCTATCTCTCCCTCCCCATCTCTCCCTCCCTCTCTATCTATCTCTCTACTTCTCCCTCCTTCCCCCTTCTATATCTCTCCTTCCCTATATATACTTATCTTTAACTCTTTCTCTCAATATCTATATCTCCCATCCTCCTCCCCCCTCTCTCTCAATATACCAATTGTCTTCCTCTCTCTATCTTTCGATATTTCTCTCTCTCATCTTTCCTCTCCACTCTCTATCTCACCATTCTCTCTTTGTCTACTCCCTCACTATCTCTCCTTCCATATATACTTCTCTCTATATCCCTCTCTCCATCTCTATCGCTCCCTCCCTCTCTCCCTCTCTCAATCTCTCCACCTTCCTCCTCTCTCTCCTATCTTTCACTCTCACTCTCTCCTATCTTTCACTCTCACTCTCTCCTTCCCTCTCTACTCTCTATCAAGAACCATTCTTTCTCTCTCCCTTCCTCCCTCCCTCCCTCCATCTCTAATATTATCTATCTCCCCCTTTCCCTCTCTACTTCTCTTTATCTAAGCTATCCCATCTACCTCTCTCTCTCTCTCTCCCTCCCTCCTCTCTCTCTCAATATCTCCACCTTCCTCCTTCACTCTATACTTCTCTCTCTCTCTCTCTCTCTCTCTCAATCTCCAAAACCCTACATCGAATATCATAAACCCTAATCCCTATACCTTAAACCCTACACCCTCAACTCTCATCCCTATAACTCAGCCTTATAATTATACCTTGAACATTATCCCTCAATCATAAGCATAAACCCTAAACCCTCATTGTATGAAAACATGCCTCAAAGAAATGGAGTCTCACAGTGATGTATCACAGTGAGACCCCATTTCTTTGAAGCATTTTTTCATACAACGAGCACTACCTTGTTAATGTGTTAATGCGGTAGCATTGAAAAGGTAATGCTTATAAAAAATGCCTCAAAGAAATGGGGTCTCATGGTGATTACTGTGACCAAAGTCATAGTACAAACAAAATATGCTAGATCCAAATGAATTTAAAGCCTAATCAATCCCTTAAGCCATGATCCCAATAAGATATTGAAAATTTCAAAGACTAAGAACCCATTAAACTGTCATGAAGAACACGAAAAATATAATAGAAACCTATTTTAAGAACTTGAGTCTTATCCTATTAGGGGAGTGGTGTCACATTGATGTGGAATGGCGAACCTTTCCCAATCCATTAGATAATATGAACTTATTCTAATCAAATTTATTGAAGAAAATCGATGAAATTGATGAGATATGCATAAAAAAGATATAAAACTAGTTTAACATGATGAAGATGAGTTCTAAATGCTAAAATGCTTGATAAAATGGATGCAATCTATGCTAAATATAAACACAGCTCAAAGATGAAAGCCATTTAAAGAAAAATATGCTAAAATGGATGCAAACTAAGCTAGATGGAAGCCATTAATGGATGCTTAAGCTAATATGGATGAAGATTAATCTAAAATACCAACAAATGCTAAACATGGATGCAAATGAGTATGAATTTCAATAGCATAACTTTTCTATCAAAAGGTGGATCCATTTCTCTCCAAATGATGAAGTATTCATAGGAGAGCAAATGAAGAATCAAAAGCTTAGATTGATTTGATCTATAAATGGTCAATATTGAATGAAGGGTGAAACATGGATCAAGGATTCTCATCAATGGATGATAATCAAAGATCACATGGATAAAGGAAAGTATCAAGGGTTGAGAATGATTCAAACAAATACACTTTGTAACAACTTTGAAAGTTTGTTACAAAGCTTGTTTGAGAGAAATCTTTCCCTTTTTAGAGCCAAATAGGTGAATATTCCTTTGGAATATTCCCTATGCAAGGGGATGCAAGGGGAAATTAACAAATTTAGTAACTAAAACTAAATTTCTAAATTTTAATGTGCAAGATAAAGAATGTGAGGATATTCATTAAATTATTGATTTATTTATTGAAAAGGGGATACAAATATGATATTTAATTAAATAGATTAGGGTTATTTAATCAAATAAGAGGACTTAGGATTTAAATTAAATAATTTGTATTATTTAATTAAACATGATGAAATGTTAGTGCGGGAGGGTAGGAATTAACTTGATTAAATTAATTAGATTAATAGATGAAAATGAAGTATTTAATTAAATAACTAGATTAATTTAATCAAATAGGAAAAAAGAGGATGAAATTTAGGATGAAACAATGTTAGTGATCAAATTCAAGTGTGTAATGCCATTCAGGATAATTTTAAGTGTCTACTTTTACATCACCATGAGACCCCATTTCTTTGAGGCATTTTTTCATACAACGAGCACTACCTTGTTAATGTGTCAATGCGATAGCATTGACAAGGTAGTGCTCATTGTATGAAAAAACATCACCACAAGACCCCATTTCTTTGAGGCATTTTTTCATACAACAAGATCACGCTGTATGAAAAAATGCTTCAAAGAAATGGGGTTTCACGATGATTTACTTATTGTATGAAAAAAATTATTTTTTCATACAATGAGTACATCACTGTGAGACCCCATTTATTTGAGGCATTTTTTCATACAATGAGAACTACCTTGTCAATGTGTCAATGTGGTATCATTGACAACGTATGATCGCTGTATGAAAAAACATCACCGTGAGACCCCATTTCTTTGAGACATTTTTTCATACAATGAGCACTACCTTGTCAATGCGTCAATGCGGTAGCATTGAAAAGGTAGTACTCATATAAAAAAATGCCTTAAAGAAATGGGGTATCATGGTGATGTACATCATCGAGTGACCCCATTTCTTTGAGACATTTTTCATACAACAAAATCCCATTTCTTTGAGGCATTTTTTCATACAATGAGCACATCACCGAGAGACTCCATTTCTTTGAGACATTTTGTCATACAATGAGCACTACCTTTTCAATGCATCAATGCGGTAGCATTGACAAGGTAGTGCTCATTGTATGAAAAAATGCCTTGAAGAAATGAGGTCTCACGGTGATGTACATCACTGTGAGATCCCGTTTCTTTGAGACATTTTTTCATACAATGAACACTAATCTCACTACCTTGTCAATACGTCAATGTGGTAGCATTGAAAAGGTAGTGCTCGTTGCATGAAAAAATTCCTCAAAGAAATGGGGTCTCACGATCATTTCTTTGAGGCATTTTTTCATACAATGAGCACTACCTTGTCAATATGCCAATGAAGTAGCATTGACAAGGTAGTGCTTGTTGTGTGAAAAGAACATCATTGTGAGACCCCATTTCTTTGAGACATTTTTTCATACAATGAGCACTACCTTGTCAATGCATCAATGCGGTAGCATTAAAAAGGTAGTGCTTGTTGTATGAAAAAAATGTCTCAAAGAAATGGGGTCTCATGGTGATCATTGTGACACCCCATTTCTTTGAGGCATTTTTTCATACAACGAGAACTACCTTATCAATGTGTCAATGCAGTAGCATTGACAAGGTAGTGCTTGTTGTATGAAAAAACATCACTGTGAGATCCCATTTCTTTGAGGCATTTTTTCATAGAATAAGCACTACCTTGTTAATGCGTACATCATCATGAGGCCCCATTTCTTTTAGGTATTTTTTCATACAATGAGCACTACCTTGTCAATGCATACATCACCATGAGAACCCATTTCTTTGAGACATTTTTCATACAACGAGTACTACCTTGTCAATGCATCAATGCATTGACAAGGTAGTGCTCGTTGTATGAAAAATGCCTCAAAGAAATGGGGTCTTATGGTGATGTACATCATCGTGAGACCCCATTTATTTGAGACATGTTTTCATACAATGAGCACTAATCTCACTACCTTTTCAATGTGTCAATGCAATAGCATTGGCAAGGTAGTGCTCGTTGTATGAAAAAACATCATTATGACACCCCATTTCTTTGAGACATTTTTTCATACAAGCACTACCTTGTCAATTCGTCAATGCAGTAGCACTGACAAGGTAGTGCTCATTGTATGAAGAAATGCCTCGAAAAAATGGGGTCTCATAGTGATCTACATCACCGTGAGACCCCATTTTTTTGAGAAATTTTTTTATACAATGAGCACTACCTTGTTAATGCGTCAATGCCTCAAAGAAATGGGGTCTTACCTCTCTCTCTCTCTCCCTCCTTCCCTCCCTCCTTCCCTCTCTAATATTCTCTATCTCCCCCTTTCTCTCTTTTCCTTCCTCCCACCCACCTCACCTCTCTAATTTTCTCTAACCTATCTATCTCTACCTCTGCCTCCCTCCCTCCTCTCTCTCAATCTCTCCACCTTCCTCCTTCGGTCTCTACTTCTCTCTCTATTACCTCTCTCTCTCTCTCTCTCTCTCTCTCTCTTTATATCCCAAGCCCTATACCAAATATCATAAATTATAATCCCTATACCCTAAACCCTACACCCTCAACCCTCATCCCTATACCCTATACCATCAACCTTATAATCTAACCCTAAACATTATCCCTCAGCCATAAATTTAAACCCTAAACCCTACATTCAATCTTGGTGCAGGAGCACTTGTTTGATTTCTTGCCTCCATGAGGCCATTTGTAAATAGTTTCTCTATTTTGTGTATTGGGTCTTATAATAAGGTTTATCAAACCATTTTAGAGGTGTTTGAATCTTAAGAAGTCATATTTTAAGTCATTTTTCAAATAATGTTTAAAGTTGTTCCATATTGTCAAAATTGTAAAAGTTGCTCAAGAAAGTTGTCAATCAACTTGTCAAAAAGTGACATTAAGGTGTTTTTTCAACAAAATAATCAAAAGGTAGTTGAAAATGGTTGGTTTTGGTTGGAAATGTATAAATACACCCTCAAAAACCCAAATTGGGGGTTGGAGACATTATTTTTGAAGTTTGATGAATGACAACCTCAAGTTTTGTGTGCATTTTCTGATTTTTACATTGTTTCCAGGTTGAAGTTGTGCTTTGTACGGCCTGGTATGGACTCAAATAATGGAGTATCATAAATAGATGAAAATATCTCTATTTCTAGTTTCCAATTATTTTTGTCTCATTGAAGTTTATTGAGTTGTGTGGGAGTTATGATCATTTTGGTGAGACTGCCCTATTCTAAGAATAATGTGCAGAAATTGCAGTCTGAAAAATGTGATGGTACATATTGTAAAGTCAATATTTTATCTGAAATAAATTGATTTTTTTTTCCCATGTGAATCTACTTTAATTTTCTTCAAGTCTCATTAAATTTCATTAAGATTTGAATAAGTTATGATCATTTTTGTGAGGGCAGGTCTGAACCCTATCTAGGGTTTGCAGTTTTGGGAAAAATGTAATAACTTTATTTTCCACTATTGGATCTTCATAAATATTGGAAGGGAAGTCTATAATTATTTTATCTTGAATCTCACTGAAGTGATTGGCTTTATTATTTATTTTTTGGAAGTTATAAATGGTAGTTCAGTGCATTGAATTGTGGGCTGCCATGAGAATGTTTTCAATGTGATCTAGAATGCACTTAATCATTGTTTGAGATGAATAATTTTATAAAATTTGTCAAGTGAATGGAATGTTGAGTTGTGAATCCCTTGCTCTACATCAGTTTGGTATTAGAGCCTGAAGATGCTCTGGGAAATTTGTTTGTGGTTTGTGTGTGTGGTTGTTTGCAGGCTGAGGAAGGAACTTGATTGCCTAGGTGAGGCAAGGACAAACTTGCTTGTGAAGATAAAATTTTTGAGTAGATGTTGGCATGCTGAGGATTCACAAAGGAAGAAGGAAAGAGAGGAAAATGAAATGCGAAAGAAGGAAGGAAAGAAAGAAGGAAAGACAAATAGAGTTTGAGAAAGCCATGGAAGAGATAAGCTAAAGGCTGGAAAGATTAGCCAAAGAACACCAACTTCTTAAGGAAGCAAAAAGGAGTTGGAATATACCAATGTCAAAAAGGTTAAAATGGCCTCTAAAGAAGATTATGTAGAAGCAAAGACAATAGAAGAAGGCAAAAAATTCAGTCAAAGATGAAGAAAAAGACTTATGGGCACAATATCTAGCCATTGAAGAAGAATGGGATAGTAAGGTTGGTAATGGACAAGCCAAGAAAGTGGAAGAGGAACTCATCAAGGTAGAAGAAGACAAGGACATTGAGGTTGCAAGTGAATTTCTTTTGAAGGGAAATGATATTGATAAGTTGGTCATGGATGAAGAGGAGTTTGAATTACAAGAAGATGAGGAAGAGACCTCAAGGTCTCGATATTTTGTTTCTAATTTTTCTTTGGATTATGTATGTGCAGGTCATTAAGGACAAAGGGAAGTGTATGATAATATGAAAGAGTTTTGAAACCTCCAAGTTGAAAGGATGATTGATAGAAGAAGGCACAAGAAGAAGAGAAGGAAGAAAAGACCAAAGATGGTTGAAAGGAAAAAGGACAAAGTGCAAAGTAGCTAGAAGACCAAGAAGAAGAAAATTCAAAGGGGCTTGAATTCTTTTGTCCTAGGGAGTTTGGTGCATGAGCCCCTGTTTCATTTCTTGCCTCCATGAGGCCATTTGTAAATAGTTTCTCTATTTTGTTTATTGCGTCTTATAATAAGGTTTATTTAGAGGTGTTTGAGTCTTAGGAAGTCATATTTTAAGTCATTTGTCAAATCATGTTTAAAGTTGTTCCATATTGTCAAAATTGTAAAAGTTGCTCAAGAAAGTTGTCAAACAACTTGTTAAAAAATGTCATTAAGGTGTTTTGTCAACAAAATAATCAAAAGGTAGTTGAAAATGGTTGGTTTTGGTTGGAAATGTATAAATACACCCTCAAAAACTTGAATTGGGGTTGGAGACATTATTTTTGAAGTTTGATGAATGACAACCTCAAGTTTTGTGTGCATTTTCTGATTTTTACATTGTTTCCAGGCTGAAGTTGTGCTTTGTACAGCTTGGTATGGACTCAAAGAATGGAGTATCATAAATGGATGGAAATATCTCTATTTTTAGTTTCCAATTATTTTTGTCTCATTGATTTTATTGAGTTGTGTGGTAGTTATGATCATTTTGGTGAGACTGCCCTATTTTAACAATAATGTGCAGAAATTGCAGTCTGAAAAATGTGATGGTACAGATTGTAAAGTCAATATTTTTATCTGAAATCAATTGTAATTCTTTTCCATATGAATCTACTTTAATTTTATTCAAGTCTCATCAAATTCCATTAAGATTTGAATAAGTTATGATCATTTTTGTGAGGGCAGGTCTGAACCCTATCTAGGGTTTGCAGTTTTGGGAAAAATGGAGTAACTTTATTTTCCACCATTTGATCTTCATAAAAATTGGAAGGGAAGTCTGTAATTATGTTATCTTTAATATCAATGAACTGATTGGATTTATTATTTGTTTTGGGAAAGTTATAAATGGTAGTTCGGTACATTGAATTGTGGGCTACCATGAGAATGTTTCCAATGTGATCTAGAATGCACTTAATTGTAGGAGTTGTCAAAACCAACTTCAGACTCCAAGATCACCTGCATGCAAATGGATACCTATCACAAGGAAGAGAATGGATGGAGAAAACAAACAATAGTTTGAAGCTCTGAAAAATGGAGAAATTATATTATCAGAACAAAAGAAAAGTCAATGTTATGAAATATACAATGAGATCAATCCTTATTAAAGGAGATCATGAAAACCCTAAAGAAACCCTAATAGGAAAAACCCTGAAAGAAACCCTAAAAGGAAAACATTTAATAATTAATATAATTATTAAATGTTACTTTATGCAAACTAAAGTGAAATCTTAAGAAGGGAATAAAGGTAACTTAATTAACATAATTAAGTTAAAACCTTTACTCTAACATCCCCCCTTAAGATGAGCAAGAGTGCAGCTACAAACATGTGCAAAAAAACAAAGGTAACTACAATGCAAGAAAACAAACATGGGTCCCGACAACTACACCAGATTAGATACCCAAATACAACCAAATCTCTGTAAAGAGGAGAAATAGAGAAAACCTCATGGGAAAAAATCTACTCCAAAAAGAGATGCAGAAAGCCATGAAGAACATCATTGAAGCAGAAGAAGTTGCAAACAACTGCCGAAAGATGACTGCTATGGTGCTGAAGAACCTCCTCTAAAGATAAGATGATCATGATCAAGAAGACAACAATATGCATGAGTGCCCCAAATGACACTACTCGAATCAGATGGCAAACAAAGGCAAACACTTGGAACGAAAATACAAATGACACAAGTACCAATAGTCTGAAAAACACTGATCAATTGAGAATGGAAGATTCCTTTCAAGGCAAAACCAAGGAAGAATTAACACGAACAGCATAACACCCCCTCATAATGCTGAACTGGGAGAGCCTGACAGATCCACTGAAATGGTGTGTAACACCCTGTAGTGCATGAAGGAGAAGAAACAACATCTAAAAGTGCACAAGAAAGCACTTGCAACTGAAAAAGTGGTGTGCAAAACAAAACACACATGCATGAGGCTAGAATCATATGGATCCACTGTCGTCGTGGAGGGACACTCATCGGACAAAGGTGTGATGGATAAACAAAGGCACTACACAACCCCCCATGGCACTTTATAATACAGTGCAAGTACAAAAAATGGCACAATCTTATGTACAAAATCCCCAAAAAAGCATGTACAATAGTGTGGCACTTTATCTCAGTGCGTTTACATAAAAGATAGCTTACAAATGATGCTCAAAATGCCCACAAAGGACAAAAAGTTGGAAATACATGAAGAACAACAAAAAACGAAGCATCCCATGCAAACGAAAAGTTCCCAAGAATGAATATGTCTAAGTAATTGACCAGAGTGTGAAAACACAAAAAATTGAATAAAATATACCTGGAGTGAAATCTGCAAAAATTGCATGGATGGAACTGAAGAGCTCTGAAATATGGTTCCAACACCACTGAGATCACAAAAAACAGAGAAACATATCAAAAGTTATGAGCTCGGGACTGAAAGCAGCTCTGTTGACTTCAACTGGCTGTAGAATGTACCAATAGAAAAATGAAATGATGAAACCCACACCACTAGAAAGTTGAGAAAATCAGTTTTCCGATGATATCTCGTTTGCCAAAAAACGATATCATATGCCCAAGTTACGGCCTCTGGAAGAAAATAGGTCCAAAGGGGAAAAAAGCCAGCACTGCATTAAATTTGACAGTCATATGGCTGTCACAGCAAAAATGCGGGCTTAAATTTGATGGCCAAATGATCATCACCGCAAAAACATGATTGGGCTTATTACAGAAAAAATTGTTTTTTTTTAAATTAAAAAAACAATTAAAAAAAACATTACAATTTTTTTTTTTTTGTTGATAAATTTAAAAAAAAAATCAAAATATTTGAGGTGGGGGAGGCACATGGCCCACCCCCACCGCACCCCTATGCAGGCATGGGTACACTACGCAGGTCTGCGTGGATACACCGCCCGCTTGCACAGGGTATGGCCTAAGGAAGCCGTAAAAAGGCTTTGAATTTTTTTTTTCTATTTGATTTTTTTAACAAAAAAAATAGAAAAACCCTACAACATTTTTTTTTTCCAAAAAAATTTTTTGATAAAAGAAATTCGGAAAATAATAATTTTTTTTTTACTAGGGTGTAGACGGACGGCCGTACGACCGTACCTGCAAATTGTTTTGCCCCAAAATTCAACTTTGTTCAAAATGGACAAATGAACAGTCGATTTAGGTGTTTTGGACTGCTGCGGACGCAATGGCGAGGTCCGTTTGGGCTCAAAAGGCTTTGAAATTGTAGGTGAATCCCTAAATCAAAAAATGCAAACCCCAAAATTGTGAATGCCTGATCCAACCTTGTAGCTCCAAATAGCTCAAAATTCTTCAAACAAGAACAAACATGCAACAGGAAAGCTCTGATACCATGTAGGAATTGTCAAAACCAACTTCAGACTCGAAGATTACCTACATGCAAATGGATACCTATCACAAAGAAGAGAATGGATGGAGAAAACAAACAAAGGTTTGAAGCTCTGAAAAATGGAGAAATTATATTATCAGAACAAAAGAGAATTCAATGTTATGAAATATACAATGAGAGAAATCCTTATAAAAGGAGATCATGCAAATCCTAAAGAAACCCTAATAGGAAAAACCCTAAAAGAAGCCCTAAAAGAAAAATATTTAATAATTAATATAATTATTAAATGTCACTTTATGCAAACTGAAGTGAAATATTAAGAAGAGAATAAAGGTAACTTAATCAACATAATTAAGTTAAAACTTTTACTCTAACATTAATCATTGTTTGAGATGAATAATTTTATGAAATTTGTCAAGTGAATGACATGTTGAGTTGTGAATCCCTTGCTCTGCATCAAATCTTGTACCCTAAACCCTCAATCCTAAACCCAATACCCTCAACCATATACACTTAACCTTGTACCCTCAACCTTAAACACTATTCCTCAACCCTCAACCCTATACCTTAAACCCTAAACCCTAAACCCTCAACCCTCATCCCTATACTTTATATCCTCAAACTTATAACCTAAACACTAAACATTATCCAACTCTATATCCTCAACCCTATACTTAAAACATAAACTCTACACTCTCAACCCTTAATACTATACCTTATACCCTCACCCTCTACCCTATACCCAATATCCTAAACCCTAATCCCTATACCCTATACACTTAACTTTGACCCTCAAACCTAAACATTATCCCTCAATTGTAAACCCACAAGCCTAAATGCTATACTTTAACCCTAAACCCTACATTCAACCTTGAGGGAAACCTCAAACCTCAACCCTAAACCCAATACCCTCAACCATATACCTAATATCCTAAACCATAACCCTATACCTTATACACTTAACCCTATACATTAAATCTTGAATACTATCCCTCAATCCTCAACCCTCATCCCTATCTATCTCTCTTCCTTCCTCCCACACACCTTCCCTCTCCACTCTCTAACCTATCCCTATCTACCTTTCTCTCTACCTCCCTCCTATCTCTCAATCTCTCCACCTTCCTCTCTCTCTCTCTCCCCTTCCCTCTCTACTTCTCTCTATATCACCTCTCTCTCTCTCTTCCTATCTCTCCTCCTCTCTCTTCCTCCCTAGCTCTCTCTCTCTCTCTCCCTCTCTCTCTCTCTCTCTTCCTCTCCCCCTCTCTCTCCCTAGCTCACCCTCTCTCTTCTTCTCTACTCCACCCTCTTTCTCTCACTCTCTATCTATCATCATCCCTCTCTACCTCCCTCCCTACCTCCCCTCTCTCTCAATCTCTCCACCCTCCTTTACCCTCTCTCCCATTCTCTATATCTCACTTCTCTATCCATCCTTCCCTCCTTCCTTCCCTCCCTCATTCTCTCTTTGTATATATCACCTCTCTCTCTACTTCTCCCTCCCTCCCCCCCTCCCTCCCTATCTCTCCTTACCTATATAATCCTTCCTATCTCTCTCCATCTCTCCCTTTCCCTCCCTCCTTCCCTATCTCTCCCTGTCCCCCCCCATATTTATCTTCCTCTCTCCCTCTCCCTCTCCCTCTCTCTCCTTCTCTCTCAATCTCCCAACCTTACTCCTTCCCTTTATATTTCTCTCTCACTCTCTCCTTCCTTATCTACTCTTTATGTCACCATTATCTCTCCCTCTATCTCAATCTCCCAAACCCTATACTGAATATCCTTAACCCTGTACCCTCAACCCCGAACACTATCCCTTAACCCTCAACCCTCAACCCTATACCTTAAACCATAAACCCTCAACCCTCATCACTATAACCTATACCCTAAACCTTAAAAATTATCCCTCAAACCTATAATTAAATCCTAAGCCCTACATTCAACCTTATACCCATACCCTAAACCTTAAATCCAACACTCTCAACCCTATAACTAATATCCTAAATCCTGATCTTATACCTTATGCACTTAACCTTATACCCTTGAAACCCTAAACACTATCCCCCAACCCTCAACCCTATACCTTAAACCCTAAAACATAAACCCTCAAACCTCATCCTTATACCCTATACTTCAAGCTTATACCTTAAACCCTGAACATTATCCCTCAACCCTCAACCCTCAACCCTATACCCAATATCCTAAAACCTAATACCTATACCCTATACATTTAACCCTATACCCTCAAACTTGAACACTATCACTCAACCCTCAACACTCAAACCTATACCTAAAACCCTAAACCCTAAACCCTCAACCCTCATCCCTATACCCTATACCCTCAACCTTATAGCCTAAACCCTAAACATTATCCCACAACCCTATACTTAAACCCTAAACCCTAAACCCTCTATTCAACCTTTTATCCTATACCCTAAACCTTAAACCCTTAATCCTAAACCTAATATCCTCAACCATATACCTAATATTCTAAACCCTAATCCTTATTCCCTATACACTTAACCATATACCCTCAACCTTGAAAAATATCCCTTAACCCTCAAACCTATACCTTAAAACCTAAATATTGTATCCTCAACCCTCATCCCTTTACCCTATACCCTCAACCTTATACTCTAAAACCTAAACACTATCCCTCAAATCTATACCCTCAATCCTATACTTAAAACCTAAACCCTATACCTTATACTCTCAACCCTATAACCTAAACCCTATACCTAATATCCTAAACCCTAATCCTTTTACCCTATACACTTAATCCCATTCCTCTCTACTCTCTATTTCACCATTCTCTCCCTAGATACTTCTCTCTATCTCCCTCTCCATCTCTACCTCTCCCTCCCGCTCTCTCTCCCTCTCTCTAAATATCCCCGCCTTCCTCCTTTCTTTCTCTCTCCCCCATATTTCTCTCTCTCCTTCTATCTCTACTCTCTATCTTTACCAATCTCTCTCTCTTCCTCCCTCCCTCCTCTCTCTCTCTCTATCTCATCTCTCTTTCTCTCCCCCTCCCTCCCTCCTTCCCTCTCTAATTTTCTCTATCTCCCCCTCTCTCTTCCTTCCTCAATCCTATACCTTGAACCCTAAACCCTACACCCTCAACCCTCACCACTATACCCTATACCCTCAACCTTATAACCTAAACACTAAACATTATCCCTCAACCCTAAACTTAAACCCTAAACCCTATATTCAACATTTTTGTACTCTAAACCCTAAACCCTCAATCCTAAACCCAATACCCTCAACCCTATACCAAATATTCTAAACACTAATTCTTATATCCAATACACTTAACCCTATACCCTCAACCTTCAACATTATCCCTCAACCCTCAACCTTATACCTTAAACCCTAATCCCTACACCCTCAACCATCATCCTTATACCCTATACAATCAATCTTATACCCTAAACCTCAAACATTATCCCTCAAACCTATACTTAAAACCTAAACCCTACACTCTCAACCCTTAACCTTATACCTTATACCTTATACCCTTAACCCCACATTCAAAGCCCTATACCCAATATCCTAAACTCTAATACCTGTACCCTATACACTTAACCTTATACCCTCAACCTTGAACCCTCAACCCTCAACCCTACATTCAACCTTGTAACCTAAACCCTCAACTCTAAACCCTCAACCCTCAACCCTATACCGAATATCCTAAACCCTAATCCCTATACCCTATACCCTAATGCCTATACCCCATATACTTAACCCTATACCCTCAATCTTGTACACTATCACTCAACCCTCAAACCTATACCTTAAACCCTACACCCTCATCCCTCATCCCTATACCCTATACCCTATACCCTCATACTTTTTGTTATCATGAGGGAGTGCACTCGAGTGCAAAGATAAAAGGCTCAACAATCTTGTGAAACATGGGAATAATTTCAGCTTGTGGGTACCTTATGTTGAAAGTAGACCTCCGGATTATAGGCCAGCTTCCTTTATGATTTTCTAATGATTAATGATAGCTTGGATGGAAAAGGGAAGAAAGTCTTGAAATGAATGCGTAAACTGAAATCTAAATTGGGTGATGCACCTAAATGACAATAAAGCATGCAATCTAATTCATAGTAACTCTTCAATGATCCTATTTGAACAACTAAATCTGAACAGTTCAACCACATAAATGATTTATACAAAGGTTCGACTGAATTATCTTCTTTGAAGAAAAACAATGTTTTCATAGCTAAAATGGTAAAATAAGCCACATGCACAATGTATAACCTGTGAAATCAAACTAAACTATGTGCATACACCTATGAGTGAGATAGAAAAATAGAGGTTCTCTGATTCAAACACAATAAATCTCTTATCAAATCAATCATACAGTATGACACCTGAAACTCTTAAGGAAAATACTTGGTATTATTGAAGGTAAAAGGAAAATTTTGCAAATTAACAAACTTTAGTAACCTGTAAAAGATGTTGCATATATTAATAACTGTAAAAATATGAGTTACAAGATAGTCTTCTTTGCTTAATGAAAAGGGTATAAAACAAGAACTAAGGAAAAAGAAAGATTTTTTCCAATATATACAAAGATGGCATGCATAATGCACCCAAGAGGTGGAACTCCAAGCTAACTGAAAGTGAGAAAAAATAATACATGCTTCTCACGAGCAAAATCAAAACTGCCTGAAAATGGGGCCCACCAATGCTGAAAACTGAACTCAACATGCTACAAACTCCAACTCACGATATACATGATCAACAGGATCTCAAAACCCACTCCAGTTTGATTAAAAGTCAAAGAAAAACTCCACTGAAGCTCCTCAATTGCATGCATGTGATCCCCAGTTTAGCTCCAAAAGAAACTCCAATGAGAATCCAAAAGCCTACAATTCACTCCATTTAATCTTTATATGATTAGTTGACTTCACTTGTATTTTGGAGCAAGATTTTAATGTTTTGTATAAGTATTAAAGGTAGATCAATTAATATTTATTTTATTTTAGGCCATTATTTCTTTAATATGATAAATATTAAAGTAACTATGCGTTTAATATTTAAACAAAACATTTCTATTTAAGCTCATGCAAAGAAAAAGAGGCAAAAGATGCCTTTCACCTATCGATACACTTAGGGTAAAGAAAACCCTAAAGGAGAAAACCCGCGGGCATATTGTATTTTTCATTTCATCCACTTAACACTTTTCTCTACACTTGGAGGTTGCCACCATGCAAGGGTTTTTGTGGAGCTCGAAACTCATGATGTTTTTGATGATTTTACGAAAGAAAATTTGCAGGAAACATGGTGAGCTTCTCATAGGCACAAATCTAGACATTTTTTCCCTCATTTTTGAAACTTTTATGGACTTTATAGTTGCAAATTTTCTTACATTTTTTGATATATTCTTCTTTATGCTTTCTCTGTTGATATCTCTTCACCATTGAAGCATTTTTGAAGCTAACCTCACGGGAAATTGAGAGCATTTGACTGTACAACAAATTGGGTAGGTTTTCCTCGCCATTCAAGCTCTATATTTTCGTTCATGCATTTGTCTTTGAAACCCTTCTACATTCTACAAGTGCGAATTCATGAGAAGATGAGAGAAATTTGATCATACTTGAGGGTTTTAGAAACCATAGGCTGTGTCATACATTCTCTTGTTTTTCCTGTGTAACTTATGCTGCTCATTGTAGAAGAATCTAAATCTTCTCTGGCAATAGGACTATTTCCCTCACTTCCTTGCTAAAATGAAAGGTTATTCTCCATGTGCATGTTTTCTTCCTTTGGAATTGTCGATGTGTCATTGCCACCATCTTTATGCTGCATTCATACTTGGGATTCCAATGCCAAATTTGGTTTCAAATTGAATACCCTTGAACATGCATATTTGCTTTGTAAGAGTTACCTATTTTGAGCACTGCATGAAGTTGGAAGAAGTGTAACTCGAGATTTTAAGAGTCATTTTTCTAAATATAAAGCATCTATTATATCATTTACAAGTGTGGTAAGAAGACTACGCTTTTTGCTAACATATCTATAAGGGGTCATTGTTTATTTTTTCCAATTTTCAACCTGCAAAATGGATGAAAGTCCACAAATGGGATGTATGGGCATTCTCATTTCATGATTCATCATCCTCTGAAAGGAATTTTGCACTTGACTTGCCATCAATGCATCTTGCTTTCCCCCTTGTAATAATTTATTTTGGTTCACCAACTTGTCCCTCTTTTGATCTATTTTGCAATCATTATAAACCCTAACCTCACTTTGCTCCTTATATTTTCCAATGCATGATGAATATACACCTTCCATTAATCTTGAATCTGCCGTTATGCAATTATATGCATGATGGTAAACTGCCCTATAAATATCTTACACAAGCTACTTATTTCCTGTAGACTGTCACTGTGCAAATATTGACATCACTTTAAATACTAAAGGATGACCTTTAGCTCACTGCAAACTCTGCCCTTATAGTTCTACTCTTGTTACTTTTGAATGATTATCCATTTTCATTCCTTACAAGAACTATCATTACTGTCCTTCTTTTAAGTTTCATACTTGTGACTATCATCAAGCAATCTACTCCTATTCATTCTTTTTGACTATGTATGCATTGTTAAGAATGTCATTTTCTACATTGGATAGTAATATCAGACCTTGTGCTCCTTATGGTGATTAGATTGTTTGCATGGTATTTTCTTATGTTGGTGGCTGCCATTGGTCATAGACATGTTAAACACAATGTATTGTATCTTGATGCTTTCAAGTTTCTTTGTAAAAGGACTGCAACGGTCCTAAATGATTATACTATTTGTTTGGTTTGATCATGAGTTTGACGATTGTTACCTTGCATTCATTGAGGCATTATCTCTTGAAGTTAGTTCATGGCTGTTCTTTGAAGATAGACTGTGTTTGCATATGATATTCAAACATCAAAGATTCTGTTACTTTCAGCACACTGGGATCAACCCTTGTGGGAGCCACATTTTTCTCCACATACTAAATATTTGAACATGATAAACCATGTAATGAATGATGAACCTGTACTTGTATAGTGAACAAACATGTTAGATAAAAATAGTGCAATTAATCTTCTTTTGATCATTTTCCACTTTCACTTTGATGATCTGATCCTGATTCTTTCTTGTACATTTCTTATATGTCTGAATTGGATTGATATCTCATAGGTTTAAGTTATTCAACTGTTGATAACCTACGATGAAAATTTATGTCCCAAGCTCTAAAAAATATCTCTAACAACTTTTAGGTACACTTGAACTAAGGGCACAAAGGATTGAAGATAGGAGGGAAACTGATGACAGAGCCAAAGATAGAACATCAACAACATTGAATAGGAAATGATGGATATAATATTTTGTTATATGCTTTCTTCTTCTTATCTTCAGCTGAATAGCTTAGTTCTTATGTTCTATCAATTTGGTTCAATCATTCCCACATCTTGTGTGGGACTTTTAAACACTCTTTTTCCCTCTTAGCATGAAACAACAATGTTTATGCAATCTTGTATGTTCCTTGATTTTTTCAAATGAATAAAATACAACATTACTATGCAATTTTGATAAATCTTCTATGTTTTGGATTTTTCACAACAAATTGAACCTTATTTAATATCTTTCATTGCAAATGAACTATCAACATAAAAGGAATGCACCTTTCACCTTAAATGTAATCAGTTGTTCCGATTCTAGCAAATTGAGCTGAGGTTAAATTTTGGTAACACTTATACCCTAAACCCTGAACATTATCCCTTAACCCTATATTTAAACCCTAAACCCTACACTCTCAACTCTCAACCCTATACCTTATACCCTAAACCTTACACCCTAAATCCTATACCCAATAACCTAAACTCTAATCCCTATACCATATACACTTAACCTTATAGCCTCAAACCTCAACCCTCAACCCTATACTTAAAAACTCAACCCAAAATTCAACCTTTTAACCTAAACCCTCAACCCTAAACCAATACCCTCAACCCTATACCGAATATCCTAAACCCTAATCCCTATACCCTATACACTTAACCCTATACCTTCAACTTTGAACACTATCCCTCAATCTTGAACCCTATACCTTAAACCCTCAATCCTAAACCCTCATACCTCATCCCTATAACCTATACCCTCAACCTTATATGTTTAACCCTAAACATTATCCCTCAACCCTATTCTTAATCCCTAAACCTTAGATTCAACCTTGTACCTTACACCCTAATCCGTAAACCTAATACCCTCAACCCTATAACTAATATCCTAAACCCTAATCCTTATACCTTATGCACTTAACCTTACACCCTTGAAACCCCGAACACTATCCCTCAACCGTCAACCCTATACCTCAAAAAATAAACCCTACACCCTCAACCCTCATCCCTATACCCTATACCTCAAGCTTATACCCTAAACCCTAAAAATTATCCCACAACCCTCAACCCTCATCCCTATACCCTATACCTCAAGCTTATACCCTAAACCCTAAAAATTATCCCTCAACCCTCAACCCTATAATTAAACCCTAAACCCTACATTAAATATTGTACCCTAAACTCTCAACCCTAAACCTAATACCCTCAATCCTATATATAATATCCTAAACCCTAATCCCTATACCTGGCTATACACTTAACCCTATACCCTCAACCTTATACCTTAAAACCTAAACCCTACACCTTCAACCCTCATCCCTATACCTTATACCCTCAACCTTATAACCTAAACCCTAAACATTATCCCTCAACCCTATAATTAAACCCTAAACCCTCAATCCTAAACCTAATAACCTTAACCCTCTACCCAATATTCTAAACCCTAATCCCTATACCCTATACACTTAGCCGTATACCCTCAACCTTGAACACTATCCCTCGACCCTCAACCCTATACCTTAAAACCTAAACCCTACACCCTCAACCCTCAACCCTATACCTTAAACCCTAAACCCTACACCCTCAACCCTCATCCCTATACCTTATACCCTAAACCCTAAACATTATCCTTGAGCCCTATACTTAAACTGTAAACCCTACAATCTCAACCCTTAACCATATACCTTATACCCTAAACCCTATACAAAATATTTTAAACCCTAATCGCTCTACCCTATACACAAGATCTTAAACCTGAATCCCTATACCCTATACACTTAACCTTATACCCTCAACCTTGAACATTATACCTCAATCCTCAACCCTCAACCTTATACTTAAACCCTAAACCCTACATTCAACCTTGTACCCTAAACCCTAAAACCTAATACCCTCAACCCTATAACCAATATATTAAACCCTAATCCATATACCCTCAACCCTCAACCCTATAGCTTAAACCCTAAACCCTAAACCCTCATCCCTCATCCCTCATCCCTCATCCCTATACCCTATGCAATCAACTTTATACCTAATATCATAAATCCTAACCCCTATACCCTATACAATTAACCCTATAACCTCAAACTTATACCTTAAACACTAAACCTTACACCATCAACCCTCATAGGGTGACAAAGATAGAGGGGGGAGAAAGGGATTGGGGAGAGAGAGGGAGGGAAAGGGGAGATAAATATAAGTAGAGAGGGAAGGAGAGGTAGAGAGAGAGGGAGGGAGAGAGAGGGAGGTGAGAGGGAGATGAGATAGAGAGCAATAGTGAGAGTGTGGTAGGGAGTGATGGAGGGAGAGGTAGGTAGAGAGGGGTAGGTGAGATAGAGAGAAGTAGAGAGAGATAGAGATATAGGGAAGGAGGGAGGGTTGGAGAGAGAGGGGAGGAAGGGAGAGGTAAAGAGGGATAGGTGAGATAAAGATAAGTAGAGAGAGAATGGTGAGAGAGAGAGATAATTAGAGAGGGAAGGAGAGGTAGAGAGGGAATGAGTGAGGGGGAGAGAAAGGTGAGATAGATA